>JAJQQW010000001.1:55401959-56601959 GCA_025583905.1 Ia io
TTGACTACTATTTTACTATCAAATTTATTACTCTAACAACAATCTTATTTTACCCTGTAAATATTGGTGGAAGGGATTATTTGCCTTCTTGAGTAGGTCCTGAGCATACCTGGTGGTAGGCTGGATTTAGATATCGTAAACCCACTTCCCCACACCATGGGTACAAGACAACTCAAACAATTCTTGTTGGAGTGAGAGGGCAGCTGTTGTCGGCCAAGTCTCTGTCAGTCACCTGGGTCCTGATCTGAGCTGGGCATGGGAAGCATGAAGCAGCCATGGGGGCAGGAGACCTCCCTCAGAAGTGGCTAGGGTTCAGGCCCCTGCAATGTTGGGAGGGTGAGAGTCTGTGCCCCACCTCTGTTGATCCCCAAATTCTCTCCTGATGGCCCTTCTGCGACTGTGCCTGTCTTAAGTTGTTCCTTCCTTGAGGAATCTTACCCGTCTCTGGCTAACCAGCCATCCTCTGGGGCCAAGCAGGGTGACGTGAGGTTCAGTTTTGTCTCCTTGGTAGCCTATGCCCCCATGGCCTCCATGCCCAGCACCTGCCTTGGGATCCCTTCGCCTGCTGGCGGGGCCCCAGAACTGATCACATATCTTTTGGAACCCGGGTTTCTTCTCCAGGGAGGGCTCAGTTCGCCCCACTGTGTGAGAGACAGATCCATGGCACCAGTCATCACGAGACTTCAACCTCGACATGAACAGAGACCTCATGCAACAGCTGTGAGCAATTGAATTGTGAGAAGAGGGTCTCTCTTGGCCTAAAGGGTAAGAGGGACCAATATAGAATGCTCAGGTGCCTTCCCAGGAGGCCCTCTACACAATTAAAAGGATTAAATCCTTACATGTCCTTTTTAAATTGCTGCCAGACATTCAAAGAATTAGTTTGTACATTTGCTTGGGATAATTGTATATTATGTTGTAGTAATTGTAAAGTATCAAGAGATGTGTTAAGTTTGTCTCCAAGCACCAAACAGATGACTTTTTTTTTTTTTTTATCCCCAAGGGTGCGAGGAACTATAAGTACTGGGGGTGATCCAAATCTGGGAAAAAATTTAATGATAGTGTAGAATAATATCATGTAAGGATATTATTTGTTCTAGTCCATGGCAATTCCTTTCAAACTGGCTGTCCATTTCTTTTTATATAGACAAGGTCTTAGTTACATTTTCGGCACCTCTACCGGGGGCATGTAGTGATAGTAGTGACACCCTTTCTTTGGTGTCCACACAAGCCAGAAACCTCTCTTTAATTGTACACACAAAGGGACATTGTTTTGATTTCTTGTCATACAAAAGGGAAGCTGGGTGGAGACCCCTGTATATTTATACTTTCTTGCCCCATCCGTGGACCTCCTGGATGTCCAGGATGTTTGGTATTATTGGTAACTACATTAGTCAGGGGATCAGCCCATGTAAGGGGTCTTACCCATGAAGGGTCAGGAGCATAAGACCAAAATACTTGCCCTCTTGTCCCAGGTATAATTACCGTACATCTGATGATTGCTAGCATGGCTAGAAAGGCGTTCTCAGGCATTCTTGGGTTTCTGGTTACCTCACAATTTCTTCCCTGAGGTTTGATGTTCTGATTGATTTTTCTCTGTTTCTGGATCTATTTTTCCCCCCATCAGTTTATGTTGTTCATTATATTCCACAAATGAGTGAGATCATGTGATATTTATCTTTCTCTGCCTGGCTTATTTCACTAAGCATAATGTTCTCCATCTCCATCCATATTGTTGCAAATGGTAAGAGCTCCTTCTTTTTTACCGCAGCGTAGTATTCCATTGTGTAGATGTACCACAGTTTTTTAATCCACTCATCTGCTGATGGGCACTTAGGCTGTTTCCAAATCTTAGCTATGGTGAATTGTGCTGCTATGAACAAAGGGGTGCATATATCCTTTCTGATTGATGTTTCCAGTTTCTTGGGATATATTCCCAGAAGTGGGATCACTGGGTCAAATGGGAGTTCTATTTTTAGTTTTTTAAGGAAACTCCATACTGTTCTCCACAGTGGCTGCACCAGTCTGCATTCCCAACAGCAGTGCACAAGGGTTCCTTTATCTCCACATCCTTGCCAGCACTTGTCATTTGTTGACTTGTAGATAATGGCCATTCTGACAGGTGTGAGATGGTACTACATTGTTGTTTTGATTTGCATCTCTCTAATGATTAGTGATTTAGAGCATGTTTTCATCTGTCTCTTGGCCTTCCTTCTGTCTTCTTTCAAAAAGTGTCTATCTAGATCAGTTGCCCATTTTTTGATTGGGTTGTTTATCTTCTTTTGGTTAAGCTGCATGAGTTCCCTGTAAATGTTGGAGATTAAACCCTTATCGTTGACATCATTGGCACATATGTTCTCCCATGTAGTGGGCTTTCTTGTTGTTTTATTGATGGTTTCCTTTGCTGTGCAAAAGCTTTTTATTTTGATGTAGTCCCATTTGTTTATTTTCTCTTTAGCTTCCATTGCCCTAGGAGCAGTATCAGCGAAGAAGTTCTTTTGGGATATGTCAGAGATTTTTCTGCCTGTAGATTTCTCTAGTATTTTTATGGTTTCCTGTCTTATGTTTAAGTCCTTGATCCATTTTGAGTTTATTTTTGTGTATGGTGTAAGTTGGTGGTCTGGTTTCATTTTTTTGCATGTATCTGTCCAATTTTCCCAACACCATTTGTTGAAGAGACTGTCTTGACTCCATTGTATGTTCATGCCTCCTTTGTCAAATATTGAGCATAGTGATTTGGATCGATTTCTGGGTTCTCTATTCTATTCCATTGATCTATATGTCTGTTCTTATGCCAATACCAGGCTATTTTGAGAACAGTGGCTTTGTAATACAGCTTGAAATCTGGTATGGAGATCCCACCTACTTTGTTCTTCTTTCTCAGGATTGCTGTGGCTATTCGGGGTCTTTTTTTATTCCAGATGAATTTTTGGAAAGTTTGTTCTAGGTCTGTGAAAAATGCCATTGGTATTTTAATGGGAAGTGCATTGAAATTATAGATTGCTTTGGGTAGTATGGACATTTTGATGATGTTGATTCTACCAATCCATGAACATGGTATGTTCTTCCATCTGTTTATGTCTTCCTCTATCTCTTTTTTCAGTGTTGTGTAGTTTTCCACGTATAAGTCTTTTACCTCCTTAGTTAAGTTTATTCCTAGGTATCTTAATTTTTGTGGTGTGATGGTAAATGGGATTGCTTTTTTAGTCTCTCTTTCTGTAAGTTCATTATTGGTGTATAGAAATGCCATAGATTTCTTAGCATTTATTTTGTATCCTGCTACTCTGCCGAATTCATTTATTAAGTCTAGTAATTTTTTGATGGAGTCTTTAGGGTTTTCTATGTACAGTATCATGTCATCTGCAAATAAGGACAGTTTTACTTCTTCTTTTCCAGTTTGGATGCCTTTTATTTCTTCTTCTTCTCTGATTACAATGGCTAGTACTTCCAACACTATGTTGAACAGGAGTGGTGAGAGTGGGCATCCCTGTTTTGTTCCTGTTCTTAGGGGAAATGGTTTTAGTTTTTGCCCATTGCGTATGATATTGGCTGTGGGTTTTTCATACATGGCTTTTATTATGTTGAGGTATGATCCTTCTATTCCCAGCTTGCTGAGAGTTTTTATCAAGAAAGGGTGTTGGATTTTGTCAAATGCTTTTTCTGCATCAATTGATATGACTATATGTTTTTTATCTCTCAATTTGTTTATGTGATGTATCACGTTTATTGATTTGCGAATATTGTACCATCCTTGCATCCCAGGGATAAATACTACTTGGACGTGGTGTATGATTTTCTGATGTATTGCTGGATTCGATTTGCTAGAATTTTGTTGAGGATTTTGGCATCTATGTTCATGAGGGATATTGGCCTGTACTTCTCTTTCATTGTGTTGTCTTTATCTGGTTTTGGTATTAGGGTGTTGCTGGCTTCATAGAAGGAGCTTGGAAGTGTTCCTTCCTCTTGAATTTTCTGGAATAGTCTGAGGAGGATAGGTTTTAGCTCTTCCTTGAATGTTTTATAAAACTCCCCTGTGAAGCCGTCTGGCCCCGGGCTTTTGTTTGCTGGAAGCTTTTTGATGACTGCTTCAATTTCTTCCATAGTTATCAGCCTATTGAGATTTTTAGTCTCTTCCTGAGTAAGTTTTGGAAGGTTGTGTTTTTCTAGGAATGTATCCATTTCCTCCAGGTTGTCTACTTTGTTGGAGTAGAGTTGTTCATAGTATTTTTTGACAATCCTTTGTATTTCTGTGGGGTCTGTTGTTATTTAACCTCTTTAATTTCTGATTTTGTTTATTTGGGTCCTCTCTCTTTGCTTCTTGGTGAGCCTGGCTAGAGGTTCATCAATCTTGTTTATCCTTTCAAAGAACCAGCTCTTGGTTTTGTTGATCTTGTGTATTGCTTTTTTGGTCTCTATGTCATTCATTTCTGCTCTGATCTTTATTATTTCCCTTCTTCTGCTCACTGTGGGCTTTTCTTGTTGCTCCCCTTCTAATTCTTTGAGTTGTTGAGTTAGATGATCTATTACCATTTTTTCTTGTTTTTTTTGAGGTAGGCCTGTAGAGCTATACATTTCCCTCTCAGGACTGCTTTTATTGTGTCCCATAGGATTTGCAATGTTGTGTTTTTATTGTCATTAGTCTCCAGGTTTTTTTTAATTTCTTCTTTGATCTCATTGATAACCCAATCATTGTTTAGTAGCATGCTATTGAGTTTCCAAGTGTTTGAAATTTTTGGAATGTTTTTATTGTAGTTTATTTCTAATATTATGCCATTGTGGTCTGAGAAAATGTTTGATATGATTTCAATCTTTTTTAATTTTGGGATACTTTGCTTGTTACCCAATATATGGTCTATTTTTGAGAATGTCCCATGTGCACTTGAGAAGAACGTATATTTCATGGCTTTGGGGTGAAATACTCTGAAGATGTCAATTAGGTCCATCTGATCTAGTGTGTCATTTCGAATTGCTGTTTCTTTGCTGATTTTTTGTCTAGAGGATTTATCCATTGATGTCAGTGGTGTATTGAAGTCCCCTACTATGATTGTATTGATGTCGATCTCTCCCTTGATATCTTCCAGCAGATTTTTTATGTATTTGGGCGCTCCTGCGTTGGGTGCATATACGTTTACCAGAGTTATATCTTCTTGCTGGATTGCTCCCTTTAGTATTATGTAGTGGCCTTCCTTACCTCTTATTATGGCCTTTACTTTGAGGTCTATTTTATCTGATATAAGTATCGCAACCCCAGCTTCTTTCTCATTTCCATTTGCCTGAAAAATGTTTTTCCATCCCTTCACTCTCAGTCTGTGTGAGTCTTTTGCTCTAAGGTGGGTCTCTTGTAGACAGCAAATATATGGGTCCTGTTTTCTTATCCATTCAGCTACCCTATGTCTTTTGATTGGTGCATTTAATCCATTTACGTTTAGTGTTATTATTGATAAGTACCTGTTTGTTGACATATTTTTCCTTAGTGTTTGTGTTTCTTCTTGCCTTTCTATTTCTTCTATTTACAGCAGCCCCTTTAGCATTTCTTGCATTGCTGGCTTGGTAGTGATAAACTCTATTAGCCCTTTTTGTCTGTGAATCTTCTGATTCCACCTTCAATTTTGAGTGATAGCCTTGCTGGGTATAGTATTCTTGGATTCAGTCCCTTGTTTTGCATCACTTTGTATATTTCATTCCATTCCCTTCTGGCCTGGTGTGTTTCTGTTGAGAAATCAGTTGATATTCTCATAGGAGATCCCTTGTAGGTAACTTTCTGTTTCTCTCTGGCAGCCTTTAAGTTTCTTACTTTGTCGTTGGTGTTCGCCAATTTAATTATGATGTGTCTTGGTGTCGGTCTTTTGGGGTTCAACTTGTTTGGGACTCTGTGTACTTCTTGAACTTGGATAGTTTTTTTCTTGCCAATATCAGGGAAGTTTTCTGTCATTATTTCTTCAAACAGGTTTTCTATTCCTTGCTTCTCCTCCTCTCCTTCTTTTATCCCTATTATTCGAAGGTTGTTTCGTTTTGTGTTGTCCCGAAGCTCCCTTAGGCTCTCCTCTTGCTTTTTAAGTCTTTTTTCCAGTTGCTGCTGTGTTTGTGTGTTTTTTCCTACCTTATCTTCTAATTCGCTGATGCGGTCCTCAGCCTCTTCTACTCTACTCTTTAAGCCTTCCATTGTGTTCTTTATTGCAGCTATGTCGTTCTTCATCTCCTCTTCGTTTCTTTTCATGTTGGTGACATTTTCATTCAGCTCCTTATACTTCTCATTGAGTTGTGTGTATTTGTCATCCATCCATTTAAAAATCCTTATAACGAATACTCTGAATTCTTTCTCTGTTAAGCTGCTAGCCTCAAGTTCATTTAACTCCCTTTCTGGTGATTCCTCTTTTTCCTCCCTTTGGGAATTTCCTTTTTTTCTCCCCATGTTTTCCTGTAATGTTTTAATTGTTGCTTACAGTTTTTTATGAAAAAAAAAGCAGTGCTGGATTTTGTTGAATGCTTTTTCTGCATCGATTGATATGGTCATGTTATTTTTGTCTTGCAATCTGTTTATGTGCTCTATCACATTTAGTTATTTGTGAATGTTGTACCAGCCTTGTATCCCTTGAATAAATCCCACTTGGCCATGATGTATAATCTTTTTAATGTATTGCTGGATCCAGTTTGCTAAAATTTTGTTGAGGGTTTTTGCATCTGTGTTCATTAGGTTAACTGGCCTGTAGTTCTCTTTTTTTGACATGTCTTTATCTCGTTTTGGAATTAGGGTGATGCTGGCCTCATACAAAGAGTTTGGAAGTATTCCTTCCTCTTGAATTTTTGTAATAGTTTGAGGAGTAGAGGGGTTAGTTCTTCTTTGAACATTTGGTAAAACTCCCCTGTGAATCCGTCTGGACCAAGGCCTTTGTTTTCTGGAAGGTTTATTATTATTATTATTATTATTATTATTATTATTATTGCTTCAATTTCACCAGTAGTTATCAGCCCATTCAGGTTTTCTGATTCTTCCTGATTGAGTTTTGGCAGGTCATATTTTTCTAGGAATATGTCCATTTCTTCTAGGTTGTCCTGTTTGTTGGAATAAAGTCGTTCATAGTAATTTATTACAATCCTTTCTATTTCTGTGGGGTCAATTGTTACATCACTTCCTTTGTTGCTGATTTTGTTTATTTGGGTCCTCTCTTTTTGTTTGCGAGAGAGCTTGGCTAGAGCACCATCAATCTTGTTTATCCTGTCGAAGAACCAGCTCTTGGTTTTATTGATCTTTTATATTGTTTTCTTTTTGGTCTCTATATAATTTATTTCCACCCTGATCTTTATTATTTTCTTCCTTCTACTTGTTCTGGGCATTGCTTGTTGTTCTTTTTCTAATTGTTTAATTTGTAGTGTTAGGTAACTTATTACCAGGTTTTCTTATTTGTTTGTTTTTTGTTTGTTTTTTTGAGGTAGGCCTGTAGTGCTATGAACTTCCCTCTCAGGACTGCTTTCAATATGTCCCCATAAGTTTTGGATTGTTGTGTGTTCATTTTCATTTGTTTCCAGGATGTTTTTTTTTATTTCTTCTTTGATATCTTTGGTAACCCAGTCATTGTTTAATAGTATGCTTTTTAGCCTCCATGTATGTGATTGCTTTTGAGTGTTTTTATTGTAGCTGATTTCTAATTTCATGCCATTGTGGTCTGAGAAGATGCTTGATATGATTTCAGTCTCCTTGAATTTGTAGAGACTTAGCTTGTGTCCTAACATGTGGTCTATCTTTGAAAATGTCCCATGTGCACTTGAGAAGAATGTATATTTGATAGGTTTGGGGTGGAATGCTCTAAAGATGTCAGGTAGTTTCATCTGTTCTAGAGTGTCATTTAGGATTGCTGTTTCCTTGTTGACTTTTTGTCTAGAAGATTTATCCATTGATATAAGTGGGGTATTAAAGTACCTTACTCTGGTTGTATTGCTGTCGATCTCTCCCTTGATATCCTCCAGAAGTTTTTTTATATATTTATATGCTACTGCATTGGGTGCATATATGTTTATCAGAGTTATGTCCTCTTGTTGTATAGATCACTTTAGTATTATGTAGTGGCCTTCTTTATCTCTTATTATGGCCTTCACTTTAAGGTCTATTTTGTCAGATATATGTATTGCTACCCCAGCTTTTTTCTCATTTCCATTTGCCTAAAAAATTTTTTTCCATCCATTCACTTTCAGTCTGTGTGAGTCCTTTGTTCTGAGGTGGATCTCTTGTAAACAGCATATATATGGGTCATGTTTTCTTATCCATTCAGCTACTCTATGTCTTTTTATTGTCGCATTTAATCCATTTATGTTTAAGGTTATTATTGACTAGAGGCCTAATGCACAAAATTCATGCATGGGTAGGGTCCCTAGGCCTGGCCGGTGATCAGGGCCGATCTGTGGGGCAGCGCCGGCCCACTTGCTGGCCACCCCCCCCCCCCCCCACCACGCACTCGCCTGCCAGCCCTGCCCTCTGCCGCCACTACTGGTCACCACCCTCTGCAACTGGCGGGGCAATTGGGGGGCCCCGCTGGAACCTGCCTTGGCTGGCCTGGTGCCTGCAGGGTAGGGGCAGCTCCTGCATTGAGTGTCTACCCCTGGTGGTTAGTGCGCATCATAGTGACCGGTTATTGCATTGGTCATTCTGCCATTCACTCAATTTGCATATTAGGCTTTTATTATATAGATAGGTACTTGTTTGTAGCCATTTATATTCTTTATGCCTGTGTTCCTTATTCTTTTTCTATTTCTTCTTTTTACAATAGTCCCTTTTGCATTTATTGCATTGCTGGCTTGGTAGTGATAAACTCCCTTAGCCTTTTTTAGTCTGTGAAGCTCCTGATTTCACCTTGAATTATGAATGATAGCCTTGATGGATAGAGTATTATTGGATTCCATCCCTTGCTTTTCATCTCTTTGTATACTTCATGCCATTTCCTTCTGGCCTAATGTGTTTCTGTTAAGAAATTTGTTGATAGTGTTATGGTTAACTTTCTGTCTCTGGAAGCCTTTAAGATTCTTACTTTGTCGTTGACATTTGCCACTTTAATTATGATGAGTCTTGGTGTCGGTCTTTTGGGGTTCATTGTTTTTGGGACTCTGCTTCTTGGACTTGTGTGACTGTTTTCTTCCGCAAGTCAGGGAATTTTTTGTCATTATTTCTTCAAACAGGTTTTCTATTCCTTGCTCACATTTCTCTCCTTCTGGCACCTCTATTATGCAGATGTTGTTTCGTTTCACATTGTCCCAAAGCTCCCTTAGACTCTCCTCCTGCTTTAAAAAAATTTTTTTCAGTTGCTGCTCTGATTGGGTGTTTTTTCTACCTTGTCTTCTAACTCCCTGAACAGAGGAGGTAGAAAAGAAATGGGAAAACAAGAAGGAAATAAAATAAATACATTAAAAAAATGTGAATAGTGGAGAGAGCAGATAGGCCTAAATTTAGGAAGTAAAACAAGTTTAAAAATTAGGAGAGGAAAAGATCAAGAAAAGAGAGAAAAAAATTGAGTAGTGAAGAAAAGGAAAGGAGAAGGGGAATGGAGTAGGAGCAGGGAAGTGAAAATTAGATATATGAATAAACCAACAGAGACTAGAATAATAACACATCAATAAAGCAGAATAAAGATCCATTTTTTTTTAAAAAGTGAAGTGTCATTCGCTTCAGCTGAGTTTTAAGTCCCCATAGGAACTGGTTTAGGATACCACTGTTCTGTTCTCTCTGCCAATTCTGGGCTTCCTGTTGGGTACTTAGGTGCTGACCACTGTCAGGTACTGTCTTTTGGCTTTCAGCACCCTGTTTGAAGCTCCAAGTGATCCACCAGTCCTCTGGTTACATCTGTCTCCACAGGCCTTGGCTGCAAGCAGACAAGGCCAGTCTGTCTCTTTGCCTGTCTGCTAGTTGACAATCTTAATCACTCAAGTGTCTGTTTCTGACAGGGGTTGAGGTGGATTGGTGTTGTTCTGCTTTCAGGGAATAAGACGGGTGTGTGTTTTTTCCCTGACTCAGAGCTAATCCTCCATGAATGTCCCAAAGTATTACTCTGCCCTTTGTTAACATAAAAACAAAACAAAACATTGAAACGTGTAAAGAATTTTAGTGAGTTTATTTGAGCCAAACTGTCGACATATGCCGGGAAGCAGAACCTCAATGAACTGAGATAATGCTCCGAAGAATGGCGGGTTACATTTGTATTTATACATTGCAATCAAAGGAGGGACATAGGTGGGTTACATGAAATTCATTGGTGATGGATTAAGGAGGTGGGATAAAGCAAAGCGGTGGGAACCCCTGGGATTGGATAAAAAGTAAAATGATAGACACATACTTAGGTGAGTGCAGGAACAATTACCATGATAATGAAGGAATTTGTGGTATCTGTCCTGGCACCCACCACATCTGGTTGTGCCCCAGGGGCTCCAGAAAAAAGAGAAGTTACAAGTTACCCAGACATCTCACAGATATGTTATCTTAGAGGCAAAAAGGCAAATGGTCTCAGGAAAGATCTAAGTTGATCTTTGTCAGGGAAAATATCGGCCTAGGACATGACTGCCCACTATAACCTGTTTGTAGTTAAATATTTAATTTTCAGACCATCTTTTGTGGTTATTTTAGGTCTCTGAGTTTGCAAGACTGCCACACAGGCCTCCCCTGAGCTTGTCAGGTTAGCATGTGGCTCCTTTTGTCTACACCTTGGTCAGTCAGAGATCCTTGTATGGAGACCAATGGGATTGGCTAGCAACCTGGAGTTTTTATCAGTCTGGTTCCCAGAATAGTGGTGTGGATTGCCCATCTTCCAATCCAGTCACTGAGGGTTCCTTGGGAGTATTCAGACCCTTAAGCTTGGCCTCTGCCTTTGTTTCCTCTGTAAAGCTCAAAATGCAAGGTGTGCAGGCTGTATCTCCTGCCTTGAGGCTACTGGCAGGGGCTGACTCTTCTAGGGAGAAATGGCCACTTAGGTTTGGAAGCTTAAGAAGGTCCCAATGCAGGATTCCTGGCCACGTCACCCTGCCCTGCTTCCCTCCTCAGGCACCTCAAATCCGTGCCTCCCTCCATGCACCAAAGACTTGGGTGAGTGATTGCAATTGACAAATTCTGTGTTCTGAGTTTAGGGAATAAAAACAAAGACTAAACAAAACAAAAACAACAATGAAACTGATGTTTTCTCTCCCCTAGCACTATGCTGCTTTTGCCTTGCAGGGGGCAGGGCAGCCTTTTGAGGCTGTGGTCTTGGGTTCAGACTCCATGGCTGCCTGCAGCCCTGCGCAGCCCTGCGGCTTTTACTTTTCACAGTTGGGTGTTGTACGTTGTCTCCTCAGCTGGGTCTAATTTGTTAATTCTGGATGGATGTTCTCTGATTTAGTTGTATTTCCAGTCTGGCCCTTGGGACGAGGTGCACTACACGTCTGCCTATTTGGCCTCCATTTTTTCTCTCCCCTTGGATATATTTTTCATACATTTGGCTAATTGGAACATCAGTGAAATTGGTCTCTGTTCCTTTGTAGCTTTTCAGAATACTTACTTTTCATTTTTCTCTTTGATGTGCTTTTGTCTCCCAGTGCCTAATTATAGCTTCAGCCTTACCTGTACAAGACTTTATTTGTCAAATACTTGACATCCTAAGGAGAATGTACAATTAGCCATGTTAGGTATCATTTCTGTGTTTGCCTTTGTTTGCCAGGTTTAATTGGTTAGCCTTTGGCCTTGATCAAACCTATTAGCTTGAGAAGTTATAAAAGTCTTTCCTTGGTCTGGAGTGGTAATAGCAAACCTCTAAGATGGCCCTTATTTATCCCATTTTCCTGGTATGTTCACATCATTGTTTTTGTTCCTTCCCACAATGACTAGGACTTATCTGTGTAGTACACTGTGGAAATGGAATGTGATTTTCAAGGCTAGGTCAGAAAAAACATTGAGTTGCTGGAGTTGCTCAGTGTTTGAGTGTCAGCCTATGAACTAGGAGGTCATGATTTGATTACCGTTCAGGGCACATGCCCAGGTTGCGGACACAATCCCCATTGTGGGGCATGAAAGAGGCAGCCAATCAATGAGTCTCTCTCATCATTGATGTTTTTATCTCTCTCTCCCTCTCCCTTCCTCTCTGAAATCAATAAAAATATTTTTTGAAATAACAATAACAAAAAAAAACTGCCTCTTGGACACTTGTTCTGGAGAAAGCCAATGCCCTATCATGAGGCTACTCAAGCATTCCATAGAGAGCCTAGAATTGAAGCCTCCTATGAATAACCATAAAATAGCTGAGGTCTTCTGTGAGTTCACCATTTTAGAAGAATCCTCCACTCTCAGTTAAGTCTTTGGAGGACTGTAGCCCTAGCTGACATCTTGATTACACCCTTATGAGAGACCGTTAGGACAGAACTACTTAGCTAAGCTGCTCCTGAATTTCAGATCCCAGAAAATGTGTGATATAATAAATATTTGTTGTTTTAGGACACTTAAGTTTTGGAGTCATTGGCTAAATAGCAATAGATAGCTAATACAGGAGTCAATGTTTGTTATGGTCAAGGAATTAGTTTTCAAATAAACAATTATTTTTTAAAACAGGGATATAGAGAAATAGAACTCATGAAAGTTATACTTTTTTTCTTCATGATATTGTTTGTGTTATTAATTCCATCGTGTACCAAAAAAAATAAAATAGTTGAGAAGGGACTGCCTCTGTTAGAAAACAACAACAATGTGGTTCCTACCTTCACCGATTTGACTTACTAGTATTGAGAAGGAATAAAGATTTGTTCCCATATTACCAAATATATAACTCCAGAAATATTTGGGAAATTCTGAGCACCTGGGAAATCCACAGAAACGTTTATCTAATTAATTCCTGAGAAGTACTGAAAGTGTTGTATTGTAAATCATTGAATGAGATACAAGACGTCTTAATGAGCCGATTAATTAGGAGTCACTTATTGCTCGCAGCCCAGAGGGAGGTGTCTTTTTCCAAATCTCTGAGCAACCCATACAGGAAGTTATCCCATATTTATACTCTTCAAGCCTCTTTGTTTGCAGATATTACAAAGGGCTGGCTCTATGTGAGTTATTGTTACAGACAGTTGTAACCTTGAATACATAATGAGTGTTTACTTGGCATAATTATTATCAGTATTAGTCTATTACATTGGATAGCTAGCTTGCAAGGTCAGGCAGTTAAGTTTATCTTTTTCTATTATTAGAACTAAAAACAAAGTCATTTTACAGAATAACAGACTGTCTTAAAGTGACAGAGTTTACAGGACTAGGGACTATCTAACAATAGCAGAGAATTCAAACAGCAGTTTTATACAAGATAGAGATTACTATGCTTCAAAAGAAAATTTTTAAAATATATTTTTATTCATTTCTGAGAGGAAGGGAGAAGGAGAGAGAGAGCAAAACATCAATGATAAGAGAGAATCATTGATCAGCTGCCTCCTGCATGCTCCACACTGGGATCAAGCCCGCAACCTGAGCATGTGCCCTGACCAGGAATTGAACCATTGCCTCTTGGTTCATAGGTTGATGCTCAACCACTGAGCAATACCAGATGGCCCGAAAGAAAATCTTGGTCTCTTCAGATTCCAGGGGGGAAAATGTGCTTTGTAACCCACTGATACTATCTATCCCCAAACTTTATTGCTCTCTCACTTGTACCTAATAATCTTCACTGCATAATTGAATGAAGTAAGCAGAAAATTATGAATATGTGAAAGTAGAAGAGACTTAAGTAGCTTGTTCAGATGTTAATGAGAGTAGAGGAACGGTACTTTTGAACAGTTGGTTGATATGAGAATCATCCTGTGGAATGGAATTTGGAAAAATGAAGTGGAACCCAGGGCTGTGATAAGAATTATTGAAGTTTATTGAGATATCCAATATAGAAGTAATGCAAGTACCTTTTTAGTATCGATGAGCAAGGTTCTTAAGGACATTTAACCCTCAGTGGCCTGTGCTAGATATACCAGATATTTGGACAAGCAAGGTTTCCAAAATATTGGGAGAACTGATTAATTAATGCCTACTATTTAACTTTTTAAAGTAACATACAGTACAATGTGCTTTTTTGGGAGGAGGAGAGTTGTACCATTCTATGAGTTTTAATACATGTATAGATAAATTCATTTAACTACCACCACAGTAAGATTCAGAACAGTTCCATCACTCAAAAAAAACCTCTTTTGTAGTACCTGTTTCTATTCATAGCTACCTCTTTCCACTTATCCCTAGCAATCACTGACCTGTGCTGTCACTGTAGTTTTGTCTTCTCAAGCATCCTATATAATAAAAGAGTAATATGCATATAGACTGAATGGCTGAATGACCAGATCACTGGCAGCCCTTCACCGCAGCTGGCCCCGCACCCCAGTGGGCACCCCCACCCGGATCAGGGGCAGGGCCAGCTGGCAAACCGCCTGCAGACCCTTGCCCTGGCCAGCCCCGCCCCCAATTACCCCTCCCCGCCCCAGCCGGCCCACCCCAGCTGGACTCCGCCAGTGCATGAATTTGTGCACCAGGCCTCTATTATATAAATACTAGAAGCCCAGTGCACGAAATTCGTGCACGGAGGGGGGTTGTCCCTCAGCCCAGCCTGTACCCTCTCCAATCTGGGACTCCTGGAGGGATGTACGACTGCCCGTTTAGGCCCGATCCCCCAGGCCTAAATGGGCAGTCGTACATCCCTCTCACAATCCAGGACTGCTGGCTCCCAACTGCTTGCCTGCCTCCCTTCCTGATTGCCCCTAACCGCTTCTGCCTGCCAGCCTGATCACCCCCTAACCACTCCGCTGCCAACCTGGTTGATGCTGAACTGCTCCCCTGCCAGCCTGTTTGCCTCCAACTTCCCTCCTCTGCCGGCCTGGTCACCCCTAACTGCCCTCTCCTGCAGGGTTGATCTCCTCCAACTGCCCTCCCTTGCAGGCCTGGTCCCTCACAACTTCCCTCCCTTGCAGGCCGGGTGCCTCCCAACTGCCCTCTCCTGTTGGCCATCTTGTGGTGGCCATCTTGTGTCCACAGGGGGCAGGATCTTTGACCACATGGGGGCAGCCATATTGTGTGTTGGATTGATGGTCAATCTGCATATTACTCTTTTATTAGATAGGATAGAGGCCTGGTGCAGGAGTGGGGGCCAGCTGGTTTGCCCTGAAGGGTGTCCCGGATCAGGGTGGGGGTTCCCTTGGGGCATGGGGCGGCCTGGGTGAAGGGCCTGTGGTGGTTTGCAGGCCGGCCACACCCCCTGGTGACCCAAGCAGAGGCCCTGGTATCTGGAATTTATTTTCCTTCTACAATTGAAACTTTGTAGCCTGGAGCAGAGCCAAGCCTTCTGCTCCCTCCGGGGTGGCAGCCATTTCTGTGGCAGTTAATTCACCTTCTACAATTGAAACTTTGTAGCCTTAAGTGGGTGGGCCTGACCAGGGTGTGCGGAAAGCTTTGCTTCCCCTGTTGCCGCCGGCAACCCTGGCTTGCTCTCTCAAGCTCCGTTCTGCCGCCATTTGTTTGAATTTGTTTACCTTCCATAATTGAAACTTTGTAGCTTGAGTGGAGGCTTAGGCCTGCAACGGCTATGGAAAGCTTGGCTTCCTCTGTTACCTGGGAAACCTTGCTCTCTGTGGCTGTAGCCATCTTGGTTTGGGTTAATTTGCATGCTTGCTCTGATTGGCTGGTGGGCGTGGCTTGGCTGGTGGGCGTGGCTTATGTAGCGGAGTGATGGTTAATTTGCATATTACCATTTTATTAGAGAGGACTAGAGGCCTGTTGCACAAAATTTATGCAAGGGACTCGGCCCTCGCAGCCCCGGCTTCATCCAGAAGGTAGATCTGCTGTTCGGCCGTCCAGTCTAATTAGCATATTATGCTTTTATTCTAGATATGTAAATGCATAAATTCAGCATATAGCCTTCTGAAACTGGTTTATTTCATTCAGCATAATGCCTTTGAGATTCGTCTAACTTTTCCCTTTTTCATCTGTACCTCCACTACATCCTATTCATCATTCCAATTTTGCTGAGTAGTATGCCTCAGTATGAATGTACCACAGTTTGTTTATCCACTCACACATTGATTGACATTTGGGGGGCGGTATAGAAGTTAATATTTACTTAGAATGAGAAAATAAATTACAAAAAAATACAGTTTTTTAGAAACTGACACCAAAACATCCCAAAATCTGGAGCAGTAATGTATAAATATTATGTACCATTATGAATATATTATAACATATATCATTAATTAACAGTTCATCATACTTCTATAATACTTTTTACTACATATTTTTACTACCTGTTTTTTTTTAAATTGTAAGAACACTTCATATGGAATCTACCTCTTAACAAATTTTTAAGTGTATAATACTGTATTATTATCTGTAGGCACAATGTTATAGAGCTGATCTCTAGAACTTAATCATCTTGTATAACTGAAACTTTATATGCATTGAAGAACAACTCATATCCCCCCTCCCACCATCACCTAAAAAACAACCAGCTACTTTCTGATTCTATGAATCTGACTGCTTTAGATGCCTCAAATAAGTGGAATCATGCAGTATTTGTCATTCTATATCTGGCTATTTCACTTAGCATAATGTCCTCCAGATTCATCCACTTTGTCCGAAATGGCAGGATTTCTTTTTCTTTTAAGGCTAATCATATTCCACTGTATCTATATACTACATTTTAAAAATCTATTTATCTGTTGAAATGCATTTAGGTTGTTTTCACACCTTAGCTATTATGAATAATATTATAATGACCATGAGAATATTCTCACCAACACCCATCTCTTGTTTTTTTTTTAATCCCCACCTGAGGATATGTTTTTCAGTGATTCCAGAGAGAGAGAGAGAGAAAAGGAAGAGGAAGGGAGGGAAGGAGAGGGGAGGGAAGGGAAGGGAGGAACATTGATCAGTTGCCTCCCACACGCACCTTGAACAGGGACCAAAACTGAAACCTGGGTATGTGCCGTGATCAGGAATCAGGGAATTATCTCTTGTTTTTTGTTTAATAATTGCCATCTTAGGTGTAAGATAACATCTTAATGTGGTTTTGATCTGCATTTCACTGATGATTAGTGATTTTGAACATCTTTTAACTTACTTGTTGCCCATTTGTATGTCTTCTTTTGAGAAATGTCTATTCAAGTCCTTTGCCCATTTTTAAATTGGGTTGTGTTTTTGCTGTAACAGTTCCTTATATATTTTGAATATTAATCCCTTATAAATGATAAGGTTTTCAAATACCTTCTCCCATTTTGTAGGTTGCTTTTCACTCTGTGAGGTTCCTTTCCTGTGCAGAAAGCATTTAGCTTGATGTAGTCCCATTTGTCTCTTTTTTCTTTTGATGCTTGTGCTTTTGGTGTCAAATCCAAGAAATCATTGCTTTTGACCAGAGATTTTCACCCAGTGTGCTACAAGAAGTTTTAAAACGTGCAATGCCTGACTGTTTAGTCAGGGGCACTGACCTCTTTTCCCTTAGATTGTCAAATAAAAAAGTGACAACAACCAACACAACAGCAATAATCTAATATGAATGCCCTGTCTCGAACCATAAATATATAGGTCATATAATAAGGTTGCATCTAATTAGTTAATTTTTGGTACCAGAAATCCTTTCATACAAGTATAGGCACCTCATTTTTTAACAGTCACTTTGGGTAGGTAATTACTATTATTTTTTTAGTAAATTAATCAAAACTATCGCTGTATTTTTTGTCATATTGGCAAAAGATATGTTTTTTGGTGTACTGCAGAATTTTAGTAATTAGTTTATGGGGCTTTTTATTTTTCTTTTAAAAATATTTTTATTAAAGGTCTTTATAGAATAACATGCAGACTCCAGATCCAACTGTGAAGGAGACCCTGTCATGCTGTGGTTACTGGCTGGGGCATGGCAGGAGGCTCTAGATTCCCACTCCTCTGTTCTGAGATTGGGGTGGGCAGTATCTCATCTTTGGGTTCCACAGTGCTCACATGGTCAGGCAGGAGCTTCTTAGGGCCTCTCTTACCATTTGGGTCCCAAGGAAGCATGGTCTTCACTTTGATACCCAGCACACACTGCCTGAGCAGCACATGGCGCACGGCAGTGTCAACATAGTAGTTAACAGGGTCCCCATCAGACCATTAACAAATTTCATGGATTTAGCTCTCTGTCCTCGGTGTTTCCCAGACACCATGACCTCACAGACTTTGGCTCTACTCTCCATAATGAACTTCAGCATGCCATAGCAGGCCCACCACCCAGCAAAGCCTCCTAGAAGTTTATAATGCAGATATTCTGCCTGGGCAATGGCACATAGACCTCTTGTAGCCACAGTTTCATCATAAAAATCTACACTGCCCTCAGGATTACCAAACTTCTTCTGAACCATGGAGTCAATTCCCATAATTGTTGGCCTGTTTCACCAAGAACATTCTGCATCCGGGTGGCCCAAATAATAATTTCTGTCTTGGTTGGTATAACTTGGACCTTAACTCCAGAGTAGCCATCTTCAGCCAGCTCCTGAGTGAGAAACTTGTTCAGTTCAGCTTTGATGATACCATCAGCAACAAACTTCCTCTTCTTGGAAATTTTCACAGCCATCTTGCTGCCCTGCACCATGAAAAGGAAAGTAATTAGTTTATGTTTGCCATGACATGGAAAAGGTTGAAAATCGCTGCTTTAGGCCAATATCATGAAGCTTTGTCCCTATGTTTTAAGTTTTAAAATTTCAGGTCTTACATTTAAGTCTTTAATCCATTTTGAGTTGATTTTTGTATATGATGCAAGATAAGGGTCCAATATCATTCTTATGCATATGGATATCCAGGTTTCCCAGTACCATTTGTTGAAGAGAGTATCCTTTCCCAATTGTACATTCTCGACACCTTGGTCAAAGATGAGTTGACCATATACGCATGGGTTTATTTCTGAGCTTTCTGTTCTATTCCATTAGTCTATATCGCTGGGTTTTGTTGTTTTGGGTAATACTATACAATTTAAATTACTATAGCTTTGTAATATATTTTGAAATGAGGAAGTATGATGATTTCATCATTGTTTTTCCTTATCAAGATTACTTTGGCTATTCAAGCTCCTTGTAGTTCCATATGAATTGCTTTTTATTCTATTTCTGTAAAAAATTGCCTTTGTGATTTTGATATTGATTGCATTGACTCTATAATTGTGTCAGGTAGAATAGACACTTATAATAAGTCTTCAAATCTATAAACATGGGATAACTTTCCATTTATTTGTGCTTTCTTTAATTTTCATCAATGTTTTATAGTTTTCAGCCATAGAAATCTTTCACCTCCTAAGTTTATTCCTAAGTGTTTTATTATTTTTTTTTACTATTGTAAATGGGACTGTTTTCATAATTTTCTTTTCAGTTAGCTCATAAGTCTATAGCAAAGTAACTGATTTTTATATGTTCATTTTGTATCCTGTAACTTTATTGAATTCATTTATGTTATATAACAGATTTTTTGTGGATTCTTCAGAGTTCGGCTACATATATGATCATGTCTTCTGAAATCAGATCATTTTACTTCTTCCTTTCCAATTTGGATACCTTTTACTTATTTTTATTTTCTTGCCTAATGGCTTTGGCTAGAACTTCAAGTACAGTGTTTAATATAAATGATGAGAGTGGGAATCTTTGCTTTGTTCCTGATCTTACAATAAGTACTTTAATTTTTTCACCACTGAGTATTATGTTAGCTTTGGGTTTTTCTTATATGGCCTTTATTATAATTTATTGAGACAAATGAAAAGGAAAACACAACATACCAAAATTTATAAGATGTAGCAAAAGCAGTACTAAGTGGAAGTTTATCACAATAAATGCCTACATTAAGAAAGATCTTAAATAAGCGAAGTAACTTTACATCTCAAGAAACTAGAAAAAGAAAAACTAATCCCAAAGTTAGCAGAAGCAAGTAAATAAAGATTAGATAAATTAAATACAAAATAGAAATATATTAGAAATCAATAAAACTTAATTCTTTTGAAATGATAAATAAACAAGCCCTTTGTTAGTCTAAATAACAAAAAGGGAAAGAAGACATAAGCAAAATCAAAACTGAAAGAAGAGACATTGCAACTGATGCCACAGAAATACAAAATATTATGAGTGACTACTATGAACAGTTATATGCCAACAAATTGGATACCTTAAAGAAATTGAAAAATTTCTAGATACAACCTACCGAACTAAATCATGGAGAAATAGAATATCTGAACAAACCAATAAAGGACGTGTATGTTACTTTTTTTTTAATAGCATATCCATTCTTTCTTGTAGTTTAAGTCTCTTTGCTGAAATTACCCATATGTCTTTTCATGTTGTCCACCTTTTTAGTACTGTCTGACATATTAACTTTGGTTGTTTTATGTTTCCACATCAGAGCCTGGTTCTATTAATTGTTCTGTCTCTTTTTTAAATATATTTTATTGATTTTTTACCGAGAGGAAGAAAGAGGGATAGAGAGTTAGAAACATCAATGAGAGAGAAACATTGATCAGCTGCCTCCTGCACACCCCCTACTGGGGATGTGCCCGCAGCCAAGGTACATGCCCTTGACCAGAATCAAACCTGGGACCCTTCAGTCCACAGGCCGACGTGCTATCCACTGAGCCAAACCGGTTAGGGCAATTGTTCTGTCTCTTGATAATGAGTTGTTTTCCTCCCTAAGTGTGGGTGTGTGTTCGCATCTCACAATCAATATTTGATTGCAGACCTTGTGTGTAGGACAATAGGGATCAACAAACAATTGTCATCTTAAAAGGGAACAGTCATCTCTATGTTTACTATTGCCCATAGCAATTAAATATTTAAAGTGTTGCTAAAGTAAATAGAACTACTTCTATTGAAGAATATTATTGCTGTGCTGTGCTTGACTAACCTTAAATAATTATGACTTTTTCATATTTATTTCACTTCAATGTACATTGATCGCAGAACTTATAGTGTCAAAATAAGTATTTTAGATATATTAATAAAGATAATAGTAGCTATAGCAAGGAGTAACTAAATGCAAAGTGACATCTGTGCTAAGATAGTTGGTTGGCCTTTCCTAGTATACTTAACATTTGAAACAGAAAAAGTTTAAAAAACTAGTAAATTGAGGGATATATACATGAAATATTTCACTTTCTCTTCTTAGCTCTTTTAAAATGGAAAATAATTCACTTACCATATAATTCACCTATTTAAGGTGTACAGTTCATAGGTTTTTAGTATATTCACTGAGTTGTGCAACTATTACCATAATCTAATTTTAAAATATTCTCATCTCCCCAACAAGTGAGTTATAGCTAGCTGTTAGCTGTTATTCCATATTCCAACACCTCCCTAAACCCTAGGCAAACATTAATCTACTTTCTATCTCTATAGATTTGCCTATTCTGGATATTTCATATAAAAATTGAATCATATAAAATATTGTCTTTTGTGATTGGCTTCTTTGACATAGCATAATATCTTCAAGGTTTACCCAGGTCGTATTATGACTCAAAACTTTATTCTATTTTATTGGCAAACAATAATCTAGTGTATGATTATTCCACATTTGTTTATCCATTCATTGTTTGAAGGGCATTTGGATTGTTTCCACCTTTTGACTATTGTGAACAGTGGTATCTCATAGTTTTGATTTGTATTTCCCTAATGATTAGTGATGTTCAGCTTGTTCATGGGCTTTTATTGCTTGTTTGTATATATTCTTTGGAGAAATAGCTATTCAAATCCTTTGCCCAATTTTTGTTTTTTGTCTTTTTTATTGATTTTAAGACTTCTTTATATATTTTGTATACAAGTCTCCTGTCAAATATATGACTGTAAATATTTTCTCCGATTCTTTCATTGTACCTTAAAATACAAAAAATTTTACTTCTGATGAAGTCTAATTTATCTATATTTTGTTTTTGTTGCTTGTACTTTTAGTATTATACCTAAAAATCCATTTCCTAGCTGAAGGTCATAAAGATTTATTTGTTTTCTTTTAGAAGTTTTATTGTTTTAGCACTTTAATTTCAGTCTCTATGATCTACTTTAGGTCTTTATAATCTGCTTTGAGTTAATTTTTGTTTATGGTATGGCATAGGAATCCAACTTCATTCTTTTGCATGTGGATATTCAGTTGCCACAGTACCATTTGTTGACTGTTCTTTCTTCATTTAGTTATCTTGACATCCTCTTCCCCTTTCTTTAATTCAAAGTGAGTGCACAAAATTAAAACCACAATGAGATATCTCCTCACACCTGTTAGAATGGCTACCATCAATAAATAAACAAACAACAAGTTTTGGCAAGGATGTGAAGAAAAGGGTACCCTTGGCACTGTTGGTGGGACTGCAAATTGGAGCAGCCACTGTGGAACATAGTATGGAGGTTCCTCAGAAAATTAGAAATGGAACTACCTTATGACTCAGCAATTCCACTTCTGGCTATATATACAAAGAAACCCAAAACACTAACTTGAAAAGATATATGCATTCCCATGTATAGTGCAGTGTTATTTACAATAGCCAAGATATGGAAGCAACCTAAGTGTTCATCAATAGACAACTGGATAAAGGATATGTGGTACGTATATACAACGGAATATGACTTGGCCATAAAGCATGAAATATTACCACTTGTGACAGCATGAATGCACCTAGAGGGTATTATGCTAAGTGAAATAAGTCAGACAAAGAAAGACAAATACCATATGATTACACTTATATGTGGAATCTAAAACAAACAAAATAGAAACAGATTCAGATACAGAGAATAGGCTGACAGTTACCATAGGGGAGGGAGGTTAGGGGGCTGAATGAGAAAGGTGAAGGGATTAAGAAGTAAAAATTGGTAGTTGCAAAATAATCATGGAGATATAAAGTACAGCATAGGAAATATAGTCAATAATAACTATATATGGTGCCAGTTAGGTGCTAAAAATATCAGGGGAACATTTTGTAAAGTATATAATTGTCTAACCACTATGCTGTATACCTGAAACTAGTATAAAATAATATTGAATGTAAACTGTAATTGAAAAATAACATTTAAAAAAACACACAAAGTGAGTGCATGAGGTATATGGATTGTTAGAAAATGACAGAAAAAAATGTTATGTAGTGGTATTTATTTATTTGTTTGTTTGTTTGTTTATTTAAATTCTCACTTGAGGACATGCTTTTTACTGATTTTAAAGAGAGAGGAAGGAAAAGGGGGAGAGAAACATCAATGTGAGAGAGATTGGTTGCCTCCTATGCTCACCCAGACAGGGGATCCAACCCGCAACCTGGTATGTGCCCTACTGGAAATTGAAACTGCAACCTTTTGGTGTATGGAAAAATGGTCCAACCACCAAGCCACACTGGCCAGGGCTTATGTGGTGGTCTTTAGAAGCTAAACTTCAAGGTTGTTAAAGCTTCATATTTCTCATTAATGCAATATGATAATGAACTTAGTAATATACTGTTTCATTACAAAGTATTGGAAGGTATATATCACATTTTCAGAAAGTGTTTAACTTCACCATTTGCAAATATAAACCACATGTGTGCTTCTTGGACAAATACTTACAAATGGGAATATATGGAAAGTTAACTGAGTTTTTAAATGCCTTCTCTCCTGAACAGCATAGGTTTAAGTGAAGGTGTCTTGCTAGATGTGAACTAATACTACATTCTCTTTCATACCAATAAGTAACATAAATGAAAAAGATTCAGATAGAGACCAAGTGTGTTTTTTTAATATATTTTTATTAATTTCAGAAAGAAGGGAGAGATAAAAACATCAATGATGAAAGAGAATTATTGATTGACTGCCTTCTGCGCACCCCACACTGGGGATCCAGCCCTTCTGGTTCATAGGTCAATGATCAACCACTGAGCCACACCGGCAGGCCAACCAAGTGTTTATTTTAATAGGAAAAATTTCTGACCTATCAATTTTAAATAATCCCAGAAAAGAAATGTCTGCATGCTTTCTCCTTTAGAAATGAACTAACAAAAATGTCATATTCATTCTTTGACCCCCAGCTACTATCCTATATAATAAAGAGGTAATATGCAAATTGACCCTCTCACCCTTGCACAAGATGGCCACCCCCATGTGGTCAAAGATGGCCGACACAAGATGGCCAGCAGGGGAGGGTAGTTGTGGGCGATCAGGCCAGCAGGGAAGGGCAGTTAGGGGTGACCAGGCCAGCAGGGGAGGACAGTTGGGGGCGATCAGGCCTGCAGGGGAGGGCAGTTGGGGGTGACCAGGCTGGCAGGGGAGGGCAGTTGGGGGCGACCAAGCTGGCAGGGGAGGGCAGTTGGGGGCAACCGGGCCGGCAGGGGAGGGCAGTTGGGGGTGACCGGGCCGGTAGGGGAGCAGTTAGGCATCAATCAGGCTGACAGGGGAGTGGTTAGGGGCAATCAGGCAGGCAGGCAGGCGAGTGTTTGGGAGCCAACAGTCCCAGATTGTGAGAGGGATATACCAGATTGGAGAGGGTGCAGGCTGGGCTGAGGGACAACCCCTTCCCCCCCCCCCCCCCCCCAGTGCACGAATTTCATGCAAGAGGCCTCTAGTTGTTCTAATAATACTTCGGTTTAGTTGGTTTGATACAATGTTTTATTGTATTTTATTTTCCCATCACCATTTATCCCTCTACATCCTCTCCATCTCCACTCCCTCACTTTGCGCCCCCTCCACTGCCCCCAGAGTCACCACCCTTGGTTTCTCTTCATTGTGCTCTAAGGTTTCAATCCCCTTGATATTAGTATTTATAGGCTACAACTTTCCACAACAGCAATTATTATTTGTTCTGTGGCTAGTTTGGGAAGCTTACAAGTTCTGAAATGAGGAACCAAGAAATTTGAACCTCCAGAAAAATCATCTTGAGTACAGTTCATTAGCTAAGATGTAAAAGTTCATTCCCTTTGAAATAAAGAGTTTTTACTCAAATGATGCAGTATATTAGTTTGCTATGGCTGCCATTTGAAATAGCACAAACTGGCTTGCTTAAATAGCAGTGGTTTTTTTTCTCACAGTTTTAGAATCTGGGAGTCTGAGATCAAGGTATCTTTTGAGGCCTCTTTCCTTGACTTGCAGATGACCACTTTCTTGCTATCTCTTTACAGAGTTTTCTCTCTGTGTTTATGTCCCTGGTGTATCTCTGTGTGTCCTAATCTTCTCTTTTTATAAGGACAGCAGTCAGATTGGATTATGGCCTATCCTGACAGCCACATTTTAACTTATTTACTTCTTTAAAGGCCCTATCTCAAAATAGAGAACTGGGAGTTAGGGCTTCAGCATGTGAATTGGGGATGGGGTAGGCACAATTCAGTCCATACCATCTACCATATTATTTTACACATTTTGAGTTACTACAATTAGAAGGGACTTTGCAAACTTTAGTACAAGCCCCTCATTTTGCAGGGGGTAGACACAGAGGCATAGGGAGGTTAAGACACTCCCTAAGGCAAGCCACAAAGAGTTAGTGGCAGAGGAGAACTAGAAAACAGGTCCCCTGGCTCCAAGTTCCATACCCTTTCCACCATGGCATGTTGCTACTTTAGTTCATTTGATTTATTCATGTCTTTAATCTCTGTCTCTCTCATTTGGGATATATTTGAAAAAATATAAAATACCTATTTTAAAACTATATTTTTATTTTCCTACTCATTCTTCTCTACAATTCATATTTTGAAAGAAAAAAAATAAGTGATTTTCTGCTTAACTTCTTAACAGTTTTCCATTTTATACATACATTTTTTATTCTTGCTTTGAAAATAATAGGATCTTTCTAAGATGACTGAACTTGTCCTTACCTGGATAGACAAAGGACTATAAAATCAAAGGAACCTTGGCTTTTTTCCACCTTCTCAGAATCCAAGGTGAAAAAGAAGATTAGCTCAAACCTATACTTCTCCCCTTTGTACAGACCTATCCTCTCCTTACAGTAGGAAGTCAAGGCTTCTGGAAAATTTGATACACACCCCTCCTCTCTACTCACCCTGGAATTCCCCATCACTCCCTCCAAGACAGTAAATATCAGTATTGAACTGGTGGCGAGAAACTGCCTGAATGTTCTTTCTTTAGCCAGAGGTATTTAAGCTCAAACCTTGGAACCTGAAAGGAAAGAAAATTCTGAATGCAAATGTTCCTTTCCTTCACTTTTAAATCTTCTCCATTCTGCCTTTTTAGAGTGTAAATCAAGACAGAAATGGAAGAGATTTGGGGTTATAAAGTGTAGAATGTAAACACTGAAAAGATTTATTAAAATTAGTACTCTTCCATTTAATCCTTAAGGGTTTACTTTTACTTCAACTAGTGGCATAAGCTATTTTTCTCAACAGACAGTTAGTTACCTCTGTAGACCAGGGAACATTTCCCTTTATCTAAATCCCCAGGTGTTTGCTTCTTGAGAAAGGTGTTTAATGACAAAAATGCTTTCTTTAAATTAGTCCCTTTGAGTAACATAGCCCCCATGCTGCCCACTCTTACCCTGCTGATTACTAAGAGATCCTTCTGGTTAAGTCATCCCCTGTGTGAAGACCTAACAGGGCAGGGTTCCTCCCATATTGCCTCTAGTGCAATGTATCAGAGCTTGATCTTGTTGCCCACTTATTCAGTACAGACAAAAATACTGGAAGGCACTAAAATGGTATAGATGTCTGTGCCATTGAGGTACAAAGGCAATTAAATCCGTATGTGTCGAGCAGATATGTACAGTACCATAATCTTAATGACTTTTGACTCTCCGAGAGATAAGAACATAGATTAAATTTGATTGGCGTGATCTCAGACTGGATGTGAATGTGGGGATGAAAATAAGTACAGGACTATATTATTTAATCAATAATTTGGACAACATCAGATAATAAAACAGTGATTTCTTTTTTAAGATTATAGAAATTTCTGATTGGGGCATGAGGTTTGGCTTTTCAACTGGAAATTCCATTTAGAATATGGTTAAAATAATCTATAAAAGCCTAAGCAACTGAATGACCGAATAACCGAACAACTGGTCGACCGGTCGCTATGACACACACTGACCACCAGGGGCAGGCGCTCAATGCAGGAGCTGCCCCCTAGTGGTCAGTGCGCTCCTACAGTGGGAGCACCACACAGCTGACTGTCAGGCACCAAACGCCAGGCTCACAGCTGGCGAGCACAGCTGCAGCGGTGCAATCCTCTCCTGCCTCCGCCGCAGCGCACTATGGAATAGCGGAGGTGGCAGGCAGCAGGTGCAGCAGGGCCGGGATGAGCAGGATGAGGGGTCCTGGATTGCGAGAGGGCACAGGCCAGGCTGAGGGACCCCACCAGTACACGAATCAGTGCACCAGGCCTCTAGTATAACTTTTATGTTTTAAAATTTTAGTTTTTATTTACCATTTTATTTGAAAAAAAGTTTCTCACCTTCTAAAAATGTTCTAAAGTGCTATGAGGAAGAATTTCTTCTTGATTTGTGCATATAGTTATATAAAAATCTTAGGTATATAAAGTAAAAATAAGTAGTGCTATATTTAAATAATTTTTATTGAAAATAATAAAATTGGAACTGCCCTGTACTTATCAAATAATTTCCTTCTCATAGTGACAATTCATGGGCATTGTCAGCTTTTCTCCAGCCTTGTTTTCAGGGGTCAGAATAGCAAGTGCCACTATATTATTTGATGTGTCTGGAGCCAGATTCTCATAGAGACAGTTATCTTGATTTCTTCTCCTCTTTGCAGTTTCTAAGGCTTTGAGTAGGCAATTGCACCCTATAAGTTGGTGGCTATTACTCTTACTGTGATTTTTAAGTGTTTTCCTCTATTACTAAGTATAGTCCTGAAGAAGAGCTATTGTGTAGTGGGGATAGAACTGTTGAGCTCTAGTGGATGGTCCTTTTATGAAATCATGCTATCCAATAAGCCACAGAGAGATGTATTGAAGGGAGATATTTGAGAACCACTTCTATTCTTCTCCAGCACTATTGCTCATCTTAGGGATCGAACTAGTTCTGTGAGAGACACACTATCTGGTGGGCTAGATTTGCTGCAATGGATTTATCGAATGGTCTATGTTAATCATACCAACCAGCAATTGCTTTATCATTGCTCCAGGTTGCCATTTGCAGCAGTCTTTGATTGTTTCATAATGAACTTTCCTTAGCCTATTATAGACCTCAGGTCTGTTTACCTGAGATATTATCACAAATACACTATTCTGAATAGCATAGCCCAAAATTTTAAAAGACCATGTTGCAAATAGGAGGAAGGTCATAATTCCTGTCTGAGTATTAGGTTCCAATTATTACACTTTACAACTATATATATAAAAGCCTAATATGCTAATTGTCTCTCTGACCATTCAACCAGTCGCTATGACACATACTGACCACTAGGGGGTAGACGCTCCCACCGGTAGGTTAGCTTGCATCTGGGGTCCAGCCAATCAGGACTGGGTGAGTCAGGCCAGACACGCCCTGGAGCCCTCCTGTGGTCCCTCCTCGGCCCCAATCGTGCACTGGTGGGGGTCCCTGGGCCTGGCCTGCACCCTCTCACAATCTGGGACCCCTTGGGTGATGTCGGAGAGCCAGTGAGGGACGCCACCGTTCCTACCCACTCTATCACTCTTTTCATTAATTCCATACAATTATATAGTACTTTACATTCTCCAAAGTACTTTCACATAACATTCTTGTTTAATCCTTACACTATCCCTGTGAGTTTAAAATTTTTCTCTATTTTGTAGGTAAAGATTATAGAAATTTCTGATTGGGGCATGGGGTTTGGCTTTTCAACTGGAGGTAAAATTTTAGAGCTAGGAAATAGTTGGGCCTGAATTATTTTTCTAAGCTCCTAGTCCACTACTTTTGCATATTACACCCCAGCTATATTTGTTACACAGGCAGTGTATCATAATGGAGCCAGACTGCCTGGATTTGAATCACATATCTTTTACTTCCTAGTAGTATAACTTAGCTAAATTATTAAACCTCTCCATGCTAAACTTTCCCCATTTGAAAAATGAGAATAATAATAGTACCTACCTCATAGGTATTGTTGTAAGGATTAAATGACTTGATATATGGAAGGTATTTGGAACAGCACCTTAAGTAGTCAACATTATATTAGTGTTTGTTGCTATTATTATATTATTATCATCCTTCTTACAATCAGCAGCGGCATTATTGCATAGCATGCTGGTTAAGATCGCAAAGTCACTTAAATCTGATTGCCTGGATTCAAATCCAGACTCTACCACTGACTGTGTGACCTTGGACAAGTTCCTTCAACCCTCTGTGCCTCCGTTTCCTCATAAATAAAGTGCTAGTCACACACAGAAGGCTGCTGTGACTATTAAATGAGTTAGTCCACATAACATGCTTAGCCCAATGCTTGATGCATAGAATCCCCACTTGCCTTATTCCTAACATCTTGGCTGCAAACTGAAACCCACAAAGTGTCTGTATGGCAGTTGTGTAATGTATATGGCATATGTAATTCATCAGTGCTCTATAGTCTAATAACACAAGCCAGTGGTTTGGTTGTCATGGTAGTTCTTCGGAAGGAATGTATTTGTCATATAAAAAGTTATTTTCAGTCAATCAATGTGGTGTGGTAAAATGAGCCTTCACTGCAGAGCCAATTCCATTGCTGAGTGGCCTTTCAAGTGAAATTATGGATCCTAGAAAAATTATTTTAGCAAAAGTAAGAAATAATAACTTCCTAGTCACACTTTTCTCTTTACTGTTTATGCTATGAAGTTTCCAGTGTATAGTGGCATGGGCCTACATTTGTGATATATTTAGGGATAAAAAGTGTTTCTAGTTTCAAGTTTTTTTCCCCAGTATATATTAGAAGTTAACTGAAAAATTAAATTTACTTATAATTACTTTATAAGTGACTTTATTAGACCCCATTTATTAAGGGAATCCTCTGCACAACTTCGTAGGCAACCCTTAGTTTATTCCAAAATATTATTTTTAGGTTGGCTGTTTGGCAATTGCATGTTTTCTTGTAGAAACAATGTTACTGTGATGGGGAAGACCCCAGGTTAGTCCACAAAATTGAATTTAACCTGTCCTAGAACTAAAATACTGTACATGTGTCTCAGTACTAGTATTTAAAGCAAAAAATATGTAATTGAATAAGAAGCAGCACATTGAATGCTAAAGCATGAGACTAGCAGAGTTAATTACATGTTAAGGATGTAGATAGAGGCTTTGGGAGATTTTTTCTGAAGGGCACTTCTGGGTATTTTCAGTGGACATTAGAATTTGGCACAGGTTTTGTCTAGTTTCACTTCAGAAAGGATGGCTTTCCTTTTCCTTAATACAGGTATCTCACTAATAGTACTCTTACCAGTATAGCTATCAGTCATGACTATGGTAATTTAGGGTTCATGAATAGAACAAAGAGGCTGAAAGACAGGTTATCTTTGAAGTAACTGGGCAAGAAAAAGGGGAAGAAAGAATGATTTAAAAAGGCAATATGGGTCCAATGTGAGCATATGTGATTCCTTAAGGTGTAGTTAACAAGCCACAGTGAGTGATGAGAGACGAGGGAGCGCAACTTCTGCACAGGCTCCTAGAGGAAAGAAAGTTAGTTTTCTGTGATACCCCAGCACCTGTTAAACTTCTATTCACACATTCTTCCTATACTGCAGTTCTTCGCATGTGTCCTCTCTCCCCTGCTAAACTACTCTTGTAGGGCAGAAATGATTTCTTATTCATCCACCTGCTTCCAACAATACCTAGCACATAGTAGGTGTAGAACACACTGTATGTTGAAATGAAATCAGGCATGATCTCATAACTGAATCAATTTGTTTTTTATTGGCCAGGGCATTAAAATCTAAAATTGTGTCTTCAGCTACCATGAAGTACATAATACTAGTATTTGCCAGAGTTGAATTCAGAATTGTAATATCCCAAATAGAGAATTAAGAATACATTCATGCCTGCCTGCTGTGGCTCAGTTAGTAGAGTGTCATCCTGTGCACTAAAAGGTCACCGATTCGATTCCTGGTCAGGGCACATGCCCTGGTTGCGGGTTCAATCCATGGGAGGCAGCCAGTTGATATTTCCAATCGATTTCTCTCTCTCTCTCTCTCTCTCTCTCTCTCTCTCTCTCTCTCTCTCTCTCTCTCCCTCCCTCCCTCCCTCCCTCCCTCCCTTCCTCACCTTCTCTCTCTTCCTCTCCCTTCCTCTTTCTCTAAAATCAATAAAAACATATTTTTAAAAATAAACCATTCATGAATTTTCTGTCTGGTTACAGACATTCTCTTCTTCCCACTTCATGGGTGACACCTTTTTCTAAGCCCTTTTTTCTCTATCTTCCTGTCTTGGAGCAGTGTTTGGTCAAACAGAGTCTGCAAATACTCTTTATGTGGAACTTTGGAGGCTCTCTGATTGACAAGGCTCTCTGGAGATACATATTTTATAGCTTCCCTCAGGAATGCATAGCAGCATACTGGTTCCAAAGAGGTTGTGTAGAGTTTGACTATTGATTCTTTGTCTTCCCTTTTGCTTTCATTCTGTTTGACCGCTTGCCTGATTCATTCCTGCTGGAGGCAAAGCCACATGCTGAACCATGGGGAACAGTCTAATGAAATAACAAGCTGCTCCCAATTTTAAATATTGCATGTTGGGGCAAAGGCAGAGTTCCTTTTCCTCTAAAGCTATAATGTTAAAAAAAAAAGTTCTGTTTGATATTTAGAGTTATTTGATCTGGCAGTTTAATAACTGTTGATGTTTTAATTGCTTCTTTAAAGAATTTCATCTACATTTCTAGGTTTATTTTTATTTTATTCTGAAGGAATGTCAATATTAGCTATCGCTTTGCCCAGTAAGTTACCATTGCAGGATCTGGGAATAAAATCCAGTAATTACTGGAGCTGGTAACTTCAGAACGTGCTGAGAAACTTGGCAGTTTTCCTTTTCCTAAGGAGACATCTCTTCCCGTGCAGCTAGCAATTATTTATTATTCTAAATCAATTTTAAGCGGGTATTGTACTTTCAAGATCAGCTTTCTATGTTCCTTTGGAAGAGATTGAGGTCATTCTATTCTTAAAAAGGAATTTTAAATCACTCTTAACTCAGACAAATGTACAATTGTAAGATATGTTAGCTGAAAGACTTAGCTTATAATCTCATAGGCTCTGTCTTCATTTTTATTTGTCTATTCATATTCTCCCAGGACCAAATAGAATTCTCTCTTGGCATGCTACTTACATGTATACAACTAGCCACTTGAATTCTCTGAACAAAATTATTTACATTTAATTCAAAGCTCTTTAGAGATGAAAAGGTCTTCTGAGATCATCTCGTCTAGCCCCCTTGTATTCTTTAGTAAAAAGAGGGCTGGCTAAGCTCCCATCTTCACTCTTGTGTTATATATTCTTTGAATTCTTTCCATTAACTCTTTATGCTTACATGCTGAACCCAGTCTGAAACAATTTGCTTCAGAAGACATGGTTCTTGGAGTTTTGTAGCTTACATGCTACCAACAATGCCACTGATTTACTACATAGTAGCTTGCACATTTTCTCTCTGCAATTTCTCTACACTCCCTCACCACCACATGCATACATTTTGAGGAAATGAAAACAAATATCGTAAGCATTTTTAAAATATATTTTTATTGTTTTCAGAGAGGAAGGGAGAGGGAGAGAGAGATAGAAACATCAGTGATGAGAGTGAATCATTGATTAGCTGCCTCCTGCACACCCTGCACTGGGGATCGAGCCCACAACTCAGGCATGTGCCCCAACCAGGAATTGAACCGTGATCTACTGATTCATAGGTCGACGCTCAACCACTGAGCCATGCCAGCCAAGCCAAATATCCTAAACATTTATTTTTCTGCTTTAAAACAGCGCTGTGAGAAGAGGCTTCCTTTTGCTTATCCTCGTCAGGGATAATCAAGGGTTAAATTAAAGGACCAGCCAACTGAGTGATGATGGGGGCACTGGCTGGCATGGCTGGGAGAAGTGGTCTGAAGCACCAGTTGTATTATTTCAGTTGCCCTTTATTTTTTCCTGCCTTTATCCTCTCTAACACTAGGACTGTCAGACTTTAGACTTAGGTTTTAAGACTTTAGCCCTGGCCTGTGTTGTTAAATGGTTAGAGCATCGCCCCATGCATTGAAGGGTCTTGGGTTTGATTCCCCATCAAGGGCACAAACTTGGGTTTGTGGGGCACATGCGGGAGTCAACCACTCGAAATGTCTCTCTCACATAGATGTTTCTCTCTCTCCCCTTCCTTCTCCTTCCCTTCCTTCTACTTTCTCTCTAAAAATAAAAAATAAAAAAGGCTTAAGACTTTATATTTAGGTACTTTACACTTAAACAATACTATCAACAATCACTAGCTTTCTGGTTCCTCCTCTGAAATAAAAAGGAAAGTGCTTAAAACCCAGAAACTTCTAAATGAAACTCCTGACTTTTTCTACTGGTCATTTCTTGTGCCACCTCACTAGGCTTAAGCTCAGTCCCTTCTCTGGGCTGTGACTTTATTATTATAACTCTGGACTGTTTTCTTCTTTCCAATAGACAGCACTCAGCCACTGAAAATTTAAGAGACTGCTACAGTGCGAGGAATTTCAGAATATAAACTATAGTAGTTAGAAAACTATATGTACACAGTATAATGTTAGAACCTGTTCTTGCCTGGACCCATTTCACTGAGTCTGTCACTTTCTGTTACTGTTAACCAAACCCAAGTGTTATTTTTTTCCCTTGACTTCAGTAGACTATAAACTCCACAAGGAAGGAGGCTATCCTGCCTGTTTTATTCACTGGTATAAATCTGTATATCTCATATGCCTAACACAGTACTTGGCACACAGAAAGTACTCAGTCAATACTTATTGACTGAATTAATCAGTTGATAGTCTTATCCTACTTCCCATATTTGCTTCTACCACCAGCCTAGATAGAGTTCTCTGGCTGAACTCTGCCTGGTTATTCATTAAACAATGTCCTCTATGGCCCTCTGTTTACCTTTGAGTATAGAATACACTTCAGCACCCCCCCAACTACCTTCTTACTTCTAGTGGCAATATTTCTGTGATCACCAACTCTTGAAACTTTTCAAGTGCCCTCTTCTCACACCAAACCTCTCTCCTAACTGACCACCCTCCTTCATTTTAGACTCATTTTTTACTTTTTTATTGTGCACTCTTTTCTCAAGATTGCCTGCATTCAAAATATCTCATGCAGTGTACTGTCCTTGTAGTCAGTCTCCTGCTTGATCTCCTACAGAGCACAAATGTTCATTTATACTTTTAGTTGCACAAGGAACAACTTTCTATCCTCCAGAGAGGCTACCCAAGCCCCAAACAGTGGGGAGGATCTTTTGAGCATAAGGACGCCACGAAGCATGGTAATTCCATTTTAAAGCAATTTTTAAAATATCACATTGAGGTGGTGGTGTGAATGTACTTTCCCAAAGTTAAATTTGCAACTGTCTTCCTCTTCTCTCCTCTGGATATCACACTGACACATCTTTCATTTGAATTGGATTTTGTGAAGCTTTTGAATTGGGAGTTGTGACACAGAATGCTGTGGCTTTTTCGATGTCTTTCTATTGTTCCCTCATGCGAGCCAGGATGATGGGATATATTACAGTGGTGTGGTCTGTATTCCCAATAATCTGTGCAAATTGACAGCAGCACCATAAAATCAGGCTTATTGGCAAAAAAGTCCCACAGATTGTTAGAGTATGAGTTCTACAGTATTTATGTAGAAGGAAAAAGAAATACCTTCAGCTAAAGATAATATCTTGTCTTCTCTTTATTACCACAATTCGCTGGGAACATAGAAGATATTCAATAAGTATATGTTAAAGTTAAAATTGTTGCCTTGATGACAATTTCACTTCTCAGAATGTAGAATAATTCAAGGAAGGAATTGCTACTCTAGTCATACTTCTGTACAAGAAGGAAGAGCTCGTTAGTGAGATAATGGTGATAGGAACCTTGGGAGAAAGTGAATGTGTCATCTTAGAGTTTGTAGTAATGAAGGAAGGAAGTGCTGTTGTTTATGGTCCCACATCTATTATAGGCTTTAGAAGAACATATTCCAAAAATTAGTGGAATGAAAGATATGTCCTACTTGTCCTGACATATTACATTTTTTTCAATTATGAGAGCTTCTCAAAATCAAATACTCTGAATTTCTGGGTGATAGAGAGGGAAGGGAGTATCTAAAACAACCATACTCAACCTTCTTAGGTCCCAACACACCAGAAGGGATACATGACAGAAGGGACACAACACATACCTAATTATAGTGCTCACTCAAGAAGCTACAAGAACACATATCACACCTTGTAGAGAATATGTATTTGAAACCCACCCAAAGGGACATTCTCCCTTCTCTAGACCCAAAGCATCAATGACCAGTGTGACTTTCCAGGATATTCTTTGATAAGCTCAGAAGTGACGCAATAATTGGAAGACCATAGAACCAAGTACACATTGCAGAGAAGGACATAATAATTTTAAGAATAGTGTCCGGAAGGTCAGAGCCTTGTTAAAATGTTAAGAACCACTGAATTTGTGTATATACTTAGTTCCATTTAGAGGAAGAAAAAGGAGGAAGTAGGTCTGCTTGCTATGCTATTAAAAATAAAAGCTGACAGAACTATTCACCCAGACTTCTTTGTCAATGGAAATGATCTTCAAACAGAAAAGGGTGGATGAAACATGGCTAAGAAAGAATTTGAAATTCAAGGTAAATGAAAAATTAGAAAGCATATATCTATTCCCTTTGAGTATCTTAAGTGTCTAGGCATAGAATAACTGGCTCTAAGAGCACTGAAAAAAAAAAAAGCTTCACAGGTAATCACAAAACTACTATTACCAGTTTTTGAGACCTCATTAAAAAAGTTCCATAAGATTAGATGGACAAATGCCCTGATTTTCTCAAAGGACAGAGGAGGGAGTAATAAGGGAGAGGGCAGTGATATGCTAAAACTATGGATCTGTAAATGTAACAATTACTCCCAGTATAATTCTAAAATAGATTTTCAATCACATAGTTTATAGACATTCAATAAAGAAAATAATGGTCATCAAGATCTCTAAGTTGGTTCTGTAAGAATAAGTCAGTAATAAAAGAACAACTATGTGTCATTTCTTGGTAGAATTACTAAATTAAACTTTAAGGGAGAGACAGCATGAAATAGGGATCCAGTCAGACAATCCTATATCTTGTGTTGTCCCTGTGCAAAAGAGGAGTTTGATAGCAGTTAGAGGGATTTATAATTAGTTAACTCTGTGTATTTATTTCAACCTTGAGAGAATTATGCAGTGGCTTGCCGCTGAGCTCTATCCTGTTCAACATTTTAAGTAATAACTTGGACACAGATATTGAAGTTAAGAATATTAAATCTTTACATCATATAAAGCTAGAAATAATAGCTAATATGTGCATGACAAAATCAGGACTCAAAGAAATAAGAAAGCTTTGAATTCTAGCCAACAAGGTTAGAGTCACAGATACCATGTTCTCTTCATTGGCCAGCCTGGTACTCACCAAGACTGGATACCACACTTTGAGAATCTTTGGAAATTACTGCAGCTGAAGATGGAGAGGGGTCAGAAACTGAAACAAAACAGATATCTATAAAGCTTTTTTCCCAAAATGTTTTTCCTCCCTTTTTAATACCTTTTCTCCTTTCTTCCCTTCACAAAAACCCATTTAAAGATATAATAAATTAGTAATGCACTCATAGTGATAATCAAAGCCCTGCTTGTTTATACTTTGTATAAAAGTTTGCATCATTAGAATTAACTATAAATATAATTGCTGTTTTCTTTTATATCTACATGTTTGAGGGGGGAAATCTTCACAACCACATTTTTAAAGGAATAAGTCAATAATTATTTTGTAGAAGGAGTGTATACTGCTCTTCTCTACCATTCACACAGTGATATATTCTGTCTTATAGATGTTTCAAGGACTGTTTTGTAGTTTAGGTTGTCACCCAAAAAGATTAAGAATATAGTCCAAGCATTCCAGTATCTTCTCTTTAAATATTATGAATTTATCTCTTGTCTACAAATGTATATAACTTTTATTTAAAAATTTTTACACATTTCTATATCCAGTCCAAATCATTTCTTAGTATAATGATAATAAATTCACAAACCTTAGGTAAAGTAGTATGTATTTTCTTTGGCACAAATGTTTAGTATTGTTGCATATCTTTTTATTTCTCTAAGACTTCTCCCTTTACTTTATTTTTTAAAATGTATCTTTATTGTTGAAAGTATTACAGATATCCCGCTTTCTCCCCCATTGACCACTCCACCCCACTCCCCCACCTTCCCTAGGCCTTCACCACATTATTGTCTGTGTCCATGGGCTATGTATATCTATATATATAAAAGCCCAACAACCGACTGGCAGAACGACCACAACGACCAGTCTACAAGTTACTATGACGCTCACTGACCACCAGGGGCAGACGCTCAATGTGGGAGCTGCCCCCTGATGATCAGTGCACTCCCACAATGGGAGTGCCGCTCACTTGGCTGACCGAGATGAGCAGCCACTCCCATAGCAGGAGCAGCTGATAGGAGGCCCAGGGTGAGTCCGAGTCTCTGCACCTATCAAATACCTGAGATAATCCAGATCTGTCCTAACTCCACCAGCTGATGCAGGCCCTCTAAGGTGTGTTCTAGAAAGAGTGTGGGGAGCTGGTATAGGCGGATGGAAAGAGGGGACATGACTGTGGACCCCCAGGGGAGGCTGTCCTGATGGCTGAGGATCCTGGAGCACAGCTGCCCTGAACATCTGCAATGGTGTCACCAATCTGGCATCACACATCAAGGACATTCACTGAGTGGCTTTGGGATGCCAAGCTCTCCACCAGGTTCCTGTGGGACACAGAACATGCCTTTACCCAAGACATTACCCCGAAATATCAGTTCAGACTAATTTCGTCATTCAGCAGCCACTCAGAGGGTGGATCCACAGCCGGTCAGCTGACCAGGATGTGCGGTGTTCCCACAGTGGGCTGATCCCCACAGGCCACAACCCCCATCAGTGAACGAATCCATGCACCAGGCCTCTAGTATGCATATAAATTCTTTGGTTAAACTCTCCCCCCCACCACCACTTCCCTCTGAGAATTGTCACTCTGTCACATGCTTCAATGTCTCTGGGTCTGTTTTGTTCATCAGTTTATTTGAGATCTTGTGATACTTGTCTTTCTCTGACGGGCTTATTTCACTTAGCATAATGCTGTCCAGGTCCCTCCATGCTGTCTCAAAGGGTAAGAGATCCTTTCTTTTTCACTGCTGCATAGTATTCCATTGTGTAAATGTACCACATCTTTTTTATCCACTCATCTACTGATAGGCACTTGGACTGTTTCCAGATCTTAGCTATTGTAAATAATGCTGATATGAACATAAGAATGCATATATTCTTTCTGATTGGTGTTTCAGGCTTCTTAGGATATATTCCTAGAAGTGGGATCACTGGGTCAAATGGAAGTTCCATTTTTAATTTTTTGAAGAAACTTCTGTAGTGATTGTACCAGTCTGCATTCCTACTAACAGTCCTACTAACCGTGTACTAGGGTTCCCTTTTCTCCACATCATCGCAGCACTTGTCATTTGTTGATTTATTGATGATAGCCATTATGACAGGTGTGAAGTGAAACATCATTGTGGTTTTGATTTGCATCTTTCTGATGATTGAGCATTTTTTCATATGTCTCTTGGCCATTTGCATGTCCTCTTTGGAGAAGTGTCAATTCAGGTTTTCTGCCCAGTTTTTAATTGGATTTTTGTCTTCCTTTTGTTGAGTTATATGAGTACTTTATGTATTTTGGAGATTAACCCCTTATCAGATGTATCATTGGCAAATATATTCTCCCATACAGTGGGTTCCTGCCAAGGCTGACCAGCAGCCCATGAGCGACAGATGAATGATTACTCTGACACAACGTTTGCTATGTAAGAGACGGCTAAGGGACTGCCTGGCTAAAGGAACCAGACAGCCTCAATTGCCTGCCTCATTAGGCTTTTACTGTAGCAGCAGTTTGAGAAAACGTTTATCTTTTAGATACAATCATTAGGGTAAGTAATATTGGGAGGACACCTGTGTTTGTAGTGTCCTTTAATCAAGGACACCCAAAGATTAAACATAAGGATTCCAGTAAACACCTGAAGGTCTGCTTGTGCACAGACTTGTTTGGAAAGGTCAAGGAATAATTAGGGGCACCACTTTTGGCACTCCCCTAAGTCGGAATTCCAATAAACAGGGTGGGCGGCCATCTGCACACTTGCCTTTTCTTGGAATGTCCTCCTTACCAACTTTCCAATCAAGTCTCATGCTTCCCCATATCTCCCCCTTTTTTGTTTTGCCAGGTATAGAAAAGAGAGGGCTGCAGTGAACTTGTTGCCTGTGAATGTTGGGTTCTATGAAGCTTGTTCACTGCTCAAGTTCCAATTCTACAGACTATAAAAAAAAAAAAAGAATTACAATGATGGCAATAGTTAGTTTGATCAGGTGCCAATTGATTCAAGGAAACCTTGTGGTGGGGTTTATCCAGTTTAAATGCTCCTTTACTTCATTCCAAGCAGTAGTTTCCTGTTTGTGCTCATTAATAGCAAGTAGAGAGTCTTTGATTTGTTTTTGTAAAGCATTCACTTCTTCAGTAAGATTGTCATGAAATACTCCCCACAAATGCTTCTTAATGTCAACCCACTGATGGTGACTGCTGTTCCATTTTAAGGGGGTGACACATATGTGCTTATGTCCCCAATTGCAATTAATCATTTGTCTCTATGCTAAGGCATCCTGTATTTCCCCCAAATATTCTATGGCTGCTTCTACAGCCTGTAACCTAGCCAAAATTTTTTTATCTTTGTGCTCTTGCATAGTAAATTCTTTAGTCACATTCTTGGCCTTACTGTCTGCAGTCTGCACAGACTCAGAAAGGGCCACCACAGCTACACTGGCAGTAATAAAAATAACAATAGCTGAGATGATGGCTTTAATGAGCATCCCCAAAAATCTTTTAGGCCACAAATGACTTAATGCTCTTTCTAAAATTTCAATGGGTGATGATCCTTGCCACTCCCTTGTGAGGTTAATGGGTAAAAAGACCTCAGCCTGTCTCCTCAATATTATGTTTATGTTTAATGAGAGGACATTTTGATTGGTAATACCAAACCATACTGCACAAGAGTTGAGATGAATCAAAGAAGTCATAGCAAGAAAGAGGTTATTTGGTATGCGTGGAGTGCAAGTATGCTCCAACAGTTGCTCAGCTTCTGCTGTCAGCTTCTTCATCATTCCCCAGGTTATTCCAGGGGCCTTCTGGGTCCAGCAAATGCACAACATTTGGTGCTGTGGAGTCCCCAGGCTCAGATTCTTCATTTCTGGAAGAGGATTGGTCCCATGCCATTCCATTATAGGGTTTAATCCAGCGAGCTGGAATCCACAGCAGCCCTGTGGGGATAGAAACACACGCATATCCTCTCCTCCATGTTAATAATTCATTGGGTCCCATCCAGTTATTAGTGTCCACATCTCGCCACAAGACTTGTGGTTTCTGAGGTGGGGTTATTGAGGAAAGAATGCTTTAGATAGTAGTATAGCAGGGTCCTTGAGTCCCATATTCCCCCTTTTTTGTTTTATTAGCATACCTTTCAGGGTATCATGGGCATGTTCAATGATGGCCTGCCCTTGTGGATTGTAAGGGATTCCCATGGAATGCAGGATGGAACAAGTTCTACAAAAGGCGGTGGAGCCAAGGCTGCTATAAGCAGGCCCATTATCAGTTTCTCTTGGTTAATATAGCTGCAATTGGAAACAGGTTTTATTGAATTGGTACAAAGAAATGTATTGCCATTATTAAGAATTGCCAAATGCTGGAGGGACAGGTAGTGAGAAAAATATATAATTTACCAAATTGCTTTAAAAATGCTTCCTTATATCTGAAAAACAGAAAGTTTAAGAATCAGCAATACTTTCAACAAAGTTACAAAACTATATATTTTCCATTCATTCAGTCCCATAATAAAATTTTAGTTTCTCCTGATTTTTCCTGCCAGTACTTCTATAAATCCAGATACTTTATAGAGTAATGCAAATGAAATGGAATCTTGTCCTTTCTGTAAAACACAATATTCCAGAATAATAATTAGAGTTATAAATGAAAGTATAATATAGTTATTACTAGAGGCCAGGTGCATGAATTTGTGTATGGGTGGGTCCCTGGGCGGGGGGCGGGGGGGCGGACATGGGACACGATCGACCCTTCGGGTGGGTGATGGGACACCCTTGCCGGCCCTGGATCTGGATCTGTCCCACTAACGTTCACACCTATTGTCGGGAGCCACCTGGTGGCCGCTTTTATATCCTTTCTTCCTTGTGGAGCATCTATGGAGAGGAAGCAGCCATGGCGCCTGAGGCCAACAACCAGGAGGCCAGCAATGCTGTTGGGATCGTGCTGGTGGTGCTGGTCCATTGGTGCCTGGTCCATTCTCTGGAGATTAGACCTGCAGGACTACTAAGGGAGTGAGTGGCTGCCGCCAGGCTGGTGGGCCACCGGGACAGGTTGGTCAGCTGAACGGCATTTCTGCTGTGGGAGCACACTGACCACCAGGGGACAGCTCCTGCGTTCAGTGTCTGCCCCCTGGTGGTCAGTGTATGTCATAGTGACCAGTCATTCCAGTCGTTCTGGTTGTTCTGGTCCTTCCATCATTCAGTTGCTTAGGCTTTTAAATATATAGATTATTTGACAAAGCTTCCCATATACCTTAAACAGAAAATTTTCCTTCACGAGAGAGAAAATAAACACTTGAGGCATTTCAGAGCCTATTGGAATGATCTAAAGCCAATTCTAGGTCAAGAAAAAGTTTCTTAAAATTCAAACCCTGGAAGGATTGTTAAACTTATTTTACCAAAAGATCATATATCAAAGTGTATTAGACACAAACATAGGCTAGTAAACTTCAGTTCCCATGATTAAAATATTGGCCTTTTTAAAAAAAAATACCTTATTAATATGACATATAATCATTAATAATTTAGAGAACTTTTCCTTCCTGGGAAAACAGGAAAGATATTTTTTCTTTTAACAGACTAGAAAAAGACTAACCAAAATAAGGTTTATTCTCTAACAGCATTTGTCCTTGGGTGTGGTCAGCAAGTGACACTAATTGGATTTCTGCTATCTGTCTTTCTTAGTACATTGATATCAGCTATTTACCCTCTGGTTAGGAGGCAAAATGCAAATCATTCACTCTTAAGTGTCCTTGGTACTAGATGGCTCCAAATTGCTGTTTAACCATCTCAGTTTCCCTATTCTACTACTCCTGGCTTACTGGCCTGTATCATTTATACAATTTCCTTTCAACATTTCTCTTTACAAAATTCTACAACTTTCACAAACCTTTCTTCAGAAACCTTACAATTTTCAGAAATAACCAGCTTTAGAATCCATTTTCTTTTCTCTTTTCATTGTGATGCTGGTTTCCTTTGCTGTGCAGAATCTTTTCTGTTTGATATAGTCCCATTTGTTTATTTTTATATTTGTTTCTCTTGACCTAGGAGATGTATTAGTGAAAATTCTGCTCTGTGAAATGTCTGGTATTTTGCTGTCTACATTTTCTTCTAGGATTTTTGTGGATTCACAAGTTACATTTAAGTCTTTTATTCATTTTGAGTTTATTCTTGTATATGGTGTAAACTGGTGGTCTAGTTTTATTTTTCTTCTTGTACCTGTCCAATTTTCCCACAACCATTTATTTTTTCAAATGTTTTTATTAATTTTATAGAGAGAGGAGGGGGAGGGAGAGAGAGAGAGATAGAAACATTGACATGGATAGGCTGCCTCTTGCCGGGGATTGAGCCTGCAATCCGGGCATGTGCCCTGTCCAGGAATTGAACCCATAACCTCTTGGTGCATGGATTAATGCTCAATCACTGAACCACACCAACTGGGCCCAACACCATTTATTGAAGACACCACCTTACTCCATTGTATGCTCTTGCCGCCAATGTGAAATTTTAATTGAGCTGTGTTCATGGATTGGTAGAATTAACATCATTAACATGTCCATAATACCCAAAGCAATCTATAGATTCAACGCAATCCCTATTAACCAATAGCATATTTTATAGATCTAGAACAAACACTCCAAAATTTTATATGGAACCAAGAAAGACCCCCAAATAGTCACAGCAATCTTGAGAAAGAAGAACAAAGTTGGAGGGAACACAATACCAGATATCAAGTTATACTACAAAGGCACTGTAATCAAAACAGCCTGGTACTGGCACAAGAATAGGCATATAGATCAATGGAACAGAACAGAAAACCCAGAAATCAACCCAAACCATTATGCATATCTTTTTAAGTGAATAATTCAATGGTTATTGTGCAATGTGCTAGTGACTGCCTATATGCTAGGCAATTTCATACCTATTACTTTTGTTCCTTTTTTAAAGTGCTTGTGAAGCAAATGGCATTACTCAGAGGTTTTAACTTTAGTTTTCAACAGGTTATCTTTGATGTCATCCAGTAAAGTGGTGTGTGGTGTGTGTGTGTGTGTGTGTGTGTGTGTGTGTGTGTGTGTGTGTTGATACTGCTAGGGGTTTACTGTACATCCTCCTCTTTGAATCTATGAATACATCCTCCTCTTTGAATCTATGAATTTATATCTTTTACCAAATTTGGGAAATTTTTTACCATTTCTTCAAATGTTTTTCTTCCTTATGTCCTCCTTTCTTTCTAGGATGAGAAATATATATATCCTATATAATAAAAGGCTAACATGCAAATTGACTGAACTGTGGAATGACCAGTTGCTATGATGCGCACTGACCACCAGGGGGTAGACGCTCAATGCAGCAGCTGCCCCCTGATGGTCAGTGTGCTCCCACAGGGGGAACACCACTCAGCCAGAAGCCCTGAGCCAGGCTCATGGCTGGTGAGCACAGCGGCTCTGTGGCAGCACTAAGCTGTCAGTCGGACATCTCCTGAGGGCTCCCGGACTGCAAGAGGGTGCAGGCTGGACTGAGGGACCCCCACCCCAAGTGCACAAATTTTGTGCACTGGGCCTCTAGTTATATATATATATATATATATATATATATATATATATATATATATATATATATATATATATATATATATATATTAAACTATATATGTTAGACTATTTGCTAACTCTATATATATACATATATATGTATATGTATATCCTACCTAATAATAAAAAATATGCAAATTGACCATACCTCCGACACACCCACAAGCCACGCCTGCAAGCCACGCCCACCACCCAATCAGAGCGAGCATGCAAATTAACCCAAACCAAGATGGCTACAGCCACAGAGAGCAAGGTTTCCTAGGTAACAGAGGAAGCCAAGCTTTCCGCCTGCCCTTGCCAGGCCTAAGCCTCCACTCAAGCTACAAAGTTTCAATTATAGAAGGTAAACAAATTCAAACAAATGGCGGCAGAATGGAGCTTGAGAGAGCAGGCCAGGGTTGCCGCCGGCAACAGGGGAAGCAAAGCTTTTCGCACACCCTGGCCGGGCCCACCCGCTTAAGGCAACAAAGTTTCAATTATAACCCCAACAGAAATGGCTGCCGGCCTCGGAGGGAGCCCCAGGCTTGGCTCTGCTCCAGGCTACAAAGTTTCAATTGTAGAAGGAAAATAAATTCCAGATACCAGGGCCTCTGCTTGGGTCGCCAGGGGGTGTGGCCGGCCTGCAAACCACCACAGGCCCCTCGCCCAGGCCGCCCCACGCCCCAAGGGAACCACCACCCTGATCCGGGACACCCTTCAGGGCAAACCAGCTGGCCCCCACCCCTGTACCAGGCCTCTATCCTATCTAATAAAAGAGTAATATGCAGATTGCTCATCACTGCAACACACAATATTGCTGCCCCCATGTGGTCAAAGATCCTGCCCCCATGTGGACACAGGATGGCCACCACAAGATGGCCAGCAGGAGAGGGCAGTTGGGAGGCACCTGGCCTGCAAGGGAGGGCAGTTGAGAAGGACCAGGCCTGCAAGGGAGGGCAGTTGGAAGTGATCAACTCTGCAGGAGAGGGCAGTTAGGGGTGACCAGGCCAGCAGAGGAGGGAAGTTGGGGGCAAAGAGGCTGGCAGCAGAGTGGTTAGGGGGTGATCAGGCTGGCAGGCAGAAGTGGTTAGGGGCAATCAGGAAGGCAGGCAGGCAAGCAGTTGGGAGCCAGTAGTCCTGGATTGTGAGAGGGATGTCTGACTGCCCGTTTAGGCCTGATCCAGGCCTAAATGGGCAGTCGGACATCCCTTGATGGGTCCCATATTGGAGAGGGTACAGGCTGGGCTGAGAGACAACCCCCCCTCCGTGCACGAATTTCATGCACCGGGCCTCTAGTGTGTGTGTGTGTGTGTGTGTGTGTGTGTGTGTGTGTGTGTGTGTGTGTGTGTGTGTGTGTGTGTATATATATATATATATATATATATATATATATATATATATATATATATATATATGCTAGACTATATATGTTAGACTATTTGCTGTATCACAGGTCTCTGAGGCTCTGCTTATGTTTTCTAATTTTATTTTTCTGTGTTGTTCAGCTTGGAAATTTTCTATGAGTCTGTCATCAAGTTCGCTGACTGTCATTTCCCTGGACTGCTGCTGTTAAGTCTAATTTGTATTTCAGATTGGATTTTTCTGGTATGAAATGTTCATTTGGTCTTTTTTTATGGTTGCTATTTCTTTGTTGATATTTCTTGTCTTTTAATTCAAGTATATTTTCTTTTGTCCCACAGTATAGTTACAATAGCTGCTTTAAAATCTTGTTTCCTGGATTCAAATGTATGCATTATTTCAGTGTTGGTTTCTTTTGATTATCTTGTTTCTTGTGAATGGATCACATTTCCAGTTTTATATATGTTAAATAATTTTGGTTTGTTATACTGGATAGTATAGAATATTATGTTTTAGATGTGCTAGATTCTATTGTGTTCCTCTAAAGAATATTTTTAAAGTAAGTATTTAACTTGGCTGAAAATCTATAAACCCTATCTCTCCTGCATTGAGAGGCAGCTCAAATCTAAGTTTAGTAAATTTAGGTTTAGCTGGGCTCCTTTTAGTATGCTATGCACATGTATAATTCAGGGGTCAACCAGAGATTCAGATAGAATTTATATGCACAATTTGTGATACCTCTATGTTCTTTCCTTTCTAGGAATTCTCACTTTCCAATGGCTGTGATTGCCCTTGAACTCTGTCCTCTAGTTCTTCAAGCCAGTGAGAACACAGATTTCTAGCCATCCTGTGATGTACTAAAAGCCATTTTCTTCTTTTAAATCTCATCCCTCCCCCATATGACATCTGCCTGCTTTTGTTTATTCTCCAGTGCCTTCGGGTAACTTTTTTTGCTATTTTGTGCAGAGTGTACAGTTGTTATCTGCAGGAGAGTTAGTCTGATAAGAGCTTACTTGGTTGGCCATTAGCAGAAGTGGGATCATCCTGTAATACACCCACTCAAACATTTTAGAAGAGGAGATTGAGACTCAGAAAGGTTAAGTGACCTTCCCAATGTTACATGGCTAGAAACTAGTAGAGCTACTGTATAGATACAGGTTTTCTGGATCTAAACCCACAGTATCTCTATATGTTATTTTTAAATATCAGTAACACTTTTCCTCAAGCATTATTCTCCCAGATGAGTGAGTCCTGACTCTTTTGTCTCGGCTCATATAATACCTATTACTCCCATCATCTTAATTACTTTTTCCTGTAGATGCCCATTAAGCCTCTCCCTGTTAATCTCTTTTAGGTTCCTACCATAGTCCAGCAGTGGGTTTCATGACATAAGAGGAGGAGAGTTGCTTTTGCCTTTTTTTTCTAATGACTTTTCTGAATGAAGCCCCAGCAACATCTTTGAGGAATAGTTGTTGGGGCTTATCCTATACTAGGGGCCCGGTGCACAAAGATTCATGCACAGGAGGTGGGTCCCTCAGCCCGACCTGCACCCTCTCCAATCTGGGAGCCCTCAGGGGAGCCCTTTCCAATCCAGAAGTTTCTGTCTGTATTTGCAATCATATGAGTGAATTGTCTGAGACCCCAACCCAGTTTAGTTTGGTGCTCACAGAATAATAGAGGTCTTTTTTTTTCCTTTGCTCCATTGGTGGAGATTTCCTAGAAGTTTCAGGATCTCTTCCCTTTAATTTTCCTCAACACTGTGACTTTACTTATGTCTCTCAACTTTGATTTCCCTCCATCCACCACCCGCAACAGTAACTTGCTCCAGGCTCACTTTGCTCTAGTGTCTAGGAGATCCCGCAATGTGTCTGCCACCAGAACTACGATTCCCAGCATTCCTGGTGCTCCCCACGCTCTGGGCTTCTGCTTCTGGTCCAGGGCTGCCACCAGAACTACGATTCCCAGAATTCCTGGTGCTTCCCATGCTTTTGGTTCCTGCTTCCTCTCCAGGGGCTGCACAAACGAAACGGACTGCGAACTCCAGCAGCCCCCAGGCTGGGCTGTCAGGACCAGACCACACGGCACCTACGCACATAGGCCCCGAGCGGCCAGGAGGTGGGAACATCCACCCCACCCTGTCCCTGGCCACTCGGCGCCTGTGTACCTCCGTGACACCCGTGGGCCCGCCATCTTTGTTGGGTTAATTTGCATGCTCACTCTTGATTGGCTGTGAGGTGTCACGGAGGTATGGTCAATTTACATATGTGTCTATTATTAGTGTAGATAATAAGGCGTTAATATGCAAATTGACCATCACTCCAACACACAAGATGGCCACCACAAGATGGTCAGCAGGGGAGGGCAGTTGGGGGCATTCAGGCCTGCAGGGGAGAGCAGTTAGGGGTGACCAGGCCAGCAGGGGAGGGCAATTGGGGGGGGGGGACCAGGCCTGCAGGGGAGAGCAGTTAGGGGTGACCAGGCTGACAGGGGAAGGCAGTTGGGGGGGGACCGGGCCAGTAGGGGAGGGCAGTTAGGGGCAATTGGGCTGGCAGGGGAGCAGTTAGGCATCGATCAGGCTGGCAGGCAGAAGTGGTTAGGGGCAATCAGTCAGGCAGGCAGGTGAGCAGTTAGGAGCCAGCAATCCTGGATTGTGAGAGGGATCCCAGATTGGAGAGGGTGCAGGCTGGGCTGAGGAACACACACACATACCCGTGTACGAATTTCGTGCACCAGGCCTCTAGTATAGATATAATTTCTGTGTGAAAAGTAGAAGCTCAGAGACTGCAATTGTACATAATTCAAATTATTCTCCTTCCTCCTACATATGTTACTCTACTCACCCTCATGAGGAAATTTTATCTTTTCTATCCTCTCCTGAATCTCATTAGACCTAGTCTTTGCAATGTTTTCCTGTTGTTTTAGCATCTTATGGAGAGAACTTTATGTCACCTACCATCTTAAGCCCACTCTCTTCTATATCATTAGGAACAATGTTAAAGTAGACCATCTACACTAATAAAAGAGAAAGATGCAAATTGACCGTACCTTCACAATTCCCACCAGCCAATCAGGAGTGAGTATGCAAATTAACCCAACAAAAAAATGGCGGGTTAATTTGCATATGTAGGCACTGAGCAGCCGGGAACGGGGCAGGACACTTGTGTTGTTGCCATGACAATGACGCAGGCGTTCCACACCGCCCCAGCAGCTCCAGGCCTCTGGGCAGCATGGGAAGTTGGAAAGGTGGCTCCAGGAGGAGCAAAGGCAGAAAGGCAGCTCCAGCCAGAGTGAAGACAGTGCCGGCAGCCAGGGGAAGGAAGGCCCATTCTTTCATGAACCTTCGTGCATCGGGCCTCTAGTGTGATATAATGAATAAAAAGAGCATCAGAGCCCTAGCCGGTTTGGTTTACTGGTTAGAGCATCAGCCCGCAGACTGATTTGAGGGTTCGATTCCTGGTCAAGGGCAGGTACCTCAGTTGTAGGTTCATCCCCACCCTGGTCGGGGAGTGTGTGGAAGGCAACCAATCTATGTGTCTCTCTCACGTAGGTGTTTCTCTCCCTCCTTTCCTCCCTCTAACTCCTACTCTCTCTAAAAGTCAATGAAAAAAATATCCTCAGGTGAGGATTAAACAAATAGAATATCACAACAGGTGTATATGCATGTACACACTATTTTTTGAGTGCTTACTCTGAACCTGTCACTTCGCTGAGTCCAGGAGATACAATAATTAGCAAAACAGACATAGTGTTTGACCTCCTAGGGCTTCTACAGTCTAGTAGAAAAGTCAGACAACTAAATAAGCAATGATAGAAAGTGTGGATATGATTGTAAATGCAGGGTGCTATGGGAGCTCATAATAGTAGCACCTTACCTGCCTGGGAGGGGCAAGGGTAGAGAAGGTCCTCCAAATGAAGACTTAGATTGTGATCCCAGTTCTGCCACTACCTTGTGTGGCTTCCATGTCATCTCTCCTTTTGGCATCAGTTTTCCTATGAGTAAAATGAAGTTGTTGGTCAAGATAGTCTTCAACATTTTTTCTAACTAGTTAATTCTTCAGCCTCAGTGTTGATATATGCATGATACCAAAAGCTCAGATTTGAATGCTAATACACCTGAGTTTTATACCCTTTCTGAAACCCAAGCTCCACATCTACAAAAATGGGAATAATAACCATTTCAGGGTGCTGGTATGAGAATTAAATGAGGTCAGATATGCAAGGCTGGGATTACAGAAATGTCACACGATAAACATGCACCATTGTCCTTCTATGACTGTTTTTTTTCTCTATGACTATTTTAATTAATGATAACTGATTTGATGTACTATTTTTACAGAAAAACTTATTTATTATGAAGTAGAATACAAAGTTTATGTGCATTTCTAAGATAACCCAAGAGAATTTTCTATTTTGGTGCATGCTCCCAGACATTAGTCTCTTCTGCTCTTATGGCTACTTTCATAGAAAAAAATGAGAAGCACAGTATGAAAATACTGAATATGGAACCTGGTGCATAATAGGAACTCAATAAACTAGAGTATCAATACCAACACAGATCTGGGGAGTGCCCCATCATTTACATTTTTTCATCCAGAGCACTTTCTTTTGTTTACTGTCCTTAAAATTGTTCTCTTGATCCCACAAATTCTGTGTTAATTCATTTTTTTCAAACAGTTTTCTGTGTGTGAACTTATTGAAATTCCAGATAAATTGTATCCAATGGTTTCCCATTGGTTACATCCTTATTTACTTACTCAAAGAACTCTTAAAAATGAATCAAGACATGATTTCTACTTAGAAAAAATATGTTGTCTTTCCCCCACTGGGTTATATTCCCATTTGCATATTTGATCTCATATAGATTAAGGTATTTGAACTCAAAACTAAAAGAATATATCAGAACCAAGTATGCTTATGAAGACCAACTCCTAGTGTTTGTGATAATATGCAAAGGGATATCATTACATGGATAAATATTATCCACAGATAATCCTCAAACCTGCTTTTAGCTATTGTTTGAACACATTTTCTCATCAAAAACTACATGTCAAAAATATCAATGGAGGAGAACCAAGATAGCAGTGTAGTAAATGCCTGTACTCACCGCCTCCCACAACCACATCAAAATTACAACTAAAATACAGAACAACCATCATCTAGAACCACCTGGAAGCTGGCTGAATGGAAGTTCTATAACTAGAGAAGTAAATAAGAAAGCATGTTGAAACTGGTAGGAGGGGTGGAGGCACAGAATGGGCTGGGTCTGAACCCACATGTGACTTTTTTTTCATTGTTGATTAAGGTATTACATATGTGTCCTTAACCCCTATTGTTCCCCCATTCCCCCACTAAGCCCTCACCCCCCTGGTGTCTGTGTCAATTGGTTATGCTTATATGGCATGCATACAAGTCCTTAGGTTGATCCCTCCCCCTTACCTCCACTTTCCTCTATCTTCCCTCTGAGGTTTGACTGTCCCATCGATGCTTCTCTGTCTCTGAATCTGTTTTTGTTCATCAGTTTATGTTGTTCATTATAATCCACAAATGAGTGAGATCATGTGATATTTATCTTTCTGTGACTGACATTTCACTTAGCATAAGGCTTTCCAGGTCCATCCATGATGAAGCAAATGACAGGAGTTCCTTCCTTTTTACAGCAGCATAGTATTCCATTGTGTAGATGTACCACAGTTTTTTAATCCACTCATCTGATGATGGGAATTTAGGCTGTTTCCAAATCTTAGCTATTATAAATTGTGCTGCTGTGAACATAGGGGTGCATATATCCTTTCAGATTGGTGTTTCTAGTTTCTTGGGATATATTCCTAGAAGTGGGATCACTGGGTCAAATGGGAGTTCCATTTTTAGTTTTTTGAGGGAACTCCATACCGTTCTCTACAGTGGCTGCACAAGTCTGCATTCCCACCAGCAGTGCATAAGGGTTTCTTTTTTCTGCATTCTCGCCAGCACTTGTCATTTGTTGATTTGTTGATGATAGCCATTCTGACAGGTGTGAGATGGTACCTCATTGTCGTTTTGATTTGCATCTCTCCGATGATTAGTGACTTTGAGCATGTTTTCATATGTCTCTTGGCCTTCCTTATGTCCTCTTTCGAAAAATATCTATTTACTTAGGTCTGTTGCCCATTTTTTGATTGGGTTGTTTATCTTTCTTTTCTTAAGTTGTATGAGTTCCTTGTAAATGTTGGAGATTAAACCCTTATCAGAGATAACATTGGCAAATATGTTCTCCCATGCAGTGGGCTTTCTTGTTGTTTTGTTGATGGTTTCTTTGGCTGTGCAGAAGCTTTTTATTTGTTGTAGTCCCATTTGTTTATTTTCTCTTTAGTTTCTATTGCCCTAGGAGCTGAATCGGTGAAGATATTGCTTTGGCATATGTCTGAGATTTTGCTGCCTGTGGATTCCATTAAGATTTTTATGGTTTCCCATCTTACGTTTAAGTCCTTTATCCACTTTGAGTTTATTTTAGTGTATGGTGTAATTTGGTGGTCTAGTTTCATATTTTTTTGCATCTATCTGTCCAATTTTCCCAACACCATTTATTGAAGAGACTATCTTGACTCCATTGTATGCTCTTGCTCCTTTGTCAAATACTAATTGAGCATAGTGGTTTGCATCATGTTGTAAATTTCCATCCATTCCTTTCTGGCCTGAGGTGTTTCTATTGAGAAATCATTTGATAATCTAATGGGAGATCCCATGTACGTATTGCAGCTATATCACTATTTCTTCTTGATTCGTATATAAGTTGTTTTTTTCATCCATCTGGTTTATGAAATGTATGACCCTTATTCTGAATTCTTTTTCTGATATATTGCATGCCTCAGTTTCACTTAGCTTCTTTTCTGGTGATTCCTCCTTTTCTTCCCTTTGGGGGTTTATTTGTCTCCCCATTTTTGCTCTTACTGAAGGATCTAGGTTTTGAGTTGTGTGGGGCCGCTCCTCGGGCGACAGCAGCTCCTTGGGTGGCAGCTGCTTCTCAGGTGATCAAGGCAGTGGCTGCTCCTCAGTTGGTGGTGGCTCCTCTGGTAGGCACTGCTCGTGTGGCTGCCCATAGCAGTAGTGGCTCCTCTGGCTGATGGGGGCTTGCTGCTCACGCAGCTGCTGCTGGTCGAATGGAGGCAGGCAGCTGGCGCATCTGCTACTCCTCGGATGGGGACAGGCTTCACGTGGCTGCTGGCCCTCAGACGGGGATGGGCTGGTCGCGCAGCTTATGCTCCTCACACAGGGCGGGCTGCTTCTGCAGCTGCTGCTCCTCAGATGGGGATGGGCTGCTTGTAAGGCTGCTGCTTCTTGGGTGGGTGGGGGCAGGCTGCTTGTGAGCTGCTGCTCCTTGGAAGGGGGTGGTCTGTTCATGCGGCTGCTCCTCCTCAGACAGGGGTGGGCTGTACAAAGTGTTCTTAAGATGTTCTGTGGCTGAGGTGCAGGTAGAGGTGGGAATTGTGGAGTCTGGGGAGAGGCTGGGGTGAAGAGCAAGTCGGGGAGGTGGCCAGGAGTCTGGCACTGAGACATACCTGACATGCTGGACCTAAGCAGCCATTTTCTCCTGAAGAGCCATGTGCCACTTTTTTAATCAGGAAGATCATCTCTACGGTGGCCTCCCTTGAGGAGCAAGGGGTCCCAGCCCCACACCAGACTCCCAGCCCAGGCTCCCAGAACTGGGAAAAGAAGTCTCCCTAACTATGGGCTACAAAAACCAGCAGGGATTGGAGCTCAGTGACACAGAGGTTGCTGAAGACACAGCTATTCTTCTTAAAGGGTCAGCACAGGAACTGAGCTTACAAGGTTCCACCTCCTCTGAGCTCCAGCACCAGGAGGCATTGGGGGACCCGGATACATATGAGGAGTGACTGGATTGTCTGACATCAGGGCAGGAACTCTCAGGTGGCTTTTGTCCAGATGGAGGTGCACACAGGGGTCATTGTTCCTGTACAGGAACCTCCTTGGACACAGGGCTGACTGGCAGCCATTTCTGTTTGCTCCTCCCTGAGACTCCCCCCATCCAATTTGTAGCCCCACCCAACCTGTGCGCAGCGACTTTTGCATATGAATGGCCTGTCCTGGCTCAGGCTTCAGACTTTGCTGAAATCTCTCAAACAAACTGCAGCTGGAGTCAGCATGCCCCAAACTTATCAATAATAACCCCAATACCCAGCATCAGCACCAGCCTGCCTTGCTTCACAGCTAGGCCTTGTCTGGGCACTTGCAAACCCGATACAAATAGGAGGAACCTGTAGATCTCTCTGTAGCTTCTGCCAGGTGTCCCAAGGCAGTGGCTGACTTGCATATCCTGGGAGGCCCAAGAACCTGTGCACCTGGTGGACAGCATCAGACTATACCAGATTACAACGCTACTCATGCATAAACAACACACTCAAGTGGCAGACTCAGTGAGCACCAAAGCTCCATTGAAGCAAGTCATGCTCCATAGGAGCGTCACCTGAACATCAGTTCTCCCACTGTAATCACAGCTGGTCCTCACAGCCAATTGGCCTGGAGGTCAATTCCTCCCAGTGACACCAACAGCAATCAAGTCTCAACTACAACATGATTGTGCGGACAGCCCACAAAGGGTCATGCCTTGGGTGCCCAGCTGGGGAGGCTGAGCCACTGAGCCCTACAGGACACCTGCTACAAAAGGTCACTCTACCAGTTCCAGGAAACATAACAGCTCTACCTAACACATAGAAACAAACACAGGGAAGCAGCTAAAATGGGGAGACAAAGAAACATGTCACAAATGAAAGAAATGGAAGAAAGCAAACTACTGGATACAGAGTTCAAAACCACGGTTATAAGGTTACTCAAGAATCTTCATGAGACCTGCAAGGAACTTAGTGAAACTTTCAAGGATCTTAGTGAGAATGGCAAACACATGGATAAGGACCAATCTAAAATTAAGCATACACTGACTGAAATAAAGAATAATATACAGGAATTCAACAGTAGACTAGAGGATTCTGAAGACCAAACCAATGATTTGAACTATGAAGAAGGAAAAAAAAAAAAAAACAATCAGAAGACCAAAAAGAAAAAAAAATCCAAAAATATGAAGATAGTGTAAGGAACCGAGGGGACAACTTCAGTCATATCAACATTCGCATTATGAGGGTGCAAAGAGAGAAAGCAAGATATTGAAAACCTATTTGAAGAAATAATGACAGAAAACTTCTCATACCTGGTGAAAAAAATAGATTTACATGTCCAGGAAGCACAGAGAATCCCAAATAAGAGGAACCCAAAGAGGGCCACATCAAGACACATCATAATTAAAGACAAAGAGAGAATTTTAAAAGCAACAAGAGAAAAGCAGTTAGTTACCTTCAAGGGAGTGCCCATATGACTGTCAGCTGACTTCTCAACAGAAACTATGCAGACCAGAAGAGAGTGGCAAGAAATATTCAAAGTGATGAAAAGCAAGGACCTACAACCAAGATTACTCTACCCAGCAAAGCTATCATTTAGAATTGAAGGTGAGATAAAGAACTTTCCAGACAAGAAAAAGCTAAAGGAATTCATCAACACTAAACCAGTATTACATGAAATGTTGAAGGGTAGTCTTTAAGAAGAGGAAAAAGAAGAAGATAAAGAAAAAAAAGATAAAAAATATGAACAATAAAATGGCAATAAATACATATCTACCAAGAATTGAATCTAAAAACCAAAATAAACAAATAATAAATCCAATGAACAGAATAAACTGGTGAATAAAATAGAATCAGAGGTATAGAAATGGAACAGACTGATGATTCTCAGAGGGAAGGGGGCTGAGGGGTGGGAAGAGATTAAACAAAGATCTTTTATGCATATATGCAATACCTATGGACACAGATAGTACGGTGGCAGAGGCCTGGGGTGGAGTTGGAACTGGGTGGAGGGGGACAATGGAAGGGGGGAAATGGAAATTTGTAATACTCTCAACAATAAAGATTTTTTTTAAATCAATGGAAAAAATATCCTCAGGTGAGGAATGACTAAAAGAAAAAGAAAAAGTAGAAAACAAAACAAAAAACAAAACAACACAAAAAAACAAAAAAACCTACAGGCGAAAGGAGGAAAATTGTCCAATCCACTTTTCATTTTTCTTCATCAAGTCAGCCTAGCTTAACTCTATTTTATGTTAATCAGCCCTTTACTCCTAATTTCCCTGCCATTTCGATTTTCAATTTTTTAAATAGTAACATTTTTATGCAGTGTATTGTAAGTCAATCTCAGATTTTTCTATGCGTTGTTTACTACCCTGAAAAGATCACTATGCAAGTATTCAAGTATGAAATGTATTTTGAAATTCTCTTTTCATATATAGTTTATTGTGTAATTTCCAGTAATTTACAAATGTTGCACAATGTAGATACCTTCTCATGGGTGTAAGTACAATGAACAGGACAAAGTAATATCAGCACGAAGGAAATGGAAGGGAATTGATGATGGTAAGTACTCCTGGGGATGAATTACCCGCAAACTGAATTATTTACCATAGTTAAGAGTAGCCTAGCACATCATTTCTGCTAATGGAAGCTGAATACCTATTGAAAGTGAAAGGTAAATTGCACTTTCTAGAAAAAAAAATAATTATTCTGAAATAATCTGCCTTACTGTAAAGTGACAGTTCTCCAAAAAATATATGACATTTTGAGTTTTTTCAAAACCATTTCTTAACTTCATCTTAGTTTCTCCAGTGAAGACAGTCAACTGTGGTGGTATCTATACACAAGACTGGCTTGAAAACAAAATCTGGAAAAATTAAGCATAGGATTCTTTTGAAAGTAACTGGATGGATCAGCCTAAATAGATTGCTTTCTGACATATCCTTGAAGTGTTTGTGACTGGTTAATCGCAGGAACTATAATTGATTTCATAGTCTAGCAGGAGTTGAAACTTGAGAAATGGCCATTGATGATGAAACCCATAGCTAAAAAATAATTAACCATTTGGGATACTATAAAATGGGGCAAAAAAGCCACTGTTGATTTGTTACATTTTTCATCTCATGGGTGCATTTATGAACACATACTAGTAGACACCAAACAAAACTTGAATCACACCTGGGTTATTCAGCTTCTCTAAACTCATTAACTGAAAAGATGTAGATTAATTGGAGAGAGTTCAGAGAAGAGTAACAAAAATTATTAAGGGGCCAGAGGGATTGATTTATGAGCAAAGATTAAAAGAATTTTTTCTATACAATTTAGCTAAGTGATGACTAAGGGGGAGGGGTGGGGATACAACTGTCTGAGGGTGTAAACACCAAGGAGAGAGGAGAATAATTTACTATGCAACATGAGATTATAACTAGGGCTAATAAGCTGTAATTACCCAAAGGAATAACAGAATAAATGTTTCAGGGAAATTCAGAACCATAAGACTGCCAACTTGTTTCTCAAGGAGACAGTCGCAGACACTTATAACCCTAGTCTCGTCCAGATTAACAAGTATGTGGTGTGAAATAATCATCTGATGCCATTGAGCTCCCTCCTCCCCACACCCTCTCCAACAGTCTTGCATTTTACATTATTATGGCATATTTCAAGTCCAGCTTAGTACACAGGCCTACATAATTTTGCCTTTATTGGTGCTGGTGAGTCTTTCAAAGTTTAATTCCAATAGTGGCCATAGAAGAGCCCTTCCTTTTGGAGTTACTGTGAATTCAACTGTAAAGCACCAAAAATAAGGGACCAAATCTGGAGGTGAGAAAATTTGGATTCTGCTTGGAACTGTAAACATATCAGAAATCATAAGTGTTTATGTTTGGAATTTCCAATAATGAACTTTCAAATTGTATTTCATATATTTACAAGTTCAATTTGAGCATTATCTGAAGAATAAAAGGACACTAAAAATAAATCTTGTAGGCTTCATGATTTGTGTAAACTTTGGAATGTAGTTCTTCAGAAAACAAATTAGTCTGTGGGTTACTGCAGGCTAAATTATTTGGCTAATTCCTATTGTGCTATCATGACATTCCAGAGCATTGCTATTTAACCTTGCCAGATAAGATTTTGCATGTCACTGCAGTGAAAGCAGCTTCTTTTGTATGCATACTTTTCTCCTTCTTTTCCTTTGTGTTGGGAATCATAGATCCCACTCTGGAAATATCCTTTTCTTCTCCTTCTCCTCTTTCTCCTTCACCATTGTTTTTACAAGTTTTTTTGGTTTTATCTTAATCTTTGTCCAGTTTTTTTCTAGGTAAATAATATCTTAAAACAATATTTTAAATAAACTTTTTATTTTAGAGTAGTTTTAGATTTTTAGAAAAGTTGCATAAATAGTATAGTTTCCATATACTCCATGTCCAGTATCCTATTACATTAGTATAGTACATTTGTCACATCAAGTGAACTAATACTGATATTATTATTAAATAAATTCATGCTTTATTCATATTTTCCTTTGTTTTTGCCTAATGTCCTTTTTCTCTTTCAAGATCCCATCCAGGATACCACAATACATTTAGTTGTCATGTCTTTGTCTCTCCTCTTGACTATGACAATTTCTTTTTTATTATTTTTTATTGATTAAAGTATTACATATGTCTCCTTTTTCCCCCATTGACCTCTCCCTGATGACTCCCACTCCCCAGCACATGCCCTCACCCCCCTAGTGTCTGTGTTCATGTGTTATGCTTATATGCAAGAATACGAGTCCTCTGGTTGATCTCTTACCCCCACCCCCACCCTACCCTGCCTTACCTCTGAGGTTTATTAGACTTTTGTTGTTTTTAATGACCTTCAGAGTTTTGAGGTGTACTGGTTGGGTATTTTGTAGAATGTCCCTCCATTGGAATTTCTCTGAAGTTTTTCTCATGATTAGACCAGGGTTATGGATTTTGGGAAGGAATACCACAATGGTAAATGTCATTTTCAGCACCTCAAATCAATGGTAAATTCTTCACTGTTGATATTAAGCTTGATCACCTGGCTGAGGTAGTGTTCATCAGGTTTTTTCATTGTGAAATTATTTTTCCCTTTTCATGCTGGCCTCTTTGAAAGTCATGATGAGCAGTCCACACTTACTAGTAAGGAGTGGGCAGTTATGCTCCACCTTCTTGAGGGTGAAGTGTTTATGTAAATTAATTGGGATTTTCTGCATGTTTAATTCATCTATTCTCACCCATTTGTTTGTTTTACTCATTTATTTCTAAAAGTATAGACATAAGAATATTTATTTTATACTTTGGGTTATAATTTAATACTACTTTATGTTCAAATTTTTCTAGCTTTGGCCATTGGTAGCTCTTTCAGTTGACTTCTGTGTCCCTTTGACATACTCCCATCCATGGGGACTTTTGCTGAATCTTTCTTTTATGGCACTACAAGATGCTGCAGACTCATGCATATTTCTTCCTCAGTTGGTCCTATTGTCAACCACTTCTCCAAGGATCCTTGCTCCTTTTTATTGGAGAATGGTATTAAAAAGCAAGACCTGCCCTAACTGGTTTGGTTCAGTGGATAGAGTGTTGGCCTGCAGACTGAAGGGTCCTGGGTTCAATTCCGGTCAAGGGTATGTACCTTGGTTGTGGGCACGTACCTTGGTTGTGGGCACATCCCCAGTAGGGGGTGTGCAGAAGGCAGCTGATCGATGTTTCTCTCTCATCGATGTTTCTAACTTTCTATTCCTCTCCTTCCTCTCTGTAAAAAAATCAATAATATATATATTTTAAAAAAATAAAAATAAAAATCAAGACCTGTGTGCTAGATGTGCTTACTGCTACTGGGGTGTCATAACTTCTAGGTTTTGTCAGCTGACAGAGGAAGAAAATATATGTGTACTATTTATGTACTACCTCACATTTATACACATATTTATAAGTACTTCTATATGTAACTGTCTGTATCTATATTAAACTAAACGTGCGTTCATAGTGGTGTCTCTAACTCTAATCCTTTACTCTATGGATCATTCTAGCCTTCTCCCCCATTTGCCTATAACCTCCCAATCCCATCCATCATCCACTTACTTAATTATCCAAATCTAATACACATGTATAATGATTTCAGAATTGTTAACCCATAGCTCCATTGGACAATTTTATCAAATGCAGTACATGCTTATCTATAGCTTCTTTTATATTTAGTCTGACAAACTTTACTTATTTCCAAAGTTTCTTAGGTCAGCCCTGTTTCTCCCCACCCCCTTCAGTAAGGTTTTTCATATGTATGTAATATAATTAGATTCTTCTGTCACATTCTGCATTCCATCCTGAGATCAATTCCCTGATGACTTCTTGAATTTTTAAACTTTGCATTAATTAAGATTTGCTCTTTGTACCCTGATTGGTGTGCTCAGTGGTTAGAGTGTCAACCCATGCAATGTAGGGTCAGGGGTTCAATTCCTGGTCAAGGGCATGTACTTGGTTTGCAGGTTTAATTGCCAGCCCCAGTTGGGATGGATGCAGGAGGCAACCAATCAATGTGTCTCTCTCACATCGATGCTTCTGTCTCTCTCTCTCCCTCCCACCCTCCTATTCTCTCTAAATATCAATGGAAAAAAATATCCTCAGGTGAAGATTAACAACAACAGCAAAAGAAAAAGATTTTCTCTTTGTGCTGACAGGTTCTATGGATTTTGAAAAATGCATAGTGTCATCCCCACCCTAAAGAATCCCCTGTGCCTCACCTATTCAACATTTCATCCCCCTCCTCTAACCTCTGACAAACACCAGCCATCTGTATAACATCTCTATAGTGTTGTCTGTTCCAAAATATTATATAAATGGAATGATGTAGTATGTAGCCTTTCTAACTGGCTTTTTTTACTTAATAATATATATTTTAGATTCATCCATGTCTTTGTGTGGCTTTTCCTACTACATTTCATAGTATCTTTTGAATTCCACAGTATCTTATGAGTCTGTGTTTATTAAGTGAATGAGTTGAGGTTTTATGGAAATGCAGGTATTCTTTTGTGTATTGTGGATGGGTAGATTTGGAACCATTTGAGTAAATTTATTTAGATAGCTACTAAGTCTTTGGGAAGCAGTAGAAGTGATTTTTGAAATGTTTATCATATTTTTACTCTTAACTATCTACTGTTATTATAATGCAAATTACAAAAAGTAAAGTCTGATACAGTCTATTTAGCTGATGCAGACACACAGCAGATAATTATAAGCCAGGGATACTTCCTTGGGAAATGGGTTGCCATCAGAAAGAAGAACTGCATAAAATGTTTTAAACATTTATTAAAGTGGGCATAGATTACATTTTTAAATAATTGAGAAACACTATAGTAGGGAGTCAGAAAAATTTTGCTAATATTATACCCTTTACAAAACACAAACACTTTGGTGATTTAACTCCTTAGGTTGCTTTGAGCTGTATTTAAAAAATACTTTAAAGGACTTCATTGATTTTAGAGAGATAGATAGAGATAGAGAGAGAGAGAGAGAGAGAGAGAGAGAGAGAGAGAGAGAGAGAGAGAGACAAAGAGAGAGAGAGATGTGAGAGAGAAACATGTCGGTTACCTCCCACACAAGCCCCAACTGGGATTGAACCAGTGTCCTTTTGGTATCTGTGACACTGAGCCACACCTGCCAAGGCAAGCTGTATTTTTATATATATACTAGTATACCGGAGGCCCGATGCACGAAATTCGTGCAAAAGTAGGTCTTTCTTCCCCCGGCTGCCAGCACCGGCTTCCCTCTTGCACCCGGGACCTGGGCTTCCCTCTGGCTGCCAAGGACCCGGGCTTCCCTCACAGCCCCAGCTTCGTCCGGAAGGTTGTCTGGAAGGATGACTGGTCTAATTAGCATATTATGCTTTTATTATTATAGATATTTTTATTGATTTCAGAGAGGATGGGAGAGGGAGAGAGATTGAAACATAATGATGAGAGAGAATCATTGATTGGCTGCCTTTTGCACGCCCATAACCTAGGCATGTGCCCTTCACTGGAATCGAACCCAGGACCCTTCAGTCTGTAGTCCAACACTCTATCCACTGAGCCAAACCAGTTAGGGCTATGAGCTGTATTTTTAATTGAATGTGGCTGCAAATAAATGTGCCACCACTTACACTTACAGCTTTCTTCATTCTACAAAAGCTTCTATTATATGATAAAGGTATGTTTTTAACAGAATTTTACTTTATTGGCAAGAAATAATATAAATATACTGACAAACAAAACAGGCCCAGAGGCATGGATGCATGGAACAGGCTGACATATCTTGGATGGGGGATGTAGGGGGGGTGAGATGGGAAGAGATTAACCAAAGAAGTTATATACATATATGCATAACCAATGGCCATAGTGTGGTGAAGGCCTGGGGTGGGGTAGGGGCTGGGAAGAAGGGGATAAGTGGGAGGAGGGGGAATTGGGGACATCTGTAGTACTGTCAACAATAAAAAACAATTTTAAAAAGAAATAATATAAAACATTTCTAATCAGTTCTCAAGCAGGATAGGGCAGGATAGGGCAGCACTTTCCACACAACTAGATATCAGCTGATCAGCAATGAGGTCCCTGATTACTATTCAAGTTACATTAGTACAAGTCAAAATGAAAATTGCTCAAGGATCTTAGTACTAACATAATTCTTCACATTATTTATTGCTAAGAACTGGGCTCTTTATGGTCCCAGTTCAATGTCAATTCAAAACTCCAGCAAGATACTATACAGCTGACTTAATTTGCCAAAGAAATTTGAAAACTTGTTTAAAGCTATTAGAAGCATTCTTTTTTTTTCCAATTTTTTTTATTAAGGTATTATATGTGTACATATCTTACCATTGTCCCCCCACCCCACTCCCATATATGCCCTCACCCCCCAGAGTTTTGCGTCCATTGGTTATGGTTATATGCAAGCATACAAGTCCTTTGATTGATCTCTTATCTTCCCCACCTCTCCCTAACCTTCCTGCTGTAATTTGACAGACTGTTTGATGCTTTACTGCCTCTGTATCTATCTTTTTGTTCAAGTTTTTAATGTTCTTTATTATCCATAAATGAGTGAGATCATGTGGTATTTTTCTTTCATTGACTGGCTTATTTCACTTAACATAATGTTCTCCAATTCCATCCAGGTTGCTGCAAATGGTAAGAATTCCTTCTTTTTTATGGCAGCGTAATATTCCATTGGGTCGATGTACCATAGTTTTCTGATCCAGTCATCTGCTGATGGGCACCTAGGCTGTTTCCAGATCTTAGCTATTGTAAATTGTGCTGCTATGAACATAGGGGTGCATATATCCTTTCTTATTGGTGTTCCCAGTTTCTTAGGATATATTCCTAGGAGTGGGAATACTGGGTCAAATGGGAGTTCCATTTTCAGTTTTTTGAGGAAACTCCATACTGTTCTCCACAGTGGCTGCACCAGTCTGCATTCCCACCAGCAGTGCACGAGGGTTCCTTTTTCTCCGCATCCTCGCCAACACTTGTCGTTTGTTGATTTGTTGATGATAGCCGTTCTGACAGGTGTGAGATGATACCGCATTGTTGTTTTGATTTGCATCTCTCGGATAATTAGTGACGTTGAGCATGTTTTCATGTGTCTCTTGGCTTTCCTTCTGTCTTCTTTGGAAAAGATTCTATTTAGATCCGTTGCCCATTTTTTTTATTGGATCATTTATCTTCCTTTTATTAAGTTGTATAAGCTGCCTGTAGATGTTGGAGATTAAACCTTTATCAGTGATGCCATTTGCAAATATGTTCTCCCATGCAGTGGGCTATCTTGTTGTTTTGTTGATAGTTTCTTTTGCTGTAAAAAAGCTTTTTATTTTGATGTAGTCCCATTTGTTTATTTTCTCTTTAGCTTCCATTGCCCTAGGGGCAATATCGGTGAAGAAGTTCTTTTGACATATGTCTGAGATTTTGCTGCCTGTGGATTCCTCTAGTATTTTTATGGTTTCCCGTCTTATGTTTAAGTCCTGTATCCATTTTGAGTTTATTTTTGTGTATGGTGTAAGTTGGTGATCTAGCTTCATTTTTTTGCATGTGTCTGTCCAATTTTCCCAACACCATTTATTGAAGAGACTGTCTTTATTCCATTGTATGTTCATGCCTACTTTGTCAAATATTAATTGAGCATAGTTGTTTGGATCAATATCTGGATTCTCTATTCTGTTCCATTGATCTATATGTCTGTTCTTGTGCCAGTACCAGGCTGTTTTGAGAATAGTGGCTTTGTAATACAGCTTGAAATCTGGTATTGAGATCCCTCCTACTTTATTCTTCTTTCTCAGGATTGCTGTGGCTATTCGGGGTCTTTTTTTATTCCAGATGAATTTTTGGAGAGTTCTTCCAAGGTCTGTGAAATATGCCATTGGTATTTTAATGGGGAGTGCATTGAATCTATAGATTGCTTTGGGTAGTATGGACATTTTAATGATGTTGATTCTACCAATCCATGAACATGGTATGTTCTTCCATCTGTTTACGTCTTCCTCTATCTCTTTTTTCAGTGTCCTGTAGTTTTCCGCGTATAGGTCTTTTACCTCCTTAGTTAAGTTTATTCCTAGGTATCTTAATTTTTTTGGTGCGATGGTAAATGGGATTGCCTTTTTAGTCTCTCTGTCTGTAAGTTCACTATTGGTGTATAGAAAGGCCATAGATTTCTTGGCTTTAATTTTGTATCCTGCTACATTGCCGAATTCATTTATTAAGTCTATTAGTTTTTTGACGGAGTCTTTCGGATTTTTTATGTACAATATCATGTCGTCTGCAAATAAAGACAGCTTTACTTGTTCTTTTCCAATTTGGATGTCTTTTATTTCTTCTTCTTGTCTAATTGCAATAGCTAATACTTCCAGTACTATGTCAAACAGGAGTGGTGAGAGTCGGCATCCCTGTCTTGTTCCTGTTCTTAGGGGAAATGTTTTTAGTTTTTGTCCATTGAGTATGATGTTTGCTGTGGGTTTATCATATATAGCTTTTATTATGTTGAGGTATGAGCCTTCTATTCCCACCTTGTTGAGAGTTTTTATCAAGAAAGGGTGTTGGATTTTGTCAAATGCTTTTTCTGCATCAATTGATATGACTATGTGATTTTTATCTCTCAATTTGTTTATGTGATGTATCACGTTTATTGATTTGCGGATATTGTACCATCCTTGCATTCCTGGGATAAATCCTACTTTGTCATGGTGTATGATCTTTCTGATGTACTGCTGGAGCTGATTTGCTAGAATTTTGTTGAGGATTTTGGCATCTATGTTCATGAGGGATATTCGCCTGTACTTCTCTTTCATTGTGTTGTCTTTATCTGGCTTTGGTATTAGGGTGATGCTGGCTTCATAGAAGGAGCTTGGAAGTGTTCCTTCCTCTTGAATTTTTTGGAATAGTCTGAGGAGGATAGGTTTTAGTTCTTCCTTGAATGTTTGGTAAAACTCTCCTGTGAAGCCGTCTGGCCCCGGGCTTTTGTTTGCCGGAAGCTTTTTGATGACTGCTTCAATTTCGTCCATAGTTATTGGCCTATTGAGCTGTTGAGATTCTTCTTGATTGATTTTTGGAAGCTTGTATTTTTCTAGGAATATGTCCATTTCCTCCAGGTTGTCCAGTTTGTTGGAATAGAGCTGTTCGTAGTATTTTGTAACAATCCTTTGTATCTCAGCGGGGTCTGTTGTTATTTCACCTCTTTCATTTCTGATTTTGTTTATTTGGGTCCTCTCTCTTTGCTTCTTGGTGAGTCTGGCTAGAGGTCCATCAATCTTGTTTATCCTTTCAAAGAACCAGCTCTTGGTTTTGTTGATCTTTTGTATTGTTTCTTTGGTCTCTATGTCATTTATCTCCGTTCTGATCTTTGTTATTTCCTTCCTTCTGGTTACACTGGGCTTTTCTTGCTGCTCTTTTTCTAGCTCTTTGAGTTGTAGGGTTAGGTAATTTATTACCATTGTTTCTTGTTTTTTGCAATAGGCTTGAAGAGCTATGAACTTCCCTCTCAAGACTGCTTTCGCTGTGTCCCATAGATTTTGGATTGTTGTGTTTTCATTGTCATTTGTTGCCATGATGTTTTTTATTTCTTCTTTGATCTCTCTGGTGACCCAGTCCTTGTTTAATAGCATGCTGTTTAGTCTCCATGTGTTTGATTTCTTTGGATTGTATTTATTGTAGTTGATTTCCAGTTTTATGCCACTGTGATCTGAGAAGATGCTTGATATAATTTCTATCTTCTTGAATTTGAAGAGACTTTGCCTGTCACCCAGCATATGGTCTATCTTTGAAAATGACCCATGTGCACTTGAGAAGAATGTATATTCTGTGGCTCTGGGGTGAAATGTTCTGAAAATGTCAATTAATTCCATCTGGTCTAGTGAGTCATTTAGGATTGCTGTTTCTTTGCTGATTTTTTTGTTTAGAGGATTTGTCCAATGGTGATAGTGGGGTATTAAAGTCTCCTACTATGATTGTATTGCTATTAATCTCTCCCTTGATATCCTCCAGGAGTTTTTTTATGTATTTGGGTGCTCCTATATTGGGAGCGTATATGTTTACCAGAATTATTTCTTCTTGTTGGATTTCTCCCTTTAGTATTATGAAGTGGCCTTCTTTATCTCTTGTTATGGCATTGACTTTGAGGTCTAATTTGTCAGATATAAGTATTGCTACCCCAGCTTTTTTTTCATTTCCATTTGCCTGAAAGATATTTTTCCATCCCTTCACTTTCAATCTGTGTGAGTCTCTTGTTCTGAGGTGGGTCTCTTGTAGACAGCATATATATGGGTCATGTTTTTTTTTATCCATTCAGCCACTCGATGTCTTTTGATTGGAGCATTTAGTCCATTTACATTTAAAGTTATTACTGAAAGGTATTTGTTTGTAGTCATATCTATTTTTGTGTCTGTATTCCTTCTTACCTGTTTATTTCTTCTTTTTACAGTATTCCCTTTAGCAATTCTTGCATTGCTGGTTTGGTGGTGATAAACTCCCTGAGTCTTTTTTTGTCTGCGAAGCTCCTGATTTCCCCTTCAATTTTGATTGATAGTCTTGCTGCATATAGTATTCTTGGATTCAGTCCTTTGCTTTGCAACACTTTGTATACCTCCTTCCATTCACTTCTAGCTTGTTGTGTCTCTGTTGAGTAATCATTTGACAATCTGATGGGTGTTCCTTTGTAGGTAACTCTCTGACTCTCTCTTGCCGCCTTTAAGATTCTCTCTTTATCATTTATATTTGCCATTGAAATTATGACATGTCTTGGTGTGGGTCTTTTGGGGTTGATCCTGCTTGGAACTCTCTGTACTTGCGTAACTTTTATCATTCCCATATCCGGGAAGTTTTCTGTCATTATTTCTTCAAATAGATTTTCTAATCCCTGCTGCTCTTCTTGTCCTTCTGGCAGCCCTATTATACGCATGTTACTTCGTTTCATGTTGTCCCGAAGCTCACTTAGGCTTTCCTCCTGCTTTTTAATTTTTTCCTCCAATTGCTGTTCAGATTGAGCTTGTTTCTGTACCTGATCTTCTAACTCACTAATTCAGTCCTCTGCTTCTTGTAGTCTACTGTTGAAACTTTCCATGGTGTTTTTGATTGTAGCTATATCACTTTTCATTTCTTCCTGATTCTTGCATAAGTTGTTGATTTTCTCATCCATCCGATGTATAAATTCCACGACCATTACTCTGAACTCCTTTTCGGTCATGTTGCAAGCTTCAGTTTCACTAATTTCCTTTGTTGGTGACTCCACATTTTCTTTCCTCTGTGAGTAATTTCGTTTCCCCATTCTGGCTATCACCAGAAAGCTCACGCTTCCATTTGCGTGGACCTGGGCTGTGTGCTGTGGGGACTTCGCTCCACCCGAGTTTCACTGAAGTGCTCTGACACTAGGACGTGTGGCTGCCTTTGGTTGGTGGGAACCAGACTTGCCCAGGGTCAGTGTCCCCAGTGTTCTGTGTGGTCTCGTGTGTACACTTAGAATCAGGGGCCCTGTCTGCACCACACTGTTGGTATGTGCCAAAAATGAGATTCTTAGCATGTGCCAGGAGTCAGAGTTTCCCTGTGTCCGCACCAAGAATCGAGTGTCAGAGTCTCTGTTGCCTTGTACGGTTTCTCGTTGAGAATCAGGGTCCCTGTGTGTGCATGCACCAACAATTGGGGTCGTTGGCTCTTAGTGTGAATGCGCTGTGAGTCAGGGATCCCAGGCAGCTGTGTCCGGCGTGCCAAAGTCCCTGAAGTGGAGCTGCGTCCTATGTGTGCTCTCTCTACTGAGCCAAACCGGCTAGGGCGCACACTCTCAAATCCCTGAAGGTGAGCTGCCTCCGTGCACTCTCCCAGAATCCCCGAAGAGGGGCAGAGTCCATCCTGCGTGCCAAATTCCCCAAAGGGAAGCCCCTCTGTGCATGCTCTAAGATTCCCTGAAGGGGAGCTGTGACCCACAAGCCAAATTCCCCCCAATTCCCCGAAGGGGAGCCTTCTGTGCGCACTGACAGATTTCCCCGAAGGTGAGCTGCCTCTGTCCTGCGCGCCAAATTCCCTAAGGCGGAGTGCATCCCTGCGCAAAGCTCTGCAGCTTGGGCGAGGGGCGTGTCTATCAGTTACTATGGCGCTATCCGCGCGCGCCTGTGGGGATGGGGATAGGCTCTTTGACTCACGGGAATCTGCCGGGAAGTCTGGATTCTTGTTGTTTCTTTGTCTGAAGCTGTGATAGCAGTTCTCTGTCCCCAGTGGCTGCAGGGTCCTGGTTTGTGTCAGAAGCCAGGATCCGAGTCTCAGGCAGCTCTGTTTCTCAAGATGGCGTGGTCTCCGCGTCCGCACCAGCTGCCGAGAAGTGTCCGCTTTGTGCGCAGGGCTCCGCCATCTAGGACTGCCCGGTTAGGCAGCCCCTTGGAAGACCTGCAGAATCTAACTGACCCTAGCTCATACACACACACACACACACACACACCACACACGTCTACACTCTCCTCTATGGGTTCCTCACTCACACTCTCTCTCTCCCTGCCTTCTTGCCGGTCGCCATCTTTTCTCTGTACAGTTAGAAGCATTCTTGATAATTTTTGACTAGGTAGAACTTGACTCATCATGGAGTTGGGGTAATCAGAGAGTGAGGAAATGATAATTTAGGTCCTTAGGCAAACATACAAGCTTTGAAGCTAGAGTAATTCTAATTGCATGCCTAATGCTTGATTGACATGATTCTGAGGTTAGACAACTATCCCAAGAAGCTGCTCCTGATTTCTGATTATTTACCAGTGAACCTCAGCTCCTTCGCACAGAGCTGTGCTTCACAAACTGGCAGTGATCTGTGAGGGTCTGGGCTGTGTCTTTCTGTATCATGGATTCTACTGTGGGTTTAAGAAAATCACTTCATTATGCTTAAACAAATATGTATTTTAATAGAATGCAAAATTCCTCTAAAATGGGTAGGGAAGACATTGGGGAGTGTGGAAAAACTTCTAAAACGCTGCCTAAGTTATGGCCACTTTTTTGGAATGCCCTTCTCCCTCAACTCTACCTAGACTTTTGAGCTCCTCTCCTAATGTGCTTGTTGAAGCCTCTGAATATAGAACTAGGTGTCCATTGGGTTGCTTTTAACTTGCATGCCTTCATTTTTTTAAATAAGGAGGCAGGAATCAATGTGATTCATCCTACTGAAAGGCTCAGGAAGAAAAATCTTGATAATATTGAACAATTTTTAATAAAATCCAATACCAATTTATGAAAGAAAAATAACTCTGAGAAAGTTAATTAGAAATAGAGGGGAGCTTCCTCAACCTGGTAAAGGACATCTATAAAAATCCTATAGCCAACATCATACTTTATGGTAAAAGACTGACTGCTTTCCTCCTAAGATCAGGAACAAGCTAAGGATGTCTGCTCTCATCATTTCTAGTCAACATTGTGCAGGAGGTTCTAGCAAGTGCAATAAGGACAGGAAAAAAATAAATAAGAGGCAACCAGTTTTGAAAGAAAACCACTGTCATTATATGCAGACCATCTCTGTAGAAAAATCACATGAAATCTACAAAACAACTAGAACTAGTAAGTGAATATGACAAGTTCACAGAACATGGACTATTTAAAAATCAATTATATTCCTATACTAGTGCCCTGGTGCACAGATTCATACACATTGAAAGGAAATTAATTAGAAGGTGGCCGGTGGGGTGGGATTGGACAAGACAGGCCTGACATGCCCTGGAGCCAACCTCCCATGGTCCCTCCCTAGTCGGGCTGGCTGCACCTGGGGCAGTGCAGCTGGAAGTGTGTCTGCGGAGTGAGCGGGGTCCCCCTGGCCTGCAGGGATCGGGCAGAAACCAGCTCTCTGACATCCCCCAAGGAGTCCCAGATTGTAAGAGGGCAGTTCTTGGGTGACACAACCCGGAATTGGGCCTCTTCCTCTCTGGTTCTGGGGTGCGTCACCCGAGAACTGCTGCTGCCAAGTCACCGCAGCTCGGCAGCTCCTGCGTTGAGTGTCTGCCCCCTGGTGGTCAGTGCGCATCATAGCTACCAGTTGGAGTGTCTGCCCCCTGGTGGTCATTGCACGTCAAAGCTACCAGTTGGACAGTCAGACAGTCACTTAGCCTTTTTTATATATATAGATACTAGCAATAAATAATCAGAAATTGACATTTTAAAAGTAACTCTTATAATAGCATCAAAATATGAAATAATGTTCACATGTCCATTTTCCCCAACTTGATATGTTCTAATTTTTTCGTAGAAGTTGATCATGTGATTTGAACATTTATCTAGGAAGAAAAAGGACCTAGAATATTCAAAACAACTTTGAAAAAGAACAAACTTGGAGGACTTATGCTATCTGATCCCAAGGCTTATTAGAAAGCAACAGCAATCAAGACAGTGCTCTTATTTTAAGGATAGATGTAGATCAAGGAGAACAGTGAGCCCAGAAATAGACCCACACATATATATGTGGTCAAGTGTATAGCAATTCAATGGAGAAAGCATAGTCTTTCTAATAAAAATTGTGCTGGAAACATTTGGACATCATTTAAAAAGTCAGCCTTGATGCCATGGCCAGTGTGGTTCCGTGGTTAGAACGTTGACCTGAGCACCATGGGTTATGGGTTTAATTCCCAGTCAAGGGCAAGAACCTTGGTTGCAGGTTCAATGGCTAGCACAGTCCAGCATGTGTGGGAGGCAACGAATCAATGTGTCTCTCTCACATCAATGTTTCTCTCTCTCTCTAGCTTCCTCCTCACTCCCTCCCTCCCTTCCACTCTCTCTAAAACTCAATGAACAAAATATCCTTGGGTAAAGATTAACAACAGCAACAAAATCAACCTTGATTAATATCTCATACTCCATGCAAAACAAACAAACAAATAAAAACTTCAAAAGGGATCACTGACCTAAATATAAATTCTAAACTATCAGGCAAAGATATTTTTTTAGGTATGACACCAAGAAGATGATCCATAAAAGAAAAAAAATTGATAAATTAAACTTTATCAAAATGAAAAACTCTGTTCTTTATAAGACACTGTTAAGACAAAAGACAAGACACACTGGAAGAAAAATATTTGCTAGTGACATATCTTATAATAGACTTATATCCAGAATATATAATGAATTTTTAAAACTCAATAATAAGAAACAAATAAATCAATTTTTAAATTTTATTTTTCAACTAGAGGCCCGGTGCATGAAATTTGTGCACGGAGTGGGGGGTGTCCCTCAGCCCAGCCTGCACCCTCTCCAATCTGGGACCCCTCGGGGTATCGGGCCTAAACCGGCAGTTGGACATCCCTCTCACAATCCAGGACTGCTGGCTCCCAACCGCTCGACTGCCTGCCTGCCTGATTGCCCCTAACCTCTTCTGCCTGCCAGCCTGATCACACCCTAACCACTCCCCTGCCAGCCTGATCGATGCCTAACTGCTCCCCTGCTGGCCCAATTGCCCCTAACTGCCCTCCCCTGCAGGCCTGGCTGCCCCCAACTGCCCTCCCCTGCAGGCCTGGCCGCCCCCAACTGCCCTCCCTTGCCAACCTGGTTGCCCCTAACTTTCCTCCCCTGCTGGCCTGCCGCCCCACGCAGCCTGCTTGTTCAGTCTTTTGGTCGTCCCTCACGAACCCCCCTGCCGGCCTGGTTGCCCCACGCAGCCTGCTTGTTCAGTTGTTTGGTTGTCCCTCACTAACACCCCTGCCGGCCTGGTTGTAGGCAGCCATCTTGTGAGGGCATGAGGGTTAATTTGCATATTACCTCTTTATTATATAGGATATGCATTGCTCAAGAACACAGACAATAGGGTGGTGAAGGCCTGGGATGGGGCAGGAACCAAGGGGTGTGGGGCAAGGGGGAAAAGGGGGAGGGCATCAGTAATACTCTCAACAAGTAAGATTTTTTTAAAAAGAAAAAAAATAAACTGCTGATACATGTTATAACATGGATGAATATCAAAGTAATTATGCTGAGTGAAAGAAGCCAGGCCAAAAAAATAAATTAATAACTATACATTGTATGATTCTATTTATATAAAATTCTAGAAAATGAAATTCTAGTTTATAGTGACAGAAAATAGATCAGTGGTCACCTGAGAATGCAGAGGGCAACAGAGACTGGGCCGAGTGGTCCTGTATTACAAAGTGGTCTGAGTAAACTTTTGGGGGTGATGAATATCTTCATTTTTTTTATTGTGATGATGGTTTCAGAGGTGTACATATATGTATATACATATGTCAAAACTTAACAAGATGAGCACTTAAATAGGTGCAGTTTATTTTATCCCTATAAAACCATGAAAAGTTATCTCTGTAGCTGAGAATGAAGCTGGTCATAGCTTAATGTAAAGTTTGTGTTAAATTTCCATGGTTCTAAGAGAAAGAACATGGGCTTTGGGGCAGGGCTTGGGGGAAAGAGGCAGGTTGAATAATAGAAAAAGAGGCTATACTTAGATGACCCCCTGCCAGCACTGTTTTTCAGGTGAGGATTCGCAGAGACTGGTTTGAGTTTAGTAGTGGCAAAATATTTTTGTTTCAAGTTTCCTGGTTGGTTTTGAAGTAGCCAAGTAATACATGCATTACAAAATATGAACTATGGCCCTAGCTGGTTTAGCTCAATGGATTGAGCGTCAGCCTGCGGACTGAAGGGTCCCAAGTTCAATTCAGGTCAAAGGCACATGCACGGGGTGCCGGCTCGATCCCCAGTAGGGGGCGTGCAGGAGGCAGCAGATCAATGATTCACTCTCATTGATGTTTTTAATCTCTCTTTCCCACTCCCTTCCTCTCTGAATCAATAAAAGTAAAAAAATTAAAAATAAAAATTTAAAAAATGTAAACTATGTACATAAAGGCTTATAATGTCAGCAACATTTCACTATTCTAACTCTCCCTACCCCCATTTCTAATCCTCTAAGATTATTATCTTTAAGTCTATTAACTGTTTCTGTTTAGTTCTTCTGGTGATTGCTTCCCTATATACTGCCATTACTTGATTTATCTATTTTAGACTTTATTAATTTTCCATTGTGATAAATGAGGCTTTACCTCAATTATTCTGCCTCTCATCTCAATATTGTTATCACGCTTTTCATTTTTTCTGTTCATTTGTTTTAGGAATATACTTAGACCTAACTATTTCTTGTTCTGTAAACTATAGACAATATATCTTAACTCCATTTGTAAGATGAGGCCATTAGTTCCCTTCTCTTTCCCTTATTGCTCATCTCTTTTACCTACTAACTCTTGTCATTTGTACTTTCACTTTTCACATTTCCAAGAGGGATAACATTTATGCTTTACTCTTTATCTATAATTAAGTGGCTCTATAATTAAGCATCATGCTTTTATATATTGGTTATTTCTGAAATTTAAAAATTAAGTATACAGTGTTTATATTATTGTGGCTATTGGAAATTTTTGTCTTCTGTCAAGTGTAATGAGAACATTACTTAATTTCTAGAATGTTTTGTTTTTCTAGATTTTCTAATTGCCTTTCTTTTTTCTCACATTGTCTGCAGCATCCATAGTTTCTCTAATTTCTTAAAGGTGGGTAAAATTGTGAGCCGCCCCCCTCCTCTTTTTTTGGATGCCTCTCTTCTGGAGCCCCTCCTTGCTTCTATTGGATTGAATGTTCCTTAGGCCTGTGGTATAGCTGTCAACCTTGGACTTTGATTAGTGTCTGGTTTTCGGTCCACTGTTTCCAGAATCCAGTATGTATCTCTATTTCTCTTTACTCCCTTTGTTGGAGTATATTCCTAAATAACTTCCTAGGAAAGAGGTGAGAGGTGAACTTTGAGTTTTTGCAATCTGGAAAAAAAAATTTCTATCAAGCTCAATATATACCTGGCTAGGAATAAAACTATAGGTTCAAAATAATTTTCCCTCAAACTTGAAGGTATTTCTCCATTTTTCTCTCTAACACCCAATGTTGCTGATGAGGGGACCAATCTATTCCAATTCTTGTTCCTTTCACTGTTAATGATTTTCCTCTCTGCATGTTTTTAGGGTCTTCTCTTTTATCTTTGATGTCCTGACATTTTATAATATGTCTAGGGGTTGAGCAAAATGGCTGGTTACTCCAAACAGGATGCTGGTAAGTTCTGCCCATGTGCATAAAGCCATTATGCTGGGGGATCTCTAAAGTCCAGGATGTAAATGTCTTTGTTCTGGGGCACCAATGCCCACAAGTGCTACTTCTATTTTTAGATGACTTAATCTCTTCAGAGAAGAACATTCTGATTTATTTTTTTATTTTGTATTTTTGCCTTGGGAATAAATGCCTGAAACTAAGGGTCCTGTATGGGGTGGGGCGGGGTGGGGGGATGATGATTCAGTACACAGGCTTTCAATGAATTCCTCACACTTCATTTTCACCCTCTTTTTTATTTGTCATTTGCAAATTGCAAACTTCTCTGGGGTCCTACAGTGCAGACCAGCATCCTCCCAGGCTATATAAGTACCCTCTGTCACTTTTCTGCCCTTCTTTATCAGTCAGCATCCTATCCATGTTCTGTCTTTCAGAAACATACTGAAAAATCTCTTTTCTGTTGAATGTCTGTATTCTCTTTATTATATTTTTATTTGTTTAATGGGATATTGAGAGATAGAAAGGAGCTAAAATTGTTTGGTCTGCCACATTGATCCAGATGTCTAGATACTTGTCAAATTTTAAAATTTATAAGCTTTTTGTGAAAATGTTGGAAAATATTTGTAAATAGGAGCAATTAGCTATAAACTGGAGAAATCTACATTGTTTACCCATTAGTAGAAATTAAAGGATTCATTAGGGTTAAAGCTCTGTGAAAGAGATTAATAGGCAGCAATGAAATCTAATTCTCCATTGTTTCATGGAAAGCTGGCTTCAGTCCTTGAACTAAAAATCAAGCAATAGACATATATAAAATTGAATATAATGAATAGAGTATTTTGCTATACTTCATTTTATTTGTTTATATTTTATCCCAATTTCTTTTTGAGTGGGTAGCTCTGTTGAGATGCAGTGGAAAAGATTTATGAGGCAATACTCCACATGAGGCTTTCTTCACTCATTATCGTAATCATAAGCAAGAGTCAGGAATTTTCTTCTGAGGAAAAAAAAAGGATTTCCATAGAAACACCCTAATGCTGGCTATATTGAAGAAAATTCTCTCACTCTACAACTATTGAAACAGTATTGCTGTGCCATTATGTCACATAACCAGTTGTTTTATATTTATCTCAAGTGAGACGCTGGCCATACTTGTACACAAGAAGCACTAAAATACCAAGTTATCTGAGAACAGCATTGCAAGTTTAGGTTTATCTAAATGCACAGTGAAATGGCTTTCCTGGCCTCACAATTTTCTTACCAGTCCTTTTGTGCCCTTGGTGATTCTAGTTTTACAGTGTTTAAAGTTCAGAAGCTGTGTCCCAGGCCTTTGTTGTTTTTCAATCCTCGGGTTTGTGTTCCATAGGCACCTATTGCAGGTGATTCTATGATGATTATATCACCACTGATTAACCTACCTGCCCCTAAGGTACTTGTATTTTAGACTCTCCTTTGAATTCAATTTTCTGTACTTACCCCATCCTGCCTGACATTACCTTTTGTACTGATCTCTGAGATTCATTTACTATACTCATCTTCCTGTGAGCCAGTTCTAGATTAATAGTCAACTGACCACATATTTGTGTTATCCTTATTATCTACTCAACCCCATGGGTATGTTTGGACCATTGTTTCTAACCTTCCATCATCAGATCCCTAGTTATAATTGTGGAATCTTTGTCTACAACATATTTCAATATCGACTTAAACTGAACTTAACACATCTTCCTTTAAAAACTTTTCCACTGCTTATTTTTTCTAAATGTTTAAAACACTTTGCCCTCTTAGAGTCATTTGTTTCTTAATTTGCTTCATACCTGTGACCTATTGCCCTGCCCCTCAACTTCTGCCTATCATAATTCTGTTTTCATGAGCTACCTTCCTTTTACTCTTCCTCCATACTTAATCTTTTTATTTTTTTTATTTTATTGTTTAAAGTATTACAAATAGTAGTACATATGTCTCCTTTTTTTCCCATTGACCTTCCCCCAGCCTCCCCTACACCACCCCCCCCCCCGCACATTCCTTCACACCACCCCCACAGTGTCTTGTGTCCATTGGTTATGCTTATACGCATGCATACAAGTCCTTCGGTTGATCTCTTACCCACACACCTCCCACAACACGCCCCAGCCTTCCCGCTGTAATTTGACAGTCTGTTTGATGCTTATCTGCCTCCGTATCTATCTTTTCATTCATCAGGTTATAATGTTCTTTATTATCCATAAATGAGTGAGATCATGTGGTATTTTTCTTTCACTGCCTGGCTTATTTCACTTAACATAATGCTCTCCAGTTCCATCCATGCTGCTGCAAATGGTAAGAATTCCTTCTTTTTATAGCAGCGTAGTATTCCATTGTGTAGATGTAGCATAGTTTTCTAATCCACTCATCTGCTGACAGGCACTTAGGCTGATTCCAAATTATAGCTATTGTGAATTGTGCTGCTATCAACTTAGGGGTGCGTATATCCTTTCTGATTGGTGTTTCTGTTTTCTTGGGATATATTCCTACAAGTGGTATTACTGGGTCAAATGGCAGTTGTATTTTTAAATTTTTGAGGAAACGCCATACTGTTTTCCACAATGGCTGCACCAGTCTGCATTCCCACCAGCAGTGCAAGAGGATTCCTTTTTCTCCTCATCCTCTCCAGCACTTATCGTTTGTTGATTTGTTGATGATAGCCATTCTGACAGGTGTGAGGTGGTACCTCATTGTTGTTTTTATTTTTATTTGCATCTCTCTGATGATTAGTGACTTTGAGCATGTTTTCATATGTCTCTTGGCTTTCTGAATGTCCTCTTTCAAAAAGTGTCTATTTAGGTCTTTTACCCATTTTTTGATTGGGTTGTTTATCTTCCTTTTGTTAAGTTGTATGAGTTCCCTGTAAATGTTGGAGATTAACCCTTATCGGAGATAACATTGGCAAATATGTTCTCCCATGCAGTGGGCTTTCTTGTTGTTTTGTTGGTGGTTTCTTTTGCTGTGCAGAAGCTTTTTATTTTGATGTAGTCCCGTTTGTTTATTTTCTCCTAAGTCTCTCTTGCCCTAGGATCTGTGTCTGTAAAGATATTGCTATGACATATGTCTGCAATTTTGCTGCCTATTGAGTCTTGTAGGATTTTTATGGTTTCCCGTCTTACATTCAAGTCCTTTAGCCATTTTGAGTTTGTTTTTGTGTATGGTGTAAGTTGGTGATCTAGTTTCATTTTTTTTTGCATGTATCCGACCAAATTTCCCAGCACCATTTATTAAAGAGGCTGTTTTGACTCCATTGTATGCTCTTGCCTCCTTGTCAAATATTAATTGAGTTTAATGGATTGGGTCAATTTCTGGGACCTTTATTCTGTTCCATTGGTCTATATGTCTATTCTTGTGCCAGTACCAGGCAGTTTTGAGAACTGTGGCTTGGTAATATAGTTTGATGTCTGGTATTATGATCCCTCCAACGTCGTTCTTCTTTCTCAGGACAGCTGTGGCTATTCAGGGTCTTTTTTTATTCCAGATGAATTTTTGGAGAGTTTGTTCTAGATCTTTGAAATATGCCATTGGTATTTTAATAGGTATTGCATTGACTCTATAGATTGCTTTAGGTAGTATGGACATTTTAATGATGTTGATTCTACCAATCCATGAACATGGTATGTTCTTACATTTGTTTATCTCTTTCTCTATCGCTTTTCTCAATGTACTGTAGTTTTCTGAGTACAGGTCTTTTAAGTCCTTGGTTAATTTTATTCCTAGGTATCTTAATTTTTTTGGTGCAATGGTAAATGGGATTTTTTTAAATTTTTCTTTCTGTGAGCTCATTAATAGTATATAAAAAGGCCATAGATTTCTGGTTGTTAATTTTGTATCCTGCTACATTGCCAAATTCATTTATTAGGTCTAGTAGTTTTTTTATGGAGTCTTTGGTGTTTTCTATGTATAGTATCATGTCATCTGCAAATAAGGACAGTTTTACTTCTTTTCCAATTTGGATGCCTTTTATTTATTCTTCTTGTCTGATCGCTATGGCTAGTACTTCTAGTACTATGTGGAACAGGAGTGGTGAAAGTGGGCATCCTTGTCTTTTTCCTGTTCTTAGGGGAAATGGGTTTAGTTTTTGCCCATTGAGTATGATGTTGACTGTAGGTTTGTCATATATGGCTTTTAATATGTTGAGATATGATCCCTCTATTCCCAATTTGCTGAGAGTTTTTATCAAGAAAGGGTGTTGGATTTTGTCAAATGCTTTTTCTGCATCAATTGATATGATTATGTGATTTTTGTCTCTCAGTTTGTTTATGTGATGTATCACATTGATTTGTGGATATTGTTCCATCCTTGCATCCCTGGAATAAATTCCATTTGGTCATGGTGTATGATCTTTCTAATGTATTGCTGAATCCGATTTGCTAGAATTTTGTTGAGGATTTTAGCATCTCTGTTCATCAAGGATATTGGCCTGTAGTTCTCTTTTATTGTGATGTCTTTATCTGGTTTTGGGATTAGGGTAATGCTGGCTTCATATAAAGAGCTTGGAAGTGTTCCTTCCTCTTGAATTTTTTGGGATAGCCTGAGGGGGATAGGTTTTAGTTCCTCTTTGAATGCTTGGTAGAACTCCCCTGTAAAGCTGTCCGGACCAGGGCATTTGTTTGCTGGAAGATTTTTGATCACTGTTTCAATTTCTTCGGTAGTTATCAGCCTATTCAGGTTTTTTTATTCTTCTTGGTTGAGTTTTGGGAGCTTGTATTTTTCTAAGAATATGTCCATTTTGTAGAAGTTGTCTTTTTGTTGGAATAGAGTTGTTCATAGCATTGTTTCATAATCGTTTGTATTTCTGTGGGATCTGTTGTTATCTCACCTCTTTCATTTCTGATTTTGTTTATTTGGGTCCTCTCTCATTGCTTCTTGGTGTGCCTGGCTAGAGGTTCATCAATCTTGTTTATCCTTTCAAAGAACCAACTTTTGGTTTTGTTGATCTTTTGTATTATTTTTTTGTCTCTATTTCATTTATCTCCGCTCTGATCTTTATTATTTCCTTCCTTCTGCTTATGCTGGGCTTTTCTTGCTGCTCTCTTTCTAACTCTTTGAGTTGTAAGGTTAGGTAATTTATTACCATTGTTTCTTGTGGGTTTTTTTTGCGGTAGGCTTGTAGAACTATGAACATCCCTCTCAAGACTGCTTTCATTGTGTCCCATAGATTTTGGATTGTTGTGTTTTCATTTTCATTTGTTGCCATGATGCTTTTTATTTCTTCTTTGATCTCTGTGGTAACTAAGTCATTGTTTAATAGCATGCTATTTATCCTCCAGGTGTTTGATTTTTTTAATTGTTTTTATTGGAGTTGATTTCTAGTTTTATGCCATTGTGATCTGAGAAGATGCTTGATATGATTTCTATCTTCTTGAATTTGCAGAAACTTTGCATGTGACCCAATATATGGTCTATCTTTGAAAATGACCCATGTTCTCTTGAGAAGAATGTATATTCTGTGGCTTTGGGGTGAAATGTTCTGAAGATGTCAATTAATTCCATCTGATCTAGTGAGTCATTTAGGATTGCTGTTTCTTTGTTGATTTTTTGTTTAGAGGATTTTTCCAATGGTAGTATTGGGGAATTACAGTCCACTACTATGACTGTATTGCTGTCAATCTCTCCCTTTATAGCCTCCAGAAGTTTTTTTTTTATTTATTTGGGTGCTCCTGTATTGGGTGTTTATATGTTTACCAGAGTTATTTATTCTTGTTGGATAGCTCCCTTTAGTGTTGTGGAGTGGCCTTACTTATCTCTTGCTATGTCATCCACTTTGAGATCTAATTTGTCAGATATAAGTATTGCTACTCCAGCTTCTTTTTTCATTTCCATTCGCCTGAAATACCTTTTTCCATCCCTTCACCATCAGTCTGTGTGAGTCCTTTTTTCTGAGGTGGGTTTCCTGTAGACAGCAGATATATGGAACATGTTTTCTTATCCACTCAGCTACCCTATGTCCTTTGATTGAGGCATTTAATCCATTTACATGTAAAGTTATTATTGATAGGTACTTGTTTGTCACCATTTTTATTCTTTATGCCTCTGTTCCTTCTTTGCTTCCTATTTCTTCTTTTACAGGAGATCCTTTAGCATTTCTTGCATTGCTCATTTGATGGTAATAAACCCCCTTAGTCCTTTTTTGTCTGCGAAGCTCCTGATTTCTCCATCAATTTTGATTGATAGCCTTTCTGGGTACAGTATTCTTGGATTCAGACCCTTCCTTTGCATGACTTTGTATATTTCATTCCATTCCCTTCTGGCCTGATGTATTTCTGTTGAGAAATCAGTCGCTAGTCTGATGGGGGATCCTTTGTGGGTAACTTTCTGTCTCTCTCTGGCCGCTTTTAAGATTCTTACTTTGTCATTGGTGTTTGCCAATTTAATTATAATGTGCCTTGGTGTCGGTCTTTTGGGGTTCATTTTGTTTGGGACTCTGTGAGCTTCTTGGATTTGTGTGAGTTTTTTCTTCCCTATAACAAGGAAGTTTTCTGTCATTATTTCTTCAAACAGGTTTTCTATTCCTTGCTCAGTTTCCTCTCCTTCTGGCACCCCTATTATGCGGATGTTGTTTCATTTCATGTTGTCACAAAGTTCCCTTAGGCTCTCCTCCTGTTTTTTTAAGTTTTTTTTCTAGATGCTGCTCTGCTTGGGTATTTTTTTCTGCCTTGTCTTCTTGCTCACTGATGCAGTCCTCTGCTTCTTCTAGTCTACTGTTGATGCTTCCTATTGAGTTCTTTATAGCAGCGATGTCATTTTTCATTTCTTCTTGGTTCTTCTTCATTTCCTCTTGGTTCTTACACATATTGTTGAATTTGTCTTCCATTCTTTTCAGCAAGCTTAAGACCATTTTTCTGAATTCTTTCTCGGACATATTGCTTGCCTCCATTTCATTTACTTCCTTTTCTGGTGATGTCTCCTTTTCTTTCATATGCAGGCTGTTTCTTTGTCTCCCCATGATCTCTCTTCTCCGGGTATCTGGTTATGTAGCTCTCTCTCTCCTGTGTTGATTTAAAGGCACAAAATACAACATAACAAGGCACAACACACAAGGCACTGAACACAAATGTATTCACGATACTATTAACCCCAAATAAAGGTGACCACCAGAGGAAAAGAAATTAGGGGATAAGAAAAAAAAGGAGTGAAAAAATGATATTGTTAAAAGGAAAAAAAGTAGGAGAGAAAGAGAGAATAAAAAAGAAGGGGGGAAAACTATTTATATGGGGAGCAAACTCCAGTAGAACAACCACTAATCCCAAAAAATGCAAACAACAAACACCCAGAGATGAATGCAAACTACTAACAACAAGCGAGGAGAGGAAAAACAGAAGCAAAAAACAAACAAAAACAAAAACAAGAAAAAGAGAAACAATCTCACAAACAAGCACACAAAAAAATCTAATCAATAATCAAGTAAACAACACAATAGGATGGAAAGAAAGCAAGGCAAAATAAAACAAAACAAAACAAATCCTGGAACAAAAAAAAACAAACCAAAAACACAACAACAACAGGGCAGAATGAAAAAAAATTTGGATAGTGAAGAAAGATAAGAGAGAGGTGTGTATGGACTTATAGCAGGGGATCAGAAATTAGATATATAAGTAGGGTGAATTTTTAACAGGGGGTAAAAAAGAGGAATAGAGAAAATCTAAAGCAAGAATAGGGTAAGAGAAACAGGATAACAAAAGGGGAAATGTGAGGAAGAGAGTGTTGGCATAAAGGTAAAGTTGAGATAGAGTAAAATGATGCTAAAGGAAAAATGAAAATGTAATGTAGAACACTAATTCCAAAATAAAATAAATAAAGAGAAAATAAAATGACACTTTTTTTAAAAAAAGGTAAAATAGTAGTATTAATAATACTGATTATAAATAAGAATATAATAATTAAAAAGGTAAAGTTAAGTGAGGAAAAAGAAAAAAAATAGTTTCTTAAGTAAAAGATAAAAAATAAAAATGTGCAGTAGTGAAGGTCATTCATTTCCTCTACTGTTCTGTTTGGCACGCCTGTTTCCTGTCCAGTAGTCAGGACAATATTGCATTTCCCTGCATTCCACTGCTCCTCTGTGTTGTAAGCCACAGTCCTGATTTTCCAGCAGGCAGTATTTCTTTGTTTCTTAGAAGCCTTTATTTGTGTTTACACAGGAGTCAGTTTGTGATTCAGCCACTGGGTGGCAGTGTTTCTGGATTGACCTCCGGGGCTATAAGCCCTCTCTATCCAGTATTTAGAATTTGTTTTCCCTTCTGCACTTAATACTGGTTTGGGGCTATGGACTGCCCCAGAGCTGGTTTTCTGATCGTTTCTCCCCTCTCTGATCCCCAGGTTCCACAAAAACAACTTACCCCTGCAGTCTCTGAGAGTGTTTTTAATTGGGTGGTCCTATGTACTGGGGTTAGTAATCAAAAGCAATGATTTAAAGAGAAAAAAGAGCTAGAATAAGTGCGAAAACTTGTGACTTTTACCCTCTGGCACTGCACGCAATTTTGTGAATGTCTCTGTGCACGTCTTTTTTTGCCCTGGCACTTAGCAGCCAGCATACTGGTAAAATTTCAGGCTGCCTTTTTGCGCCCAGTCCAGCTATGGGTTGATTTTTAGTGTTCCCTTCTTCTAGCAGCCCTGTGGATCCCCTTCCACATTCGCAGATCACGCTAGCCCCAATGGCCGCGGATTTTGTGGGGAGTAGACTTTCCCCTGAACCTCTAGATCCCATTGTGCGTGTTTCTCTCTCCAGCCTGGATTGCAGACCTCACCTTTTCCTAGACAAAATCTTACCTTTCTGTGAGAAGGTGCAGAGCTCATCCGAGTCCACGTATTTGTGCTGCTTGAGGTCTGGTGTTCCTGGTTTTGCAGCTGTTCCCTGGGTATTGTGGTTGTAGAGTCCTGAGATGTATAGCTTCTGATAACAGCCACTCTCCCCTTCAAGATGGCATGGTCTCCATGGCAGAGCCGGTTGCTCCAGGAGATATTTCAGCAGCTGCTGGTCAGGGGAGCCTGGTCCAGCAATCCCCAACAGTCCCTTGGAGTATAGCTGTCCCTCACCCACAAATATACACTCCCCATACGTCCGCACACTCTCTTTTTGTTCTCTCACTCACACACTATCTTGCAGTCTGCCTTCCCATTGGCAGCCATCTTCTGCTTAGCCATACTTAATCTTATTTTATATAAATCTTTATTGTTGAAAATATTACGTATGTCCCCTTTTTACCCTCAATTGCCCCCCTCCAGCCGGCCCCTGTCCCCAGGCCCTCACCACCCCATTGTCAGTGTCCATGGGCAATGCATATATGCATACAAGGTCCTTAGTTAATTACCCTCCACCCTAAACCCTCCCCCACTTTCCCTCCGAGATTACACACACACACTGTTCCATGCTTCCATGTCTCCGGATCCACTCTGTTCATCAGTTTATTTTGTTACTTAGACTCCACATATGAGTGAGACCATGTGATACTTTTCTTTCTCTATTTCACTTAGTATGATACTCTCCAGGTCCCTCCATGCTGTCTCAAAGGGTAAGATACTCTTCTTTTTTACTGCTGTACAGTATTCCATGGTATAAATGTACCACAGCTTTTTTATCCATTCATCTAGTGATGGGCACTTGGACAGTTTCCAGATCTTAGCTATTGTAAATTGTGCTGGTATGAACATAGAGGAGCACACATTTTTTCTGATTGGTATTTTGGGTTTGGGTTTCGTAGGATATATTCCGAGAAGTGGGATCACTGGATCAAATGGCAGTTCCATATTTAATTTTTTGAGGAAACTCCATACTGTTTTCCATAATGACTGCACCAGTCTGCATTCCCCCCAGCAAAGTACTAGGGTTACCATTTCTCTACATCCTTGCCATCACTTGTCATTTGTTGATTTGTTGATGGTAGCCGTTCTGGAAGTTATGAGGTTATACCTTATTGTAGTTTTAATTTGCATCTCTCTGATGATCAGTGACTTTGAGCATTTTTTCATATGTCTCTTGGCCATCTATGGGTCCTCTTTGGAGAAGTGTCTATTTATGTCCTTTGCCCATTTTTTAATTGGATTGTTTGTCTTCCTTCTGTTAAGTTGTATGAGTTCCTTATAGATTTAGGATATTAACCCTTTATCAGATGTACCATTGGCAAATATGTTCTCCCATACAGTGGGCTCCCTTTTAGTTTTGTTGATGGCTTTTTTTTTGCTGTGCAGAAGCTTTTTAGTTTGATGTAGTCCCATTTGTTTATTTTTCTCTTTAGTTTCCTTTGCCCTAGGAGATGTATCCATAAACATATTGCTAAAGAGATGTCTGAGATTTTTCTGCCTATGGTTTCTTCTAGGATTGTTATGGTTTCATGACTTACATTTAACTGTTTTATCCATTTTGACTTTATTATTGTGTATGGTGTAAGTTGGTGGTCTAGTTTCATTTTTTTGCAAGTATCTGTCCAGTTTTCCCAACACCATTTATTGAAGACACTATCTTGACTCCATAGTATTATGCTCTTGCCTCCTTTGTCAAATATTAATTGAGCATAATTGCTTTGGTCGATTTCTGTTCTGTTCCATTGATCTATATGACTGTTCTTTGTGCCAGTACCAGGCTATATTGGTTATGGTGGCTTTGTACTATAACTTGAAATCTGATATGGTGATTCCTCCAACTTTGTTCTTCTTAAGATTGCTGAAGCTATTAGGGGTCTTTTTGATTCCATATAAATTTTTGGAGTATTTGTTCTAGATCTGTGAAATATGCTGTTGGTGTTTTTAATAGAGATTGCATTGAATCTGTAGATTGCCTTGGGTAGTATGGACATTTTAATGATGTTGATTCTACCAACCCATGAACACAGTATATTGTTCTACTTGTTTATATCCTCCTCTATCTCTTTTTTCAATGTCCTGCAGTTTTCCGAATACAGGTCTTTTACCTCTTTGGTTAAGTATATTCCTAAGTATTTTAATTTTTCTGTTACAATGGTAAATGGGATTGCTTATTTAGTTTATCATTCTGAGAATTCGTTATTTGTGTATAAACACCATCAATTTTTGCATGTTGATTTTGTATCCTGCTACATTGCCAAATTCATTTATTGAGTCTAATAGGATTTTTTGGTGAAGTCTTTATGGTTTTCTTTGTACAATATCATGTCATCTGTGAATAAAGAGAGTTTTACTCCCTCCTTTCTAATTTGGATGACTTTTTATTTCTTTTTCTTGTCTGATTGTTGTGGCTAGGACTTCCAGTACTATGGTGAATAAGAGTGGTGAAAACGCACATCCCTGTCTTGTTCCTGTTCTTAGGAGAATTGGTTTTAGTTTTTTCCCATTGAAATGATGTTGGCTGTAGGTTTGTTATATATGGCCTTTATCATGTTGAGATATGCTCCTTCTATTCCCACTTTGCTGAGAGTTTTTATCAAAAATGTGTGTTGAGCCCGGCTGGCATGGCTCAGTGGTTGTGTATCAACCTTGGAACCAGGAGGTCATTGTTCAAGGCACATGCCTGGGTTGGGGGCTCCATCCCCCTTGTGGGGCAAGCAGGAAGCAGATGATCAATGATTCTCTCTCACCATTGGTGTTTCTGTCTCTCTCCCTCTCCCTTCCTCTCTGAAATCAATAAAAATATATATTTTTTAAAATGTGTGTTGGGTTTTGTCGACTGCTTTTTCTGTGTCTATTGATATAATCATGTAATTTTTGTCTTCCAATTTGTTTATGTGATGTATCACATTTATTTATTTGTGAATACTGTATCAGCCTTGCAGACCTAGAATAAATCTCACGTGGACATGGTGTATGATTTTTTAAATATATTTCTGGATCAAATTTGCTAATACTTTGTTGAGGATTTTAGCATCTATGTTCATCAGGGATATTGGCCTGTAATTCTCTTTCTTTGTGGTGTCTTTTTTCTTATTTTGTAATTAAGATAATGCTGGCCTCATAAAAAGAGCTTGGAAGTGGTTGTTCCTCTTGGATTTCTTGGAATAATTTGAGTAGCATAGATGTTAGTTCTTCTTTGATTATTTGGTAAAACTCCCTTATGAAGCCGTCCAGACCCTGGCTTTGTTTGCTGGGAGTTTTGTTTTGTTTCTTTGGGGTTTTTTTTTCTGCTTCAGTTTCATCAGTTATTATTGGCCTATTCAGGTTTTCTTATTCTTCCTGATCCAATTTTGGGAGATTGTATTTTTCTAGGAATTTTTCCACTTCATCCACATTGTCCAGCTTGTTGGCATATAATTGCTTAAAATACTTCCTTACAATCCTTTATATTTCTCTGGTTACTTCTCCACTTTCGTTTCTGATTTTATTTACTTGGGTCCTCTCTCTTTATTTCTTGATGAGTCTGTCTAATGGTTCATCAATTTTGTTTATCCTTTCAAAGATTCAGCTCTTGGTTTCATTGATTTTTTTTTGTATTTTTTTATTCACTATATCATTTATTCCTGCTCTAATCTTTATTGTTTCCTTCCTTCTACTTACTCTGGGCCTCCCTTGTTGTTCTCTTTCAAATTCTTTAAGTTTGTAGAGTAAATAGTTCATTGTTGATTTTTCTTGTTTTTTGAGGTAGGCCTATAGTGCTATGAACTTCCCTCTCAGAACTGCTTTTGCTGTGTCCTAGAGATTTTGGGTTGTTGTGTGTTCATTGTCATTTATTTCCAGAAAGTTTTTTATTTCTTTCTTGATCTCATTGGTAACTCATTCATTGTTTAATAACATGCTATTTAGTCTCCATGTGTTTGAATGTTTTGGGGGTGTTTTTACTGTAGTTGATTTCTAATTTCATTACACTGTGATCTGAGAAGATGCTTGATATAATCTCAATCTTCTTGAACTTGTAAAGACTTGTTTTTTGTCCTAACATGTGGTCTATCTTTGTGAATTATCCATGTGCACTTGAGAAGAATGTATGTTCTGAAGCTTTGGGGTGAAATGTTCTATAAATGTCAATTAAATCCATCTAATCCAGTGTGTCCTTTGGTGTCCCTGTTTCCTTGTTAAGTTGTTGTCTGGAAGATCTATCCAGTGAAGTTAATGAGGTGTTAAAGTCCCCTTCTATAACTGTATTGTTGTCCATCTCTCCCTTAAATTCCTCCAGAAGTTTTTTATATATTTAGGTGCTCCTATATTGGGTACATATATGTTTACCATAGTTATATCCTCTTTTTGGATCGATCCCTTTAGTATTATGTAGTGACCTTTGTTGTATCTTGTGATGGCCTTCATTTTGAAGTCTATTTTGTCCAATATGAGCATTGATACTCCAGCTTTTTTTTTTCTTTTTCATTTGCATGGAAATGATTTTTCCATCCCTTCATTCTCATCCTGTGTGAGTCTTTTGTTCTGAGGTGGGTCTCTTGTAGACAGCATATAGTTGGGTCATGTTTTTGTATCCATTCAGCTACCCTATGTCTTTTTATTGGAGCATTTAATCCATTTACATTTAAGGTTATTATCGATAGGTACTTATTTGTTGCCATTTTCATTCTTTATGCCTAGTTTTCTCTCTCTATTTCTTCTTCTCCTTATAGCAATCTCTTTAGCATTTCTTCTAATGCTGACTTTGTGGTGCTATACACCTTCAGGCTTTTTTGTCTGGGAATATCTTTATTTGACCATCTATTTTGAATGGTAGCCTTGCTGGATATAGTAATCTTGGTTTCACATCCTTGCTTTCCATTACCTTGAATACTTTATGCCATTCCTTTCTGGCCTGTAGGGTTTCTGATGAGAAGTCAGGTGTCATCCTTATTGGAGCTTCTTTGTAGGCAACTGTTTGCTTTTCTCTTGCTGCTTTTAGGATTCTCTCTTTGTCTTTAGTTTTTGACATTTTAATTATGATGTGTCTGGGCGTGGGCCTGTTTGGGTTCTTCTTGCTTGGGGTTCTTTGTGCCTCCTGGACTTGTGTTATTTTTTCCTTTACCAGGTTAAGGCAGCTTTCTGCCATTATTTTTTCAAACACATTCTCTATCCCTTTCTACCTCTTCTGGCACACCTGCTATTATAATATTGTTACATTTCATTGTCCCACAACTCCCTTAAGCTGTCCTCCTGTTTTTTAATTGTTTTTTTCTTTTTGGTTTTCAGATTGAGTGATTTTTTTTTCAACTGTGTCTTCTAATTCACTGATTTGATCCTCAGCTTCCCCTAATCTGCTGTGTATTCCTTCCAATGTGTTCTTTAGTTGTGTTACATCATTCTTTATTCCTGTGGGGTTTTTTTTATGGACTAATTATTTTTATAAATCTTTATTGTTTTTTTTTAATAATCTTTATTGTTCAGATTATTACAATTGTTTCTCCTTTTTTCCCCCCATATCTCCCCACCACCCGGTTCCCATCCCCCCTCTCCCCTTACCTCCCCCCCGTTGTCCTTATCCATAGGTGTATGATTTTTGTCCAGTCTCTTCCTGTACCCCCCCACAGACACCCCTTTCCCCCTGAGAATTATCAATCCACTCCCATTCTATGCCTCTGATTCTATTATGTTCACCAGTTTATTCTGTTTCTCAGATTTTTAATTCACTTGATTTTTAGGATCACTTGTTGATAGATATGTATTTGTTGTTCATAATTTTTATCTTTACTTTTTTCTTCTTTTTTCTCTTTTTAAAGAATACCTTTCAGCATTTCATATAATACTGGTTTGGTGGTGATGAACTCCTTTAGCTTTTTCTTATCTGTGAAGCTCTTTATCTGCCCTTCAATTCTGAATGATAGCTTTGCTGGGTAGAGTAATCTTGATTGTAGGTTCTTGCTATTCATCACTTTGAATATTTCTTGCCACTCCCATCTGGCCTGCATAGTTTCTGTTGAGAAATCAGCTGACAGTCATATGGGTACTCCCTTGTAGGTAACTAACTGTTTTTCTCTTGCTGCTTTCAAGATTCTCTCTTTGTCTTTTGCCCTTGGCATTTTAATTATGATGTGTCTTGGTGTGGTCCTCTTTGGATTCCTCTTGTTTGGAGCTCTGTGCGCTTCCTGAACTTGTAAGTCTATTTCTTTCACTAGGTGGGGGAAGTTTTCTGTCATTATTTCTTCAAATAGGTTTTCAGTATCTTGCTCTCTCTCTTCTTTGGGCACCCCAAAAATTCAGATATTGGTACGCTTAAAGCCATCCCAGAGGCTCCTTATGCTATCCTCACACTTTTGGATTCTTCTTTCTTTCCACCTCTCTGGTTGGGTGTTTTTGGTTCCTCATATTCCAGATCTTTGGTTTGACTCTTCGGGTACGGTGGTCTACAGTTGAGTGTCTGTATATTCTTTATTTCAGACAATGTATGCCTAATTTCTGACTGGTCCTTTTCCATTTTTTTGGTATTCTCGTTAAGGTCCTTGAAGGTCTCTTTAAGTTTCTCAGCAGTTTTTAGAAGATTCTTGAGTAACCTTATAAATGTGGTTCTGAACACTGTGTTGTCCATTAGTTTACTTTCCTCTATCTCTCCTACTCGTGACATACTTTGGTGTCTCCACATTTTGGCTGCCTCCCTGTGTTGATGGAGTGGCTTTGTGTGGTCAGTGACCTATAGGGGCTGGTAGCTCAGCTTCCCCAATCACTCTAGGTGGTCGCTCTTGTGGGCTGAGTGGAAAATCTTGGTGTAGTTAAAACCCCTTTGTGGGCTGAGTGGAAAATCTTGGTGTAGTTAAAAGCCTTGATTACTGTTGGTACACTGGAAGGAATTGGCCTCCAGGCCAATTGGCTGTGAGGACCTGCTGTGTCTATAACGGAAGAATTGCTGTGCTGGAGACACAGTAGGGCTTTGGTGCTCACTGAGTCTGCCTCTTGAATGTGTCCCTTATGAGAGTGGTTGAAATCTGGTGTTGTCCACACCAACCCCTAGATACCCTAGTGTCTGGATCTTCAATGGGGTGCAGGTCTGAGGCCTCCCAGCAGGAGCTACAGCAAGAGCTACAGTTTTCTCCTCTTTGCTTGGGCGGTTTTGGAGCAGTCTGACTGGAGCTGCAGTTAATTTGGTTGAGCTGCCACAGAACAGGTCATTTATATGTAAAGGCCGCTGTGTGGAGCCTGGGCGGGTTTGTAGAATGTGCAGGGCAGGGTCTCAGGGCGGGGCGGGGTCTCAGGGCGTCACTAGGCTGGGGCGTGGCCAACGGCCATGGCTGCCTTCAGCCGTCTCTGCCTTTCCGCGTTTCCAAGTCCCCGTGTCCCCATGCTCCAGCACAGCAAACCCTGATTGCTGGGCGCACCTCTGCAGAAAAGCCACTCTCACTCTCCGACCGATGGCCGAGAGTCCAGCTTCTCCCTGTAGGCATCTGGGTCCCCTGCGTGTCCCCAGAAACTGGAGTTCAGAGTGATCGGGAGTTTGTCTCCCTTCAGTTTGACGAAAAGCCGCGCGCCCAGTCGCCCGCCAGCCCGCTTCGTGCGCGCCTCCGTACATCAGCTCTCCTGCGTTTGCGCTCCCTTCTCTTCTTAGTTGTAAATCTACCACTCAGCCAGCTTTCCCGTGGTTCTGGGTGGTAGACGTTTTGTTTTTTAGTTGTATTTTTGAAATTGTTGTGCGAGGCGGCAGTTTAGTTGTTTAACTTTGCCGCCATCTTGGTTCCTCTCTAAATCTTTCTATTCCTGTTTTCATAGTTACTATATCTTTTCTCATGATGTTGAACATCTTCACCATCATTATTCTGAACTCTGTATCAGATAAATTTCTTATCTCCGTTTCATTTATCTCTTCTTCTGGAGAATTCCCTTGTTCTTTCATTTGGAGGTTGTTTCTTTGTATCCTTATTTTGGCTGTCTGTTTGGGTTTGTGGTACATCTCTCAATCTCTAGTGCAGGACAGTGTCAAATACTGTTTCTGACTAATTAGATCAGACAAAGATTAAAAGCCTCCAGACTGATAGGATTTTGTCTTGAATTGCCCTCAGCCAATTGTCTACAGGTGTGGCAAGAGTGTTTTTTTCAACTGGGACAACTCTTCTGCCTGGAGGCTAATTACTATTCTCAGTCTCCTCATGGGCCTGAGTAACTCCACACCTTGGGACAAGATGTTTTCCAATAGAGTGGATCAACTGTCTTCCCCCCAGGCAAGGTAGCCTATATAGCAAATGTCTGGTGAGAAAGATGACCTCTGCAGCATAAGGGAATGACTCAGCACAGGAAACTAGGGTGTCTGCTGTCTGAGCTCTAACCCAAGAGCCCCTGATCCTGGCTTCTCCTTACACAGCTCCAGTCCACTCTGCTCTCCTTCTATTGTAGCACAAGGTGGGTGGCTCCAGATGGAATTGTGTGCATTGGCCTGAATTTCCAGCAGTCTCTCCCTGGCAGATAGCAGTCCTGCTGCTTTCCAAAGCCAGATGTTATGTGGGTACCCTTCTCAGTTCTGGTGCTCTCTGCTTGGGTAACCTGCTTGGGGATTAGACCCCAAAGTTCTTAGTGGCAACCCCCCACAGATTAAATATCTCTCCGGAACTTCAGTTGCTGTCTTTGGGAGCCAGGCCAGCCCTTTCATGCCTCCACCCCTCCTACCAGTCTCTATGCAGTCTTCACTTTCAGTCCTCGGTTATCAGGGTTCTCTCCAGCGAGTCTTCTGTTGATTATTCAGTAAGTTTTTCCATATTTTACTTTTAATTCCTCTTTGGTCCAGGAGCATGTCTGTGTAGCATCCACTTACTCCATTGCCATTTTTAATCTCTCCTCCATGCTTAATCTTTAATATTATAGTTAAATATGGCTTAGAGATAGTTTATATCATTTAAATCGCCATTAGGAACCAGAATGGATTATGTATAAAGATAATGATAGGGACATTTTGGACAAGGGGAAAAATCCTACCATAAACCAATTGGATTGCACAGGCTATTTCGTTTTGGTCATAATGCTACTACTGTAAACCTTATTAGTCCAACTCTGTAAAGGTAAACTGCCACATTGTTATAAAATTTTCAAGAGCCATTTAAGAATTCATAATTAAGAGGATGTATTTGAGCTAATGTTTTCTGAATCCAGAGTTCAGGATTGGCTGAACTCATACTATAGATAACATTCTAATTTATAAACTTACTAGTGACCCAGTGCATGGATTCGTGCACACTGAAAGGAAATTAATTAGAAGGTGGCTGGTGAGGTGGGACTGGGCGAGATGGGCCAGACATGCCCTGGAGCCAACCTCCTGCAGTTCCTCCCCAGCTGGCTGCACCTGGGGTGTCACAGTGGTTTGAAGGGCATCTGCAGACTGAGCAGGGTCCCTCCGGCAGGTGGGGTCCCTCGGCCTGGCCTGCGGGGATCAGGCCAAAACTGGCTCTCCAACATCCCCCGAGGGCCCCAGTGTGCGAGCGGGCATTCTGCAAAGTTGCTGTCGTACAGGGTGTGGAATGCAAATGCAAGTGTGCAGTAAACCAGATTTGGAGCTGACAGGGCCCCAGCAACAACATAACCCATGGCTGAAGATGGAATCATACAGCCCCGCGAGGAATTGGGCTTCCTCTTCTCTGGTTTTGGGGTGTATCACTGCAGCTCAACAGCTCCTGCGTTGAGCATCTGCCCCCTGGTGGTCAGTGCACATCATAGCGACTGGTTGGATGGTTGGACACTTAGCATAATAGCCTTTTATATATAGATTCTATTAAATATATAGATTCTATTAATATAGATTCTATTAAAAAATGATAGCCCTTAGTGATTTCCAGGTTTTACAAGTGGAAGTGTATGTTTTTCTCTTTATGTGTCAAAGTGCCTATCACTTTAGAAGTATAAAGAATTACAAATTAAATAAGCAGACACTCCTAAGGGAAGGCAGTGACATCCAGTATATATTGCTGCCCTTCTTATTCAAAGATGTCACTACTGATTTCACCCACACTTGTAGGGAGCAAAAAGTAAATCTTTACACGTTCTTCGTATATGACATATATACAAACTGCTCTTTGAACTGTGGCTGCAGCTGCTATTTGTAGAGCCTGTCACTGTCTGTATTTCTGTGTTCAACTTGTGGTCAGCTAAAAGCCTTGCTCAAAAAGAGTTTTCAAATTCCATATCATTGCATTCCAAGCTGGTCTTTGCTGCTGTTTTCCCAAAGAGACCACAGTTATGTCATGTTTTTTTGAAGCTATGCTTTAGTGCATTCTTTGGAGTATTTTTTATGCTACCCCTGCTATGGTTATGCCAGAAAGCTCATCATACCAAACATACTTGGGTACCTGTCTGTCATTGACATCTCTGCATATATCATAAATGAACATTGTTTTCATGCACATAAACCAGATGACTTCCAAAATCTCAGTAGTGGTGGTCCTCTTTTGCCATTTTACTTTAAGCAGGACTCTGGCAATAAAATAGCTCAGTGAGGTAGATATGACATTTATGGTGGGTGTGAATTTCAAAGTTATACAAAAGCTGGGTATAACTTGCATTGTCCATTGATGATAATCAATTCAGTAAGGTTCTATTTTTTCCAGTTCTGTTTTGGATGCTAGGAAACAGATGATCAGAGTAGAAGTCAATCTCCCCCTTTGTGTCAGTAGTTGTGTTTTTTAAATAACTCATTTTCCCCCTTAATGTATATATCAAACAAATTTCACCTTGTCCAGAAGATAAGTCCACACAGGTTCTGAACCTACAAATATAGATACCTTTGAGGGGCTTACTACCAATGTGGGAAAGAAAAATCAATGTTAAAGATATAGTAGGCATTGTTTGATAAGTGTTAGATGATTCATACAGCCCAAAAATGAGAGGCAAGAAAATCAGAGATTGAACTGGTCTGTACTAGTATTTCTTGCTGATGCCACACTATGATAATATCCTGAAACAAAGATACTGTTCTTTATTTTGCTTTCTGTTTTACAGTTACTTGCATTGTTGGGCAGTGATTTTTTAAAAATATTTTGTATTGATTTCCGAGAGAAAGGGAGAGGGAGAGAGAGATAGAAACATCAGTGATGAGAGAGAATCATTGATCAGCTTCCACTTGCACACCCACCTCTGGGGATTGAGCCCACAACCCAGGCATGTTCCCTGATGGGGAATGGAACCTATCACCTCCTGCTTCATAGGTCAACACTCAACTACTGAGTCACACCAGTGGGGCTGGGCAGCGATTTTTAAGCCAAAGTTCCTAGGGAGACAAATTCAGTGACTGCTTTTGGCTCTATGTGGAAAAGGTTGGTTGTGTTTAGCTTCCATGTTTAACTTTGCTGCATATATATATATATATATATATATATATATATATATATATATATAATCATAATAAATAAATATTCAATGGAGTTGTTGTATAAACTATAGCAACTCAATGGACTGTCATTTAGTCATTCAAAATCATCACTATGCATATACCAGTATAGCAGCATGAAGACATTATATAAAGAGGATTTATTTGGTAAGACTGTCATAACAAAATAATACGGGGGGGCGGCATTAAACAATATAAATTTATTCTCTCTCTGTTCTGGAGATTACGTATCCAAGATCAAGGTGTCAACAGGTTTTTTTTTCCTGAGGCCACTCTCCTTAGTTTGTAGATGGTCACTTTCTTGTTATGTCCTCACAGTCTTCCCTCTGTGTATATGCATCCCTGATATCTGCATGTCCACATTTTTTTTCTTATTATTAGGACATCATTTAGATTGGATTATGACCATACTAACAGTCTTATTTTAAATTATTTACTTCTTAAGGACATATCTCTAAATACAGTAACTTTCTGAGTTATTGGAAATTAGAGCTTCAGCAAATGAATTTTGGGCATACACTATTCAAACAATAGCATAAGCAAATGAAAGGAGTGTACTAAAAATAAGTGAAAATAATTTTAAAAAGAAAATCAGAGCATGTTGAGTTAAGGGTTCTTATAATTAGAAGTGTACTCAATGCCAGCTTCTGTAGCCATTTTCTATCTATGGCATACCCATGAAACTAGTTTGGGCAATCCTACTTCACTAATTGGTACTGAGATAAAATGCTCATTTTTTGGCATTGTGGAATCACTTGGAGATTTTGTTAAACATCTCAGAGTATAAATACTTTTATTTTGTTATTTCAAGGTGCCAGATGATTACTGATGGGTGGTGGTAATGATAGCAGTGGTTGTAATAAGAAAAATGGATTTATTCAAGAACACTGAAAAAGACATCTTTCTTTAAAAAAATGGTGATTTATCAATTTTAGAAAGCTTGGTAGGTATCTGCCTCCTCTTGAGACAAGTGAAGTACCAATTTCTATAAAAAGATTAACTCTAGGAATGACTAAATAGAGGTGAAAAACACTGTCTATGTGAGAGCCCTGTTTTACCAGTGGCAAAGGGAGATTTAACCTTTTCAGTCTCCAGATAATGGACAGGTTGAGGAATGAACATAAAACAGTTTCTCAAAATGTGGTTCAAGGATGACTTACACCAGAATTCTGTAGTGAGGAAGTTGAAAAGTCAGATTCTGGGGGCCTACTCAAGCTAAATTTGGGGAGGGGGATGCCCAGGATTCTACATTTTCACACTCATGTCTTGTGATTGTGATGCACACCAAATTTGGAGAGCAACTGACCTACAGAGTCTCTCATTCTTAAATCCCTTTGACTTATTACTTCCAGTAGTGTAATGAGTCCTTGGTTTACCTCTCCATGGTTGACCCTAAGAAATGAGGTCCAATTAGGGTAAAATAAAATCCTGTCTTTAACCATTTGGATGCCATAAGCGTCTATAGACACAAGCAGTGGACCTTTTTTAAATCAAATTCAAAATATCGTGGCAGTTAACTGGTTAAGGAATGGATTATTGATAGTCCTATTATCTTTTCAACAGATAGATATTTATTAGAGGCCTACTTTGGGCCAGGCCCAGAGCTAATTCAATCAAATATATTAGCCATGAAATGAATTAAATGTATTCTATGTCATGGTAAAAAGAAAAAAAGTACCTTATAAAAATTTGTGGGTTTATATATTAGGGGGAAATACTAACAATCTCTGGAAAGTCACTAGCACTAATGGATGCATCTCTCATGTCTCACTGTTAACGAATTGTTTCCAGCTGAGATCTCTGTAATCTGCAGGTGCTATTTACCATGTAATTTTACCATAGGAAACAATGGAGTAATCACTTAATAAAGTGTAAAGAATTAGACTTTTCTTCCCTTGAGCAAAATGCCTGACTGTGGCCAACATTCCTGATGCCTCCCTCCATGTGCAATAAGAAAGCAATATTTGAAGAGAGAAAGCTGTTTTGTTCATATTTTGCAACTTGCCTTAGAAGGCCATGCTAATGACTGCAAAACTCAAGATAGAATTCCAGACTTTTTGTATGAGCAGCCACTGATTTTTGTACTTACCATTGTACTACACAGAGGATAGTTTTCCCTTTCATCTAATTGAGACGCAAATAAGGGCACTGTGAATAGGGATCCTCTTTCAGTTTAAGCTGTGTTTTGTGTTGTTTCCTTCCAGTTTTTACTGAGAAAATAGAAACTATATTCAAAGCATTTGCATATACAGATAGTCTCCGTCTAATAAGCACTTGATTTATGAATGTCCCATACTCATCTATAGCCTCTCTTAAGGGATTTTAAGCTACCTCTAGTATCCATGGAAACAGAAGTTGTATCTGCTATCTACAGGATTTTGTACCACTCTTAAGTTCTTACAAGCTCCCACCAGACCCCTTGGAACAATTAATATGTAAGCACATTCTACTGCTGCCATCAGGGCACAAGAAGGTGCTGGAGGCCCTGCCAGAACACAAAAGAGTGTGAAGGAAATTCTGGAATTGTAGTTGTGATGGTGGGGAGATTCTTCATTTGGACTTCAAAATTCATTTCCCCCAGAAATAGCATTATATTGTAATAACACAGTTTTCTGACAAATTCCCCTATCCAGACCACAGCCAGGAATTAAGCAATAAACAAATGGCCTCTAAGCTCCCAGAGAATGTGCATCTTATTTATCGAAAAAACTATTCAAAAACTCATTGACTACCTGTTTATTCTGTTTATACATTATTCTAATTAGTTTTAACAAGATGTCAAGCCTATAACATTATAAGTAGCAAATTTGAAGGGACTAGAAAAGATGTTACAGGTTAGTAAAGTGAAATCTGGTAGTTGACAGCAAGGTAAGAGATAAAAAAGCATTAAAAAGAAGCTTAAGATTTCAAAAACCAGCCACAGTGAAACTACTTCACATCCACAAGAGTGGCTAAAATAAAAAATATTGACAATATCGTGTAATGAAAATGCAGAGCACTGGAACCCTCATACATTGCTGGTGGGAATATAAAATGGTGCAGTCACTCTGAAAAACAGTTTGGCAGTTCCTTACATCAAATACTTAATATATAACCCAGAGGTTCCACCCCTTTGTGTTTACCCAAGAAAAATGAAAACATATGTCCCCCACAAAGACTTGTACATGAGTGTTCATCAGCTTTATTCATAAATAGAGGCCTGGTGCACAAAATATGTGCACTAGGAGGGGTTCCCTCAGCCAGGCCTGTGCCCTCTCACAGTCCAGAAGCCCCACAATCAATCTCCCCAAAGAGGTAGGCCCTGCCCACCTGGCCGGGGCTCCTTGATGGATCCCCCTGCAGAGGGAGGCCCCGCCACTCACCTCAGCGCCGCTGGTCGGTGGCCTGGGCCTCCCTCTGCAGGGGGATCATGGAGGTGATGGCTGGGCCCCCGACCAATCGCATCGCACCTACCTTGGCTGGCCTGACACCAGTGGGTGTCATAGCATGGTCGTCTGGAAGGTCATCTGGACGGTCATTCTGCTGTTTGGTTGTTCGATTGACTTGCATATTATGCTTTTATTATTATAGATAGCCCCAAACTGGAAATAACCCAAATGTCCTTCAAAAGGTGAATGAATTTAGAAATTATGATATATCCATCCAATAAAATACTACTCAACAATAAAAAAATGAACTACTGATACCCACAGCAAAATGCATGAGTTTCACAGACATTATGTTGAATGAAAGTAACAACATACAAAAATCATACAATCATAATGTATGATTTCATTTATGTATAATTCTAGAATAGGAATTACTAAGCTGTGGTGATAGAAATCAGAAGAATGGTTATCTTGGGTGGGAGATTGCATTAAAGAAGGCACATAAGAAAAATCTGGGATGATGGAAATGTTCTGTCTTGATTTGGGTAGTGGTTACTAAGGTGTGTACATTTTTTCAAAACTCTTCAAACTTTATACTTAAAATGTGTGCATTTTATTTTATGTAGATTACAACTTAAATTTTCATAAAGTACAACATTTACAAAGGGGAAAAATCTTCCAGAGGATCTCCCTGCTGCAGGATAATCTAAATTCCTTAACATGATCTAGCCCTTATTTAATGTCTTTTGGCTCATTCTTTAACATTATTCCCAACTTCCTACCACTTATTCTAATTTATTTATATTTCCAAAAACTGCTATTCTCTCTCTTTCCTCTGAACCTTTAAACACAATGCTCCTTTCGCCTGGAATTTCTTTGTTGTTTTATTGTTTTTAATATATTTTTATTGATTTCAGAGAGGAAGGGATAGGGAGAGAGAGATAGAAACATCAATGATGAGAATCATTGATCGGTTGCCTCCTGCATGCCCTCCACTGGGGATGGAGCCCACAACCCAGGCATGTGCCCTTGACCAGAATTGAACCCGGGACCTTTTAGTCCTCAGGCTGACATTCTATCCACTGAGCCAAATCAGCTAGGGCTCTTTTTTGTTTTCCGTCACTAAATCATTGACATCATTCAGGACTCACAGAGGTAACACCTCCTCCAAGAAGCCCTGAATTTAATAATATATTGTGGATTAATTTCTATTAAAATAGCTGAAATAAGTTTCAGTACTCAGAGTTACCAAGAAAACTGTTCAATCCAGATAGACTTATTCTTTTGGAGTTTCAAATGATTGAGCTTTTATTGTAAATAGCAGTTTGGGTTTATATTTTCAGTAGTATAATAGCTTATTTATGTTATGGGTTAAGTAACTTTCTATGAGCTTTGTCTGGAAACCTAGCCAGAGTTTATTATGTTGATTTTATGGGAAAATGCATTTTACATTCCAATCAAGTGATTCAAAAATACTGCTCAGTTGAACCATGTGAAATTGCTAATATTCTACCATTTTTTACTTACAAAAATGACAGTTTCATATTGTTCAACTTAAATGTTTTTAAATTAACCTTATGGCAAGTTGGAAAATACCTAAGCATTCATTTATTAACTTTATACTTATTTAACACATGAATATATTATGCAAGATGCTATTCTTGTACATTAAGGCTGTTGGGTATAATTGTTCTGTGTAGACAGTAAACCATAGGGTTTTGAAGAGATTTAGTATAGAATGATAATGCTTTCGTGAGTTATACCAAATTTTTGTTTTCAATTAATGAGAGATGCAGCAGACTTGAGGATTCTGAAATTGTTTATTTTTTTAACATTAACACTAGGGTGAAAATGCAGATTCACTTCTTTTTTAACACCCAAACTCTCTAACCAGTCTAGAGATTGATTGGAAGATTGATTTTTAATAATAGTAATAGCTAACACTTATTGAGTACATATTACATGCTGGGTACTGTACTAACCATTTAACTACTTTATGAGCAAAGTACTGTTTATTATCTCTATTTACAGATGAGGAAATTAAAACTCAAGTAATTTGCCCAAGGTACACAGCTATAATTGGCAAAGTCGGATTAAAATCACTCTCATTCCTACTACTCTGTCCACTATTTAGCTCAAGCATATTTTTAACCACGAAGAGGCACTTATGCTGAAATATTATGATTCATTTTGGCAAGTACATATTTAAGCTGTGATTATCATTAGCGAAACCAGGCCCATTCACATATGAAACATATTGTATTATTATGAGAGATCATCATAAGAGAGTAAAGGATCAAATACCAAAATGAGTCTTATACACCCAACTGCTATAGGAGTTCTGTAGGAGTCTAGGAAACAGAGAAAATGACTGTGTTTTGTCATAATTAACTCCCAGAAGAATGTTTACATAAATGGCATCTTCCAATCATAATTGGATGCAGAGCATTATGGTAACAAACCAAAAGTTTAGTATAAATAGGAATGTGGGAAGTTTATGACTGTATATTAATGAAGTTCAAGAGGGAGTTGCAAACTCAAGTCTAATTCTGGGCAGACATCAGTAGTACATGAGGGAAGTAAGAAATCCACGACTGGGCTCTCTGAATCCCAGAACTATATGGAGAAATGGGACTTGGAGGATTAGTAATAAGACATTCAGGGCAGAAGAGAGGGGATTCAGAGCTTAGCCAAAATTCAATGTCTACATGACTGGAATAATAATGGTAACAAAAATAAAAGGGTTTCTACAGTGGAGGGGAAGATGGGCTCAGGTTTTAGACATGCTGAATTTAAGGTGAAGCTAGAATGTCTACAGGAAACTAGTTTTTTATGTCAGCTATGGTTGACTGGGGTCAATCTCTTATTCATCTATTTGTTGTTTTTACAGATGGCCCTGATGAATTTTTTCTTCCCTGAAGAAAAGTCATACGCTGAAGTAGAAAGTAGGCGTGTCCATCGCAATAAAAGAAGCAAAAGCAGTGAAGGAGCAGATGGTAAGTCTACTTGGGTGATCTTTTATCATATCTCAGTTAATGTGAGTACCATTCTGATAACTAGCTTCACAAGTGTGCTTTACCATCTAATAGATTGTTCACAGACCCAGAGTCACAGAAGTTTTTTTAGCCTAGCCTACCCATCAGTCATTTCACATAGAATTGATTAAACAGAATCCTCTCACCTGCAACTCCAGATAGCTTCAGTTCTTTCACAGTATGTCTAAGAGCCATAGCAGCATTTGTATATCTCAAGAGCACCCTCCATAAGGACCTCATCTCTCCTGGGGACATCCTATATCTACTAAGGCCACCAAGAGGATTCAGTGCTATTCTTGGAATTGACATAGTGTTGTGCCATGGTGGCACTTACACGGTAGATTCATTCCAATGATAAGCATGTCAATATTAGTATCAGCTACCATGCTCAAATATGAACTAGAGCTTCTAGATCTTGTTTGTAAATACCTTGAGGGCAGGAATTTATTTCTGTTTGTATAACCAGAGAATCTAGACTAGTATTTGGCAAATTGTTGGTATTTATAATGTAAGTTGATGGTGTTTATTGCCCCTTCAGCTAGGTTATGATGTGCCATGAAAATGATTCCTATTGAGGATAAAATAGATTTGAGTCAACTAGCAATGCATTTTGTGGGGCATAACAAGATGTTGAGCTAGCTCCTGGGCAGGGTCTTTGAATCACCCTATTTCAATATTACTCTTGTCAATTGATAGAACACTACTTCTTTGGCACAGTAGTTTGTAGAATCCATAGCTCGTGGCTGCTGCAAAGCCATCTGGATTCAGAGATAGCATGTGCTGGCTACCTCTGCCAAAGATATATGTCTGGGGGTTACAAAGAACTATAACTTTATAAAGATGAAAATGAGATTTTTAAGTTGACATTTGTCAATGTGAGTAAGGGTCAATAATGGAGGCATTTCCAGGAAGCATGTGCTATTTAAGAAATGGGGCCAGGACTTTGTCTGTAGGGGCCAGAAGAAACAGAACTGAGTGAAATCTAAAAAAGAGTTCAGAACAAGGACCCTATAATAAAAAAAGACAGAGAAATAAGATAAGTGGAATGGTCTAGTCCAGTGGTCAGCAAACTCATTAGTCAACAGAGCCAAATATCAACAGTACAATGATTGAAATTTCTTTTGAGAGCCAAATTTTTTAAACTTAAACTTCTTCTAACGCCACTTCTTCAAAATAGACTCGCCCAGGCCATGGTATTTTGTGGAAGAGCCACACTCAAGGGGCCAAAGAGCCGCATGTGGCTCGCGAGCCGCAGTTTGCCAACCACGGGTCTAGTCAATGAAGGTGGCAGCAGCATTGAGCCCTTGAATGCAGAACTGGACCAGTGGGGCTATTCTCTAGAGCAGACACTTTGCATACAATTGATGACCAAGTTTAAGCCTAGGAAATGTGGTCCAGGAAGTAAAAGTCAACTGTTATTCACTTGCAACCAGTTTCCTGGAAGTCTATAGAAGGCTATGTTGAAGCTGAGAACTGACAGCCATGGGCCCTTTCCTCTCCCAGTTACCTCACCTTTGATGCATGTAGGTCTTTCCACCTTTGACTTTCCCCCTGAAGCTGTTCCCAATACCATGAAATCTTTCATATTCCCTAATTGCTAAGAAGGAGAGGAGAGAGATGGTAAGAATAATATGACCTTCCTCTCCAAGTGGGAAGTCCAATTGTTTTTAAAGTTTACCTCTTCCCTTGGCCTCCCATTTTTTTCTGTTAAAGAAGGCAGCATCTTCCATTTTCCTAAACCACTTTATCTGGATCTGGATACCAACATCTTTGCTTCTGATCTTTCTTAGAGTGTTTATTCTGTTTTGATACAAACTAGTTTTTTTTTCTTCTGGCAAAGTCTAAAGCCTCTCACTAGTTTTTAGCACTTCTAATCTAATTTCCTCCTGATCTGATACGCTAGTCAGTCACTAGACTCTAGTCACTTTGTGCCAATCACAGATATTTTTCATTAAGCAGTAAACTGGGAGGAATCTAAGAGCCCCTGAGAGTTAGGAGTATGGAATGTCTGAGAGTCCTGGGATTTTATTAGGTTTCCAGCCTTTCATCTGGGAGGCTATACAAGCAGTTCTTTAGATGTCCTGGATTCTCCAGTGAGTTAAAGAGTGACAAGCCAATCTAAGTCTCCTTTATTTTGGAACTATTCCTGTCACTCTGTTAAGTGTATGCTATATTTATTAAATGCATTTATCAAATATTTACTGAGAAAATATTTGTGTAATACCAGAATGGAAATACTGTAAGACTATTACTATCTGTCTGTTTTGTTTACTTTTATATCCCCAGTGCCTAGAAAAGAACCTGGCACATAGTATATCCCCAATAAACATGTCTTATTGCCCTCAAGACCTTAACTTCCAATGTAAAGAGACAGGCAGTAAACAAAATTGGTTGTGGAGAAAATATAGCACAGCAAGAGGGAGAGAAAGTGATGGGGTGTGTTATAATGGTCAGGGGTGGTTCCTCTAATAAAGGAACAATTGAGAAAAAATCTGAATAAAATAAAGGTATGAGCCATGCAAACATTTGGGGATGGGCAGAGGAGGAGAGAATAAACAATACAAATGTTCTGAAGCAGAAGAATACTTGGCATTTTTCTAGAAAGATAAGTGTGGCTAGGAGCAGAGTGAGCAAGAGGAAGAGGGAAGTAGATGAAATCGGAGAGCAAAGTTCAATCTAGAACCTTGTAGGCCAAGGTAAGGACTCCAACGTTTACACTGCCTGAGAGGGAACCATTGGACGATTTTGAGCAGAGGAATGACAGGTTTTGACTTATGTTTTAACAGAATCCCTCTGGCTGCTATATTGAAAATAGGTCCAGGAAGAAGGACAGAAGCAAGAAGACCTGTTAAGGGAGGATAACAATAATTTAGGCAAGAGATGATGGTGTTTTAGACCAGGATGGAGGCCATATGGGTGGTAAGTGGTCAGATTCTGGAGAGATTTTGAAGGAATAGCTGACAGGATTTTGGAGTTGATTAAATAAGGTGCATGAGAGACAGAAGATAGCCAAGGAGAACCCCAGAGTTTTGGAATAAGGGAATTGCCATTTCTGAGATGAGAACAACAGGGGAAGAACAGGGTAAAGGGATGTAGAGAAGGAATCAAGAATTCAATTAGGCATGCTAAGTTTGAGGGGCCTGATAGACAACCAGGCAGCCAGAGACTGGCTGGCATTGCTCAGTGGCCCGCCCACTGAAGGATTTCAGATTCAATTCCCTGTCAAGGGCACATACCTGGATTGCAGATTCAATCCCCAGCCTGGTTAGGTCAAGTGCAGGAAGGAGGCAATTAATCAATGTGTCACTCTCACATCGATGTTGATGTTTCTCTCCCCCTCCCTCCGCCTCCTCCTCCTCCTCCTCCTCCTCCTCCTCCTCCTCCTCCTCCTCCTCCTCCTCCTCCTCCTTCTTCTTCTTCTTCTTCTTCTTCTTCTTCTTCTTCTTCTTCTTCTTCTCTCTCTCTCTCTCTCCCCCCCCTCTCTCTCTCTCTCTCTCTCTCTCTCTCTCTCTCTCTCTCTCTCTCTCTCTCTCTCCCTCTCTCTCTCTCCCTCTCTCTCTCTCTCTCTCTCTCTCTCTCTCTCTCTCTCTCTCTCTCTCTCTCTCTCTCTCTCTCTCTCCTCCCTCCCTCCCTCCCTCCCTCCCTCCCTCTCTCTCTCTCTCTCTCTCTCTCTCTCTCCCCCCTTGCCTTCCTTCCACTCTTTCTAAAAAATTAATGGGAAAAAAAATCTCCTCAGTGAGGATTAACAAAACAAAACAAGGCAGCCAGATACATAAGTCTATACCCTGTATCACTATGTCTCAAGACAATGATCTGACTCTGTTCTATAAAAGTAAAGAACTCATTGAAGAACTGAGTCAATCTAGAAACCATCTGAACAGAGCAAGAAGTAGTATGGGAGAGGTTGGTCAGAGTGAGGTAAGTTAAGGCCAAAAATAAAAACAAGCACGTGTTGATTCTAAATTCACAAGTTATTTGATATAGTATATTTAAAAAATTAGTTATCCAGCTCAGGTTTGCTTCCCAAGCATCAAAGAAAAAGCAATTTACATAGACCATGAAAGAGATTTCAGGAAGAAAGCATTTTTCTAAAGTAAAAAATGGAGATAAGTTTAAAATCAGAGCAGGAAAAAATCGGTTCTAGCTCCTTGTAAAATTTTGTGACCTATTACTATCCTTTAATTTCACTTCAGTTCCCAAAATTTTCTCATTACTGAACAAGCCTTCTAGGTACTGCAAGAAGGAGTGTGAAGATGAATAAGACCCTCAGAGAATTTTAATGAGGTAGCACATACATTGATAGGCAACAGGTAAAAAATGAAGCAAAAGCCTGGCTGGAGTGGCTCAGTGTTTGAGCGTTGACCTATGAACCAGAGGTCACAGTTCGATTCCCCGTCCAGGCATGTACCTGGGTTGCGGCCTCAATCCCTAATGTGGGGAGTGCAGGAAGCAGCCAATCAATGATTCTCTCTCATTGTTGATGTTTCTGTTTCTCTCTCCCTCTCCCTTCCTCTCAGAAATCAATAAAAAATATATTTTTTTAAATGAAGCAAAGATAGGGTGGGGGAAGTACGTCCTGGAGTTTCACCTTCATCAGTACGTAGAAGGCACTCAAACATTTGGTAAATGAATGATTGAGCAAAAAATGGAGGAGGGGAATCTATATTTTCTATCTAGGAACTACAGATACTGATTTTGATGTTCTTCACTAATCCCTGTGTGAGAAAACATTTTTTCAAAAAAATGAGGAAATTCAAGGGATGTGGTAGCGATCCTTAGAAGCATGCATAAGTTCACTAGGAATAAATCAGAATACAGAAGTCTATTTTTCTGTCTTCAGGAAAAAAATATCCTTGGCTACTAAACTAGATAATTGAGGCATAACATAGGGATAATCTATTTTGCCTTTAGAATGTCAGTGGCTATATCCAGAGCATATCCAAATTTTCTGACCCACTATTCAAGAAACAATTGCATTTGTCTCAGTTTTTTCATTTGGGTTATTCCATAAATGAAGGCTTTGATTAGGAAGCAGGAGTCCCAAACACAGGGCTAGTTCCCCTCTAATATAAATCTTGGCACTTTATAACTTCAACTCTTAGAAAATAAGTGAAGTCTTTTTCTTTGCTACACCTTGGCCTTAAATTCACTGTTCCTATTTTGAGTTGGCCAAAAGTCTTTGATACAGGTTTGAAGTTCATTTTTTGCTCATTATACAGTTGTTGTTGTTCTTCAAGGAAAACATGATCCCTCCATTGTAGGTGCTGTGAGTCCTGGAAACCTGTGCCAGGATTTCCTGCTAAGACCCATCCTTGTGATATGTTTCTGAAGTAATAATAGCTCTAGGGGGCTTGCTTGGTCATTTCTCACAGGGTACTCTACAAATCTTCAGAACTTTATTTTCTAGTTAGAATGAAATGTGGAATATATTTGGAGAGTCAGGAGATCTTAGAATCAGATAATATGAATCCAAAATTCCCATAGAGCTAGTTTCCATATTTTAAAAATATTATAAAATCATTTGTTCTCTTCCTGTAGGAGCATTTTCAAAAATCAATCAAAATATTAGTATCTTTCCACATTCACCTTCTCCCCATGTTTCTGTCCTAGTAAGACAATAAAAATAAAAGTGCAGCATAGTATAATAGAAAGGATACTAGACTGAGTCAAAATTTCTGGATCCCAAAACAAAAACAACAACAACAAAATTTCTGGATCCCAATCCTGAAATCACTGCCACCTTACCAGTCATGTGACCTTGGAGGAGTGACATCCCTCTGAGCCTCAATTTCCTTAGCTATAAAATGGAGCTAATTATCCCTGCTTGCCTCATGTATTTGTTGTGATGATCAGAAGCATTAATGTATGAAAAAAATGCTTCAGAAATTATTAACTGGTAATACTACATTATCTCTGGGAAATGAACATAAAAACATTATCTCCCAGGCATTTTAAGCACTCATTCATTAATTTCTGGATAACCATTATTATTCCTGTAAAGATACTCCCTTTCAGTCAGATTGTCCTTTTTTATACTCACTAACTAGTGGCCCAGTGCACAAAATTCATACACATTAAAAGGGGGTTAATTAGAGAAAATATTTTAATATTGCTATTTGCCCTTTCTCTATAATAGAAGTGTCAGAGATGAAAGGAAATTAGTAAAATGTATATGAAAATCTTCCTCCTGTCAGAGTCTGGGGCATGCCTTGGGACCCAGAGTCAAGTCCCCGCCCACCCGCAGCACCTCAAAATCATGCAAGACTCAGACCCAGCCGGCCCCACCCCCATTGGGTAAGATCCAGACCCGGCCGGCCCCACCTCTGTCAAGCCCCGCCGGGTGGCGGGGGGCGCAGCCTCAGATCCTGAATCAAGCCCCGCTGGGTGGGGGGCATGGCCTCAGAGCCCTTGTCAAGCGCTGCAAGGTGGTGGGCACAACCTCAGGTCCCCCGGCCTGGTGCTGAGCAGGGGATGCAGCCTCATGTCCCCCATCAATCCCCACCAGGTAGGGGGGACGCAGCCTCAGAGCCCCATCAAGCCCCACAGGGTGGGGGGCACAGCCTCAGATTCCCCAGCACATGCCAGGCAGGGGATGCAGCCTCAGGTCCTCCAGTGCACCCTCAGGTCCCCTGGCCCGGCACTGGAATGGGGGCGCACGGCCTGAGGTCTCTTGGCCCGGCGCCAGGGTGGACAGCGTGGCCTGAGGTCCCCCAGCGCAGCACTGGGGTGGGGGCATGGCCTGAGGTCCTCCAGCCTGGGGCAGGTGGTCACCTTCAGGTCCCCCGTCAAGCCCTGCTGGGTGGGGTATGTGGCCTGAGATCCGCCGTCAAGCCCCATCAGGAGGGGGGCGCAGCCTGTGGTCCCCCGTCAAGCCATGCCGGGCAGGGGGCACAGCCTCAGTTCCCCCGGCCTGGCGCTAGGAGGGGAGAGCAACCTCAGATCTCCTGTCAAGCCCCGCTGGGTGGGAGGCACAGCCTCAGGGCCCTCGTCAAGCCCCACTGAGCAGGGGGCGCAGCCTCAGGTCCACGGCCCAGCACCAGGCAGCAGGGTGCAGCCTCAGGTCCCCCAGCGCCAGGGTGGGGGGAGCAGCCTGAGGTCTCCTGGCCCAGTACCGGGGCAGGGGGCGCACCTTGAGGTCCCGCATCAATCCCTGCCGGGTGGGGGTGCAGCCTGAGGTCCCCTGTCAAACCCTGCTGGGTGGGGGGTGTGGCCTCAGGTCTCCTGGTCCAGCGCTGAGGTGGGGGGTGCGGCCTCAGGTCCCCTGGCCAGGGTGGAGGGCGCAGCCTGAGGTCCCCTGTCAAGCCCCACTGAGTGGGGGGCGCAGGCTCAGGTCCCCTGCCCTGGCCCAGCACCATGCAGCCTCAGATCCCTGTTGATTGCTCCTTAAGGCTTGTTATGGGAACTTGGCCTCCGCTGTGGGTGCAGCCATATTGTGTTACGGAAACAGCCATCTTTTGTGATGGTGTGATGGTCAATTTGCATATTCCCTCTTTATTAGATAGGATGTTATCCAAGCCCATAGGAAGAAGACTCCAAGCCTCAAACTATGACCCACCTCATCACAACAAATGATCACAGCTGTGTAGTTTGGCTGGGTGGCTGACTATGTCCCCTTTTGTCAGTATCTCTTCTTTGTAGTTATCTTTACTTTTAGTCAAATTAAAAAAGTTAGCATTCTTTTTTGTTATTATAAAATAGTAAAGGGGAAAAAACAAATAAGATTGGAATATATCCTTTGTTCTTTGTTTCTTAAAAATAATAATGGAAGAGGGCATACCTACCATTAAATTGGTACAGATGAACATGAAAGGCTATGGCCTCAAAGAAATAGACTTTCTGCCTGTACTAATGTTAGCTAGAATTAAGATGTGTCCTTATTCTAGTATTGCTCTACTATTTATTGCTTGTCAGTGAGCCATCACTGTGCTATTATCAAATGACAGAGACTAAAATAATTTTGAGAGCTGATAGAGTCTCAAGGACTTGTTCACAAGACAAAATTAAAGGCTTTTGAGAGTTGTCAATGTGTGTAGACTTGAAGAGGATTGTTGATTTCAAAGGCAGATTCCTCAAGGTTGCCTGCTGATCATGAAAAGAATGCCCTCAGTGCCCAAAGCAAAACACTCTAAAAAGTACCTTTATATCAAATAAGACATTAAGTAAGCTAAAGTGTCTTAGCTTGCTCATACTCCAAAATGTCCTTTAAAAGTATATTTTCATTTGTCCTAACCTTTTTGCTCAGTGGATAGAGTGTTGGCCTGTGGACTGAAGGATCCCAGGTTCGATTCCAGTCAAGGGCATGTACCTTGGTTGCGGGCACATCCCCAGTAGGGGTGTGGAGGAGGCAGCTGATTGATGTTTCTCTCTCATCGATGTTTCTAACTCTCTATCCCTCTCCCTTCCTCTCTGTAAAAAAATCAATAATATATATATATATATATATATATATATATATATATATATATATATTTAAAAAGTATATTTTCATTTATGGAATTGCAGTAAATGATCTCACAGGCTTTTATCACTGACACAGTTAACAGCATTTTTAGAAAGCCAACTACTTGTGAGACATTGTACCAGGCTCTGTGGTTGGTATAGCTACAAACTCCTGTCCTTAGTATCTAAGTCCTTAAGTGAACTAGGTATAGAAATTAAAGATTAAGCTGCTTACAAATATTTATGAGATTTTTTTAATTGCAAAAATAATACCTACTCATTATAACTAACATAAAGAATACAGAATCATATGAGGTAAAATGTGAACATTCTCGCCTCCCCCTAGAAAAATGCTGTAAAAGGTAAGATATATTTGAGGAATATCTTACTTGCTTAAAGGTCACAGGCCCAACTGACTTGCAGTTCCCCTGTCAAGCCCCACCAGGAGGGGGGCGCAGCCTGTGGTCCCCCGTCAAGCCATGCCGGGCACGGGGCGCAGCCTCAGTTCCCCCAGCCTGGCACTAGGAGGGGAGCGCAACCTCAGGTCTCCTGTCAAGCCCCGCTGGGTGGGAGGCACAGCTTCAGGGCCCTCGTCAAGCCCCACTGAGCAGGGGGCACAGCCTCAGGTACTTCTGGTCTGTCTCGCTCTCTCTTATTCCTTCTAGATATTTGTTTCTCACTATTAGGAAAACTCATAAACTCTAAGCCAGAAGACTGATATTCTAGTCCCAATTCTGCCATTATGTAGTTACTAGAGGCCCAGTGCATGAAATTCGTGAACGGGTAGGGTCCCTAGGCCTGGCCGACAATCAGGGCCGATCAAGTTCCCCGCCTCCCCCCTCCTCCTTCCCTCGCTGCTCACATCTGCCACAACCCACCCCTGGTTCCTCATCCCAGCCCAGCCCCTATTGGGCAATCGGGACCTACCAGCCGGGGAGAGGAGCCAACAGCCACCACAGTGGGTGGGCAGCAGGCCAATTGGGGCCTGCCGGCCAGGGGGGAGAGACAGGGGAGGAACCCGGGAGGTTGGCCACTGGCCCCAAGGAGGGAGCTGGCCCTCATCCCCCCTGGGAAAGGGGCTGCATCCACCACCACCCACCCCCAGTTCCCCATCCCAGTCCAGGGGCCTGGCTCTGATCAGGCAATTGCGGCCTGCTGGCCAGAGGCAGGTACCAGAAGGTTGGCTGGCAGGCCCCATTGCTGATTGGAGCCTGCGGGCTGGGGGCAGCTCCTGCATTGAGCATCTGCCCCCTAGTGGTCACTGTGCGTCATAGCGACCATTCATTCCGGTCATCCCATCATAACAGTCGCTTAGGCTTTTATATATATAGATACTAGCAGTATGACCTTGGGCAAGTCTTAACTTTACTTAACCTTCCTTCTCTGCTCATAGTTCTTTCTAAAGGTTAGACTGGAATGGGTCATTCTCAACTCAGATATAAGAGATTCAAAATCATTTCAGGATTTTTTTCAAGGTATACACATCCCTGGAAATTCTGACCATTTTGCACACCATGAAGAAATCTGTAATGAGGTACTATTGCTGAGATGATTATGTCATACTGGTAGCCCTGCGCACGAATCCGTACACCAGTAGCTCTCTGTGGGGCGTGGCCACTCCGCGCCCACTACCCAGAGGCTCTTTGCAGCCCAGAGGCCCATCCGCAGCTGGGCAAGCGTTCCGCCAGGCTGCTCATGCTGCCTGCTCTCAGCGGCCGCACCCCCTCCCCCCAGGACTGGGGGACTCCAGCGGGGCTGAGAGGACTGGGTGCTGCCATCTTGTGGCTATGGGCGCCGCCATCTTTGTGACAGAGTGATGGTTAATTTGCATATTACCCTTTTATTAGATAGGATAGACTGGAATGGGTCATTCCAGTGCATGGGTGGGGTAAGAAATAGATGGTCTAATTGGGACCAGATGGTCTAATTGGGTAAGAAATAGATGGTCTAATTATATAAGGGTAAGAAATAGATGGTCTAATTGTTTCCTTCCAATTCTGTTATAATCGCTCCTAATTATTCCTGATTTCTATCTATACTAATAAAAGGGTAATATGTTAATTAGACCGGTTGTCTTCCGGACATCCTTTTGGACAAAGCCATGGTGGCAGGGGATGAGGCATAGGCAGTTAGGGGTGATCAGGCTGGCAGAGGAGGGCAGTTAGGGGCGATCAGGCCAGCAGGCAGAGGTGGTTAGGGGCGATTAGGCAGGCAGGCAGGTGAGCAGATAGGAGCCAGTGGTCATGGATTGCGATCCCACAGGGATCGGGCCTAAACCAGCAGTCAGACATCCTCTGAGGGGTCCCGTATTGGAGAGGGTACAGGCCGGGCTGAGGGACCTCCCCCCGTGCACGAATGTCGTGTACCAGTCCTCTAGTAATATAATAATAGCTAAGGTAGTTTTAGCCACTTACATGTAATCTGGATGATTAAATACTCAGAGTTTCAGTTTGGATGTTCAAATGAGCCTTTTCATTAGTGTTCATGAAGAGGCTCAATAAGGATTAAGAGCACACATATTGCTTCAAGAAGTGAACACTAAGAAGTGTTGGATAAGCAGTGAACTGCCAGCTGGCTTTGTTGTGTATCGCTCCTCAAAATATCACAGGCAGATGTAAATGTGTAGGCAGACAGCTCCTGTTGGCACTGTAGTGTATTACTTATGCAACCCTCCCTTATTCTAGATTCTACACCTAGACCTACAGGGCCTCCTCTGTCTCACAGGTGAGGAACTACTGCAGCTTCTTTTTTCCCCATTCATTCTTTAATAAGTGTTTATTAAATACCAACTAGTTATTGAATAAATGTTTATTGATCACTGCTCAGAACACTAGGGACACAGTGGTGAACAAGATTAGTCCCTACCCTCATTAAACTCAGTTTGTTCAACGTAGTATAGTAAGTGATATAACAGAGTAAACACAGGGTGCTATGGGACATGTCAGCACCTGATCTAGACCTTGGAGTTAAGGGAAAGTCTCCTAATTGGGGTAGAATCTGAGTTGCAACCTGACCAGTGCTAAAGAGTTAGCCAAATGAAGATTCAAAGGAAAGGTAAACTAGGCAGAGAGAACATACATGTTGGAAGGCTTAAAATAAAGGAGAGCTTGACTCATTTGAGGAACCAAAAGAAGTTTGTATGGTTAGTATAGATTTATAAAGGGGAAGTGACAATAAATGAGTTGGCAAACAGGGTCCAAATCATGCAGGAATCCAGTCTATGGAACATAAAAACTTTTCTAAATGCAATGGGTAAGCAAGCACAGGATCAATGTCAGGAATAGATTATATGGCAAATATCTTAACATGCTAAATGCATATACTCTGATTGACCAATTCTACGTTTACTGCTAGATATATTCACATGTGGGAAATCATTTACCAATGATATTCTTTGCTGTATCATTTGTAATAGCAGAGAAGTGGAAATAACCTAAATATCCATTATTTAGAAAATGATTAAATAAATTATGGTAAATCTATAATTGGTAACGCTGGGGAAGAAAACTGAGTATTTGAGGTGAGGATGGGGAAAGAGTTAACTTAATTTCCAAGATTCTGTATCTTTTGAGGTTTTTTTTAAACATCTACATGTACTACTAATTTAAAATAAATGAGTTTAATTTTTTAAGTTAATAAAATATTCATATTATGCCATTTCCCTATCACTGAAATCTATTATCAATAATTTTATATTGTGATACCATCTCATGCTAATGAAAAGGTGAAACCCATATATTTTTGGAAAGAATATAAATTGTTTTTCCCAGCTTTATTGAGGTATAGTTGACAAATAAAAATTGTACATATTTAAGGTATACAATGTGATATTTTATACATTGTGAAATGATTACTACAATCAAGCTAATTAACATTTTCTCACCTCACATAGTTACCTTTTTTGTGGTAAGAACACTTAAGATCTACTCTCTTAGCAAATTTCAAGTATAGTATACAGTATTATTAACTACTAGAGGCCTGGTGCACAGATTCGTGCTCATTGAAAGGAAATTAATTAGAAGAAATATTTTAGAGGCTGGGGAGGGACCATGGGAGGTTGGATCCAGGGCATGTCCAGCCCATCTCACCCAGTACTGATTGGCCAGACCCCAGCAGCAAGCTAACCTACTGGTTGGAGCGTATGCCCCTGGTGGTCAGTGCGCATCATAGTGACTGGTCTAATGGTCGAATGGTTGGGCACTTAGCATATTAGGCTTTTATATATATACTAGAGGCCCGGTGCACAAAATTCGTGCATGGAGGGGGGTTGTCCCTCAACCCAGCCTGTACCCTCTCCAATATGGGACCCCTCAAGGGATGTCCGACTGCCCGTTTAGGCCCGATCCCACTGGGTAAGGGCCTAAACGGGCAGTCGGACATCCGTCTCACAATCCAGGACTGCTGGCTCCCAACTGCTTGCCTGCCTGCCTTCCTGATTGCCCCTAACCGCTTCTGCCTGCCAGCCTGATCACCCCCTAACCACTCTGCTGCCAGCCTGTTTGCCCCCAACTTCCCTCCTCTGCCGGCCTGGTCACCCCTAACTGCCCTCTCCTGCATGGTTGATAACCTCCAACTGCCCTCCCTTGCAGGCCTGGTCCTTCTCAACTGCCCTCCCTTGCAGGCTGGGTGCCTCCCTTGTGATGGCCATCTTGTGTCCACATGGGGGCAGGATCTTTGACCTCATGGGGGCAGCTATATTGTGTGTTGCAGTGATGATCAATCTGTATATTACTCTTTTATTAGGTAGGATAGAGGCCTGGTACAGGGGTGGGGGCCAGCTGGTTTGCCCTGAAGGGTGTCCCGGATCAGGTGGGGTTCCATTGGGGTGTGGGGTGGCCTGAGCGAGGGGCCTGTGGTGGTTTGCAGGCCGGCCACTCCCCCTGGCAACCCAAGCGGAGGCCCTGGTATCTGGAATTTATTTTCCTTCTACAATTGAAACTTTGTAGCCTGGAGCAGAGCCAAGCCTGGGGCTCCCTCCGAGGCCGGCAGCCATTTGTGTTGGGGTTATAATTGAAACTTTGTAGCCTTAAGCGGGTGGGCCCGGCCAGGGTGTGCGGAAAGCTTTGCTTCCCCTGTTGCCGGCGGCAACCCTGGCCTGCTCTCTCAAGCTCCATTCTGCCGCCATTTGTTTGAATTTGTTTACCTTCTATAATTGAAACTTTGTAGCTTAAGTGGAGGCTTAGGCCAGACAAGGGCAGGCAGAAAGCTTGGCTTCCTCTGTTACCTAGGAAACCTTGCTCTTTGTGGCTGTAGCCATCTTGGTTTGGGTTAATTTGCATGCTCGCTCTGATTGGATGGTCGGTGTGGCTTGTGGGCGTGGCTTGTGGGTGTGTCGGAGGTATGGTCAATTTGCATATTTGTCTATTATTAGGTAGGATATGTAGATGGTCACCATACTATGCATTAGATCTTCAGAATGTATTCATGTTGCATAATTAAAACTTTGTACCCTTTCACGAACAACTCCCCATTTTCCTTAACCCTCCAGCTCCTGGCAACCACCATTCTACTCTTCACATGCTAAATACATATACTGTGATTGAGAAATTCTACTTTTACTGCTTCTATGAGTTTGACTTTCTTAGATTCCATATAAAAGTGATATCATGACACATTTGTTTTCCTGTATCTGGTTTATTTCACTTAAAGAGGAATTTCTTCCAGGTTCATCCATGTTACAAATGGCAGCATTTTCTTCTTTTTAAAGGCTGAATAATATTCCATTGTGTGTATCACATTTTTTATTCATCTGTTGATGGACATTTAGATTATTTCTATATCTTAACCATAATGAATAATACTACAATGAACATGATAGTGCAGATATCTCTTCAAGATACTAATTTCACTTCCTTCCTATACACACCCAGAAGTAGGATTGCTGGATTGTATGGTATTTCTATTTTTAATTTTTGAGGAACCTCCATTCTGTTTTCCATAGTGGCTATTCCAATTCATAATCCTACCAACAGTGTTCAAGGACTCCCTTTTCTCCACACCCTCATCAAAACTTGTTGTCTTTGTCTTTTTTATAATAGCCATCTTAACAGGTGCGGAGTGACCTCTCATTGAGGTTTTGATTTGCATTTCCTAATGATCAGTGATGTTAGCTACTTGTATGTCTTCTTTGGAAACTGTCTAATCAGGTGTTTTGCCAGTTTTTAAAACTCAGGTCATTCATTCATTTACTTAGTTTTGCTATTGAGTTGTTTGAATTTCTTACATATTTTGCATATTAACCCCTTATCAGATGTATGGTTTACAGATATTTTCTGCCATTCTGTAAGTTGCCTCTTCACTCTAGTGATTGTTTCTTTTGCTGTGCATAATCTATCTATCTATCTATCTATCTATCTATCTATCTATCTATCTATCTATCTAATTATCTTAATCCTCACCCAATGATATGTTTATTGATTTGAGAGAGATATAGAGATAGAGATATAGAGGGAGGGAGGGAGGAGGGAGGGAGGGAGGAAAAGAGAGAGAAACATCGATGTGTGAGAGAAACATCTATCAGTTGCCTCCCATACGCTCCCTGTCTGAGGATGATACTGCAATCCACTGCGCCGCACCAGCCAGGGCCAGAAGCTTTTTAGTTTGATGTAATCACACTTGTCTATTTTTGCTTTGTTGTCTGTGCTTTTGAGGTCATATCTAATGTCAACAGGATTTCTCACTATATTTTGTTTTAGCAGTTTTTCTATTTCAGGTCTATATTTAAGTCTTTAATCCATTTGGAGTTGATTTTTTTAAATAAATCATTATTGTCCAGATTATTACAGTTGTTCCTCTTTTACCCTCTTAGCTTCCCTCCACCCAGTTCCCACCCCACCCCATACCCTTACCCCCACACACACTGTCCTTGTCCATAGGTGTAATATTTTTGTTCAAACTCTTCCCGCACTCCCCACACCCACTTCCCCCTGAGAATTGTTGGTCCACTTCCTTTCTATGCCCCTGATTCTATTATATTCACCAGTTTATTCTGTTCATCAGATTTTTTATTCAGTTGATTTTAAGATTCACTTGTTGATAGATATGTATTCGTTGTCACTTTGTTGTTCATAATTTTTATCTTTACCTTTTTCTTCTTCTTCCTCTTCTTAAAGAATACCCTTCAGCATTTCATATAATACTGGTTTGTATAGTATCTGTTGAGAAATCAGCTGACAGGGATTCGTATGGGTACTCCCTTGTAGGTAACTGTTTTTCTCTTGCTGCTTTCAAGATTCTCTCTTTGTCTTTTGCCCTTGGCATTTAATTATGATGTGTCTTGGTGTGGTCCTCTTTGGATTCCTCTTGTTTGGGGTTTTCTGCACTTCCTAGACTTGTAAGTCTATTTCTTTCACCAGGTAGGGGAAGGTTTCTGTCATTATTTCTTCAAATAGGTTTTCAATGTCTTGCTCTCTCTCTCTTCTTCTGGCACCCCCATAATTTGGATGTTGGTACACTTGAAGTTGTCCCAGAGGCTCCTTACACTATCTTCATTTTTTTTAAAATTACTTTATTGATTAAGGTATCACATATTTGTCATCAACCCCGCCCCGTTCTCTTCCCAAACCCCCCCGCATGCATGCCCCCCTCCCCCTGTTGTCCGTGACCACTGGTTAGGCTCATATGCAAGCACACAAGTCCTTTGGTTGATCTATCTCCCTTGTCCCCACCCTCCCCTACCTTCCCTCTGAGGTCTGACAGTCTGATCAATGCTGTTCTTGTTCTTCAGTCTATGATGTTCATCTTTTCCCCTAGATGAGTGAGCTCATGTGATACTAGGAATACACTTATAGGAACCGAAAATGAGACAAGCAATAATAGTTATGCTGAGAGGCAAATGAATCAGTCTATAGTGAGTTTCTTTCTGGGCCAACAGTTCTTTTGAGTCCCGGTTTCTATGTCCAACAGTTGTTTATGTGTTCATAACAGCAATGATATTTCAGTTCTGGATGGTGGACAAATGGTGGTAATGCAGGTCCGACCCTCTCTGGTTTGGTCCTGGGCAATCTCCAGTGATGCATATCTGCTGACTGCTAGTATGGCAAGGCATCGTCAGCGTCTTCCATCTCTGGACTGTTTCTCTTCTGACTTCATGGCTGGAGCACTCCTGTCAATTCCTCTCTGTTGCAGGAATCCACATGTCTCAGAGTTGTTTTCTGAAAATATACAAACATATTCTCGACCAAAAGTTAATAAAGGAATATTTTCTATAAATTTGACTTGCAATCCTTTTTCATTTTTTCGCCCAAATGATTTTCCTTTGGCTTCTTTTGACACCATGTATGTTTTACCTGGGTGTTAGCATTACTTGCTGTTAGCATTACAAATGAAAGTTAATTTTCTAAAGTAAAAATTTTCTAGATGTAATTTATTTGCAGGATATTTTTCCTTACATGATATTCTTCTACTATCCCCCCTTTTTTGGTTTAAATATTGGGAGGCTTTTGGAAATTTTATGCTGTAATCTTGATAGCTTTTAAATTTTACTTTTTTGCACTAAAATGTGACTGCTTTAGGTTCATTATATGTTACGCACTTTTACCATGAGATGAACTACCAATAAAAATTATAGTTAACACTTAGTAACAGCTTTTTTGTCCAGTACAATTGATTTTTCTAGAGTATTTGCTTATTTTACTTGGCCAATTTAAATTAGTCTGAAAACTTGACTACTATTTTACTGTCAAATTTAATACTCTAACAACCATCTTGTTTTACCCTGTAATTATTAGTGGAGAGGATTATTTGCCTTCTTGAGTAGGCCCTGAGCATTCTTGGTGCTAGGCTGGATTTAGATATCATAGACCCCAGTTCCCCGGATCATGGGTGCAAGACATCTCCATCAAGTCTTGTTGCAGTGAGAGGGCATCTTATCTTCATATTTTTGGATTCTTTTTTCTTTTTGATTTTCCTGTTGGGTGTTTTTTGCTTCTTCGTATTTCAAATCTTTGACTTGATTCTTGGAATCCTCTAGTCTGCTGTTGGATCTCTGTATATTATTCTTCATTTCAGTCATTGTATGCTTAATTTCTGATTGGTCCTTTTTCATATCCTTGAGGGTCTCACTAAATTTCTCAGAGGTTTCTAGAAGATTCTTGAGTAACCTTATAACCATGGTTTTGAACTCTATATCCAGTATTTTGCTTTCATCCATTTCTTTCATTTGTGACTTGTTTCTTTGTCTCCGCATTTTGGCTGCTTCCCTGTGTTTGTTTCTATGTACTGGGTAGCTGCTAAGTCTCCTTGAGTTGATAGAGTGGCCTTGTGTGGTTGGTGTCCTATAGGGCCCAGTGTCTCAGCCTCCCCCGTCACCTGAGGTGGATGCTCTTGGTGCACCCCTTTGTGGACTATATGCACAGTCTTGTTGTAGTTAATCCTTTTCTTTAAAAAATAAATCTTTATTGTTCAGATTATCACAGGTGTTCCTCTTCCCCCACGATAGCGCCCCTCCACCTGATTCCCCACCCCACCCCATGCCCTTACCCCCCACCACTGTCTTCATCCATAGGTGTAAGATTTTTGTCCAATCTCTTCCCACACCCTTCAGACCCCCTTCCCCCTGATCATTGTCCATCCCCTCCCTTTCTATGTCCCCGATTCTATTATATTCACCAGTCCATTCTGTTCTTCAGATTTTTTATTCATTTGATTTTTAGATTCACTTGTTGGTAGGTATGTATTTGATGTCTTTTTGTTGTTCATAATTTTTTACCTTTACCTTTTTTTTCTTCTTCCTCTTCTTAAAGAATACCCTTCAGCATTTCATGTAATCCTAGTTTGGTGGTGATGAACTCCTTTAGCTTTTTCTTGTCTGTGAAGTTCGTCGTCTGACCTTCAATTCTGAATGATAGCTTTGCTGGGTAGAGTAATCTTGGTTGTAGGTTCTTGCTGTTCATCACTTTGAATATTTCTTGCCACTCCCGTCTGGCCTGCATAGTTTCTGTTGAGAAATCAGCTGACAGTCGTATGGGTACTCCCTTGTAGGTAACTAACTGTTTTTCTCTTGCTGCTTTCAAGATTCTCTCTTTGTCTTTTGCCCTTGGCATTTTAATTATGATATGTCTTAGTGTGGTCCTCTTTGGATTCCTCTTGTTTGGTGTTCTGTGCACTTCCTGAACTTGTAAGTCTATTTCTTTCACCAGGTGGGGGAAGTTTTCTGTCATTATTTCTTCAAATAGGTTTTCAGTATCTTGCTCTCTCTCTTCTTCTGGCACCCCAAAAATTCGGATGTTGGTACGCTTGAAGCCGTCCCAGAGGCTCCTTACGCTATCCTCACACTTTTGGATTCTTCTTTCTTTCTGCCTCTCTGGTTGGGTGTTTTTTGGTTCCTCATATTCCAGATCTTTGGTTCGACTCTTTGGGTATGGTGATCTACAGTTGAGTTTCTGTATATTCTTTATTTCAGACAGTGTATGCATAATTTCTGACTGGTCCTTTTCCATTTTTTTGGTATTCTCATTAAGGTCCTTGAAGGTCTCTTCAAGTTTCTCAGAGGTTTTTAGAAGATTCTTGAGTAACCTTATAAATGTGGTTCTGAACACTGTGTCGTCCATTAGTTTACTTTCCTCCATCTCTTCTATTCGTGACATACTTCGGTGTCTCCGCATTTTGGCTGTCTCCCTGTGTTGATGGAGTGGCTTTGTGTGGTCAGTGACCTATAGGGGCCGGTAGCTCAGCTTCCCCAATCACCTTAGGTGGTCGCTCTTGGTACACCCCTTTGTGGGCTGAGTGGAAAGTCTTGGTGTAGTTAAAAGCCTTGATTGCTGTTGGTACACTGGGAGGAATTGGCCTTCAGGCCAATTGGCTGTGAGGACCTGCTGTGTCTATAATGGAAGCACTGCTGTGCTGGAGACACGCTTGTGGTACAGGGCTTGTTTCAGTGGGGCTTTGGTGCTCACTGAGTCCACCTCCCGAGTGTGTCACTTATGGATGTGAGGAGTTGAAATCTGGTGCCTCACACTGGCCACTAGGTGCATTGGCTTCTGGATCTCCAACAGGGTGCAATTCAGCTGCTGTCTGAGGCAACCCTGCAGGAGCTACAGCTAGAACCGCGGCCCTCTCCTCCCTGCTTGGAGCTTGGAGGCCTTGGAGCTGTCTGTATCAGGTTGCAAGTTTACTAGTTTAAACTGCAATAGAGAAGGACATTCATATGCAAAAGCTTCTGCTAGGAGCTTGGGTGTGTTTGTAGATTGTGCAGGGCCGAGTCTCAGGGCATCACTAGGCTAGGGCGTGTCAAACAGCAATGGCTGGCAGTGAGCCGCCTCCAACCGTGTCCCGCAATCGCGTCCCCGCTGTCTCGCACACCCCGGCGCAGCTCTGCTAGTAGCCACCCTCACTCCGACCCGATGGCAGACAGCCCAGTCTCTCCCCAGAAACTGAATTTCAGAAAGATTGGGGGCTTGTCTCTCTTCAGATTGAAGAAAGCAACGCCCGCCTCTAGCTGGGCTCCGCCACCAGCTCATAATGCGCGCGTGCTCCCCCATACCTCAGTTTTTCAGCGTTTGTGTCCTGATTGCGCCAGTCTCTTTCGGTCTAGTTGTAGAGGTTCCGCTCAGCCAGCTTTTCTGTGGTTCTGGGTGATAGACGTTCTGTCTTTTAGTTGTAGTTTTGGAGATTGTTATGGAAGGCAGCAGCCCAGATGTTTATCTACACCACTATCTTGGATCTCCTCTGTAGTTAATCCTTGATTGCTGTTGGTATCACTGGGAGGAATTGACCTCCAGGCCAATTGGCTGTGATGACCAGCTCTGTCTACACTGGAAAATCTGTTGTGCAGGAGACACCCTTATGGGGAGGACTTGCTTCAGTGGGGCTTTGGTGGTCACTGAGTCTGCCCCCTGAGTGTGTCACTTATGGGTGTGAAGAGTTGTAATCTGGTATGGTCTCACTCTGACCTCTGGGTACACTGGCTCTTGGATCTCCAAGGAGGTGCACAGTCAGCCACTGTCTTGAGCTGCCAAGCAGGAGCTACAGAGACATCTGAAGATTCCTCCTCTTTGTATGGGGTTTGGAAGTGCCCAGACAAGGCCCAGCTGTGAAGCAATGCTGGCCGGGCCTTGGGCTTTCTTTTGGAAGCTCTGGGGCTCTCTGACCCAGCTGCAGTTTGACAGGTTTTAAGCGGAAGGACAGGCCATTTATGTGCAAAAGCCGATGCGCACAGCTTTGGTGGGGTTGTAAATTGGGTGGGGCGGGGTCTCTGGAAATCACCAGGGCGGAGCAAACAGCAATGGCTGCCAGTCAGCCCTGAACTGGAGAAGTCCCTGGTTCTCCGCATCCCATGCAGGAACAATGATCGCTGCAAGTCGCTCTAAGAGAAAGCCGCCCTCGCGTTTCTGTTCCACTGCTAGACAGTCCAGTTTCTTTCCGTATGTGTCTGTGTCCCCCAGAGTCTTGCCTGGAACTGGATTTCAGAGAAAGCGGGAGCTTGTATCTCCCTCCCGATTAAAAGAGCAGCACATCCAGGTGCCAGCACTTTCCGGGCCTCCGCACCTTTTACCAGTCTCAATGCACTTTCTTCACCTCTCTAGTTGTGGAACTTCCACTCAGCCAGCCTTCCCGCAGTTCTGGGTGGTAGTTGTTCTGCCATTTAGTTGTGGTTTTGATGTGATTGTGAGAGGCAGCAAGTCTATGTGTTTACCTATGCCACCATCTTGGTTCCTCTTTGAGTTGATTTTTGTATACGCATGGAACTATCCAGTTTTCCCAACGTAAGAGACTATCCTTTCCACATTGTGTATTCTTGGCATCCTTATTAAAGATCAGTAGCCCATCAATGCATGTATTTGTTTCTAGGCTCTTTATTCTGATCCATTCCTCTATATGCCTTTTATTGTGCCACTACCATACTATTTTGATTACTGTACCTTTGTAATATATTTTAAAATCAGCTTTCTTTCTTTCTTTCTTTCTTTTCCTTATAACTAGGGTTATTCTGAAACTTCTGTGGTTTTATATGAATTTTAGGATTGTATTTTTGTGTTTCAGTTGGAAATGCCATTGGAATTTTGATAGAAATTGCATTGCATGGCTTTGAGTAATGTGGACGTTTTAAGAATATCAATTCTCCAAATCCAAGGACACAGGATATCTTTCCATTTTTTCATGTCTTTTTCAATTTCTTTCATCAGTGTTTAGGATGGTGAATTTTTTCAAATGCTTTTTTGCATCTATTGAGATGATCATATGATTTTTATCCTTCGTTTGTGTCACATTGTGGTATGTCACATTTGAGAATACAAACTGTTACACCATTTTGGGATATTAATCCAACTCTCTAGTAAAATTAAACATTAAGATATCTTTGATCCAGAATTTACAGTTTTGGGAATCTATCCTTCAGAAATAAGGATACCAAATTATAGGTCAGTATGTTTATTATAGCACAATTTTAGTGGCAATACAGGGATAACCCTAGTAGCTATAAATAAGGAAATGATTGAATAAATTATAACATAGCCATTCTATTGAATATTATGCAGTTTAATAGGAATAAGCTAGAGTTTTATGTATGCACCTGAAAGAATAGCCATGTTCCTTTGCTAGGTAGTAAAAAGCAAGTTTCCGAGCAATGAGTGTAATATGATCCCATTTTCATAAAAAAAGAGAAGGATGTTAAAGCCCTAAAAATGTTTATAGATATAGATATATAGACATGAACATAGAAGCAGATGTGGGAAGCAGAGGCACCAAACTGAATTACTGATTACCTTAGGTGGAAGGAGGTTGGATGGGAAAGGGATAGCTGTTAATCAAGCTATCAACCAGCAGGCCACAAGTTTGACATGCTTGTGTTAAGTGGTTCTTTATACAGAGTGGGGAAAAAGTAGGTTTACAGTTGTGAGTATGTGAATCAGTTTATTCTTGAATTACTATTTATTAACTAGGGGCCCAGTGCATTACTTCGTGAACCTTGAAAGGAACTGTGGGCTGCGAGGCTGTGGTGGGCACAGGGGTGGGTTTTGGCCCATCCTCCACGCCCCCACCCAGTCCCTCCGGCCACAGCCCCAGTCCCTTTTCTGCCAGTAGCCCTGCTTCCACCGCCTCTGCTCCCATGTGCTGATGGCACGGAGTGATTGGGGCTGGCGCCAGCAGCAGGTGCAAGAGGCAGCTGCTGTCCCAATCGCCCCTTAGGAGCAGGGGGAGGTGGAGAAGCCCTCAGGGGCAATTGGGGCTGGCAGTCACTGCTCGCACCCACTGACAGCGCCGAGGGATTGGAGCCTGCACCAGACGCGGCAGCAAGTGTGAGCAGCAGCTCTGGCATGCACCTGGTGCCAGCAGCAGGTGGAGCACCAGGCAGGACTGCGACAGGCAGGAGCAAAGAATTTTCAGTAACCACCAGAGGCTCGCCCCAATGACAGCGACTGGCACCCCATCTTGATCTGGCGCCCCACTCACCTGCTCCACCATCCTGCTGCAGCTGACGCCCGCCATGTTCCACGCTCTGCTGCCTGCTGCTGACGCCCGACATGTTCTGCGCACACCCCGTGGTGGTCAGCACACATCATAGCAACCAGTTGTTTGGTTGTTCAGTTGTTCCGCAGTTCAGCCTATTTGCATATTAGGGATATATATATATATATATATATATATATATATATATATATATATATATATATTATTGTATTATTTTTCATACTAACAACTGTAAACCTAATTTTGCCCCACCCTGTATAATTCTGTTGCAATACAGAATGTGTTATTGTAATTTATTAAAAATGTAATAAAAAGTAGAGAAATTAGTGAGAAAAATGAACTTGTGGGGCGTGAGGGAGATGAAGAAGGCAGCTATGAGGCTACTTCCATGATATACATAAGGAATTATGTGGCTGAATTAGAATAGTAGCAATGCAGACAGAAGTAGACAAATTTAGTTAGTAGGTAGAAAAAAATAGGACTTGGTGATTTTACTGAAAGGAGAAAAAGAGGAATCAGGGAATCCACCCAGGTTTCTGGCAAGGTGCTAGACTTTTCACTGAGATAATGATCAGAGGAGGAAGTGTGGTTTTAGACAGATTGAGTTTCAGGTACCTGTGAGAAATTCAAGAGGAGAAAACCTGTACGCAGTTGGAGATATGCGGCTGAAGCTCAGGAAAAATATCTGGGCTGAAAATATAGATATGGAGGTCAATAGCTATATTAGAACTCTCTCGGTTACAAGTGACAAATAGCTGGCCTAAACTGGATTAAGATTTAAAAGGGGGGGGGGGCATGAGATTTATTGGCTCATTTAACTGTAAAGTCCCTGATGAAGTTGGCCTAAAACATAGCAGAACCCTAGAGCTCAAATGATGTCATCAGAACTTTCTCAGCTTTCCTTTCTATTGGCCTCATTCTTCAGGCAGGTTCTACCCATAAGGTGGCAAAAATAGCTACTAGCATCTCTAGGCTTACATCTTACCAATTTAGCAAGCACAATATAAGGAAGATGTCTTATCCATCCATTGGATTCAGTAAGAAGGATGTTGTTGGCAACATTGGTGAGAGCAATTTTAATACAGCAATAGGGACAGAAGGGTTCAGAATCAAGTCAAATGAATAAGTCGAAAATAACAAATGTAAATGAAAGGGAGGGGAAGAACAAAGTAATAGCTAGAGATTTATTAACCATCTACTATTTCTAAAGTGCTGTGTCATATTACACCCAGGGATACAAAAATACATAATATAAGGTTCCTTAGTTCTGGAGTCCCATCCTATATAACAAAACCCTAATATGCAAATCAACCAAACAGCAGACAGACCCATGGAACAACTGGTTACTATGATGTGCACTGGCCACCAGGGGGAAGACACTCAATGCAGGAGCTACCCACTGGTGGTCAGTGCACTCCCACAGCTGGAGCACTGCTCAGCCAGAAGCCGGGCTCATGGCTGGTGAGCTCAAGCGGTGGTGGCAGGAACCTCTCCCGCCTCCAGGGCACCACTAAGGAGCAACAAGCCAAGCAGTAAGGAATGAGCAGGTGGGTGCTTAGGAGCTAGGGGTCCTGGATTGCAAGAGGGATGTCCAACATCCCCCAAGGGGTCCTGGATTGCGAGAGAATGCAGGCCGGGCTGAGGGACCTCCCCCTCCCCCCGCCCCCCATACAAATTTCATGAATTGGGCCTCTAGTGGTCTTCATAAAAGAGAGAATCTTGTACATGATTCCCAGAGGTGATAAGTACCAATATGGAGGTAGGATGAGATTGCCGTGGAAACATAGAGAAGGAAGCCACTGAATGGCTGATCAAATACATTAAATACATTTCCAAGAAGTGCACAATGGCTGACACATACCAGGCATGCATAAGCGAATTAATGGGGTGACATTTGAATTGGATTTTGAAGAATGAATGAGACATTAATTAAGAAAAGTTGAAAGTGTGTTTCTGACAAAGGGAATAGCAAGTGCAAAGGCTAACCAATCCCCTAGATTTGTTGGCACTCCTCTTGGCTTAAGAAATCTAATATTTATGTGCCTGGCCAGGTATACACCAAAAGGTTGTGGATTCAATTGCCGGTTAGACACATACCTGGGTTGCAGGTTCAATCCCCAGTCAGGGCACATATAGGAGGCAATTGATAAATCTCTCTTGCAAATAATCTCTCTCTCTCTCTCTCTCTCTCTCTCTCTCTCTCTCTCTCTCTCTCTTACCTCTCTTTCTAAAAAAAAAAAAGTCAAGGATAAACATGTCCTTTGGTGAGGATTAAAAAAAGAAAGAGCTCAGCCAGTGTAGTTCAGTGCTTGAGCATCAGAGGTCATGGTTCGATTCCTGGTCAGGGCACATGCCTGGATTATGGGCTTGATCACCAATAGGGGACATGCAGGATGATTATATTTCATCATTTGTGTTTTTATTTCTTTCTCCCTCTCCCTTCCTCTCTAAAATAAACAAAAATATATATTTTAAAAAGAAAGGACAGAAATCTAATATGTAACATGGGAGGCTTAGAGGAAGGACTGAGGAAGTCCAGAATTATTGGGTGAAGAAAAGTTGACAAGAGCCCAAACCACCTGAGGGGCTTTCAAATGCCCACTGAGACGTTTGATAAATGGCATTTTAATCCCAATTATCTTTGCATCTTCCCCACTTCACTACACTTCAGAAATGGACTCCAAGTTGACTTAGAAGACATAGGTCCAATGCCATTAACATGTATAGAAATATAGGGAGAGCTATTTATGAAATGGTAGTGTATGAAGGATACTTTGCTGTAAACTTATGACTATCAGCTGCATTTTACCACTGCATCCAGTATCCGGCCCCTAGTACTGTTGTGCATCAGATTAGTTGTTTAGTATCTATCCTCACTGGGGTTATTTGTACCCCATGCCAGGGGTCTAACCAATCTAGGCTGTTTGTCACATGGTGAACTAGAAAGAATGTGGCTTTGTGCAGATATATTCTCCCTATAACAAAACAACTACCAGATAGTTGGCAGTATCTTTATAGATGAAATTCAGTGCCCGAAAAATGAGAAGATTTATTTGGTAATTTGCTGTTTTGATCCTAATCTGTTTAGAAATATTATTTCTTAAAATGGAAATAGGAAAAGAATGTGTTTTTCATGATAGTTTCACAGTATCTCCTGAGAGGATGTTCAGTTATTATAAATATAGCAATTTTATTCTCTCCTTGATTTTCTGATATATTTCATCTCTACATTGAAATTATCAAACTTTAAAGTATGAATTGTATGTTTCCAAAAATGAAATTTTATATTTTATGTCACACATTTAAATCTCTATTTTGTTCAAAAGAAAAAGCAAAGTTCTTAACATGAGTCATAAAGTCATTGGTTTGTATAGTACATTATCTTTACAAGTTATCTCCAAAGCACTTTAAAAACATAGGTTTACACTGTAACCAATTTAAAGGAGAAGGATATATTTGTGGTACAAATATTTTATCTCAGAGGTTATTTTCAAGTTTCAGTTCAGTAATTTGAATCTAATTTGTTTTTCCTACCCCCTAGAATAGCAAGTAAAATCCAGAAGCTTTCAGGAACAAGGCCCACATTTAGTGTAGTTAAGTTTCCCATACATGGAATACACACGCACACACACACACATACACACACACACACACACACACACACATATATATATATATATATATATATATATATATATATATATATATATAATAAAGAGGTAATATGCAAATTGACTGTCACGCCCTCCCAAGATGGCTGCCTATGACCAAACCGGGAGGGGGGTTAGTGAGGGATGACCAAACGACTGAACAAGCAGGCTGCGTGGGGTGACCAGGCCGGCAGGGGGGTTAGTGAGGGATGACCAAACGACTGAACAGCAGGCTGCGTGGGGCAACCAGGCTGGCGGGGGGTGCTGTAAGGGGTGACCAGGCCAGCAGGGGGGGCAGTTGGGGGTGACCAGGCCAGCAGGGGGGCAGTTGGAGGCAACCAGGCCAGGGGGGGGGCAGTTAGGGGCAACCAGGCTGGCAGAGGGGGGCAGTTGGGGGCAACCAGGCTGGCAGGGGGACAGTTGGGGGAGATTAGGCTGGTGGGGGGCAGTAAGGGGTGACCAGGCCGGCGGGTGGGGGGCAGTTAGGAGCAACCAGGCCAGCAGAGGGGGGCAGTTGGGGCGACCAGGGCGACAGGAGGGGCAGTAAGGGATGACCAGGCCGGCGGTGGGGGACAGTTATGGGTGACCAGGCCAGTGGGGTGGAAGTTAGGGGTGATCAGGCAGGCAGGCAGGTGAGCAGTTAGGAGCCAGCAGTCCTGGATTGTGAGAGGGATGTCTTACTGCTGGTTTAGGCCCTGCTGGTTTAAGCCTGATCCCGGGGATCAGGCCTAAACTGGCAGTTGGACATCCCCCGAGGGGTCCCAGATTGGAGAAGGTGCAGACTGGGCTGAGGGGACACCCCCCCTCCCCCCGCCCCGTGCACAAATTTCATGTACCGGGCCTCTAGTATATAAATGAAAGAAAAATTCAGTTGATATCAAGAAGCCCTTGGTTTCTCTCTCAGACAGCTTGGGATAACAAGCATAGAATTTAATGCCACATAGACCTGATTTCAAATTTAAAATCACATAGACCAAATTTCAAATCCTAGCTCTACCACTTTTACCTTTGTGGCCTTGGCCAAGTCTTATACTCTCTCTCAGCATAAGTTTTCTCATTGTATAAAAACCTTAGTGATGCTTCCTTTGATAAACTATTATAAGGATTAGAGATAATGTAAAATGCCTAATTCAATACAGGCACATAACAGGTACTCAATAATTGCTAATTATTAGTATCAACTGTAAACTGAAAACAATACTAATCCATCTAGTACTTCTCAGGATATAGGTACAACAAGTAAGAATGCCTTTTCTTAAACACCACAATCATGTAGCCACTTTAATAGTTGAGAAAAGGAGCTATCCTGCTTCTTTCACAGGATTTTGATGATCAAAAGAGATAATACACACTAAAGCACTTAGAAAAATAGAAAGTGCTGTTAAAGATTAAGATAAAATATTTTACATAAGGCATGTCTTAAGAGTTCTTTTTTCTTCTCCCATCAATGATTTTAAAATTAAAGAATAAAAATTGTATATCACAAACTGGTATTACTTTGATAGTTAATCATTACATCTGATTTTGTTCCATATTTCAGAAACATACAGAATGTGAGTTTTGTAAACAAAATGTAATTATTCTTGTTACAACCCAATTATTCTGAGGTCTTTTATTTAGCAACCTCAAACATCTAGAACATAGCCTAGAACCCCCAAAAGGAAGGAGGATAGAAAAACTATGATCTGGGAGCAAAATCTAAATCCACTGAGGCCTCTCACTCTACACCTGTAAGAGAGGCTTGGCGCCAACCTCACTAAGCCTCTAGTCTTAGTGTTGTTTATAAACTAAACTAGAGGCCTGGAGCACGAAATTCATGCACTGGGGAGGGTATCCCTCAGCCCAGCCTGCACCCTCTCCAATATGGGACCCCTCGGGGGCCTAAACCTGCAGTTGGACATCCCTCTCACAATCCGGGACCACTGGCTCCTAACTGCTCACCTGCCTGCCTAATTGCCCCCTAACTGCTCCCTTGCTGGCCTGATTGACACCTAACTGCTCCTCTGTGGGCCTGATTGCCCCCAAATACCCTCCCCTGCTGGCCTGATCACCCCCAAGGCTTTTATTAGTATAGATATGACCCTGCACAGAAAATTTTACTAACCCTGCTTTACAATAAGGGCTTGACAATTGAATCATTAGAACCAGACACCAAGATTTCCTTTCTTTGAATAGTGGAGGGAATAATTATCTTGTCTTTAAGTTGCCTGGAAATTAAAATGAGATAATGACTTAGAAAAGTATAAAAGTATAAAAGCACCATATAAAGACTACTGTCTTTTTAATAAAGTGGTAAAATGAAAAACACTATTTTTATTCTCCCCTTCCTTCCTTTGCAGATTTTATTTAAACTTTGAAATTTATAAAAATTTCACTCCAATTTTCATTGCTTTATATTCAATATTTTTTGTATTGGTTTCAGGTTTTATATTAGTTACAGGATAATGGTTAGACAATCATATACTTTACAAAGTGTTCCCCGATATTTCTAGTACTCACCTGGCATCATACCATCATTACAACACTATTGACTATATTCCCTATTTAAGTGATAATGGGTTTACAGGTTCCTTTCAGTCTTTCTTTTGTGTTGCTCGTCCTTCCTTTTCTTTCTCACTTCTTCCCTCATTTTCTTTATATAGTATCTCAATTGGCCATCAAAGCTCAGTGAAGGCACTGGGACACGCTTCATCCATTTTACAGACCAGGAAACTGAGGCCAATTCCAGTTGGCTGTGGAACTTGACTCAGCACACAGGAAGCCCTCAGAGCCATGCTCTTTGCACTTCCTAAGGGGCAGCCGCCCGGCAAACAGAACAAACCTTCCAGTCAGGCTTCCAAGCCTCTTTCTCAAGCACCTCTTCATTGCGGATGCTCCACATTCTTTCCTCTCCCCGTCCCGTGCCCCTCATTCTTTACTGCCCCCGCTTCTCTGGAGCAGGTGGAAGGCTTCGCACTCACTGCCTAGGCATGCTCTGCCATGGGGCAAGGCACTTCGGGCTTGCTTTTGGGTCAAGGCAGGAGCAGGAGTCACTGCCTCTGAAGTGTGAAGGCCGCCTGAGCGAGGCCATTAGCACTGGGAGCTTCTCTGAATCACATCAGTCAGTCCAGTACCCTGCAGTGCAGCACCCCTCCACTGAGGTGGCACCACCCCTCAATCCCCGCCTCAGGGGTGAGGGTCCTTGCCCCTCTGCCCGGGAGTCCTTCCATGCCCCTTGATCCTTGGCTGGGCCCACCGCATCTTGGGGCCACTGCAGAACCTCTGTCTCTCTGCAGATGAGGCAGATCCCTGCCCTCGGTCTCCGCGAAGCTATGAATCTGTGGCCAGAGGCCAGGTCTGGGTCTCATCAACCCCATGCCTGCAATGTTCCCAGGGACCCCCGGGAGCAGCTAGGCGGATCCGGCCTCGCCTCCATGGGGCCGTGCTGTTCCCGGGGACCCCCGGGAGCAGCTAGGCAGGTCTGGCCTCGCCTCCCCAGGGCAGCGATGTTCCCAGGGACCCCCAGGGAGCAGCTAGGCGGGTCCGGCCTTGCCTCCCCAGGGTGGCGATGTTCCCAGGGACCCCCGGGAGCGGGTAGGCAGGTCCGGCCTCGCCTCCCCGGGGCGGCAATGTTCCCAGGTACCCCCGGGGAGTGGCTAGGCGGGTCTGGCCTCGCCTCCATGGGGCTGCGCTGTTCCCAGGAACCCCCGGGAATGGCTAGGCGGGTCCGGCCTCACCTCCCTGGGGTGGCGATGTTCCCAGGGACCCCCGGGAGCAGGTAGGCAGGCCGCTGCCCCTCCTGGGGCCTGCGATGGACCCGGACCCCTCCTGTGCCGTCTGGTGCTGCCCACCCCACTGACTCCCTGGCCGATGGACTGGTACCTTGTGGGTGGTGTCTGGCGCTGCTTGCAGGGCCTCCTCCACCCCCAGTGGACCCGTACCCCGGAAGTAGGCCATGGTGCTGCCCGCCCTCCCTTCATATGCAAGTTAACCGCCATCTTTGGTGGGTTAATTTGCATACTCACTCACTCTGATTGGCTGTGGGCATAGCGAAGGTACGGTCAATTTACATATTTGTCTATTATTAGGTAAGATGTAACTTACTGGTGAAATTAGCTTAGTTGGAAAACAACTAATTAGAATGGGAGAAATGGTCTACTAGCTGTGAGAACATCAATACCGTCAGAAGGCACAGTTAGCAGTGTAAAGAACAGCAAAAGTCTAAAAACAGAATACTAGAAAAGTGAAGTCATTTGGGACTGTTCATGTGGGGGTTCACACTTCCCTGCATACCTTGGTAAACACTGAGCATCCCACTATATAGCCCAGTAAGGGATTTTCATAAGGATGCTTAGTCCTCAATAGACAACTGTATCTGACATGACAAGACAGGGAAATCTCAAAATATTTTTGAAAGATTCCTGTCACATTTTAAAGTTTGCTATTAGTGGTGTAACTTCAGAAAGCTCACTTCTGTGGAACCTCTTTAATGGTGCCCAGTCAGTAAGGTGTTAACTGTGTATAAGGCTGTTAGGTGAGGATTATATAACATTGTAATTAGAAAGAAATCTCAAGCATAGTATTCAACTAAGCCTATTAGAAGCCATCTTAAAGATCATATAATAAATTATAAATATTTCATATGGATTTTTTAAATCTTTGGTACTAAACATAAAAATTACCCCAGACATAATTTAATAATTTCTGATGCAAGATGTGTTCATAATCTTATAGAACATTAATAATATTATTTATTAATATCAATTATTGGTCAAAAATGTACATGTAAATGTTAAAGATTGGACTGAATCTGATCTGGGTTGAAGTCCTGAGCTCCCCCACTTTGTGGTCCTGTGACTTGTAACAAGTCAGCCTCCATGTCATTTCACAGAAGTGATATAAAGGTCAAACGAAATGATCTATGTGCAAATGCTATGTAAACTATATGGTGAGGTAAAAATGTGAAGTGTTACTTCTCATAAAAGTTCAATAGAGAAGCAGTGTGGTATGGGAGAGCTTACTGATTTGGAGATTTCAAAGAAATCAAAGACTACAAGAAAACCAAAGGCATACTCATGCTTAATATGTCATGTAATATTGCTATGGGGCAGCAACCACAGCAGTCAAGTAAGTAGTCTTACTTTTTTCACCTACCTTGCTGGTTACAGCCTCGTGGTTTTGCTAAACCAATCCCCCTCCTAGACTGCCTTCTTACTTCTCTACTTCTAATCCTTATCCATCTTTTCAGGACCCAATTATGAAGTGTTATGGCCTTAATGAACCTCCATTCAGATAGCTCATCTTCTTAGTTTATATTCTTCTGTGTGCATGCTTAAAAAACATATTTTCTAGATTTCTTTCATGTTCTCTCATCTTCTCAGCTAGGTTATAAGCCACAAGAAGCCAGGGATCCCTTCTACCTCAGCATGGCAACTCGCATAAGATGACCTAATAGTCAAGTAGTTAATGAATGTTTGTAGATTGAAAGAAACATGTTATAGGCCCATCCAAAAGTCCCTGTTTTAAAAGAGAAATCTGTATTTGAAAGATCTTCAGTCATAGGCAGTAGACAATGCAGATGTCTATGAAGCTACAGGACTTGTATAAAATGGCATATATTTAGTAAGTCATTGAGAGATTGAGGGAGGGAGTTATTATAAATATTTGTTCATGAGGGAACAGCCTGTGGGCCCTTTCCAGTTTTCTTCCTGTACCACAGTAATAATGCTGTCTACTACCGGCTTCTTCAAAGGGCAGCTCTGTGAAACACACATAATGTTCCATTTTCACATTTAAACACAAAGGAAGAAATAAAAATGGCATTGTAATTTATCATTGCATATTTATTATCTCATCCTTCATTTCCCAGATTTTATTATTTCTCTGTTATGGTATAGCATGGCAGATCTTGACCTTTTGTCAGCATAATTCACAGCTTGAATAGCATTCACATGGGGGACTCCCTCTCTGGGGTCCTTGGGATTTTCTGCATTTTTCTAGCATGCTGGCCCCTTTCTTTTATGCTCAAGAAACATATAAGACTTCAAATGAAAGCGACACTATTATAGAAACACTATTAAATCTATTCCAGGTTTTATTTGTGTAAATATTTAGTGACCTTCAGTACTCTGTTAGCAATAAAGTATTTGCAACACCCTTCAATAACTTAGTTTTAAATCACTGGGGCAATAACTCAGACTTTGATTTTGCATTTAGGGACCTAGGTTCAAGTTGCAGGTCTGCTACTTATTTGCTATGAAACTTTGAATGTGTTTACTTATTCCTCAGCCTCAGTTCCTATAAAATAACAATAATGGTAATACCTACTTTACTGGGTTAGTGTGGAGATTAGATATAGTGTGATTTGAAAGCTCATTTAAAATGTAAAGCCCTGATCAAATATGAGTTCTATACCCCCGTATGTACCTGTGCAATTTTCCTTTTCCACATTGCCAAGCCCTTGGCTTAGGCCCTGAACTACCTATTGCTTTGTCTCATTCCTAAGTTTATGTAAATCCCTCTTCCCCTCTTCCTTCAGATTCATTCCTTTGTAGTTGATCCAGCTCACAGTCCCAGATTCATGTTTTTTCCATTAGAACCAGCTAAAATAAACCCTAACTCCTAGAAGTGATTCTTATTTTACTTTCATATTTAACTTTCATGCAGTCAAGGACAATTAAAAACTCCTTATTTTAGAATTTCCATCTTTCCCCAACTCCCAGAGAATGCTTTCATGTACACCCAAAGTCAGGCTCTTCTCTTGCCCTGCCAGCACCTCTAGTATATACCATAGCCCACTGCAGAAAGAAAACTTAGGGGATATCCCGCAAAGGAAAGGGACTGACCACCAAGAACAAGAAGGGTGGAGGGTCTAGGGAAGACAGAACCCAAGTTCTCTAGATGTGTTGGCATTGTCAAATTTTATATGGAACTAGGTCCCATCTGTACCCACTGCTATTGTTCCAAGCTTTAACTCTACTTGCTGCAGCCCAGTAGAGAAAAATAAAATTGGAAAATTAGGACCAACTGCCATTCATAATGTTTCTTGGGCTTCCACAGCATCCCCAGCCCTACCAGTTGCTCTTCTTACTGGTTCTGACACATATTGCAACACTCTGGATGATCTCCAATGCCTTCTCCCTCATCCACTGACCCTGAAAAACCACATACGTATATACAATAATAGACTTAGATAAGAATTTAGAGGAGCAAAATCTAACAACTCAAATGCCCATCAACAGACTAACATATGGATAAACCTTGATATATTCATACAATTAAATACTACACAGAAGTCATACCAATGAACTGCAGCAATGCTGAGTGGTATGAATAAATTTTACTAATATAATTTTAAGTTTATAAAAAGGAAGTCTCCTATGCCAAAGTTGTAAAAAAACAAAAACTAAAACAACAACAAAAAAAGCCTGGGTATATATCCAAAGGAGATGAAATCATTATCTCAAAGAGATATCTGTGCTCCCATGTTCATTACAGCATTATTTACAACTAGAGGCCCAGCATGCAAAATAGTGCGAGACCCCAGACCCACCGTGCCAGCGGGACCCCTGACCTGCCGCGCATGAGTAGCTTGCTGCCGTGAGCCCCGCCTCGCGAGCCGCAAGTCCCTCTGCACCACGCAAGCCACGAGTTGTGCTCAAGCCCTGCCCCACCGCCGCAGGGGAGGGACCGAGACATGCTCCATGCGCCTCCTGGTGACCAGTCGTTTGGTCATTACAGCGTTACAGCCACTGGCCTTTTATAATATAGATAGCCAAGACTTGGAAACAACCTAAGTGTCCATCAATGGATAATTGGATAAATAAAAAGGTGTATACAGATAGGTGCAATGAGAAATTATTCTTCCATAAAACAGAAGGAAAAATAGCAGCTGAATAACCAGGCGTGTCCTGCACCTTCTCACAGAGCAGATAGAAGAAACAACGAAATTGAAAAACATCCACCCGGAATTGGTGAATTAAACACAGCTGGTGAGACAATCTACAGCCAGAAAAGACAGAAGAAGCCTGGAGAATAGTAGGATTGGATATCTGGGCTGGAGAGAAAGACGCCCAACTACCAGGACAAGAGGGTCAGAAGGAACCTGCACTGCACAAAGTCTGCTTCCCTTGGGGACAATGTGTAACACTTGACTGTAGAAGGGGGTCCACAGGGCTGCTGGCAGCTGGGGGATCTAGATCCAAGTCCACAGATGCAAGAGGCTGTGCCCAGAAAGGCAGCCTGAAGAACTACCCTAACCACACAGTATGGGGGTGGGGTGGGCGGGAAAAACACCCAGCAGCGTGGCTGTTTTGCCTTTATATTTTCCTCGTTTTACTCACTAAACCCAGTTCATAGGACCTTTCAATTACAAACACTGAGGCTGCATGCAGGTTGAGGTGCAGTTTTTGTGGAGGCTGGGGAGAAGCTGTGGAGAGGAGCAGGACAGGGAGAGGTGACCAGGAATCCAGCACTGGGACATTCTGGTCCCTCCAACCCTAAGCAGCCATGTTTCTCCTGAAGAGCCAGCCCCTCCCAGCACCCTCGGGCAACTAGCGCAGCTGCACCTAGCCTTGAGCTCTGCAGAGGAAACAAAGAATATGAATAGCCCCAGGGAACCCTCAGGGAATGGGTTGAGGGGCTGTTTGGTCCCGGAAACTAATACAGCAACACCCCCACCTAAAGCCCCTGTCAGAAATAAGATGCTTGTGTGAAAGCAGGCAGACAAACACATCAGGCAGATATGTCCTGCCTGCCTGAAATAAAGGCTGTGGAGACAGACAGAGAGGAATGGTGGATCCCTGGGAACTTCAACAAGGTGCTAACTAGCTAACAGGAAACTGAGAAGTGGCAGACAGAACAGTAGAGAGGGGTCTTAAACCAGCCCCCATGGGACATTAAAACTCAGCTGAAGTGAACAAAACTTCACTTTTTTATTTTTTATCTTTTACTTAAGAAAGAAAAATTTTTTCTTTATATTATTTTAAATTTTTTATTAACCTTTTATTTTTTGGATTATTTTTCTTCTGGGTTTTTTCTTTTATCATTTTTTTACTTTATCTTATTTTTTTCTTTTTTCTCCACCCTTTTCTTCCTCACTTCTCCTTTTTTCATCCGGTTTCTCTTCTCCTGTCCCTGCTTTAGTTTTTCTCTCTCCTTTCTTTTTACCCCTTGTTAAAAATTGATCTTCTGTATGTGCTTTATTGACATGTTATTAGAGTAGTCTCATATATCTAATTTCCAATCCCCCGCTCCAAGTCCATACACCCTTCTCTTTTCTCTTTCTTCACTAACCAATTTTTTATGCTTTTGTTTTTCCTCTCCTCTCTTGCTCTCTACTTCTCCTAAATGCTTAATTAGTTTCACTCACTAAACTCAAGCCTATCTACTCAGATAGATTAAAGAAAAAAAGTTCTCTTTTTATTTTTTTATTGATTGATTATTTTGTTTTTTACTTTTCTTCTTATCCACTCATTCTCTTTATACCTCCTCTATACTGAACTGTGACCATTCCCCTATTTATTCAATTCCTTTACCTTAATTTCTGGAAATAAGCTCTGCCTCTACAGATTCTGTCTCTACCCCCCCCCCCCCCCCCCACCACCACCACCACCTTTTTTTCTTCCTGGGTGTTACTTGTTTGCATTTTTTGGTTTATTTATTTGTTTTGTGGAGTTTTTTCCCCATATATGTATATTTCCCCCTTATTTTTTCTCCTTTTCCTTTTCTCCCTTACCTTTTTTCCTTTTCTCAATATCATTTTTGCTAGCTTTTATCTCTTCTAATTCTCTTTTCTCTGGTGGTCACTTTTATTGGTGTTATTGGTGTTGTGAATACATTCGTGTTTTGTTTCCTCTATGTCATCTCTTGTTGACTTGTATTTTGTGCTTTTTGGTCAACTTGGTAGAGAGTGAGCCACATAACCAGAAACCCTGAGAGGAGACTACGTCCATGAATGGGACAATAACACTCAAGACACAACTACACTAAGAGAACCCAAATATCCCGAGTAATGGGCATCCCAAGAATACCCAGCCCAGAAGACCTGAGTGATTGCACCACTGGTCCCACAAAACATTTACTATGTAAGACAAACTCAGAAAAATCTGGGTGACATAGAAATTTGATCTAATACAAAGAAACAACCACAAAGGAAGAGCAAAAATGGGGAGACAGAGAAACAGCCCCCATATGAAAGAAAAGGAGGAATCACCAGAAAAGGAAATAAATGAAATGAAGGCAAGCAATTTGTCAGAGAAAGAATTCAGAGCAATGGCCATAAGGATACTGAAAAGGATGGAAGACAAATTCAACAACATCTGTAAGGATCAAGAGGAAATGAAGAAGAACCAGAAGGAAATGAAGAATGATATAGCTGCAATGAAAATGGAAAGTATCAACAGTAGATTAGAAGAAGCTGAGGACCACATCAACGAGCTAGAAGACAAGGTAGAAAAAAAAACCAAACAGAGCAGCAACTGGAAAAAAAACGCATAAAAAGCAGGAGGGGAGCTTTGGGACAACACAAAACAAAACAACATCTGCATCATAGGGGTGCCAGAAGGATAGAAAATGGAGCAAGGAATAGAAAACCTGTTTGAAGAAATAATGACAGAAAACTTCCCTGATATGGGGAAGAAAAAACACACAAGTCCAAGAAGCACACTGAGTCCCAAACAAGATGAACCCAAAAAGACTGACACCAAGACACATCATAATTAAATTGGCAAACACCAACGACAAAGTAAGAATCTTAAAGGCTGCCAGAGACAGAAAGTGACCTATAAGAAATCTCCCATTAGAGGAAGGAATATGGCTGCCAACGGGAAGGCAGGCTGCAAGATACTGTGTGAGTGAGAAAACAAAGGGAGAGTGTGTGGTCGCACGGGGAGTGTTTGTTGGTGAGTTGAGGGACAGCTATACTCCAGGAGACTGTGGGAAACTTCTGGATGGGGCTCCCCTGACCAGGCAGCCCCCACTGCTGCTGGGTTCCCAACCAGAACAACCCTCTCAGATGTGGAGACCGCACCATCTTGAAGGGAAAAGTGGAAGTTATCAGACCCCTGAAAATCAACAACTATGGCACCCACTGAACAGCTGCGAACCGAGAACATTGGTCCCTAATTGGCGCAAACATGCGGATTCAGAGGAGCTCTACAATCCCCCATGGAAAGGTCAGATTTCACCTGGGATAAGATGAGGTCTCTGGTACCAGCAGGAGAGAGAAATGCTCCCACTGCGGGAGCTGGAGGACCAGGGGAAGTCTGCGCCTAGAAAAATCCATGGCTGTTGAGGCTGGCATGATCCGTGAATGTGGAAGGGGGTTCTCAGAGCTGCTAACCGAAGGGAACTCATTTTGATCTGACACAAAAGGACAGCCTAAAAATTTTAAAAGTGTACCGGCTGCTTAGACCCAAGGGAGAAAAAAAGACTGCACAGACTTGCGTGTAGCCCTGGAGTTCGCACACTTACACTGGCTCTTTTTTATTTCTATTTATTTATTTTTTTAAAATCCTTGCTTCTGATTACTAAGCCCAATACATAGGATCACCCAATTGGGGGCACCCTAAAAGACAGCAGGGCAAAGATGTTTGTGGAACCTGGGGATCAGAGCGGGGACAAACCATCAGAGAACCAGCTCTGGGGCAACCCACTCCCACAAACCAGTATTGAGAGCCACAGGGAAAGCAGGATCTAAGGACTGGCTAGAGAGGACCTATAGATCCGGAGGTCAATCCAGAAACACTGCCACCCAGGGGTGGAATCACAAATTGACTCTTGTGTAAACACAAATGAAGGAATACAAGAAATTAAGACATACTGCCTGCTTAAAAATCAGGACTGGCTTACAACACTGGGGAGCAGTGGAACGCAGGGAACTGCAATACTGTCCTGACCAGGAAACAGGCATGCCAAACAGAACAGTAGAGGAAGTGAATGACCTTCACTACTGCACATTTTTATTTTTTTCATCTTTTATTTAAGAAACTACTTTTTTTCTTTTTTCCTCACTTGATTTTACCTTTTTAATTATTATATTTTTATTTTCAATCAGTATCATTACTACTACCATTTTACCTTTTTATTAAGTGTCATTTTATTTTCTCTTTATTTTATGTTGGGATTAGTGTTCTACATTCTATTTTCATCTTTCCTTTAGTATCATTTTACTCTATCTCAACTTTACTTTTATGCCATCATTCTCTTCCTAACTATCCCGCTTTTGTTGTCCTGTTTCTCTTACCCTTTTCCTGCTTTAGATTTTCCCTATTCCTTCCTTTTACCCCCTGTTAAAATGTCACCCTACTTATATATCTAATTTCCAATCCCCTACTCCAAGTCCATACACACCTCTCTCTTCTCTGTCTTCACTATCCAAAAAAAATTTTTCTCTCCTTTTGTTATTATTTGCTTGATTGTTAATTATATTGATTTTTTATGCTTGTTTATGACATTGTTTTGCTTATTCTTTTGTTTTGTTTTGTTTTTGTTTGTTTTTTGCTTCTGTTTTCCCTCATCTCTCTTGATATTAGTTGGTGTTTGTAGTATGAATTCATCTCCAGGTATTTATTGCTGGCATTTGTTAGGAATAGTGGCTGTTCTATTGGAGTTTTCTCCCCATATATATAGTTTGTTCCCCTCTTCTTTCTTATTCTCTATTCTTTCTCTCTTACTTTTTTTTCCTTTTCCCAATTTAATTTTTGCACTCCTTTCTTTATTTGTTTTTTCTCTTCTTCTTTCTCTCCTATCCTCTAATTTACCTTTCTCTGGTGGTCACCTTTATTTGGGGTTATTAACATCGTGAATACATTTCTATTCAGTGCCTTGTGCGTTGTACCTGGTTGTGTTGTATTTTGTGCCTTTAAATCAACACAGGAGAGAGAGAACTACAAAACCAGACACCCAGAGAAGAGAGACCATGGGGAGACAAAGAAACATCCCGCATATGAAATAAAAGCAGGCATCAACAGAAAAGGAAGTAAACGAAATGGAGGAAAGCAACCTGTCAGAGAAAGAATTCAGAGAAATGGTCATAAGGTGGCTGAAAAGAATGGAAGACAAATTCAACAATGTGTGTAATAACCAAGAGGAAATGAAGAAGAACCAAGAAGAAATGAAAAATGACATCGCTGCTGTAAAGAACACAATAGAAAGCATCAAGAGTAGACTAGAAGAAGCAGAGGACCGCATCAGTGAGCTAGAAGACAAGATAGGAAAAAATACCAAGTAGAGCAGATTCTAGAAAAAAAAATTAAAAGCAGGAGAAGAGCCTAAGGGAACTTTGGTACAACATGAAACAAAACAACATCCGCATAATAGGGGTTCAATAAGGAGAGGAAACTGAGCAAGGAATAGAAAACCTGTTTGAAGAAATAATGACAGATAACTTCCCTACTATAGGGAAGAAAAAACTCACACAAATCCAAGAAGCTCATAGAGTTCCAAACAAAATGAACCCCAAAAGACTGATGCCAAGGCACATTATAATTAAATTGGCAAACTCCAACGAAAAGTAAGAATCTTAAAAGCGGCCAAAGAGAAACAGAAAGTTATCTACAAAGGATCCTCCAGCAGACTAGTGACTGATTTCTCAACAGAAACACATCAGGCCAGAAGGGAACGGAATGAAATATATAAAGTCATGCAAAGGAAGGGTCTGAGTCAAAGAATACTATACCCAGCAAAGCTATAAATCAAAATTGAGGATGAAATCAGGAGCTTCACAGACATAAAAGGACTAAGGGAGTTTATTTCCACCAAACCAGCAATGCAAGAAATGCTAAAGGGTCTGCTGTAAAAAGAAGAAATAAGAAGTGAAGAAGGAACTCAGGAGTAAAGAATAAAAATGGCAACAAACAAGTACTTATAAATAATAACTTTACATGTAAATGGATTAAATGCCCCAATCAAAAGACATAGGGTAACTGAGTGCATAAGAAAACATGACCCATATATCTGTTTCTACAGGAAACCCACCACAGAAAAAAGGACTCACCAAACTGATGGTGAAGGCATGGAAAAAGGTTTTTCATGTGAATGGAAATGAAAAAAAGCTGGGGTAGCAATATTTATATCTGACAAATTAGATCTCAAAGTGAAGGACATAACAAGAGATAAAGAAGGCCACTTCATAATACTAAAGGGAGAAATCCAACAAGAAGAAATAACTCTGGTAAACATATATGCACCCAATACAGGAGCACCCAAGTAAATAAAAAAAAACTCCTGGCGGATATCAAGGGAGAGATTGACAGCAATACAATCATAGTAGGAGACTTTAATACCCCACTATCACCATTGGACAAATCCTCTAAACAAAAAATCAGCAAAGAAACATCAATCCTAAATGACGCAATAGACCAGATGGAATTAATTGACATCTTCAGAACATTTCACCCCAAAGCCACAGACTATACCAGTGACGGGCAACCTTTTGAGCTTGGTGTGTCAAACTTCGCCAAAAAACTGAGCATAACTCGGATAGTGTGTCACTTTGAGGAAAAAACAGTATTTCACGATATTTATAGTTTAAATAACATAAATGTATAATTGTTATATATAATTGTATTTAATAAACCAAAAACTAAATATTTAACTTACCTGCTTAGTGATTTCTTTGTTCATCTGTCAGTCGGTTTCTTTTGTTGGTCTTGATATTATTTAGCTTGTGTGGGGTGCTGTGAACTAAGATAAGTGAGGGGAAGGGGGAATTCTTTAACTAACCTGCCTATTAGTAACTTTTTTGTTGCTGAATTTCATTGGCTAAATCTTCAATTGAAGGTTGGTATTTTGTACACTTCAGGCCCAAGCAAGCGCTACTAACTTCATCTGTCAATCTGTTTCTTTTGTTGGTTTTGATATTATTTAACGCTGAGAATAAGGCCTCACAAAAGTATGTAGAGGGAAAAATTGTGAGTAAAGCCATTGCTATATTTTTCAGGGTGCTAAAAGTGTCTGGTATTCGGTTCCAGGCACTCCAAATTTCCTGTTCGTAGTGGCACTCCTCTTGATTCTCCAAGCGGCACCTTTCCAGATTCTCAAGCTTTGACCTCAAGTCCACAAACACCTGAGCCCAGATACTGTCTTGAAATTCTGCAAGTTGCATCACCAAATCATCAATTTGCATCCATTGGAAACCATTTAATTCCCAACTACTGTAGACTACCACATCCGGATACTTAATTATTTTCATGGTCTGTTCTAGACTTCTAAATTGACTAAATCTATCACTAAACTGGTCAAGTAACGAGTCTAAAACATGCTGGTACTTCATATGCAAGAGTTCCATTTCATTTTTTACAGCTGCACTGGCCTTCTCAAAACACTTTGTTACTCGAGGAAAATACTTATAAGTTTTAGTTTCTACATCTCGCTTGAAAATTTTAACTTTACTTTCAAAAGCTTTTATGTATCCAAACATAATGTCAATACTTTTGCCAAAACCTTGTAACTTGAAGTTCAGTTCATTCATATGAACAGAGAGATCTGTAAAAAACATCAGGGTGTTGACCCACTTATCATCATTAAGCTGAGGAAAGTTTCCCAGATCCTTATCATCAAGAAATACCTTAATTTCTTCAAAGCACTCCACAAAGCGCTCAAGAACTTTGCCTCGGCTCAGCCATCTTACATTAATGTACATCAGCAGTGCACTGTAGGTGGAATCAACCTCCAATAAAAGTGCCGAAAATTCTCACTTGTGAAGGGGGCGAGCAGCTATGAAATTAACTATTTTTGTAACAACTGACATTAAGTCATTTGAGTCGGTGAATCCTGCCTTGGCACATAAAGCCTCCTGATGGATAATACAATGAAAAGGTACAATCAGATGTCCAATAGCTTCTGTAAACAATCTGACAAATCCGACTTTTCCCCCCACCATATTTGGTGCCCCATCTGTCGTGACTGACACAACTTTAGAGATATCAATGCTTAGGTCATGAAATGTTTGTATAACAACCTTACATATTTTGCTTCCTGATTGACTTGTTGACACTGATAGTAACTTTATCAACTCTTCTCTCATTGTGAGACCATCAGAATATCGACCAATAATGGCCAACTGAGCATGTGATGGGACATCAGTAGTTTTATCAAGAGAGATCGAAAAATATTTACACTTCCTTATGTCTCCCTTTAATTGATGTTGTACGTTTGTGTTCAGTCTCATTATTCGGTCTTTTATGATATTTCTACTGAGTGGTAACTCAGATATTCTCTTAATAATTGCATCTTTATTCTGAATATTGTAAAATAGAACTGGTGCACATCTCAGCAGAGTTTCTTTAATAAATTCTCCCTCACTGAGCGCTTTTCCATGCTGAGCTATAGAGTGAGCAATGCTCAAACTTGCAGATGTTAAATTTGTAGAGCCTTTCATAAATTTAAGGATGGAATTAGATTGGCTCTTATAAAGGTGTAGCTGCCTGGAAATGTCTTCCTTCCTTTCATCCTCAATTTTTTCCAAGAGCTGGGAATGATTAGTTTCAAAATGTCTATTTATATTCCACGTTCTGCTTACTACCGTTTCAGTACATAGAACGCAAAATGATCTGCCATTTTTTTCTATAAATCCACACATCTCGGTCCATGTCTCTTGAAAGGGTCGGCCACTGCTACTACCACTTCCTTTACTTAACCTTAGTTTTTTATTTTTTTGGGTTCTCCATCAGGGGAGCAGTGACAGAAGTTAGAATTATAGATAGCTTGTTAGGCCTGCAGGCAATTAGGGGTTAACTAGCCTAACTAACCACAAAAAAGTGCATGTAACTGTCTTTTAGGAAAGGGCAGGGTTAATAAGCCGAAATAGGGGTTAATAAGAATGCACCGCAGTAATAGTGGTGAAATGGAGTCTGCACTATGGAGCAAGATGGTGTTCCTTATGTAAATTAAAATGGCTGCCGCTATTTCTAATGGCGGGAAATGGCACCCATAGCACGCCACAAACCCTCGCCTCTCCCAGCCTACCCCTCACTTATCTCAATAATGATGGATTAGAAATCCATGACACCCCAGAACAGTAGATAATGGTTGCTATGGTTAACTATTATTTGGTTACTGGTAATGGCAGGGCCCCCAGAGATGCGTCCCCCGCTGCGTTCCACTGCTCCCTGATCTGCCGGCGGAAGTGAGGGCAAAGATCCCAGCTTAACTGGAAGTCCCAGAACTAGATGCTCTGTGCCAGACTTCTGTTGTTTTGGCCTACAGACCTCCGGCACAGAGTGTCTAATAGGGGAGGATGAAACATTTGCGACTAGAGTCGCAAATGTTTCATCCTCAGGAGCAGCAAATGTTTCATCCTCAGGAGCAGCAAATGTTTCATCCTCGGCATGCGGCCGCCTCAGTGGCCACGTGTCATCAGAAATGGCTACGCGTGTCAGTTCTGACATGTGTGTCATAGGTTCACCATCACTGGACTATACATTCTTCTCAAGTGCACATGGGTCATTTTCAAAGATAGACCATATGTTGGGTCATAGGCAAAGTCTCTTCAAATTCAAGAAGATAGAAATCGTATCAAGCATCTTCTCAGATCACAGTGGCATAAAACGGGAAATCAACTACAATAAAAACATCCAAAAAAATCAAACACATGGAGACTAAACAGCATGCTATTAAACAATGACTGGGTTACCAGAGAGATCAAAGAATAAATAAAAAAACATCATGGCAACAAATGACAATGAAAACACAACAATCCAAAATCTGTGGGACACAGCGAAAGCAGTCTTGAGAGGGAAGTTCATAGCTCTACAAGTCTACTGCAAAAAATAAGAAATAATAGTAATAAATTACCTCACCCTACAACTGAAAGAGTTAGAAAGAGCGCAACAAGAAAAGCCCAGTGTAAGCAAAAGGAAGGAAATAATAAAGATCAGAGCGTAGATAAATGACATAGAGACCAAAAAAACAATACAAAAGATCAACAAAACCAAGAACTGGTCCTTTGAAAGGATAAACAAGATTGATGAACCTCTAGCCAGGCTCACCAAGAAGCAAAGAGAGGATTCAAATAAACAAAATCAGAAATGAAAGAGGTGAAATAACAACAGACCCCACTGAAATACAAAGGATTGTTCAAAAATACTGTGAACAACTCTGTTCCAACAAACTGGACAACCTGGAGGAAATGGACATATTTCTAGAAAAATACAACCTTCCAAAACTCAATCAGGAAGAATCTAAACATTTCAATAGGCCAATAACTATGGAAGAAATTGAAGCAGGCATCAAAAAGCTTCTAGCACACAAAAGTCTGGGACCAGACGGTTTCACAGGGGAGTTTTACCAAACATTCAAGGTAGAAGTAAAACCTATCCTCCTTAGACTATTCCAAAAAATTCAAGAGGAAGGAAAACTTCCAAGGTCATGAAGCCAGTATCACCCTAATACCAAAACCAGATAAAGACAACATAATGAAAGAGAATTACAGGCCTATATCCCTCATGTACATAGATGCCAAAATCCTCACCAAAATTCTAGCAAATCAGATCCAGCAGCACATCAGAAAGATCATACACCAAGACCAAGTACGATTTATCCCAGGAATGCAAGGATGGTACAATATCTGCAAATCAATAAATGTGATACATCACATAAACAAATTGAGAGATAAAAATCACATAGTCATATCAATTGATGCAGAAAAAGCATTTGACAAAATCCAACACGCTTTCTTGATAAAAACTCTCAACAAGGTGGGAATAGAAGGATCATACCTCAACATAATAAAAGCCATATATGATAAACCCACAATCAACATCATACTCTAAAATCTAAAGCCATTTCCCCTAAGAACAGGAACAAGACAGGGATGCCCACTCTCACCACTCCTGTTCAACGTAGTACTGGAAGTATTAGCCATTGCAATTAGACAAGAAGAATAAATAAAAGGCATCCAAATTGGAAAAGAAGAAGTAAAGCTGTCCTTATTTGCAGATGACATGATATTGTACATAAAAAACCCGAAGGACTCCATCAATAAAGTATTAGACTTGCCAAAACCGGTTTGGCTCAGTGGATAGAGCGTCGGTCTGCGGACTGAAGGGTCCCAGGTTCGATTCCGGTCAAGGGCATGTACATTGGTTGCGGGCACATCCCCGGTGGGGGGTGTGCAGGAGGCAGCTGGTCGATGTATCTCTCTCATCGATGTTTCTAGCTCTCTATCCCTCTCCCTTTCTCTCTGTGAAAAATCAATAAAATATATTTAAAAAAAAAAAAAGTATTAGACTTAATAAATTAATTCGGCAATGTAGCAGGATACAAAATTAATACCAAGAAATCTATGGCATTTCTATACACCAATAGTGAACTTACAGACAGAGAGACTAAAAAAAGCAATCCCCTTTACCATCGCACCAAAAAAATTAAGATACCTAGGAATAAACTTAACTAAGGAGGTAAAAGACCTATACGGAGAAAACTACAGGACACTGTAAAAAGAGATAGAGGAGACGTAAACAGATGGAAGAACATACCATGTTCATGGATTGGTAGAATCAACATCATTAAAAGTCCATACTACCCAAATCAATCTATAGATGCAATGCAGTCCCCATTAAAATACCAATGGCATATTTCACAGACCTAGAAAGAACTCTCCAAAAATTCATTGGAATAAAAAAAAGACCCCGAATAGCCACAGCAATCCTGAGAAAGGAAAACAAAGTAGGTGGGATCTCAATACCAGATTTCAAGCTGCATTACAAAGCCACTGTTCTCAAAACAGCCTGGTACTGGCACAAGAACAGACATATAGTCCAATGGAATAGAATAGAGAACTCAGATATCAACCCAAACCACTATGTTCAATTAATATTTGACAAAGGAGGCATGAACATACAATGGAGTCAAGACAGTCTCTTCAATAAATGGTTGAATTTTGTCAAATGCTTTTTCTGCATCAATTAATATGACTATGTGATTTTTATCTCTCAATTTGTTTATGTGGTGTATCACATTTATTGATTTGTGGAAACTTGGACAGATACATGCAAAAAAATGAAACTAGGCCACCAACTTACACCATACACAAAAATAAACTCAAAATGGATACAGTACTTAAACATAAGACGGGAAACCATAAAAATACTAGAGGAAACAACAGGCAGAGAAATCTCAGACATATGCCAAAGCAATTTCTTCACCGCTACCGCTCCTAAGGCAATGGAACCTAAAGAGAAAATAAACAATTGGGACTACATCAAAATAAAAAGCTTTTGTACAGCAAAAAAACCAAAAACAAACCATCAACAAAACAATAAGAAAGCCCACTGTATGGTAGAACATATTTGCAAATGTTATCACTGATAAAGGTTTAATCTCCAACATCTACAGTGATATTATACAACTTAATAAAAGGAAGATAAATGATTCAATAAAAAAATGGGCAACGGACCTAAATAGAATCTTTTCAGAAGAAGACAGAAGGAAGGCCAAGAGACATATGAAAACATGCTCAAAGTCACTAATTATCCGAGAGATGCAAATCAAAACAACAATGCGGTACCATCTCACACCTGTCAGAATGGCAATCATCAACAAATCAACAAACGACAAGTGCTGGCGAGGATGCAGAGAAAAAGGAACCCTCGTGCACTTCTGGTGGGAATGCAGACTGGTGCAGCCACTGTGGAGAACTATATGTAGTTTCCTCAAAAAACTAAAAATGGAACTCCCATTTGACCCAGTAATTCCACTTCTAGGAATATATCCCAAGAAACTAGAAACACCAATCAGAAAGGATATATGCACCCCTATGTTCATAGCAGCACAATTCACCATAGCTAAGATTTGGAAACAGCCCAAATGCCCATCAACAGATGAGTGGATTAGAAAACTATGGTACATCTACACAATGGAATACTACACTGCTATAAAAAAGAAGGAATTCTTACCATTTGCAGCAGCATGGATGGACCTGGCGAGCATTATGTTAAGTGAAATAAGCTAGGCAATGAAAGAAAAATACCACATGATCTCACTCATTTATGGAAAATAAAGAACATTATAACCTGATAAACTAAAAGATAGATACAGAGGCAATAAAGCACCAAACAGACTGTCAAATTACCTTGGGAAAGCAGGGGAGTGTTGGGGAGGGGAGGAAAGAGATCAACCAAAGGACTCGTATGCATGCATATAAGCACAACATATGGACACAAGACACTGGGGGGTGGGATGAGGGCATGCGACAGTGGGTAGGGGAGGCTGGGGGAAGGTCGGGGGGGGGAAGGAGATATATGTACTGCTACATGTAATAGTTTAATCAAAAAATATTAAAAATAAAATAAAATAAATCTCCCATTAGATTATCAAATGATTTCTCAACAGAAACACATCAGACTAGAAAGGAATGGAAGGAAGTATACAAAGTGATACAGAGCAGGGGACTGAATCCAAGAATACTCTATCCAGCAAGGCTATCATTCAAAATTGAAGGGGAAATCAGGAGCTTCACAGACAAAAAAAAAAGCCTAAGGGCGTTTATCACTACCAAGCCAGCATTGCAAGAAATGGTAAAGTGGCTTTTGTTAAAAGCAGAATAGGAAGGGAAGAAAGAACACAGGCACAAATAATATAAATGTCTACAAACAAGTACCTATCAATAATACCCTTGAGTGTAAATGCACTGAATGCTCCAATAAAAATATATCAAGTGGCTGAATAGATAAGAAAACATAGCCCATATATCTGTTCTCTACAAGAGACCCACCTCAGAACAAGGGATGCACACAGATTGAGAGTGAAGGGATGGAAAAATATCTTTCCAGTGAATGGAAATGGAAAAAATAGCTGGTGTAGCAACATTTATAGCTGACAAATTAGACCTCAAAGTGAAGGCCATAACAAGAGATAAGGAAGGTCACTTCATAATACTAAAGGGATCAATACAAGAAGATATAACTCTGGTAAACGTATATGCACCCAATACATGGGCACCCAAATTAAAAAAAAAAACAACTTCTGGAAGATATCAAGGGAGAGATTGACAACAATACAATCATACTAGGGGACTTTAATACCCCATTACACCACTGGATAAATCCTCTGGACAAAAAAATCAGCAAATAAACAGCAATCCTAAATGACTCACTAGATCAGATTAACTTAATTGACATCTTCAGAACCTTTCACCCAAAGCTATGGAATATACATTCTTCTCAAAAGCACATGGGACATTTTCAAAGAGACCACATATTGGGTCACAAGCAAAGTCTCTCCAATTCAAGAAGATTGAAATCATATCAAGCATCTTCAGACCACAATGGCATATCATTAAAAATCAACTACAATAAAAAAGTCAAACACTTGGAGGCTCAATAGCATGCTATTAAACAATGATTCGGTTACCAAAGAGATCAAAGAAGAAATTAAAAGCATCCTGAAAATGAATGATAATGAAAACACAACAATCCAAAATCTATGGGACACAGTGAACGCAGTCCTGAGAGGGAAGTTCATAGTTCTACAGGCCTAAATTAAAAAATAATAATTATAATAATTAATTTAAAAAAAAAAACCAAGAAAAAATGGTAACATATTATCTAACCTTGCAACTTAAGGAATTAGAGAGCAACAAGAAAAGCCCATTGTAAGCAGAAGGAAAGAAATAATAAATATCAGTGCAGAAATAAATGACATAGAGACTAAAAAAAAAAAATACAATACAAAAGATCAACAAAACCAAGAGCTGGTCCTTTGAAAAGATAAACAAGATTGATGAACCTCTAGCCAGGCTCACCAAGAAACAAAGAGAGAGGACCAAAATAAACAAAATCAGAAATGAAAGAGGCAGAATAAACAACCAACCCCACAGACATATAAAGGATTGTAAAAAAAAAAAAAAATACTACAGCCGAAACCGGTTTGGCTCAGTGGATAGAGCGTCGGCCTGCGGACTGAAAGGTCCCAGGTTTGATTCCGGTCAAGGGCATGTGCCTTGGTTGCGGGCACATCCCCAGTAGGGGGTGTGCAAGAGGCAGCTGATCGATGTTTCTCTCTCATCGATGTTTCTAACTCTCTATCCCTCTCTCTTCCTCTCTGTAAAAAAATCAATAAAATATATTAAAAAAAAAATACTACAAACACCTCTACTCCAAGAAATTGAACAACCTTGATGAAATGGATATATTCCTAGAAATACAAGCTTCCAAAACTCAATCAAGAAGGATAAAAAAAAACCTGAATAGGCTGATAACTACTGATTAAATTGAAGCAGTAATCAAAAATCTTCCAGCAAACAAAAGCCCTGATCTGGACAGCTTCACAGGGAAGTTTGACCAAACATTCAAAGAAAAACTAAAACCTATCTTTCTCAGACTATTCCAAAAATTTCAAGAAGAAGGCACACTTCCAAGCTCTTTCTATGAAGCCAGCATTACCCAAACCAGATAAAGACACTACAAAGAAAGAAAATTACAGGCCAATATCCCTGATGAACATAGATACTAAAATCCTCAACAAAATTCTAGTAAATTGGATCCAGCATTACATTAGAAAGATCATACACCATGGGGATGCAAGGATGGTACAATATCCACAAATCAATAAATGTGATATATCACATAAACAATTTGAGATACAAAAATCACATAATCATATCAATTGATGCAAAGAAGGCATGTGACAAAATCCAACACCCATTCCTGATTAAAAAACAAACAAACAAAAAAAAAAACCTCTCAGCAAAGTGGGAATAGAGGGATCATACCTCAAAATAATAAAATCCTTATATGACAAACCTACAGACAACATCATACTCAATGGGCAAAAACTAAAACCATTTGTCCTAAGAACAGGAACAAGACAGGATGCCCACTCTAACCACTCCTGTTCAATATAATACTAGACATACTAGCCATAGCGATCAGACAAGAGGAAGATATAAAAGGCATCCAAATTGGAAAAGAAGTAAAATTGTCATTATTCGCAGATGACATGATATTGTCCTTAGAAAACTCTAAAGACTCCATCACAAACTACTAGAATTAATAAATGAATTCGGCAATGTAGCAGGATACAAAATTAACATGCTGAAATCTATAGCTTTTTTATACAGCAATAATGAACTCACAGAAAGGGAAACTAAAAAAACAATCTCATTTACCATTGCAACAAAAAAAAATTAAGCTACCTAGGAATGAATCTAACCAAGGAGGTAAAGGACCTGTACTCAGAAAATTTCAGGACACTGAAAAAAGTGATAGAAGAACACATAAAGTAATGGAAGAATATACCATGTTCATGGATTGGTAGAATCAACATCCCTAAAATGTCCATACTACCCAAAGCAACCTATAAATTCAATGCAATTCCCATTAGAATACCAACAGCATACTTCAAAGACCTAGAACAAACTCTCCAAAAATTCAGCTGCCCCCTGTTTGTCAGTGCATTCCCACAGGGGGAGCACCGCTCAGCCAGAAGCCAGGCTTATGGCTGGTGAGTGCGGCCGCCATGGCGGGAGCCTCTCCCGCCTGCATAGCAGTGCTAAGGATGTCCAATTGCCCCAAGGGCTCCTGGACTGTGAGAGGGCATGAGCCGGGCTGAGGGACCCCCCTGAGTTCACAAATTTTGTGCACAGGGCCTCTAGTGAACATCATAAACTGATGAACAAAAATAGATACAGAGACGAAGCATCCAACAGACTGTCAAACGTCAGTGGGAAGGAAGGGGTGGGTTGGGAGGGGGTAATAAATCAACCAAAGGACTTATATGCATGCATATAAGCATAAACAATGGACACAGACACAAGGGCATGTGCTGGAGGAGGGATGCCAGGGGGAGGTCAATAAAAGGACACATATGTACTACTATTTGTAATACTTTAAACCATAAAAAAAATAAGAGTGGTGAAAGCAGACATCTTGTTCCAAATCTGAAGTGGAATGCTTATGGTTTTTGCCTATTGAATGTGATATTTGCTGTGGGTTTGTCATATATGGCCTTTATTACGTTCAATTATGTTCCCTCTATTCCCACTTTGCTGACAGTTTTTATCATAAATAGGTGCTGGATTTTATCAAAAGTTTTTTCTGCATCTGTTGATATAATCATGTGGTTTTTAAGTTTTGTTTTTGTATGTGTGTTATATCACATTTTTTATTATGATATTGTACCTACCTTGCATCCCCAGAATATATCCCACTTGATCATGGTGTATGATCTTTTTAATGTATTCCTGGATCTGGTTTGCTAATATTTTATTGAGGATTTTAGGATCTATGTTCATCAGGAATATTGGCCTATAATTTTCTTCTTTGTAGTTCCTTTTTTTTTTTTTTTTTTAGCATATTAGGCTTTTATTATACAGGATATTTATTTTTATTTTTTTCCTTTATTAAGTTATTACAAATGTGTCCTTATCCTCCCATTGTCCCCCAACTCCCCCAATCCTGCCCTCACCCTCACCCCCTGTTGTCTGCGTCCGTTGCTTATGCTTATATGCATGGATACAAGTCCTTTGGTTGATCTCTCCCCCTTACTCCCACCCTCCCCTACCATCCCTCTGAGATTTGAGCATCTAATCTATGCTTCTCTGTCTCTGGATCTGTTTTTGTTCATCAGTTTATGTTGTTCATTATATTTCACAAATGAGTGAGATCATGTGGTATTTATCTTTCTCTGACTGACTTATTTCACTTAGCATAATGTTCTCCAGCTCCATCTATGCTGTTGCAAATGGTTGGAGTTCCTTCTTTTTTACAGCAGCATAGTATTCCATTGTGTAGATGTACCACAGTTTTTTAATCCACTCATCTGCTGACAGGCACTTAGGCTGTTTCCAAATCTTAGCTATTGTAAATTGTGCTGCTATGAACATAGGGGTGCATATATCCTTTCTAATTGGTGTTTCTAGTTTCTTGGGATATATTCCTAGAAGTGGGATCACTAGGTCAAATGGAAGTTCCATTTTTAGTTTTTTGAGGAAACCCCATACTGTTCTCCACAGTGGCTGCACCAGTCTGCATTCCTACCAGCAGTGCACGAGGGTTCCTTTTTCTCCGCATCCTCACCAGCACTTATCTCTTTGTAGTTTCTTTATCTAGTTTTGGAATTAGGATAATGCTGGCCTCGTAAAATGAGCTTAGGAGTCTTCCATCCTCTTGAATTTTTTGAAATAGTTTGAGAAGAATGGTTGTCAGTTCTTCTTTGAATGTTTGGTAAAAACTCACCTGTGAAACCATTCAGGTCCAAGCCTTTGGTTTGTTCAAAGTTTTTTGGTTACTGCTTTAATTACCCTACTTGTAATCTGTCTATTCAGATTCTCTGATTCTTCCTGATTCAGTTTTGGAAAGTGTATGTTTGTAGAATTTATCCACTTTGTTCAGATAGTCCTATTTGTTGGCATATGGTTGTTTGTAATATTTACTTGCAATGCCTTTTATTTCTTTAGTGTCCATGGTTATTTCTCCTCTTTCATTTTCTAATTTTATTTATTTGGGTCCACTCTCTTTTTTTTCTTGATGAGCCTGGTTAAAGGTTTCTCAATCTTGTTTATCTTTTCAAAAAACCAGCTCTTGGTATCATTAATCTTTTGTATTTTTTATTTATACTCTATTTTGTTTATTTCTGCTATTCTCTTTATTTTTATTATTTTACTAGGAGCCCAGCACGCAATTCGAAATTGTGCGGTACTCCCCACCCTCGAGTCGCCGGTCCAGCCCTGCCTCTCTCTCCGGCCCTTGAAGCTGCCCCGGCTTCTGCTGATCAGTCCCTCCCCCAGCACAGGCGCACAGAGGCCCCTGCCGCCTCACCCCTGACGCTGCACATGCAACCTCCTCCTGTCTGGTTGACCCGTTATGGTGTCCCAGTTAATTACCATATTTCTCTATTATATATATAGATTCCTGCTACTCACTTTGGGCTTTCTTGGTTGTTATTTTTCTCAGGTTTCTTTAAGTGTAAAATTAGATTGTTTATTTGAGATTTTTCTTGTTTCCTGAGGTAGGCCTATTAAGCTATGAACTTCCCTCTCAGGACTGCTTTAACTGTTTCCCATAGATTTTGGGTTGTTGTGTGTTCATTTTCATTTGTTTTCAGGTAACTTTTGATTTCTTCCTTAATTTCATGTTAACCCATTCATTGTTTAGTAACATGTTATTTAGCCTCCATGTCTTTGTGTGTTTTTCAGTTTTTTCTTGTGATCGATTTCCAGTTTCATACCATTGTGGTTGGAGAAGATACTTGATAAAATTTCAGTCTTCTTAAATTTATTGAAACTTGTTTTGTGTCCTAACGTGTGGTCTATCTTAGAAAATGTTCCAAATGCACTTGAAAAGAATTTATATTCTGCTGCTTTGGAGTGAAATGCTCTGAAGATATCAATTAAATCCATCTGATATAATGTGTCATTTAAGTCTGCCATTTCCCTGTTGACTTTACATCTGGATGATATATCCATTGATGTCAGTGGGGTTTTAAAATCCCCTACTATAACTGTATTACTCTCAATCTCTCCCTTTATGTCCATTGAGATTTGCTTTACATATTTAGGTGTTCCTATATTGGGTGCATAAATGTTTACAAGGATTGTATCCTTTTGATGGATTACTCCCTTTATCATTATGTAGTATCCTTCTTTTTGTCTTATTATAGCCTTTATTTTAGTCTGTTTTATCAGATATATGTATTAGTATCTCACCTTTTCTTTTTCATTTCCTTTTACATGCAATATCTTTTTCCATCTCTTTACTTTTAGCCTGTGTGTATCTTTTATTCTCAGGTGGGTCCCTTGTAAACAGCATATATATGGGTCTTGTTTTCTTAACCATTCTGCTACCCTATGTCTTTTGATTGGAGCATTTAACACATTTACATTTAAAGTGATTCTAGGTAGGTACATATTTACACTATGTTCCTCCAGGTTTCTTCTTCTTTCTTCTTCTTCTTGCAAGTCCATTAACATTTCTTATAATACTCGTTTGGTGGTAACAAACTCCTTTAGCTTTTTTCATCTGGAATGCTCTTTATTTTTCCTTCAATTTTAAATGATAACCTTGCTGGGTAAAGTTGTCTTGGTTGTGGGTCTTTTTCCCCCCCAGTATTTTGTATATTTCATGCCAATGCTTTCTGGCCTGAAATGCTTCTGTTGATAAATAAGCTGACAGGCTTATGGGAGCTCCCTTGCAGGTAACTGACTGTCATTCTCTTGTTGCTTTTAAGATTCTCTCTTTGCATGCTGTTGCAAATGGTAGGAGTTCCTTCTTTTTTACAGCAGCATAATATTCCATTGTGTAGATGTACCACAGTTTTCTAATCCACTCATCTGCTGATAGGCACTTAGGCTGTTTCCAAATCGTAGCTATTGTAAATTGTGCTGCTGTGAACATAGGGGTGCATATATCCTTTCTGATTGGTGTTTCTAGTTTCTTGGGATATATTCCTAGAAGTGGGATCACTGGATCAAATGGGAGTTCCATTTTTAGTTTTTTGAGGAAACTCCATACTGTTCTCCACAATGGCTGCACCAGTCTGCATTCCCACCAGCAGTGCACAAGGGTTCCTTTTTCTCTGCATCCTCGCCAGCACTTGTCATTTGTTGATTTGTTGATTATAGCCATTCTGACAGGTGTGAGATGGTACCTCATTGTCGTTTTGATTTTTATCTCTCTGATGATTAGTGACTTTGAGCATGTTTTCATATGTCTCTTGGCAAGAAAAGTAAAGTTTAAATGTTTTTCAAGCTGTGCTGGTGTCATTAATGTAGAACTGTCATTTTTGCTGACTTCTGGTTGCTTGCTGAGAAAAATATCTCTAGTTTCCAATATTAACATTAATCTAATCATGATTTTTGCACATCTTTTTGCTTATATAAAAGATACAAAGTTATTAAGCAATTCCCCAAAGTCTCTGGCAGAAAAAATAAAAAGAAGTATTTTTAACATAAAAAAAAGATTCTCTCTTTGTCTGTAACCTTTGCCATTTTAATTATGATGTATCTTTGTGTTTGGAACTCTCTGCACTTCATAGACTTGTGTTTCTTTTGCCTTAAACAGGTTAGGGAAATTTTCAGTCATTATTTCTTCAAATAGCTTTTCCATTCCTTTCTCTATGTCTTCTCCTTCTGGTATCCCTATGGAGATGCTGTTACACTTCATATTGTCCCAAAAGTCCTTTAAACTATCCTCTTTTCAAAAAAATTATTTTTCCTTTTGTTGCTCAGATTGGGTGTTTCTACCTTGTCTACCAAATCACTGATTAGATCCTCTGCTTCATTCAACATACTCTTTATTCCTTCCAATGTGTTCTTCATTTCTGATTGGTTCTTTTTCATGGTTTCTTTGTCCTTTTTCATGCTGTTGACCATCCTTATAACCATTACTTTGAACTCTATGTCTGATAAATTGCTTGCCTTCATTTCATATAGCTCTTTTTCTGGATATTTCTGTTGTTCCTTTATTTGTGGCTTGTTTTTTTGCCTCCCCATTTTGGCTGCCTCCTCATGTTTGTTTCTATGTATTAGGTAGATCTGCTAGACTCCAAGTCTTTGTGGAGTGGCCTGATGTAGTGGGTGTCCTGTAGGACCCAGTGGCAGACCCTTGATCACCTGAGCTGGGTTCTCCAAGAATGTCCCTTGTGTGGGTTATGTGGGCCCTCCTGTTGTAATTGAGTCTTGATTGCTATTGGCACATTCATGCATGTGATTGACCCTCAAGCTGACTGACTACAAGGCTCAATTCCGACCCTGGCATGTGAGCTGCAGTGCCGGTGCTGACCACATGAAGCGGAATTTGCCTCAGCAGGGTTTGGTGCCTTCTGAGATCTCCATTTGTGTGTGCCACTTGTGAAGGCTATTTGATCCCACTCTGGTGTTGTCTAAAGCTGGCTACTGGGTGTGTTGGTTCTGGGCCTCTTGTGCAGGCTATTGTAATATGCTATCTGTGACTGGCACTCGACAACCTATTTAGAGCTACAGTAATCCACAGTTTGTAGCTATCGCTGCTGGGCGTGGATATGTGTGGGAAGGACCAAGTTGTACATCAAGGCTGGCTTTTACTGGCCCCGGGCCCTGGGGGCAGGTCAACAAATGTCCCAAGGCACCTCGAGATCCACTTCTACCTGCCTCTGCCTTCTAGCTGCCTGTTAATCTCAGTCACTGAAAGAGCCTCTGGTTGTACTCGAGTTGTGTTAGGTAGGTTCACAGTGAGTCACCAGGTAGGGGTGAATGGTGTTCACCAGACTGATACAGGTTCAAGTCGCATAAGACATATGATTTGAAAATATTTTCTACCATTCTGTGGGTAGTCTTTTTACTATCTTGTTAGTATCTTTTTCAGCACAAAAGTTTTTAATTTTGATGGTCTAATTTATTTATTTATTTTGTCACTTGTGTACCTCGTTATTTTTTAATGTTTCTGTTATAGCTTAGAGAAGAAAAATCTAAGGTATTTTTTTCAACTCCCCATGTGATTTGATTTTAGTCACAACTCAAGTGGCTCTGATTTTACTATTTACTTACAGGTCTCCATAGCTTCTTTGACATGGTAGTCTAACGTTGCCATCTTAGTTTCCCTGCAGAACTACATAGTTTATAAAACTGGGAGACAAAGCGTCAGTGTTTCCTCTCCCTTGCCTTTCTATAATGACTATTCCTTCCTGTCTTACAGTTGGCAGAAATGAAATGAAGTTATAGCCGTAGACAACATCTAACCAACCTATACATGGTTTCTTTAATAATTGATTGGATTTTGCTTAAAAAGACCAACTACTAGTACAGTAAGTATTTTGTAGCATTTAACTATGACTTAGCTGTGAGGCTCTGGGAACCTATATTTTTCAGAATAGCTTAGTTACAGAGTGCCTTAAGAAAAGAATTCGTCTGAGCTAACTAAGATATGAGATCAAAATTCTGCCTGAAAAAAACTCCTACACATTTAAATAAAAAACCTTAGATGACCGCTTGGGTTCCTTTCAGCCACGAAATTATATTAATTTCAGGCAGAGTTGAAATTATTTAATAAAAACTGTATAAAATCTCTAATTCATTTGTTCTAGGTTAAATAAACCAAGTGTTATGTGATGTAGACCTCAAACTCTGTTGTAAAAATAACTGTCATCTATTGCATTACTACTGTGTTGCAGGTACTGTGCTGGGAATTCTAATTCTCACCTCACCCTGCACATGAGATTGAGATTATTCTCATTTTACATACAGATACAGACATCAACCTGAGAGATATTAAATAACTTGAATAGAGGGTACAGGTGGTGAGAAAAAATAAGAACAAAAATAAAATCTTCCTTGTCCTAGTTTGCTCCTCTGGGCAGGAGTTCATTTTGCCTTTTTGATGCATTCAGACCTAATCTTTTTTTTTTTTTTTAAATATATTTTATTGATTTTTTACAGAGAGGAAGAGAGAGGGATAGAGAGTTAGAAACATCGATCAGCTGCCTCTTGCACACCCCCTACTGGGGATGTGCCCGCAACCAAGGTACATGCCCTTGACCGGAATCGAACCCGGGACCCTTGAGTCCGCAGGCTGACGCTCTATCCACTGAGCCAAACCGGTTTCAGCTCAGACCTAATCTTAACCTTAAAGTAAGTATTCATGTTGACCGTCTCTTGCCTGAGTCAGGCAGGCTGTTCTTTCTGAGCTACTTAGCTGGAAGCTTTTTCTAGCCATAAGTATTTCAGTGGGGTTACAGGGTATCAGCTCACTTTACTGTCTCTGGGTGGAAAAAAGCTGAAAGTGAATTTTTTCAATGAAAGTTTAGAATCTTTAGTAAAGCCACAAGACATATACCCACCCCAAACTGCTGTCTTGTGATGTCTATCTCTCTTTACCACTAGATCCTTTTAGGTCAGTTGGATAGGACCTTGGACATTGTTGCCAGTGGCATAGAGTATCATTAATACCCCATTGAAACTCAAAATTTAGGTTCAATTGCCCTATTCCTATACCAGAAAAGTAATATCTATATACATAAAAGCCTAAGCTACCGGCCAACTGGCCAACTGGCTGACCAGCCAGTAGCTATGATGCACACTGACTACCAGGGGGCAGATGCTCAACGCAGGAGTTGCTGAGCAACAACAACTTGGCAGAATCCCCTCTCACACTCTGGGACCCCTCAGGGGATATTGGACTGCTGGTTTCAGCCCAATCCCTGTAGGCCAGGCCGAAGGACCCCACCAGTGCATGAATCTGTGCACCAGGCCTCTAGTTGTATTATAAAACCAAACCTTTACTATAAAATAGACAAGAACTGAACAGAAAATGTTTAGGTTGCATTGCAAAATTTTTTAAAAGTTTTGTTAGGTTACTTTTGAGGACCTTGGAGACTAGCGATAGGAAATAATTATAAATAACAGATGAGCATATCAGCCTTTCTGTTCAAAGTGAATGATGGCTCTTTGTCCATAGGCTGTAGTATGCATGAGTACAGAGTTTGACTTTAAGACATGGGAGAAGCAGGAAACAGTAATTACATGGTCAAATGGGAGAAATATTAGATGAATGCAGACATAATTGTCAGAGGTTAATCATGTTCTCCAGAAACTTTTTCAGAATTGTTGAGCACCAGATTTGTGCCCTCACTTATGTATTTTATGTAATTGAATTCTCATAACAATCCTGTAAAGTCAGTATTATTCTAATTTTACAGATGAGCAAACAGTAGCCCAGAATGACTGAGTAATTTGTGTAAAGCCACACAACTCTTTAGTGGCAGATGCAAGAATTGATCCGAGACCTTTTTGACTCCAGAGTTCTTTCAGTTGCACTGCCTCCAAGTGACTTAGTGTGATCAGACAGTTGATATTTCCTTATAATTTTCAGTGTGGGAATCAGCTTGGTACTAGTAATGCAGCAGCATGTGAAGGATATTGGTCTGAGAGGAAGGGGAGGGTTTAAGGACCAGAAAATGACATCTATGATAGGGGTTATAAATTGAAGATATGGGCCTCTTCTGAAACAATGAGTTTGAAATTGTATACTTTATACCAAGAATCCCAACAAATAGATGTCACTAGTATTTAGAGTTGAGAATGTGAATATGAGGAAATGTTGTTATTGCTCTTGAGACTTAAAGCAGCTGCTATTGCAACCCACCAGGGTTCCTACTTCCACCATTCTTACTTTTATTCAACAGAAAGTATGAATGTCAAATCTTGTTTTCTGTACAAGGAGCCAAAGTTTCCCTGTCACTTACACCTTTCTCCCAAGAAACATAAAGAACTTTACAAACCCACAAAGGTTCATTGTATAGAAAGAGAACTTGGGCCACACCAAGAGTGATATAATTAGCATTCCACAGATTTCTAGTGACATTAGGAAAGGTATCTTAAATGGCTTTCCATAAAGCTAGTAATATCCATCTCTCTTTCTTTAAGTTCTCCTACATACTCTTTCATCATGGTTATTCCTTAAATCATTACTACTGTAAGAAATCCACTTAGATATTAAAAGCAACAACAACTCAATTTTCGAGGATATTGTATGCTCTGCTGGATTTTTTTTCTTAAAAAAATAGGAGGACTTGTGTTTCTTCCAAAATGGAGAAACTCCATTTCTTCTAGAACCTCCCTCTTACAACTAACCACCCCCTGGGCATAATACAGTGAACAAGACTCTGAAAAGTGGAAAGAACAAGGCAAACTGCCTAGGAACTTGAACAATGCAACAGTGAGCTTCCTGAGTTTGTTTGTTTTTTCTGCCTGCCATATAGCACTGACAAAGCTCTACAGAAGCCTCCAATCTATAACTGTCAACAGACACAGACAAAAAAAAAAAAAAAAAAAAAAAAGCTCTAAGAAAGCCTGATCCCCATATCTAAAGGAAAGGGGGAAAGAGTTCTTAATAACAAAATCTTTTTTACAATACCTGCCCTACTCCAGCCAATACCAATGAAAAAAATATTGCACTACCACCCCTACTGCCCTGTAGCTTCAATGCGACCTAGTAGGAAGTTAATCTTCCACCCCACTCTTTCCCACAAAAAAAGCAGGCAGCTTGCTCCTATTCCACTGCTGGGGTCGTGTTGGAAGAACTAAGAAGACAGTCCCTCTAATCCCTCTATCCAGAAGAAGCAGATGTTGCTCCTGTTCTCTTCCAGAGTAGTGTCATCCCAGTCCAGTGGCAAGCTTAAGTTGCCACACTCACCCAGAATCAAGGACTGTTAGCAACTTGGTACAGGCAGGGATAACTGCCACAGGATTTCATCTCCATGTCAGTGGGACCCAGTGGGGAGGCTGAGCTTCTACCCCCCTTCACATAAAAAAGACTGAGCAGCCGAAACCGGTTTGGCTCAGTGGATAGAGCGTCGGCCTGCGGACTCAAGGGTCCCAGGTTCGATTCCGGTCAAGGGCATGTACCTTGGTTGCGGGCACATCCCCAGTAGGGGTTGTGCAAGAGGCAGCTGATCGATGTTTCTCTCTCATCGATGTTTCTAACTCTCTATCCCTCTCTCTTCCTCTCTGTAAAAAATCAATAAAATATATTAAAAAAAAAAAAAAAAAAGACTGAGCAAAGGTATGCGTGTCAGGGCTATCAAGCACTCCACTTTCACCCTATCCATGGTGTCAGGAAGGGCCAGTGGGAAGCTGAACCTCAACACCCACTTGGCAGCAATAAGACTGAAAGAGGCAGTGTGAAGTAGAGCTAGTCAGCACTCTTGTACCCACCCCCTGGTGTCAGTGGAGCCCAATGGGGAGCTAAGCCTCCACCCCAAGTCACAGTAGTGACACTTAACAAGGGGGTAAAGGTGATAATTTGTTTCTTCTCCTCCCTTCAGCAGGGTTCACCAGGGAGCTGAGCTTATACTTCCATTCAAATATAACAGAAGCTATAAGCCCTGTGGATCAGAACCCCCACTTCCATGGGGATAGTGTCAGTAGAGGCACAGGGGTAACTGAATTTCCACTCCACCCATTTGCAACAAGTACCTTACTTTTGCCAGCGTCATGTCAGTGGGATGCAGTGAGAACACACACATGCCCCCCGCCCTCACATTATACCTCAACACAGAGACTGCCTGCTTTAAAAGAATATGAAATAGGATAGAGCGCCTTATAATATAGTATCCAAAAACCTCCAGTCAATAATCACTCATGAATGAGAACAGACACCAACACTGAGATGAATCTGATTTTATCTGACATGGATTATAAAGCATCTATAATAAAAATGATCCAGTAAGTAATTATAATATCTCTCAAAACAAATAAAGACATACAAAATATCAGCAAAGAAACAGAAGTTATAAAAAAGCAAATAGAAGTAGAACTGAAAAATACAATAACTGAAATAAACCCAGTGGGCTCAATAGTAAAGTGGAGATAACAGAAGATAGAATCAGTGAACCTGAGGTCAGAGCAGTAGAATTTACTCAATCTCAAGAACAGAGAGAAAATGAACTAGAAAATAAAATGAACAGAGCCTTGGGGAATCTGTGGGACAATAATAAAAGATCCAGCATTCATATCATCAGTGTCCAAAAGGAAAGGGAGAAAAAAGTACTGAAAGAGGACTCAACAAAATAGTGGCTGCCTTAAAAGAAAGGAAATTCTAACACATGCTACAACATGAATGAACCTTGGAAACATTATATTAAGTGAAATAAGCCAGACAAAACAACACATAAACTGTATGATTCCACTTATATGAGGTACTAAGAGTAGTCATATTCATACAGAAAGTAGAATAATGACTGACAGGGGTTGGGAGTAGAGAGGAATTGGAAGTTGTTCTTTCATGAGTAGAGAATTGAAGTTATGCAACATGAAAAGAGTTTTTGAGATTGAGATGGAGGTACTTAACACTACTGAAGTGTACACTTTAACCTTTTGCACTTGGATGTCTAGTGTGACTCGACATGGTTAGCATTAGAATAAAGGATTCGAGAAAAAAGCAAGCGAGTGCAAAGGGTTAAAATGGTTAAGATGATAAATTTTATGTCATGCATGTCTTAATTTAACCTTTTGCACTCAGATGTCGAGTGTGACTCGACACGGTTAGCATTAGAATAAAGGAATCGAGAAAAAAGCAAGTGAGTGCAAAGGGTTAAAAAGAAATAATGGCTATAACTTTCCAATTATGGCAAAATACATAAACCTATGCATTCAAGAAGCTGAATGAAACCAAAATATAAATAAATCCAACTAAATCGATGCTAAGACTCATTATAATTAAACTGCTAAAAACTAAAGATAATGAAAAAAAATCTTAAGAGCAGCCAGGAAAAAAATGATGCATTACTTATAGAGAAACACCAATTCGACTGTCAACAGATTTTTTATTTGAAAGCATAGAGGCCAGGAGGAAATGGTACAGCATTTTTCGAATGCTGAAAGACAACTGTCAACCACAGAGCTATACCAAAAGAATCCTTGGAATTATGGGAAATAAAGGAATTTTCAGATGAAGAAGAGTATTTGCTGCTAGCAAATTTCCACTTAAATATTGACAAAAAGAAGTTCTATAAACAGAAATGATAACAGAAGAAGACTCAGAACTTGAGAGGAAAGTACACCACAATGGTAAAAATAGGGGTATGTATAATATACTATGCTAGTTCTTATGAAATTCTTAAATCATTCTGATGGTTCAAGCAAAAATTATAACACTGTCTGATGTAGTGCCCAATATATGTAGATAAAATACTTAAAACCACTAAGATTCACTTACATTAAAGAGTGGAGAGGATACTAAACATCGTTAGCCATTAGGGAAATGTAATTCAAAAACTACAGTGAGATACAACTTCACACCCACTACGTTGGCTTTAAATAAAAAGACAGCCTGGCATCCAAGGAGCAGGAGCTGTGAGAGCAGCGTGCCCCCGACAGCCAGAGGAGCCACCACTGCTGCAAGCAGCACCCACCAGAGGAGTCACTGCCAACTGAGGAGCAGCGGCCACCGTGACTCCCCAAGGAGCAGCCACCACCCAAGGAGCTGCTGCCACCCTAGGAGCAGCCCCGGCGCGACTCGACAACTAGATACTTCAGTGAGAGCAAAAATGGGGAGACAAAGAAACCCCCAAAGGAAAGAAAAGAAGGAATAGCCAGAAAGGCAGCTAAATGGAACAGAGGCACACAATATGTCAGAAAAAGAATTCAGAATAAGGGTCATACATTTCATAAACCAGATGCATGAAAAAAATCAACAACTTATGTAAGAATCAAGAAGAAATAAAGAGTGATATAGCTGCAATAAAAAAACACCATGGAAAGTTTCAACAGTAGACTAGGAGAAACAGAGGAGTGAATTAGCAAATTAGAAGACAGGGAAGCAAAACACACCCAAACTGAACTGCAATTGGAGAAAAAAATTAAAAGACAGGAGGAGAGCTAAGGGAGCTTTGTGACTACATGAAACAAAGCAACATATGAATAATAGGGGTGTCAGAATGACAGGTAGAGGAACAAGGGTTAGAAAACCTATTTGAAGAAATAATGTCAGAAAACTTCCATGATGTGGGAAGAAAAAAGTCACACAAGCACAGAGTCCCATACAAATGAACCTGAAAAGACCCACACCAAGACACATTGTAATTATGATAGCAAACATTCAGGACAAAGAGATAATCTTAAAGACTGCAAGAGAGAGACGGAAAGTTATGTACAATGGATCTCCCATTAGATTATCAAATGATTTATCAACAGAAACACCTCAGGCCAGAAAGGAATGGAAGGAAATTTACAACATGATGCAAAGCAAGGGGCTGAATCCAAGAATACTCTATCCAGCAAGGTTATCATTCAAAATTGAAGGGGAAATAAGGAGTTTCACAGACAAAAAAAAAGGCTAAGGAAGTTTATCACCACCAAGCCAGCAATGCAAGAAATGCTAAAGGGACTGGTGAAAAAGAAGAAAAAAAAGGGAAGAAGGAACACAGTCACAAAAAATAAAAATGGCTACAAAGAAGTACCTATCAATAATAACTTTAAATGTAGATGGACTAAATGCTTCAATCAAAAGAAACAAGTGGCTGAATGGATAAGAAAACATGACCCATATATATGCTGTCTATAAGAGACCCACCTCAGAACAAGGGACTCACATAGACTGAAAGTGAAGAAATGGAAAAATATCTCCTAGCCAAATGGAAATGGAAAAAAAAAAAAAGCTGGGGTAGCAATACTTATATCTGACAAAATAGACCTCAGTGTGAAGACCACTTCATAATACTAAAGGGATCAATACAACAAGAGGATATAACCCTGGTAAATATATATGCACCAAATGCAGGAGCACCCAAATACATACCAAAAACTCCAAGCAGATATCAAGGGAGAGATCAACAACAATACAATTATAATAGGGGACTTTAATACCTCACTGATGTCACTGTATAAATCCTCTAGACAAAAAATCAGCAAAGAAACAGCAATCGTAAATGACTCAGTAGATCAGATGGACTTAATTGACATCTTCAGAACATTTCACTCCAAAGCCACAGGATATACGTTCTTCTCAAGTGCACATGGGACATTTTCAAAGATAGCCCACATATTGGGTCACAGGCAAAGTCTCCAAATTCAAGAAGATTGAAATCATATCAAGCATCTTCTCAGACCATATGGCATAATATTAGAAATAAACTACTACAACAACAACAAAAAAATTCGAACACTTGGAAGCTGAATAGCATGCTATTAAACAATGATAGGGTTACCAAAGAGATCAAAGAAGAAATTAAAAACATCCTGGAAATGAATGACAATGAAAACACAACAACCAAAATCTATGGGACACAGTGAAAGCAGTCCTGAGAGGGAGGTTCATAGCTCTACAGGCCTACCTCAAAAAAAAAAAAAAAAGAAAGAAAGAAATCATCGAACTCTACAACTTAAAGAATTAGTAAGAGAGCAACAAGAAAAGCCCAGAGTGAGCAGAAGTAAGGAGATAATAAGGATCAGAACAGAAATAAATGACATAGAGACCAAAAAAATAATAATACAAAAGATAAAACCAAGAGTTGGTTCTCTGAAAGGATAAACAAGGTTGATGAACCTTTAGCCAGGCTCACGAAGAAGCAAAGAGAGAAGACCCAAATAAACAAAATCAGAAATGAAAGAGGAGAAATAACAACAGAGCCCACCAAAATACAAAGGATTGTTAAAAAGTACTATGAACAACTCTATTCTAACAAACTGGACAACCTGGAGGAAATGGACATATTCCTAGAAAAAATACAACCTTCCAAAACTCAGGAAGAATCTAAACATCTCAATAGGCTGATAACTATGGAAGAAAGTGAAGCAGTCATCAAAAAGCTTCTAGCAAACAAAAGCCCATGGCTAGAAGGCTTCACAGGGGAATTTTACCAAACATTCAAAGAAGAACTAAAACCTATCCTCCTCAGACTATTCCAAAAAATTCAAGAGGAAGGAACACTTCTAAGTTCCTTCTATGAAGCCAGCATCACCCTAATCCCAAAACCAGATAAAGACAACACAATGAAAGAGAACTACAGGCCAATATCCCTCATGAACATAGATGCTAAAATCCTCAACAAAATTCTAGCAAATCAGATCCAGCATTACATCAAAAAGATCATACACCATGACCAAGTAGGATTTATTCCAGGGATGCAAGGATGGTACATTATCTGCAAATCAGTAAACATGATACATCACATAAACAGATTGAGAGATAAAAATCACATAGTCGTATCAATTGATGCAGAAAAAGCATTTGACAAAATCCAACACCCTTTCTTGTTAAAAACCCTCAGCAAAATGGGAATAGAGGGATCATGCTTGAACATAATAAAAGCCTTATATGACAAATCTACAGCCAACATCATACTCAATGGCCAAAAACTAAAACCATTTCACCAAAGAACAGGAACGAGACAGGGATGCCCACTCTCACCACTCCTGTTAAATATAGTACTGGAAGTGCTAGCCATAGCATTTAGACAAGAAGAAGGAATAAAAGGTATCCAAATTGTAAAAGAATACATAAAACTGTTATTATTTGCAGATGACATGATACTGTACATAGAAAACCCTAACGACTCCATAAAAAATGATGAGAATTAATAAATGAATTCAACAATGTAGCAGGATACAAAATTAATGCCAAGAAATCCATGGCATTTTTATACACCAATAGTGAACTTACAAAAAGAGAGATTAAAAAAACATTTAAAATGGTCATTAATTTACCATTGCACCAAAAAACATAAGATACCTAGGAATAAACTTAACCAAGGAGGTAAAAGACCTGTATTCAGAAAATTACAGGACACTGAAAAAAGAGATAGAGGAAGACATAAACAGATGGGAGAACATTCCGTGTTCATGGATTGGTAGAATCAACATTATTAAAATGTCCATATTACCCAAAGCAATCTATAGATTCAATGCACTTCCCATTAAAATGCCAATGGCATATTTCACAGACCTATAACTCTCCAGAAAATCATCTGGAATTAAAAAAAAAAAAAACAACCACCAGCAATCCTGAGAAAGAAGAACAATGTAGGAGGGATCTCAATACTAGATATCAAGCTGTATTACAAAGCCACTATTCTCAAAACAGCCTGGTACTGGCACAAGAACAGACATATAGACCAATGGAATAGAATAGAGAACACAGAAATCGACCCAAACCACTATGCTCAATTAATATTTGACAAAGGAGACAAGAATATACAATGGAGTCAAGACAGTCTATTCAATAAATATTGTTGGGAAAATTGGAGAGATACATGTAAAAAATGAAACTAGACCACCAACTTACACCATGCACAAAAATAAACTCAAAATGGATACAGGACTTAAACGTAAGATGGGAAATGATAAAAATACTAGAGGAATCCACAGGCAGAGAAATCTCAGACATATGCCAAAGCAATTTCTTCACTGATACAACTTTTAGGGCAACGGAAACTAAAGAGAAAATAAACAAATGGGACTACGTCAAAATAAAAAGCTTCTGTATAGCAAAAGAAACCATCAACAAAACTACAAGAAAGCCCACTGCATGGGAGAACACATTTCCCAATGTTATTACCAATAAGGGTTTAATCTCAGACATTTACAAGGAACTCATACAACTTAAGAAAAGGAAGATAAACAACCCAATCAAAAAATGGGCAACGGACCTAAATAGATACTTTTTGAAGGAAATAAGGAAATCCAAGAGACATATGAAAACATGCTCAGAGTCACTAATCATCCGAGAGATGCAAATCAAAATGACAATGAGGTACCATCTTAAACCTGTCAGAATGGCTATCATCAACAAATCAACAAACGACAAGTGCTGGCAAGGATGCAGAGAAAAAGGAACCCTCGTGCACTGCTTGTGAGAATGCAAACTGGTGCAGCCACTGTAGAGAACAGTATGGAGTTTCCTCAAATAATTAAAAATGGAATTCCCATTTGACCCAGTGACCCCACTTCTAGGAATATATCCCAAGAAACTAGAAACACCAATCAGAAAGGATATATGCATCCCTATGTTCATAGCAGCACAATTCACCATAGCTACGATTTGGAAACAGCCTAAGTGCCCATCAGCAGATGAGTGGATTAGAAAACTGTAGTACATCTACACAATAGAATACTACACTGCGGTAAAAAAGAAGGAATTCTTACCATTTGCAAAAGCATGGATGGAACAGGAGAGCATTATGCTAAGTGAAATAAGCCAGTCAGAGAAAGATAAATATCACATGATCTTACTCACTTGTGGAATATAATGAACAACATAAACTGATGAACAAAAACAGATCCAGAGACAGAGAAGCATCGATAAGACTGTCAAACCTAAGAGGGAAGGTAGGAGAAGGTGGGGGTAAGCGGGAGAGATCAACCAAAGGACTTGTATGCATGCATCTACCAGGTGTACAAGTTAAAATGCGGATTTTTTTCAATAGATGGAGTTACACATATGTTGATATACATGCGATTTGATATGTATGCTATTTTGTACTGACAGCAAGCTTCAAAACTTCATATGTCAAATTTGCTGAACGTGTTAACATCATAGATATTTTTACACTTGAAAATGTTGAATTTCGTGCCAAAAAAAAAAAAGAGCATTTGCAGGAAGTTATAATTCATTACTTTATTTTGAAGAAAAGTGCTACTGAATACTTTGGGAAATATGGTGAACATGTTCCATCTCAAGATACTTGTGAATGCTGGTTTAACTGCTTTAAAAGTGATGATTTCGATGTGAAAGACAAAGAACGTCCAGGTCAACCAAAAAAGTTTGAAGACCAACAATTACAAGCATTATTTGATGAAGATGCATATCGAACTAAAAAAACAATTTGCAGAAAGATTAAACATTGCTCAGCAAACAATTTCTGATCATTTACAAGCAATGGGAAAGATTTTAAAGGAAGGAAAATGGGTGCCATATCAACTGAACGAAAGACAAATGGAAAACCAACAAGTCATCAGTAAAATGTTGCTTCAACTGCACGAAGGAAATTCTTTTTTGCATCGAATTGTGACTGATGATGAAAAGTGGACTTACTCTGAGAATCCCAAATGCACAAAATCATGGATTGATCCAGGTCAACCATCAACATCGACTGCAAGGCCAAATCGCTTTAGAAAGAAGACAATGCTCTGTGTTTGGTGGGATCAGGAAGGTGTGGTGTATTATGAGCTTCTAAAACCAGGTGAAACCATTAATACTGACTGCTACTGGCAACAAATAATCTATTTGAACCACGCTTTGATCGTGAAACAACCAGAATGTGTTAGAAGACACAGCAAAGTAATTTTGCTTCATGATGTTGCACCATCACACACTTCAAAACCAGATAAAGACATGTTAAAAGATCTTGCCTGGGAAGTATTAACCCACCCACTGTATTCACCAGACAAAAGCACTTTTGATGTTTCTCTTAAAATTATCGTGTTTTCTTTGATTATAAAATCCGTATTCATAACCTGTACACCTGGTAAGCCTAAGCAATGGATACAGACACCAGGGGGTGAGGTCAGAGTGGAGGGTGGGGGGGCAATGGGAGGATAAGGACACATTTTTACTACCTTAATCAATAAAGAGAGAAAAAAGAAGAAAAAAAACATTATATATATATATATATATATATATATATATATATATATATATATGTATATATAAATTAAAAATAGACAGCCTGGCTGGCATGGCTCAGTGGTTGAGCATTGACCTATGAACCAGGAGGTCATGGTTCAGTTCCTAGTCAGGGCACATGCCCAGGTTGCAGGTTCAGTACCCAGTGTGGGGTGTTCATGAGGCAGCTGACGGATGTTGATTTTCTCTCTCATCAATATTCCTATCTCTCTCTCCTTATCCCTTCCTCTCTCTCTAAAAATCAATAAAAACATATTTTTTAAAAACAAAAGATCCTATCTAATGGAAGAGTAATATGCAAATTGACCATCACTCCAACACACAAAATGGCCACCCCCATGTGGTCAAAGATGGCTGCCCCCATGTGGACACAAGATGGCCACCACAAGATGGCCAGCAGGGGAGGGCAGTTGGGAGGGACAAGGCCTGCAAGGGAGGGCAGGTGGGGGTTACCCAGACCTGCAGGGGAGGGCAGTTGGGGGGGACCAGGCCTGCAGGGGAAGGAAGTTGGGGGGAACCAGGCCTGCAGGGGAGGGCAGTTGGGGGTGACCAGGCCTGCAGGGAAGGGTAGTTGGGGGGGACCAGGCCTGCAGGGGAGGACAGTTAGGGGTGACCAGGCTGGCAGGGGAGGGTAGTTGGGGGTGACCAGACTGGCAAGGGAGGGCAGTTAGGGGTGACTGGGCCAGCAAGGGAGGGCAGTTGGAGGCAACCAGGCCTGCAGGGGAGGGCAGTTAGGGGTGACCAGGCTGGCAGGGGAGGGCAGTTAGGGGCAATCAGGCCGGCAAGGGAGCAGTTAAGCGTCAATCAGGCTGGCAGGGCAGTGTTTAGGAGGTGATCAGGCTGGCAGGTAGAAGTGGTTAGGGGCAATCAGGCAGGCAGGCAGGCGGTTTGGAGCCAATAGTCTTGGATTGTGAGAGGGATGTCTGACTGCCTGTTTAGGCCCAATCCTCTAACTGGAGAGGGTGCAGGCTGAGCTGAGGAACACCCCCCACCCAGACACGAATTTCTTGCACCGGGCCTCAGTAATATAATAGCAGTTGACAAGAACATGGAGAAATTGGAACTATCATACACTGCTGGTAGGACTATTAAACAATGTACCCGTATTGGGGGGAAAAAAACAGTCTGGCAGTTCCTCAAAATGTTATGCATGCAGGTATCATATGACCTAACACTTCCATTCCCAAGTATATAACCAAAAAATTGAAATGGATATTAAAACAAATACAAATACATAAATGTACATGGCAGCATTATTTATAATAGCCAAAAACTGGAAGCAACCCAAATATCCATTAACTGATGGATCTATAAATAAATTGTGGCATATTTATACAATGGGACATTATTTGGCAATAATACTGATGTGTGGTACAAAATGGATGAATCTGGAAAACATGCTAAGTGAAAGAAACCAGTAACACATTCTATGATTACACTTATATGAAATTTTCAGGCAAATCCATGGAGACATAAAGTAAATTAGTGTTCAGTGGCACTAAGGGAAGTTGGATGGAAATGAAGGTTTCTTTCTGAAATGTTCTAAAATTGATTATGGTCCTTCGGTCGATCTCTTGCCACCCCCCACTCCCCACCAACCCTAAGGTCTTGTATGCATGCTTATAAACACAACCATCAGATACAAGACACAGGGGCCGGGGGGACGAGGTCAAGTGCCAGGGGGTAGGGGAGGCCGGGGGGAGGTCAGTGGAGGGAAAAAAAAAAGGAGACATATGTACTACTATTTCTAATACCTTAAACAACAAAATTAAATTAAATTAAATTAAGAAAATAATAAAATTGATTGTGGTGATGTTTGCACAACTCTAACAACCATTGAATTGTAAATGCTAAATGGATAATCTGTAGGGTATATGAATTATATCTCCATAGTGTTATTATTTTTTTAAAAAATGGGGCGTGCAAATGGACCTAAATGTAAGTAAGGTTTCTATACTTCACTTGGAGTGCCAAATCATCAATCACAGTAGACTGTCATAAGTTATATATGTATTGCAATGCCTAGAGCAACCACTAAGAACTACTAAGAAAACTATACCGAATGAAATATTCAAAAACATTATAAATAAATTACACATGAGAAGGCAGAAAAGAGAAAATAGGAATTATAAAAAGAGGAATTAAACTGAAAACAAAATATAAAATGGCAGACTTAAGTCCTATCAGGTTAATAATTACATTAAATGTAAGTATTCTAAACACACCAATTCAAAGACAGAATTAGCAAGGTGGATTATAAAATATTACCCAACTGAGGAAGGAAGATGGCTGCCGACAGGAAGGCAGACTGCAAGATAGTGCGTGAGTGAGAGAATGAAGGGAGAGTGTGTGGTCCCACGGGGAGTGTTTGTTGGTGAGTTGAGGGACAGCTATACTCCAGGGGACTGTGGGGGGTTGCTGGACAGGGTTCCCCTGACCGGGCAGCCTGCACTGCTGCTGGTATCCCTCCTGGAGCGACCGGCTCTGATGCTGAGACCACGCCATCTTGAAGGGGAGAGTGGATGTTGTCGGAAGCCTGAAAAGCCCGGGAATCAACAACAACACCACCCAGCGAACAGCTGTGAACCCGGGAACACTGGTCCCCAAGTGGCACAAGCACATGGATTCAGAGGAGCTCTGCACCCCCTCACGGAAAGGTCAGATTTCCCCTGGGATAAGGTGAGGTCTGTAGTCTGGGCAGGAGAGAAACGTGCATGGCTGGAGCTGGAGGATCCGGTGAAGTCTGCGCCCAGAAAAGTCTACAGCCATTGAGGCTGGCATGATCCGCGAATGTGGAAGGGGATCCGCAGGGCTGCTAAAAGAAGGGAACTCTAACAAGCAACCCATAGCTGAACTGGGTGCAAAAGGGCAGCCTAAAAATTTTAACAGCGTGTAGGTTGCTTAAGACCCAAGGGAAAAAAGACTGCACAGACTTGCACCACAGCACTGGAGTTCACACACTTACTCTGGCTCTTTTCTCTCTCTCTCTCTTTTTTTTTTTCCTCTTTAAATCCTTGCTTTTGATTACTAAGCCCAATACATAGGATCACCCAATTGGGGACACTCTAAGAGACTGCAGGGGAAAGTTGATTTATGGAACCTGGGGATCAGAGCAGGGAATAACGATCAGAGAACCAGCTCTGGGGCAGCCCTTTCCCCCAAACCAGTATTAAGTGCCACAGGGAAAACAAAATCTAAACACTAGCTAGAGAGGACCTATAGACCCGGAGGTCAATCCAGAAACACTGCCACCCAGGGGTTGAATCACAAATTGACTCTTGTGTAAACACAAATAAAGGAGTATAAGAAACAAAGAAGTACTGCCTGCTTGAAAATCAGGACAGTGACCTACAACACTAAGGCCCAGTGGAACACAGGGAACTTCAATACTGTCCTGACGAGGAAACAGGTGAGCCGAACAGAACAGTAGAGGAAGACACTGGGGCCAGGGGGACGAACATTTTTATTTTTATTTATTTTTTTACTTATTTATTTTTTCATTTTTTACTTAAGAAACTAAATTTTTATTTCTTTTTTCCTCACTTGATTTTACCTTTTTAATTATTACATTTTTATTTTTAATCAGTATTATTACTACTACTATTTTACCTGTTTTTGAAAAGTATCATATTATTTTCTCTTTATTTTACTTTGGGATTAGTGTTCTACATACTACTTTCATCTTTACTTTAGCATCATCTTACACTTATCTCAACTTTACCTTTATGACAACATGCTCTTCCTCACTTTTCCCCTTTTGTTGTCCTGTTTCTCTTACCCTATTCCTGCTTTAGATTTTCCCTATTCCTTCTTTTTACCCCCTGTTAAAATTTCACCCTACTTATGTATCTAATTTCCATTCCCCTGATCTAAGTCCATACACACCTCTCTTCTCTTTCTTCACTATCCAAAATTTTTTTTCTCTCTGTCCTTTTGTGGTTCTTTGCTTGATTGTTGATTATATTGTTTTTTTTATGCTTGTTTGTGAGATTGTTTCACTTTTTCTTTGTGTTTTTTTGTTTTGTTTTTGTTTGTTTTTTGCTTCTGTTTTCCCTCGCCTTGCTTGATATTAGTTGTTGTCTGTAGTTTACATTCATCTCTAGGTATTTGTTGCTGGCATGTGTTAGGATTAGTGGCTGTTCTATTGGAGTTTTCTCCCCATATAAATAGTTCTTTCCCCTTTTCTTTTTTATTCTCTTTCTTTTCTCTCCTACTTTTTTTTCCTTTTCCCAATTTAATTTTTTTAATTTAATAAATCTTTATTATTCAGATTATTACAATTGTTTCTCCTTTTTCCCCCATAGCTCCCCTCCACCCAGTTCTCACCCCACCCTCTGCCCTTACCTTCCCCGCACTGTCCTCATCCATAGGTGTACGATTTTTGTCCAGTCTCTTCCCGTACCCCCCACACCCCTTTCCCCCTGAGAATTATCAATCCAATCCCATTCTATGCCCCTGATTATATTATATTCACCAGTTTATTCTGTTCCTCAGATTTTTACTTCACTTGATTTTTAGATTCACTTACTAATAGATATGTATTTGTTGTTCATAATTTTTATCTTTACTTTTTTCTTCTTCCTCCTCTTCTTAAAGAATACCTTTCAGCATTTCATATAATACTGGTTTGGTGGTGATGAACTCCTTTAGCTTTTTCTTATCTGTGAAGCTCTTTATCTGACCTTCAATTCTGAATGATAGCTTTGCTGGGTCGAGTAATCTTGGTTGTAGGTTCTTGCTATTCATCACTTTGAATATTTCTTGCCACTCCCGTCTGGCCTGCATAGTTTCTGTTGAGAAATCAGCTGACAATTGTATGGGTGCTCCCTTGAAGGTAATTAACTGTTTTTCTCTTGCTGCTTTTAATATTCTCTCTTTGTCTTTTGCCCTTGGCATTTTAATTATGATGTGTCTTGGTATGGTCCTCTTTGGATTCCTTTTGTTTGGGGTTCTGTGCACTTCCTAGACTTGTAAGTCTATTTCTTTCACCCGGTGGGGGAAGTTTTCAGTCATATTTCTTCAAATAGGTTTTCAGTATCTTGCTCTCTCTATTCTTCTGGCACTCCCATAATTCTGATGTTGGTTCGCTTGAAGTTGTCCCAGAGGCTTCTTACACTGTCTTCAGATTTTTTTATTCTTTTTGATTTTTGCTTTCCCGGTTGAGCGTTTTTTCCTTCTTTGTATTTCAAATCTTTGACTTGATTCTTGCATTCCTCTAGTCTGCTATTGGGTCTCTGTATAATATTTTTTATTTCAGTCAGTGTATGTTTAATTTCTAGTTGGTCCTTTTTTATATCCTCGAGGGTCTTGTTAAATTTATTAGCCTTTTCTAGGAAATTCTTGAAAAACCTTATAACCGTGGTTTTGAACTCTATATCCAGTCATTTGTTTTCCTCCATTTCTTTCGTTTGTGATCTGTTTCTTTATCTCCGCATTTTCATTACTTCCCTGAGTTGGTAGGGTGGCTTTGTGTGCTAGGTGTCCTATATGACCTGAGGTCAACACTCGTGGTGCACCCCTTTGTGGACTGTGTGTACAGCCTTGTTGTAGTTAAGTCTTGATTGTTGTTGGTGTCACTGGGAGGAATTGACCTCCAGGCCAATTGGCTGTGAGGATGCACTGTGTCTATAATGGAAGAACTGCTGTGCTGGACACACGTTTATGGGGTAGGACTTGTTTCAGTTGGGCTTTGGTGCTCACTGAGTCTGCCTCTTGAATGTGTCACTTATGGATGTGAGTAGTTGAAATCTGGTGTCCTCTCACAATGACCACTAGATATACTAGCTTCTGGGTCTCCAATGGGATGCAGGTCAGCTAATGTCTGAGACCATCCAGCAGGAGCCGCAGCAAGAACTACAGTTTTCTCCTCTTTGCTTGGAGTATGGAGGTTTTGGAGCTGTCTGACCAGAGATGCAGTTTGTTAGGTTAAGCTGAGATAGGGAAGGCCATTTATATGCAAAAACCACTTCGTGGAGCTTGGGTGGGTTTGTAGATTGTGCGGGGCGGGGTCTCAGGGAGTCACTAGGCTAGGGCGTGGCAAACAGCGATGGCTGCCATTCAGCCGTCTCTACGTTTTCACATTTCCAAGTCCCCGCATCCCATGCCCCAGCGTAGTAAACAATGATTGCTGGGTGCACCTCTGCAAGAAAGTTACCCTCACTTTCAGACCCGATGGCAGACAGTCCAGCTTCTCCCCATAGGAGTTTGGGTCCCCAGCGTCTCCCCAGAAACTGGAGTTCAGAGTAATCGGGAGTTTGTCTCCCTTCAGGTTGAAAAAAGCAGGGAACCCAGTCGCCCACCACCAGCCCGATTCGCACACCTCTGTACCTCAGCTTTTCAGTGCTTGTGCTTGTCTCAATGCTCTTTTCTCTTTCCTTCTAGTTGTAAAACTTCCACTCAGCCAGCTTTCCTGTGGTTCTGAGTGATAAACGTTTTGTCTTTTAGTTGTAGTTTTGAAATTGTTGTGCAAGGCAGCAATTTAGGGTTTATCTATGCCACTATCTTGGTTTCTCCCAGTTTCATTTTTGCACTCCTTTTTTTCCTTCTACTTTCTTTCTTATCCCGTAATTCTCTTTTCTCTGGTGGTCACCTTTATTTGGGGTTATTAGTATCGTGAATACATTTGTGTTCAGTGCCTTGTGCATTGCACATTGTGGTGTTGTATTTTGTGCCTTTGAATAAACGCAGTAGAGAGGGAACTATGTAACCAGACACCCAGATAAGAGAGATCATGGAGAGACGAAGAAACAGCCCGCATATGAAAGAAAAGCAGGCATCATCAGAAAAGGAAGTAAATGAAATGGAGGCAAGCAACCTGTCAGAGAAAGAATTCAGAGAAATGGTCATAAGGTGGATGAGAGACAAATTCGACAATATGTGTAATAACCAAGAGGAAATGAAGAAGAACCAAGAAGAAATGAAAAATGACATCGCTGCTATAAAGAATTCAATAGAAAGTATCAACAGTAGACTAGAAGAAGCAGAGGACTGCATCAGTGAGCTAGAAGCCAAGGTAGGAAAAAATACCCAAGCAGACCAGCTTCTAGAAAAAAAATTGAAAAGCAGGAGAGCCTAAGAGAACTTTGGGACAACATGAAACGAAACAACATCCACATAATAGGGGTTCCAGAAGGAGAGGAAACTGAGCAAGGAATAGAACACCTGTTTGAAGAAATAATGACAGAAAACTTCCTTGATATAGGGAAGAAAAAACTCACACAAATCCAAGAAGCTCATAGAGTCCCAAACAAAATGAACCCCAAAAGACTGATGCCAAGGCACATTATAATTAAATTGGCAAACACCAACGAAAAGGAAAAATCTTAAAAGCAGCCAAAGAGAAACAGAAAGTTACCTAAAAGGATCCTCCAGCAGACTAGCAACTGATTTCTCAACAGAAACACATCAGGCCAGAAGAGAACAGAATGAAATATATAGTCATGCAAAGGAAGGGTATGAGTCAAAGAATACTATACCCAGAAAAGCTATACATCAAAATTGAGGATGAAATCAGGAGCTTCACAGACATAAAAGGACTAAGGGAGTTTATTTCCACCAAACCAGCAATGCAAGAAATGCTAAAGGGTCTGCTGTAAAAAGAAGAAATAGAAAGTGAAGAAGGAGCTCAGGAGTAAAGAATAAAAATGGCGACAAACAAGTACTTATAAATAATAATTTTACATGTAAATGGATTAAATGCCCCAATCAAAAGACACAGGGTAACTGAGTGCATAAGAAAACATGATCCATATATCTGTTTCTACAGGAAACCCACCACAGAAAATAGGACTCACCAGACTGATGGTGAAGGGATGGAAAAAGGTTTTTCATGTGAATGGAAATGAAAAAAAGCTGGGGTAGCAATATTTATATCTGACAAATTAGATCTCAAAGTGAAGGACATAAAAAGAGATAAGGAAGGCCACTTCATAATACTAAAGGGAGCAATCCAACAAGAAGAAATAACTCTGGTAAACATATACTCATCCAATACAGGAGCACCCAAACACATAAAAATACAACAACAAACTTCTGGAGGATATCAAGGGAGAGATTGACAGCAATACAATGATAATAGGCGACTTTAGTACCCAACTATCACCATTGGACAAATCCTCTAAACAAAAAAATCAGCAAAGAAACATCAATCCTAAATGACTCACTAGATCAGATGGAAGTAATGGATATCTTCAGAACATCTCACCCCAAAGCCACAGAATATACATTCTTCTCAAGTGCACATGGGTCATTTTCAAAGATAGACCATATATTGGGTCACAGGCAAAGTCTCTTCAAATTCAAGAAGATAGAAATCATATCAAGCATCTTCTCAGATCACAATGGCATAAAACTGGAAATCAACTACAATGAAAACAATCAAAAAAAATCAAACTTATGGAGACTAAACAGCATGCTATTAAACAATGACTGTGTTACCAGAGAGATCAAAGAAGAAATAAAAAACATCATGGCAACAAACAACAATGAAAATACAACAATCCAAAATCTATGGGACACAGTGAAAGCCGTCGTGAGAGGGAATTTCATAGCTCTACAAGCCTACTGCAAAAAACAAGAAACAATGGTAATAAATTACCTAACCCTACAACTCAAAGAGTTAGAAAGAGAGCAACAAGAAAAGCCCAGTGTACGCAGAAGGAAGTAAGTGATAAAAATCAGAGCAGAGATAAATGACATAGAGACTAAAAAAACAATACAAAAGCTGAACAAAACCAAGAGCTGGTTCTTTGAAAGGATAAACAAGATTGATCAACCTCTAGCCAGGCTCACCAAGAAGCAAAGAGAGAGGACCCAAATAAACAAAATCAGAAATGAAAGAGGATAAATAACAACAGACCCCACCAAAATAAAAAGGATTGTTAAAAAGTACTATGATAAGGTGACCAGACGTCCCGCTTTTGGCGGGACAGTCCCGTTTTTTAACAATTTGTCCTACGTCCCGCGGCGTTTTAAAAAAGTCCCGATTTTTGGAAAGAATGCATGACAAGCTAGGGAACAGCGGAAGAACGGGAAGGGAATATACAGTTTTCAGCGGCCATGTGGCTATTTAGCCAGGATATGAATTTTATATTATTTTTGTTAATTTATAATGTTAAACTTTAATAATAACAAATAATTGTTGAGAACTGATTATCGAGAACTGCTTATCAAAGTTCGCATTGTTGATCAGTTGTTAGAATTCGACCACCATTGTTTGGACTTAATGAACAATGTCATTTTTTGGGATTTCCAACGGCAAAAACATTTTGTAACTGTCTCTCAGACGATACACATCGTACTGCATGCTAGTAAGCTAGTTAAACAAGTGATGTCATTACAAATCAGCTATTCAGATAATTATATAAGTAATTTATTTATTTCATAAATACATAAATTTTCTTGAATTTAGCAGACAGTACTCATTTATATTTTATAGTGGCAGCAAAAAGTCTAGCGCCAGCCTTGAAAGTGATGCTTACGACTTACATTATGGCAAATTCATGACCTTTTAAACAACGACATCAATCTACTAAAAAAAATTCACTCAAGTGAGAAGTATGCCAAAGAATAAAATAATACTATACATAATTTTTATTTATTATATTCATAAATTGTACTTATGTTGAAATTTAAAAAAATATATTACAATACTATTTTTGCGTTCTATGAAAATTTTTGTTGCTCCATATAGACCAAATTTTTAATCAAGAATGTGCCCCCCTCCCCCCCCCCACTCAACGGTGTCCCGCTTTACCAATGTTAAAATCTGGTCACCTTATACTATGAACAACTCTATTCCAACAAACTGGACAACCTGGAGGAAATGGACATATTCCTAGAAAAATACAACCTTCCAAAACTCAATCAGGAAGAATCTAAAAATCTCAATAGTCCAATAACTATGGAAGAAATTGAAGCAGGCATCAAAAAGCTTCCAGCAAACAAAAGCCCGGGCCAGACGGCTTCACAGGGGAGTTTTACCAAACATTCAAGGAAGAACTAAAACCTATCCTCCTCAGACATTCCAAAAAATTCATGAGGAAGGAACACTTCCAAGCTCATTCTATGAATCCAGCATTACCCTAATGCCAAAACCAAAGACAACACAATGAAAGAGAATTATAGGCCAATATCCCTCATGAACATAGATGCCAAAATCCTCAACAAAATTCTAGCAAATCGGATCCAGCAATACATCAGAAAGATCATACACCATGACCAAGTAGGATTTATCCCGGGGATGCAAAAATGGTACAATATCCACAAATCAATAAACGTGATACATCACATAAACAAATTGAGAGATAAAAACCACATAGTCATATCAATTGATGCAGAAAAAGCATTTGACATCCAATACCCTTTCTTGATAAAAACTCTCAGCAAGGTGGGAATAGAAGGATCATACCTCAACATAATAAAAGCCATATATGACAAACCCACAGTCAACATCATACTCAATGTGCAAAAACTAAAACCATTTCTCCTAAGAACAGGAATAAGACAGGGATGCCCACTCTCACCACTCCTGTTCAACATAGTACTGGAAGTATTAGCCATTGTGATTAGACAAGAAGAATAAATAAAAGGCATCCAAATTGGAAAAGAAGCAGTAAAACTGTCCTTATTCGCAGATGACATGATATTGTACCTAAAAAAAAACCCTAAAGACTCCATCAAAAAAACTATTAGACTTAATAAATGAATTCGGCAATGTAGCAGGATACAAAATTAACACCAGGAAATCTATCGCATTTCTATACACCAATAGTGAACTTACAGAAAGAGAGACTAAAAAAGCAATGCCATTTACCATCGCACCAAAAAAATTAAGATACCTAGGCATAAACTTAACTAAGGACGTAAAAGACCTATACGCGGAAAACTACAGGAAACTGAAAAAAGAGATAGAGGAAGACATAAACGGATGGAAGAATATACGATGTTCATGGATTGGTAAAATCAAAATCATTAAAATGTCCATACTACCCAAAGCAATCTGTAGATTCAATGCACTCCCCGTTAAAATACCAACGGCGTATTTCACAGACCTAAAAAGAACTCTCCAAAAATTCATCTAGAATAAAAAAAGACCCCAAATTGCCACAGCAATCCTGAGAAAGAAGAACAATGTAGGTGGGATCTCAATACCACATTTCAAGCTTTATTACAAAACCACTGTTCTCAAAACAGCCTGGTACTGGCACAAGAACAGACATATAGTCCAATGGAATAGAATAGAGAACCCAGATATCAACCCAAACCACGATGCTCAATTAATATTTGACAAAGGAGGCATGAACATACAATGGAGTCAAGACAGTCTCTTCAATAAATGGTGTTGGGGAAATTGGACAGATACATGCAAAATAATGAAACTAGACCACCAACTTATACCATACACAAAAATAAATTCAAAATGGATAAAGGAGTTAAACCAAGACAGGAAATCATAAAAATACTAGAGGAATCCACAGGCAGTGAAATCTCAGACATATGCCGAAGCAATTTCTTCACCTATACCGCTCCTAGGGCAATAGAAACTAAAGAGAAAATAAACAAATGGGACTACATAAAAATAACAAGCTTTTTCACAGCAAAAGAACCCATCAACAAAACAACAAGAAAGTCCACTGTATGGGAGAACATATTTGCAAATGTTATCACTGATAAAGGTTTAATTTCCAACATTTACAGGGAACTCATACAACTTAATAAAAAGAAGATAAGTGGTCCAATAAAAAAGTGCACAATGGACCTAAATAGACACTTTCGAAAGAAGACAGAAGGAAGGCCAAGAGACATATGAAAACATGCTCAAAGTCACTAATTATCCGAGAGATGCAAATCAAAAGGACAATGCAGTACCATCTCACACCTGTCAGAATGGCAATCATCAACAAATCAACAAACGACAAGAGCTGGCGAGGATATTAAGAAAAAAGAACCCTCGTGCACTGCTGGTGAGAATGCAGACTGGTGCAGCCACTGTGGAGAACTGTATGGAGTTTCCTCAAAAAAACTAAAAATGGAACTGCCATTTAACCAGTGATCCCACTTCTAGGAATATATCCCAAGAAACTAGAAACACCAATCAGAAAGGATTTATGCACCCCTATGTTCGTAGTGGCACAATTCACCATAACTAAGATTTGGAAACAGCCTAAATGCCCATCAGCAGATGAGTGGATTAGAAAACTATGGTACATCTACACAATGGAATACTATGCTGTTATAAAAAAGGAGGAATTCTTACCATTTGCAGCAGCATGGATGGAACTGGAGAGCATTATGCTAAGTGAAATAAGCCAGGCCATGAGAGAAAAATACCACATGATCTCACTCATTGTTGGAAAATAAAGAACATTATAACCTGATGAGCAAAAAGATAGATACAGGGGCAGTAAAGCATCAATCAGACTGTCAAATTACAGCGGGAAGGCTGGGGAGTGTTGGGGAGGGGGGAAAAGAGATCAACCGAAGGACTGGTATGCATGCATATAAGCACAACCAATATACACAAGACACTGGGGGTGAGGTGGGATGAGGGCAAGCAACAGGGGAGGCTGTGGGAAGGTCAATGGGGAAAAAAAAGGAGATATATGTACTACTATGTGTAATACTTTAAACCAGGCGTCCTCAAACTATGGCCCGCAGGCCACATGTGGGTGTTTTTGCTGTTTTGTTTTTTTTACTTCAAAATAAGATATGTGCAGTGTGCATAGGAATTTGTTCATAGTTTTTTTTAAACTATAGTCCGACCCTCCAACGGTCTGAGGGACAGTGAACTGGCCCCCTGTTTAAAAAGTTTGAGGACCCCTGCTTTAAACAACAAAATAAAATTAAAAAATAAAATAATACCCAACTTTATGCTGTCTATAAATAAACTCTTTGAATACAACAAAATAGGTTGGCTGGAAGTAAGAATAAAAATAATATGTATTATGCAAAAATTAATGAAAAAGAAGCAGGAGTGGTTTTGAGTATAAGATAAAGTGGAATTCCAAGCAAAGAAAATTACTAGAGACAAAGAGGGACATTGATATGATAAATGAATCAATCTACCAGGATGTCATAATGATTCTAAATGTGTCCACACCAAACAACAGAGCCTACAAAGAAGAAATTGATAAATCCACAAATATAGCTGGGTACTTCAACAGTTTGCAACAATTGATAGAAAATCAATGAGGATAGAGAAGAACTGAACAACACAACGAACCCACAAAATTTAATTGAATTGTGTAGAATACTACTCTCAACAATACCAAACTACACAGTTTTTTTTAAAAATACCCATGGAACATTTATCAATAATAAAACATATCCTGGGTCATAAAACAATCCTTACCAAAATTTAAGAGAATTGTTATACTAGAGTATATTCTCTGATCATATGGAATCAAACTAGAAATAAATAATGGTAAAACAACAGTAATCTCTCCAAAGACTTACAAATTAAACAGAATGCCTCATAATAATTCATGGAAGGTCTCAAAGGTAATTAAAAATACATAGACCACAGTGTAATTAAAATCTCCCCCCAAATTTCTAAGCCCAGATGGTTTCACTGATAACTCTACCAAATATTTTAAAAATCATCACCAATTTTATACAACCTTTTCCAGAAAATAGGAGAAGAGAGGAACATTTCCCAACTTTTTCAATGAGATCAGTATCACCTGATACCAAAACCAGACAAAACACTAAAAAACAAACAAACAAACAAAAAAACTAAGGACCAATAGCTTTCATCAAATTAATGCAAATTTTCTCAACAAAATATTAGCAAATTAAATACCAGAATGTATAAAACAATTACACACCATGACTAAGTGGGATTTATCGCAGCCTTTATGCAAAGCTAGCTCAACATTGGGAAATAAATATAGCCCCACATATCAACAGGGCAAAGAAGAAAAATTACATGATTATAGCAATTGATGCTTAAGAATCACTTGACAAAATCCCACACTCTTCATGATTGAAACCCTCAACAAAATAGGAATAGAGAGGAACTTCCTCAAATTGATCAAAAGCATCTACCCCCTCCCCCCAAAAAAAAAAAAAATCCTACAGCTAGCATTCTACATTATGGTAAAAGACTGAATACTTTCCTCCTAAGACTGGAACAAGGCAAAGATACATGTTCTCACCATTTTATTCAACATCATGGTGGAAGTGCTTTTACTTGCAAGGCTAGAAAAGATAAAAGACATACTGATCAGAGAGAAGAAATAAAACTTTCTATTTGCATATGTTATGATTGTCTATGTAGAAAATCCCAAGCAATCTACCAAAAGAAAAAATCCTAGAACAAATATATGAGTTCAGCAGAGTCTCAGGATACAAGATCAAAACACAAAATTCAATTACATTTCTATATACACTTACCATATTTGAGAGTTAGATTCTTGTAGACAGCTGTAGTAGAGTCATGATTTTTAATCCAATCTGTCTTTTAATTGGTGTATTTAGACCATTTACATTTATGGTAGTTTTTTAGATCCTAAGGCTTAAGTCTGCCATTTTTTTTTCTTTCTCTTTATCCTGTTTTTTTGTTTGTTTGTTTCTGTTTTCTTTTTCTGCTTTACTGTGAGGCACTTAAAACAGTTTTCATAATTTCGTTTTAATAGTTCTTTTGAATGTATATCTTTGCGTAGAGTATTTAGTGGTTGCTCTTATATTACATTATGTGTATGTAATTATCAGTCAACTGGTAATGACATTTTACCAGTTTTGAGTAAACTATCGAAAACTTACTTCTCTAAGTCCTTTTACTCTCCAACTTCCATTTATAATTGCCTTAAATGTATTTCTACATATATTGTGAAGGACATAAGACAGTGTTATAACTTTTGACTCAATTATCAAATATAATCAGAAAAGTAGAGAGGAAAATTACTATTGTATTTATTTTATTTTTACTCTTTTTCTTTTCTTCTTTCTTCCTTCCTGATGCTTAAAGATTCCTTATTTTATAATTTCCTTTCTCTTTGACAACTTCCTTTAGCCACTATTTTAGGTAAAGTCTGCTAGTGACAAATTTTGTTAGTTTTCATCATCTGAGATGTCTTGATATCCCTTTAATTCCTGGACAATATTTTCACTGGGTGTAGATAGTATTCAGAGTTTGAAAGTGCTTTTCTTTCAGCGCTTGAAAAATGTTGTGCCACTTCCTTCTGGCCTCCATAGTTTCTTATAAGAAATCCATTGCCATTTGACTTGTTTTTCCCCAATAGGTAGGGTTTCAATTTTCTCTAGCTGCAAAGGTTTTTACTTTGTCTTTAGTTTTCAGAAATTCAATTTGATGTGACTGCTATTTATCCCATTAACTGAGATTTTTATTTGTTTTTCTTTTTCACTTGTAATATTTCCATTTGGTTCTTCTTTATATCTTCTGTTTCTTTGCTGAGACTTCCTAATTTTTTTGTGAGTCTTTTTTTTCATGTGTGTTCATAATTATTCATTGAAGCATTCTTATGATGGTGACTTTTTAAAACCTTTGTCATAGCCTGGCAGATGTTGCTCAGTGGATTGAGTGTTGTCCCATGCACAAAGAGGTCACTGCTTCAATTCCCAGTCAGGGCACATGGCCAGGTTGCTGGCTCCCTCCTCAGGAGGGGACTTGCAGGAGGCAGCCCATTATTGATGTTTCTCTTTCATTGGTGTTTCTATCTCTCTTTCCCTCTCCCTTCCTCTCTCTCTAAAACCAATAAAAACATATTAAAATATTTAAAACCTTTGTCCTATCGCCTCACTGTTGGCACCTATTGATTTTTTTCACTCAGTTTGAGATATTCTTGATTCTTGGTGTGAATTTTTTTTATTGAAACCTTAATTTTTTACATTTTGTTTTAAGGCTCTGTGTTTTATTTAAACCTTCTACTTTAACTGACGTTTTGTGACACTGCTCTGTCAGAGGAAGAGGGGATTATCACATCATTACTGCCAGGTAGAGATAGAACTGCAGGTCCCACTATTGTTCTCCTTTGATACCTGAGGTAGAAGAGGCTTCTTAGTACTGATGGGTAGGGGTGGGAGTTCCAACTCACCACATAGCAGGTCTCTTCTGAGATGGTGTGTGTGGTGGGGGGAGGGTAGTGTTTTGCTGACTGAGGTGAAGTACCAGCTCCCTATTTGGCCTTCTCTAACCCCATATCAGTAGGGGATTGGGGCACCTTGTTATAACTTCATGAGGGTGGAATTTTAGGGTTCCCACTTGGCCTTTCCAGAAATGGGTGGGGTGGGGTCACAGCTGTAGTGTTTGTCTGAAGTAGAGAAGTTATTGTCTAAAAATTTTATCTCATGTCAGATTGTTCCTTTCCTGGTCCTTGTCATGCAAGAGGAGGATTTTCTTAGGGCTTTTTCTTTGTCTGTTTCTGTTGGTATTTCTGGGTTGCTAGATTCCTCAGTTCCAAGGCTGGGATATATGAGGCAAAAAGAAAACCTTGGAAACGTCATTCTGTCATTCCTCGGGTCCCAAGGTCCCTAACCAGTTTGCCTTCTCTCCACCTTTCAGTTTTCTTGTTTGTTTTATTATATAGTACCCAGAATTTTTGTTGTTGTTGTACTTAGTGGGAAGAATAAGGAAAGGTATGTCTACTCCAGGAAACTTATTATCCATTAATGGCTACATGATTTATAATGGGTCCCTGTTTCATTCCTTATATTTGTAAATTGTGTCTATTCTACTTTTTACATTATCAATCTTTGGTGCCATAAGTTTCCTCTGAGCACTACTTTAGTTGCACCCCATATATTTTGATAGGTTGCGTTTTTATTTTCATTCAGTTCTGTGTATTTTTTTGTTTCCTTTGAGACTTCTCTTTGACTCATGAGGTGTTTAAAGTGTTTTTTTTTTCATTTTTGAGTGTTTGTAGAATTTCCTATTTTCTTCATATTACTGATGTAAAGTCTGATTCCCTTTTGCTCAGAGAACACATTCTTTATTCTTTTAATGATTCTAAAATTGTTGAAGTTTGTTTTTTCACCCAGGTTTTGTCCTGTCTTTGTGAATGTTCCATGGGCATTTAAAAAAATATGTCTATTTTACTATTGTTTGGGGAGGGGGGGAGAATTATATAAATGAAAATTAGACCCTGTTGGAGATTATAGCGTTCAGTTCTTCTATATCTTTGCTAATTTTCTCTCTAGTAGTTCTATCTATTGATGTGAGTGGGGTGTTAAAGTCCCTAACTATAATTTTGAATTTGTCTGTCTGTCTGTCTTTTCAATTCTGCTTTCATTTTCTGAATTTTGAATCTCTGCTTTTTGGTGCATACACATTTAGGATTGCTGTGTCTTCTTAGTGTATCCATACTTTTATCATGTTGTGATATCCCACTCTGTCTCTTTGTAATTTTCTTTGCTCTAAAGTCAACTTTGTCTCAATAATATAGTCAGTCCAAATTTTTTAAATGATTTTAGAGTGTAGAAGGGAGAGAGGGAGGGAGGGAGGGAGGGAGGGAGGGAGCGAGCGAGCGAGAGAGAGAGAGAGAGAGAGAGAGAGAAACATTGATTGGTTGCCTAGCATGCACCCCAACCAGGGATAGAACCCAAAACCCAGGTATGTGCCCTGACCAGGAATTGAACCTGCCACCTTCTGGTGTATGGGAGGATGTTCCAACCAACTGAGCCATACCAGGCAGGGCTGTCAGTCCAAGTTTTAACCCACTCTGTCAATCTCTGTCTTTTAATTGATGCATTAGATCATTCATATTTAAAGTGATTATTGATATTAGAGCTTATGGTAAGTATGCCATTTATTTATTTACTAGAGGCCCAGTGCATGAAATTCGTGCAATTGAGGGGGGGTCCCTCAGCCTGGCCTGCACCCTCTCGCAGTCCGGGAGCCCTGGGGGGATGTCCGACTGACGGCTTAGTGGGCCTAAGCTGTCAGTTGGACATCCTTAGCATTCCACAGAGGCGGGAGAGGCTACCACTGCCACTGTGCTCGCCAGCCGTGAGCCTGGCTTCTGGCTGAGTGGTGCTCCCGCTGTGGGAGCACACTGACCACCAGGGGGGCAGCTCCTGTGTTGAGTGTCTGCCCCCTGGTGGTCAGCGTGCATCATAGTGACCTGTCATTCCACCATTCGGTCATTTGCATATTAGCCTTTTATTATGTAGGATACGCTGTAGATAAGGCCCCCTAGAACCATAAGAAATGCAAAAAATTCACTGTTAACTCATTCTCGAATTGCCCCCACTTAAAATCAAATTGCCTCCCCCCTTTGGGGCGTGTGCTGCACCTTGGGAACCGGTCGGCTTGACACTTTTCCTCTCTGAGCTTCATTTCTAAATACATACGCATACACCATGGGAACTGTAATCTCTTCTCCGCCTACCTCACTGGGTTGTCATGAGGAGGTTCTGAGCTAATAAACCTAGAAATGTTTCATCAAGTAAGTGATTTCTAAACGGGAAGGGATTGTTATTTTTAAGTCCATGGGTACCCTCACAGGTAGCAGGTGCTGATTAGGGGAGGAGGGCACGATTGTTTCCCCGGGCTGTAGCTATGGAAGCTTTGCAGAGGGTTCTGCAGTCCTCGGAGTGGGGGCTCTGGCCAGCAGCCCCGTAGCGGTGGTCATCCCTGGAGGCGCTGGCGGGGGGCAGGGCGTTAGGAGGGCGGCGAGGCCAAAGGGGAGTAACTGTCAAACCTTCTCGCTTGGCGCCATTCTTTAAATTGTACATGGCTTTTTTACAGCTGTACCTGCTCAGGGCAGGGCTCCAATCTCCTGGAGCTGGGTGGGGGCCTGGCCAGAGGGGAGCCAGGAGGGCTAGGAGGGCCGGTTTAGCTGCGCCCTCAGCAAGGTTCAGCTTGCTTCAGCTGTGAGATGGTGCTGCTGCTATGGGGGCGGGGGGAAGGGTCTGACCCTGGGGAGCCACTCAGGCCTACCTCCACCTGGGTCTGGAGTTGTAGGGAGGAGGGGCGTGCCTGGCCCCAGCGGAGGGGGTCTGGCAGTGGTTGGCTGCCGCCCGGGGTGCCTCGGGGTGCTGACAGGTCGTCGCTGGCATGCTATTGTTGTGGGCGCCCCTGGCGGGGGTGGCGGGGGAAGAGATCTGGAGTCGGAGGTGCGGGCTGCAGCTACCCCAGAGGCTGGGTCTTCTCCCCGTCCAGTCAGCCTCCCCATCCCCACAGGAGTGCGGAGGCTGGGGTAGGGTGTCCCTCCTTCCCCCCGGGGGTGTGGGGGGTGGGGTAGGGTGTCCGTGCAGGGGGATTGGAAGAGCTCCCCATGGCCACTTCCTCTTCCTTCTTTGCAGTCCAGGCTCCTGTCAGGCGCTCTCCTCAGACCCCGGGGGAACTTGGCTCCAGCCACCTGCCCCCCCCCCCCCCCCCCGCTGTGTGGGCATCCTCCTGCTAGTCTGTCAATATGCAAATTGGTCGTTACTGGGACACCATAACAGCAATTAGCATATTACCTCTCTGTATGTATAGATTTTGTTGTTGTTGTTGTTGTTGTTGTTTTCTCTGTTTCTTTTCCTTGCCTTCCTATGGGTTTCTTGCACATATTTTAGGATTTCATCATGTTTTATTTATATAATTTTTAGTATATCACTAAGTATAATTTTCTTAGTGGTTGCTCTAGCTCTAGAGAGTGTGTGTGTAACTTATCATGGCCTACAAATATCAACAGTTTAATATTTTGAATGAAGTATTGATTTAGGACCATATAAGTCCTTCCCACTTTTTAAATATAATTCTCAAGTAATTCCTCTACATAAATTGAACACATAACAGATATTGTTATAATTTTTACTCAATCATCAAATATGATTTAAGAAATTCACATTTTTACCCATTCATTGTTCTTTTTCTTTTTCTTAACTCTGGCCACCCAGCTCTGGTGGGCTCCCCACTCCATCTCTGTTGGTGCTTAACTGGGCTCCTTTTGCTGCTAGGTAGAGTGCCAGGAAACACGGGCTCCATATGGGGTTTTGTCCCTGGATGGAGGTTCCAGCATCCCCACGTCTGCCACTCATTGGAGGGCCAGGAGACATTTGTACTGGAATGGATTTCATATATTAAAGGCACCTAATGTAATGCTGATGTGATATCAGTCCTAGTGTAATTTTATCATATTGCCACCATTGCATGTTGGTGTCTTATTGAACTATTATTTTTCCCTCCTTTGAAACCAATGTCCATTGCTTTCCAAGATTTTTATGTGGCAAAAATGAAAGATTTAGTATCAGAAAATCTGAGTTTGAGTCTTGACTCTGCTTTTGGCAGCGTGATCTTTCTTGAGCAAAGGGCAGTGGTACTTTTCTTACTCATCAGTTGTTCTCTATTGTCATTTATGTTCTTGTCATGTCTATACCACCAGTGCCCCACTGGATGACCATAATGCACCAACCCTGAGGCTCTTGTTCTTAAATTTTAATCCTTAGACTGGTACTAGGCCGAGTGCATAAGAATCATATAGAGCTTGCTTTTGAAATAGAGATCCCCTGGCTTTACCCCAGATTTTATGTAGTAGATCTTAGACGGGGCCCAGAAATCTGTATTTTTAAAATTCTCTCCAGACAATTCTTTAAACACAGCCAGATGTGGGAACCACTTTGCCTGAAACACTTAGCATCAGTATATTGCCCATGGGAGGCAGTCAGAAAATGGTTGTTAAATTAAAGAAATTCTGGGAAAGAGCAGTCCATATAACTAAAAGGCTAGAAAACTGGCTCTTCAGAGGGGACCAAAGAAAGGGGCCATTTTATGGCCTTTTTCCTATTTTGAAGACTTAGACAAGTTGTTCCCCATTTGTGCAGTGAAATAACCAATAGGTAATGAGCTTAAATGGTAGCAAGACCAATTTTCATTATATGCCAATAAGAATTTTTGACCCTGGGTGGGATTCAGGATTAAAGCAGGTTATAGTAAGAGGTTGCAAACCAGCCTTTCATAATGTTCCAAACTCCTACCCCTCCTAGGTCAAAGGGGACCTAGCCACATGTTCTCTTAACATTTCCTTCTACTTATGTAATTCCAGCTGCATCATGAGTCCTTAGAAATAAATATAGCCTGATAAATTAAACCCGCAATTATTGCTTTTTAAAATGCTAGTGATTTCAAGGATTTTCTTTGAAAAGTCTTAGTCAATAGGAGCATACTAGTAAGACAAATAACACCAAAATACTTAGCTGTCTATTGAAAGTTCTTTGGAGTATCAAATAAAATGGGAACAGATGCAAGTAGACCAGAGCATGGTTAGTAGGTAACAGATTTATTGGACTTGCTCGTTTTAAAAATTAAGGTTATAAACAACATATGTCAAAAATCCTATAAAACTGCTCTGGAAATCACCTTCCTGGAAAGCGAAAATCCCTGCTAATGCTCTGAATTTGCTTTTCAGAACTGAAAGATGACATCGTATACATTTGCAGCACTGTTTGAAGCAATGCTTCTTTGAAACAGAGCTTACTCTGCCTGGGTGTGCATTCAGTAGCAACCCCAAAGTTTTAAACACCTGGTCTCTTCCCAGAATGTAATTTATCCAGTCCCTTGATAGAAGACAGCTTCTTTATTTACAAATACAGGTGGTGTTGCTATGAGTTACCGTTTTCTGGACGTTTTCATACATAGTTTATGATTTCAAAGCAAAAGGAGGTCAGATGAGAGTGAAATCACCAGATCTTCCATCTATTCTGAAGGCTAGAGACTAGAGGATAATCTCAACTGATTCTTTTTGTTTTTGCTGTCACATATGCAAATCTCCTGTTGAATCTCTCTGGTCCACTGTTCCCTCTAATGAAGTCATGTTCTGTGCTCAGTGCAGTAATATCCTCAGAAGCAGATGTCTCCCATAAAGCATGACCTCATTCCTTGGAATGGGAAGAGCCAGCACTAGATTGTTGGGATAATGTGGAAGCAAGGGCTTTGTTTAAAAATAGTTATCTTAAATAATGTGTTCAACTTTTTAATATGAACTTCTATAAAAAGGCAAATCTAGTTGTTTGTTATTTTTTGTTAACCTCACTCCTCAATTACAGAAGGGGAAATCACTAGGCCAGAAGGAATAGAGTCCTCACAGAGTATAGACACTGCCATCCAGTTATTTGTTAAAGACAGTGTGACAGATTTGAGTACAGAAGGGTGAACTTTGTATTTTCCAGATGCTAAGTCTAGGCTTTGTATCAAACCATGCTGAATCACAGCCTAGATAGATTTTATAACAGCCCTGTAGCTCAGAGGATATAAAAATCAAGTGCCCAAGGAAAGTTACTGACACAGATGCTCTCAGCAAATTAGGCAAGTGGGAACATTACTAGAGAAGGAAAGGGTAGAGGAAAAGAGTGGGCCAATTAGAAAGATACAGTTTGAAGCTGATTCAAAGTTGCTCAGGCAGATGGGCTTCCAGACTATTCCTGTTCTAGATGTAGGGCAGTTGCTGAGCACTGACTTCTCAAATTATTAGGAATAACTGAAATTCGTGACTCTAGCAATGTATAACCAGGCCTTTCAGTCACAGCTGGTGTTCTAGTGTGCTCCTCACTTCTGTTTGTGTCTATGTAGAAAGTGAGCACTCTAAGCGGGGGAGAGCTAAAGAGCTAATTTCCTAAGACAATAGGCAAAGACCTTTAACAACAGCTTCACAAAGAAATATAAGGTGCTTACCATCTGGGCTCAGTACCTCCAATTGTAAATATAATCACTACATTCCTATCAAAGGTCTGTTTCAGTTACAATTGTGCATTAAAAAATGCCAACATGCCAATAAGTATGTAAATATTAATTGAAGGTAATAAACTGAAATTATATTTCCTTTTCCAACTCCCACATTAGTCACTTTGGCTGGCAACTAGCCCTCCTCCAAAGAGCAATGTGAGCTTTACCCCTACCTTAAAGTAAACCTTTTAGAGCAAACCTCCCAGATGTCTCATGCTCCTTAGAGTCCATCCATCCTCTTCCCTCCTCCTGCACCTCATCTTTCATTCTTCCCATATCTGATTCCTCTCGAGGCAATGACATTAGTCCCTGAAATGAAAATTAACAGAAAACCGATACGAGATCAATGGACTTTTTAAAAGTTAGTATGCCTGGGTAAACTGTTAAAAAACAGCAATAACAATTGAGGTCAAGTATCAGCTGTGCCTCAAGGAAGTGCTACAAACTAGGAATAGCAATACATTTTTTAAAAAAAGGCTATTATACTTTTTTCTCTATCAGGGAGAAAAAATACCCAATGGCATCCTATTAAACAAAGGAGTTAGGCCCAAATTAATATATTACAGAACAAATACTTATCGTGTTCTATAAACTTTTGCAGAGCATAGAGAGAGAAGGAATGCTTCCTAGTTCATTTTTGAAATTGGTATGACCTTGATCACAAGCCATTCCAAAGACAGCACCAAAAAGAAAACTAAAGATGTTACACATAAAAACTCTAAATAAACTACCAGTAAATTATAAAATATAATATGTCATTACCAAGTAGGTTTTGTCCTAAGAAAGCTAAGGTGGTTCAATAATAGGAAGTATCTAACATGTTAAGTGCCCAGCTTGTTTTGTCTTTCTGACGGAAAGTATAGTGTCAGTCACCGGTGACTGACATGGGACTTAACATGTTAAATTCACATTACATTATCAGCTCAAAAGATATAGATCATATGATCAGCTCAGATGCCACAAAGACATTTGACAGAAAAGTAGCACACTTTTCTGATCATTCTTAGAAACTAAGAATAAAAGGGTGTTATTTAATATGATAAATAATTTCTTGGACTAATAAATAGCATAATACTTAATGGTAAGTGTATTAAAGGCATTCCTGCCAAAATCAGTAATAAGACAAATATGCTCATTACAACTGCTGATCTTTAGCATTATTCTTGACGTTCTAGCCAATGTAGTAAGGCAAGAAACTGAAATAATAGGTGTAACTATTGGGGAATTATACAAACTATCATTATTTACAGATTTGATTCTATAACTAGAAAACCCAAGATAATTGATTGAAAAGATCTATATATATAAAAGCCCAGCGACCATTAAGGTGGAACAACCAAATGACAGAACCACCAGAATGACCAGTTGCTATGATGTGAACTGACCACCAGGGGGCAGACGCTTAATGCCAGAGCTGCTCCCTGGTGGTCAGTGTGCTCCCACAGTGGGAGCACCACTCAGCCAGAAGCCGGGCTCATGGCTGGCGAGCACAGTGGTGGTGGCAGCACTAAGGAGCAGCGAGCCAAGTGGTAAGGAGTGAGCAGGTGGGCGGTTAGGTGGCCAGGTCTCACATTGTCCATTCTGTGTAGAATAAATATAGTGCCAAACTACTTGTGAAGTTCAAACAACATTAAGAGTTGAATATAATTAAAAGAATTGGAAAGAAAAAAACCTTCTACAAGAAATTAAATCTTCCAAGGCCATTTCAGTGTCTTGCCTTAGGATCATAATTTTGAACATCAATTCATATTGGGTTAAAAGGCTTGGCTATTTGAGCTTTCTGTGTGCTTCAGTTTTGGATAAATGAATTTATATAGTTAGGAAATTTTGCAAATAATTGAACTTATAGTTATTGAGTGCCTAGAGACTATCTTATACGTGCTTTTTATGTTATCTTTTACTAGATGCCCATTGCACGAAGATTCGTGCTATAGACCTTCCTTCACCTGGCTGCCAGCACCAGTTTTCCTCCAGCACCAGGGACCCAGGCCTTGGCTCTGGCCACCTGCCGATCGGAGCGGCGGGAGGCACGGGTGGCGGGACTCGCAAGTCCCACTGCCCGAGCCTTCCGCCGGCCCGATCAGTCCCCCGGTGGGACTCGCGAGTCCCGCCGCCCGCCAGCCCTATCAGTCCCCACTCAGCGGCAGCCGATCAGGTCAGCGGGAGGCGCGGGACTCGGGGACTCGCGAGTCCCGCCGGCTGATCAGTCCCCCCTCAGCAGCAGCCAATTGGGCCAGCGGGAGGCGTGGGCGGCGGGATCAGTACCCCCTTAGCAGCACTCGCGAGTCCCGCCGGCCCGATCTGTCCCCCCTCAGCCGCGGCTGATTGGGGAGGTGCAGGCGGCGGGACTTGTGCAATGGGGGGCGGGGCAGTGTGTGGGGGCCACCATCTTTGCTGGGTTAATTTGCATAGCACCCTGATTGGCTGTGGGCATAGCGAAGGTACGGTCAATTAGCATATTCCTCTTTTATTAGGTAGGATAATCCTTACAACAACTCTGTATCCCCATTTTACAAATGAGGTTGCACTCAGAGAGATGAAGCAATTTGCTCAATGTCATATAGCACTTAGTAAGTGGCAGGGTTGGGAACTGAATGCAGTTCTATGGCTTACAATTATGTATTCAGTATCCCTGTAAGGGAAAAGGTATTTCCTGGAACAAAGTTCTGAAGAGTACAATGTGTAGAAGATGGCATGGACAGGTATCTTGATGCAAAATCTTTCATTTTTTCCCCACTTATTACAACTTTCTTCATAACAGTCTTGGAAAGCAATGGAACTTGGGTTCAAAGGAAGGGAAAATGATAGTTCCCTAACACAAACATACATGACTAATGGAGGCCTTTGTGGAAGGAACTTTGTATGTGTCTAAAGGGATCAATGGAATTTATTTAGACATTCAAGAAACCTTTAATTGAAGTTCTTCAGCAAAGGTTATTATGCTCTAAGTTGTGTCACCATGCACCATGGTGTTAGAGGGACCATCCTATGAAGAGTGCTTTAACTCAGGGATAAAAGATAATGATAAATGCACATCTTGCTAGGTTGGGAAGTATAAACAGAAGAGTTTCTATAATAGCTCATTCTGGTTTGATTTAACATTTTTATATGTGGTCTTGCAATGAAATCTGTAAGTTCACAAATAACGAATCATTTTGTTCAGACACCCATTCAAAGCCCTGCCACTTACTAGTTGTGTGACCTCTGACAAGTTCCTTAACCTCTCTTGTACTGTTTCCTCACCTGTAAAATAATGAAATTGGACGTAAACATCTCAACTAGAAATTCTATAGCTTAACTTAACTCAGCTTTCCTCTCTGTGTCTACAATGAAAACAACATATAATCAAGTTCTTTAGTTGATTAGAGCAATGGTAGAGAGTGACAATTATAGGGTCAAGGACCAGAGAAAACAATTGTTAAACAGAATTAGTCACTATACAGAGTTCAGTGTAACCAGATTGTCAAAACACTGTTTCTGCCAGCCATCTGCTGGATCATAAATATAGCTTTGTTATACAGAACCATCCTTTATAATTGGGCTTAACCTGTACCACAGATTTCTTCAATAATAGAATTATAAAACTCTTATATAGCATTTTAGACCTCAGGTCCACAACATTTTAGAGTAAGAGGCTATCTAGTCTATACCTATATTTGGCAAACAGATGAAGTGATTCCCACCAGGTCAGATAGCAAATAAATCATGGAGCTATATCTCTGAACAACTTAGTCCAGTTCTCCTTCACTGAGTTCCAAAAACAGACAGAAATATAGCCATTTGAGTCCTTAGGCCAGACCTATTTTTAAGCTGTTTGGCAGGTCTGTCAGGTAGGTATGTGGCTTGATAATAATGGTGATGAAAAAATGAATTTGATTATTATAGCTGCTACTTATTACCTATATGTGCCAGGCATTGTACTAAGAACTATGCATTATCTCACTCAATCTTCTTGACATCCCTTTAGAGAGATATATTATTGTCCCAATTTTCATAAATTAAAAAAAAAACTGATTCGGAAAAGTAAAGTAAACTAGCCAAGGTCATACAGCTATTGAATGTTAGAATTAGAATTCAAGCCCAGTTCTGAAAGAATAGCAAAGCTCATGGTATTTCCCTAACCTCAGTATTTCCCAAACAGTATAATCTAGAACCTTAATTCAACGGAAGATGGCTATTTCTTGAAAAAAGTTCTGTGGCCAAATAAGTTTGGGAAATGCTGCTTTTCATATTTCATTTTGGAGAGTCACTTTTCCCATTTATGTATTAAAAGGTCTGAGAGGTCTTCAATGAAGAAATCTGCTTATTTTTCCTTAACCCTTTGTTTCCCAAACTCTTTTGACCTAGGAATACTTTTTCTAAGAACATCTGTTAATATCACACAGGACCCTACTGCTCCCTGAAATATGGTATGAAATATTCTGCACAAGACCATGCAGTCCATTCCATTCACCTTTCTAATTCACTTCAGAGATTGTTGCTCTTAGGTCTGTCTGCCTTTTTTATCCTAACCATTAAAGTGACCAAAGACTCAGTATTGCAAATATTTCCTTAGCAAGAACATACACTTGTCAATTTGAGAACATCTTTGGTAATATAGAAACCTATACCTCATGGAACTTTGAGAAACTATTAAGCTTCTGAAATGTCAGCAATTAGTGGGACTTGTTTTAGTGTTGCCTGGACCACAGTAATTTTTTTATATATTTTTACTGATTTTAGAGAGGAAGGAAAAGGGAGAGAGAGATAGAAATATCCATGATGAGAGAGAATCATGGATCGGCTGCCTCCTGCAAGTCCCCCACTGGGGATCGAGCCCACAACCCAGGCATGTGCCTTGACCAGAATCGAACCTGGGACCTCTCAGTTCACAGGCCGATGTTCTATCCACTAAGCCAAACTGGCTAGGGCGCATAGTAATGTTTTTGATAAGATTTTTACATCTTTACCAAACCAAACCATAACTGGGCCAGCATAGTTTTGCAGCTGATCATAACGTACTATAAGTCATGTTTTTGGAGCCTGAAGCCCCAGGCATGAGCCTCTGCTGCAAAGACTAGAGAGGAAATCCTTGGATGAGGACACAAGCCTACTCACATCAGAAATACCTTTAGAGATTGGGATGGGATGGGAAGAGATGGGATGGGATGGGATGGGATGGGATGGGATGGGATGGGATGGGATGGGATGGGAATCAATTTGCACAGCCTTACCTTTACTTGTCTTTTTGTCATGCTTAGTGCAGATATTAGAATAGTAATCTGTGCTCTGAACATGGACATTCCATGTGGTTCTCATTCAAAATTCTTACTATTTGAAGCTAATAGCTCCCATTTTCTTCAAAAGTATTGAACTTGATGCACATATTTGTACATTCTCTCTGTTTACAATTCTAATGGTGTGAGACAGAATGTGAAATAAACTCTTAAGGTTACAGGATTTGAAGATACGGACTATGTTGAAGGTTGCATTTTTTAATAAAAATTCCCAATCCTATACCTCCTCATCTGCCAGCCATTGTCTTTCCTTCTCTCATTTTGCTTCACTGTGGTAATGAAGAATGTTGGTCATGTCCAGTTCTCTGATGTAGCTCTCTGTATAATGGGAGGAAGTCATTAAAGTATAACCAAAGAGCAAATAAAATTAAATAAACATTTATCGAGTACCTACTATAAGTGCATCACTTTCACTTATTTCCTATCCCATCCTTTCTTGTCCCTTCCCTTCCCTTCCCTTCACATTCCATCCCCTCCCATCTCACCCAATCCAATCCCATCCCATCCCTTCCCATCTCATCCCAATGGCTGCAAAACAACTCTAAAAATTGGTAGAATCATGCTCATTTTGATGCTGTTATTGGTATTCTTAGCATGACTGATTTAGTAGAAGATACAATAACTTGGAGTCAGAAGAATCTTTGTTCACATCACAAGATTACCATTTCCTTCAGTTATTCAGTTATTCATTTAACAAATATTGTATTGAGCATCTATACTAATCTATACTAATAAAAGTGTAATATGCTAATTAGACCAGACACCTTCTGGATGTCCTTCCAGACAAAGCCACGGTGGCGAGGCAGAGGCAGTTAGGGGTGATCAGGCCAGCAGGAGAGAGCAGTTAGGGGGATCAGGTCGGCAGGGGAGAGCAGTTAGGGGGATCAGCCTGGCAGGGGAGAGCAGTTAGGGGGATCAGGCTGGAAGGGGAGAGCATTTAGGGGGATCAGGTTGGCAGGGGAGAGCAGTTAGGGGGATCAAGCTGGCAGGGGAGAGCAGTTAGGGGGAATCAGGCAGACAGGTAGGCAGGTGAGCGGTTAGGAGCCAGCACTCCCAGATTGCAAGATCGGGCCTAAACCAGCAGTTGGACATCCCCCAAGGGGTCCTGGATTGGAGAGGGTGCAGGCCAGGCTGAGGGACACACACCTCCAGTGCACAAATTTCGTGCACCAGGCCTCTAGTCCACTATAAAAGAAATGTTTTTAGGTGCTGGAGATATAGGGATGAATAAAGCATAGCCCTGGCCCTCAAGGAGTTAACAATCTAGTAAATGGAACAAGCACATACTCAAAAAATTACAACTTGATAAGTATAACAATTTATTATGAGTACACATAGGAATTGTTGTCTGAGCTGAGTCTCAAAAGACAAGAAGGCATTGAAAGAAAGATGGATTGGAGAAGGGCACTTAAGGCAGAGGGAATGGCATGAAGAAAGGTACAGAGGCAAGAGGTATGTGGAAGGAGAGTGTGGTGGATATAGAGCTAGGGCTTAGAGGTCTTTGTTGAACTACAAGGAGTTCAGTATTGCATTTAAACTAGTGGATGTTTTATAACTTTCTTTTCATACTGAATATAGAGTCAGAAGAATCTTAGATAAGTTTTAGATTTACAAAACAATTGAGCAGAAACAGAGTTTCCATATACTCTGTCTCTTCCCACCCTTGGAAACCATTGATTTTTTTTTTTACCATAGTTTTACCTTTCCCAGAATGTCCTATGATTGGAGTCACACAGTATTTAGCTTTTTCAGACATGTTTCTTTCACTTAGCAACATGCATTAAAGGTTCCTCTTGGTCTTCTTGTGCCTTGATAGGTCACTTCTTTTTACTGCTCAATAATATTCTATTGTATGGATGGACCACAATTTGTTTATCCATTCACCTATTGAATGCATCTTGGTTGTTTCCAATTTTAGCAATTATTAATAAAGATACAATAAAATTTTATATGGAGGTTTTTGTGTCAACATAAGTTTTCAACAAATTTGGGTAAATACCTAGGAGTTTAATTTCTGATTTGTGTGCTAAGACTTTATTTCGCTTTGTAAGAAACTGCTGAACTCTCTTATAAAGTGTCTGTACCATTTTGCATTCCCACCGGCAATGAATGAGAGTTCCTGTTGCTCTACATCCTTGCCAGCATATAGTGTTATCAGTGTTTTGGATTTTGGTCATTCTAATAGGTATGTAGTGCTATCTAATTGTCTTAATTTGCATTTTCCTAATGACATATTATTTTGAATATCATATGATTATTTGCAATCTACATATCTTTCTTTGGTGAGGCATCTTTCAGATCTTTTGCCATGTCTTAATTGGGTTGTTTGTTTTCTGACTGTTGAGTTTTAAGAATTCTTTATATATTTTGGATACATGTCCTTTATCAGATATGTGTTTTAAAAATATTTTCTCCGAGTCTATGTCTTATCTTTTGATTAACTAATCATTTATTTTTTACTTTCATGGATTGTGCTTTTGGAGCTCTGCCTATAAACCTATTGCCAAATCCAAGGTCAACTCGATTTTCTTCTATGTTATTTTATAGGGGTTATAGAGTTTTGTGTTTTGCATTTAGGTCAGTGATCCATTTTGAGATCATTTTAGTGAAAGGTATAAAGTGAGTGTCTGGATCCTTTTTTTTTTCTTTTTATCTTTATTGTTGAAAGTGTTACAGATGTTCCCCTTTTTTCACCCATTGACCCCTTCCTCTCCGCTCCTGCCACCCACCCGCCCCCCCACAGGCCTTCACCACACTATTGTCTGTGTCCATAGGTTATGCATAAATGCATGTAAGTTCTTTGGTTAATCCCTTTTTACGCCGCCCCTTTTTCTTTTGCATATGGATGTCCAATTGTACCAGCACCATTTGTTGTAGAAATTATTTTTCTCCATTGGATTGCCTTTGCTGCTTTGTCAAAGATCCAGTTGATTATATTTGTTAGGGTGTATTTCTGGGCTCTCTACTTTGGTCCATTAATCTATATTTCTATTAGCCCACCAATACTGAACTATCTTGATTACTATAGCTTCATGCTAAATCTTGAATCAGGTAATGTCAGCCCTCCAACTTTGTTATGTTTTTCAATATTTTGATGGATATTATGAGTCGATTTACTGTACGTATAAACTTTAGAATTAGGTTTTTTATATATATCCACAAAGTAAAGGGCTGAGATTTTGATTGGGATTGCATTGAATCTATAGATCAAATTGAGAAGAAATGACATCTTAGCATATTGAACAGTTGTTCATTGCTGGTATATAGAAAAGCAATTGACTTCTGCATATTAGGCTTGTATCCCTCAGCCTTATTATATTTCTTTATTAGTTTCAGTTTTTTATAAATTATCTGAATTTTTTACATATAAAATTATGTCATATGCAAATGAAGATGCTTTTATTTATTCCTTTCTATTCTGCATATCTTTTATTTCCTTTTCTTGCCCTCTTCCATTAGCTAGGAGTTGCAGTGTGATGTTGAATAGGAGTGGTGAGAAGGAACATCTTTGCCTTGTTCTCAGTCCTAGAGGGAAAGCATCTAGTTTCTCACAATTACGTATGATATTTGCTCTAGATTTTTTGTAGACTTCTTTCTTTTATCACATTGATGAAGTTCCCCTCTATTGATAATTTGATGAGAGTTCTTATCATGAATGGATCTTGGATTTTGTCAAATGATTTTTTTCTGCATCTGTTGATAAGATCATATGATTTTTCTTCTTTAGCCTGTTGATGTGTGATGGATTAAGTTAAGTGATGTTTTTTCTTCAGTTTGTTTTTTATTTCAAGAAAAACAATTTTAAATATAACGTTACATGCAATAAACCTTAATATTTCAAGAAAAACAATCTTAAATATAATAATGTTACATTCAATAAACATTAATATCTCAAGAAAAATGATTTTAAATATGATAATGTTACATGCAATAAACACCAGTTATTCAAGAAAAATGATCTTACATATAATAATATTACATGCAATAAACATTAATATTTCAAGAATAAAGGGATTTTAAGTATACCTGGTAATAATATTACCAAAACTGTACTAACATAGTATGGTATCACAAAAGTTATAGGAAATATTAAAAATTTGCAAATAACAGGATTACTTCTATTATATTTTAGCACTAGGTGTGCCAGTTAATAATGCGGATTTTGTAATTAAAGACAACACGATAATTTCAAGAGAAACATCAAAAGTGCTTTATTCAAAGTAATGTCCATCGCTAGCTACACATTTCCCCCATCTTTCAGGAAATTTGTGGATACCTTCCCAATAGAACTTTCCTGGTTTTGAGGCAAACCATTCAGAGACCCAATTTTCCGCTTCTTCATACGTTTTGAAGTGCTGCTCAGAAAGTGCGTGTGCCATCGATCAAAACAAGTGGTAATCTGAAGGAGCAAGGTCTGGTGAATACAGCGGGTGGGTTAATACTTCCCAGGAAAGATCTTTAAACGTGACTTTAACTGGTTTGTAAGTGTGTGATGGTGTGTCATCATGAAGCGAAATTACTTTGCCATGTCTTCTGGAACATTCTGGTTGTTTCACGATCAAAGCGTGGTTCAAATTGATTATTTGTTGTTGGTAGTGATCAGTATTACTTGTTTCACCTGGTTTTAGAAGCTCATAATACACCACACCTTCCTGATCCCACCAAACACAGAGCATTGTCTTCTTTCCGAAGTGATTCGGCCTTGCAGTTGATGTTGATGGTTGACCAGGATCAACCCATGATTTTGTGCATTTGGGATTCTCAGAATAAATCCACTTTTCATCGCCAGTCAAAATTTGATGCAAAAAAGACTCTTTTGTGCTGTTGAAGCAACATTTTACTGATGACTTTTCGGTTCTCCATTTGTCTTTCGTTCAGTTGATGTGGCACCCATTTTCCTTCCTTTAAAATCTTTCCCATTGCTTGTAAATGATCAGAAATTGTTTGCTGAGCAACGTTTCATGTTTCTGCAAGTTGTTTTTGAGTTTGACATGCATCTTCATCCAATAATGCTTGTAATTGTTGGTCTTCAAACTTTTTTCAGTTGACCTGGACGTTCTTTGTCTTTCACATAGAAATCATCACTTTTAAAGTGTTTAAACCAGCATTCACAAGTATCTTGAGATGGAGCATGTTCACCATAAGCTTCCCGAAGTATTCAGGAGCACTTTTCTTCAAAATAAAGTAATGAATTATAACTTCTGCAAATGCTCTTTTTTGGGCACGAAATTCAACATTTTTAAGTGTAAAAATATCTACGATGTTAACACCTTCAGCAAATTTGACATATGAATTTTTGAAGCTTGCTGTCAATACAACAAAATACCATACATATAAAATCACATATATCAACATATGTGTAACTCCATCTATTGAAAAAAAAATCCGCATTATTAACATATAGTAGATGTACCACAGTTTTTAATCCACTCATCTGCTGCTGGGCACTTAGGCTGTTTCCAAATCTTAGCTATTGTAAATTGTGCTGCTATGAACATAGGGGTACATATATCCTTTCTGATCAGTGTTTCTGGTTTCTTTGGATATATTCCTAGGAGTGGGATTAGTGGGTCAAATGGGAGTTACATTTTTTTTCAATTTTTTTTATTGATTAAGGTATTACATGTCTCCATATCTCCCCATTGCCCCCCCCACCTCACTCCCATAAATGCCCTCACCCCCAGTGTCTTGTGTCCATTGGTTATGCTTATGTGCATGCATACAAGTCCTTCGGTTGATCTCTTACCTCCCACCTCCCCTCTCCAGCCTTCCTGCTGTAATTTGACAGTCTGATGCTTCTCTGCCTCTGTATCTTTTTGTTCAGGTTATAATGTTCTTTATTATCCACAAATGAGTGAGATCATGTGGTATTTTGTTTGTCACTGACTGGCTTATTTCACTTAGCATAATGCTCTCCACTTCCATCCATGCTGTTGGAAATGGTAAGAATTCCTTCTTTTTTAAAGCAGCGTAATATTCCATTTTGTAGATGTACCCTAGTTTTCTAATCCACTCATCAGCTGATGGGCACTTAGGCTGTTTCCAAATCTTAGCTATGGTGAATTGTGCCGCTATGAACATAGGGGTGCATATATCCTTTCTGATTGGTGTTTCTAGATTCTTGGGGTATATTCCTAGAAGTGGGATAACTGGGTCAAATGGCAGTTCCATGTGTAGTTTTTTTGAGGAAACTCCATACTGTTCTCCACAGTGGCTGTACCAGTCTGCATTCTCACTAGCAGTGCATGAGGGTTCCTTTTACTTCGCATCCTCACCAGCACTTGTTTGTTGATTTGTTGATGATAGCCATTCTGACAGGTGTGAGATGATACCGCACTGTCATTTTGATTTCCATCTCTCGGATGATTAGTGACTTTGAGCATGTTTTGATATGTCCTTTGGCCTTCCTTCTGTCTTCTTTCGAAAAGATTCTATTTAGGTCCGTTGCCCATTTTTTGATTGGGTTGTTTACCTTCCTTTTGTTAAGTTGTATGAGTTCCCTGTAAATGTTGGAGATTTAAGACTTATCGGAGATAACATTGGCAAATATGTTCTCCCATGCAGTGGGCTTTCTTATTGTTTTGTTGATGGTTTCTTTTGCTGTGCAGAAGCTTTTTATTTTGATGTAGTCCCATTTGTTTATTTTCTCTTTAATTTCTATTGCCCTAAAAGCTGTATTGGTGAAGATATTGCTTTGGCAAATATCTGAGATTTTACTGCCTGTTTATTCCTCTAGTATTTTTATGGTTTCCCATCTTACATATAAGTCCTTTAGCCATTTTGAGTTTATTTTTGTGTATGGTGTAAGTTGGTCTAGTTTCATTTTTTTGAATGTATCTGTACAACTTTCCCAACATATTTATTGAAGGGACTGTCTTGACTCCATTGTATGCTCTTGCCTCCTTTGTCAAATATTAATTGAGCATAGTGTTTTGAGTAGATTTCTGGGTTCTCTATTCTATTCCATTGGTCTATACGTCTGTTCTTATGCCAGTACCAGGCAGTTTTGAGAATCGTGGCTTTGTAATACAGCTTGATATCTGGTATTGAGATCCCTTCTACGTTGCTGTTCTTTCTCAGGATTGCGGCAGCTATTCGAAGTCTTTTTTTTATTACAGATGAATTTTTGGAGAGTTAGTTCTAGGTCTGTGAAATATGCCGTTGGTATTTTAATGGGGAGTGCATTGAATCTATAGATTGCTTTGGGTAGTATGGACATTTTAATGATGTTGATTCTACCAATCCATAAACACGGTATGCTCTTCCATCTATTTATGTCTTCCTCTATCTCTTTTTTCAATGTCCTGTAGTTTTCTGAGTAGAGGTCTTTTACCTCCTTAGTTAAGTTTATTCCTCGGTATCTTAATTCTTTTGGTGCGATCATAAATGGGATTGTTTTCTTAGTCTCTCTTTCTATAAGTTCACTGTTGGTGTATAGAAATGCCATAGATTTCTTGGCATTAATTTTGTATCCTGCTACATTGCCGAATTCATTTATTAAGTCTAATAATTTTTTGATGGAGTCTTTAGGGTGTTCTATGTACCGTATCATGTCATCTGCAAATAATGACAATTTTACTTCTTCTTTTCCAATTTGGATGCCCTTTATTTCTTCTTTGTGTCTGATAGCTATGGCTAGCACTTCCAGTACTATGTTGAACATGAGTGGTGAAAGCAGGCATCCCTGTCTTGTTCCTGTTCTTAGGGGAAATGGTTTTATTTTATGCCCATTGAGTATGATGTTGGCTGTAGGTTTGTCATATAAGGCTTTTATTATGTTGAGGTATGATCCCTCTATTCCCACTTTGCTGAGCGTTTTTATCAGAAAAGGGTGTTGGATTTTGTCAAATGCCTTTTCTGCATCAGTTGATATGATTATGTGATTTTTGTCTCTCACTTCGTTTATGTGATGTATCACATTTATTGATTTGCGGATATTGTACCAGCCTTGCATTCCTGGAATAAATCCCACTTCGTCATGGTGTATGATCTTTCTAATGTAATGCTGGATCCGGTTTGCTAGAATTTTGTTGAGGATTTTAGCATCTATGTTCACCAGGGATATTGGCCTGTAATTCTCTTTCTTTGTGGTGTCTTTATCTGGTTTTGGGATTAGGGTAATGCTGGCTTCATAGAAAGAGTTTTGAAGTGTGCCTTCCTCTTAAATTTTTTGGAATAGTGGAAGTTAGATTTTTAATTTTTTGAGGAAACTCCATACTGTTTTCCACAGTGGCTGCACCAGTCTGCATTCCCACCAGCAGTGCAAAAGGGTTCCTTTTTCTCCGCATCCTCGCCAACACTTGTCGTTTGTTGATTTGTTGATGATAGCTATTCTGATAGGTGTGAGATGATACCACATTGCCATTTTGATTTGCATCTCTAGGATGATTAGTGACTTTGAGCATGTTTTCATATGTCACTTGGCCTTCCTTCTGTCTTCTTGTGAAAAGTATCTATTTAGGTCCATTGCCCATTTTTTGATTGGATCATTTATCTTCCTTTGGTTAAGTTGTATGAGTTCCCTGTAAATGTTGGAGATTAAACCCTTATCAGTGATAACATTGGCAATTATGTTCTCCCATGCAGTGGGCTTTCTTGTTGTTTTGTTGATGGTTTCCTTTGCTGTGCAGAAGCTTTTTATTTTGATGTAGTCCAATTTGTTTATTTTCTCTTTAGTTTCCATTGCCCTAGGAGCAGTATCAGTGAAGAAATTGCTTTGGCATATGTCTGAGATTTGCTGCCTGTGGATTCCTCTAGTATTTTTATGGTTTCCCATCTTATGTTTAAGTCCTTTATCCATTTTGAGTTTATTTTTGTGGATGGTGTAAGTTGGTGGTCTAGCTACACTTTTTTGCATGTATCTGTCCAATTCTCCCAACACCATTTATTGAAGAGACTGTTTTGACTTCATTGTATGCTCATGCCTCCTTTGTCGAATATTAATTGGGCATAGTGGTTTGGGTCGATTTCTGGGTTCTCTATTCTATTCCATTGGTCTATATGTCTGTTCTTGTGCCAGTACCAGGCTGTTTTAAGAACAGTGGCTTTGTAATATAGCTTGATATCTGGAATTGAGATTCCACCTACTTTGTTCGTCTTTCTCAGGATTGTTGCAGCTATTCGGGTCTTTTTTTTATTCGAGATGAATTTTTGGAGAGTTAGTTCTAGGTCTGTGAAATATGTCGTTGGTATTTTAATGGAGATTGCATTGAATCTATAGATTGTTTTGGGTAGTATAGACATTTTAATGATGTTGATTCTATCAATCCATGAATACGGTATGTTCTTCCATCTGTTTATGTTGTCCTCTATCTCTTTTTTCAGTGTCCTGTAGTTTTTCGCATATAGGTCTTTTACCTCCTTAGTTACGTTTATTCCTAGGTATCTTAATTTTATTGGTGCGATGGTAAATGGGATTGCCTTCTTAGTCTCTCTTTCTGTAAGTTCACTAGTGGTGTAAAGAAATGCCATAGATTTCTTGGCATTAATTTTGTATCATGCTACATTGCCGAATTCATTTATTAAGTCTAATAATTTTTTGATGGAGCCTTTAGGGTTTTCTATGTACACTATCATGTCATCTGTGAATAAGGACAGTTTTACTTCTTCTTTTCCAATTTGGATGCCTTTTATTTCTTCTTGTCTGATCGCAATGGCTAGTACTCCAATATTATGTCGAACAGGAGTCGTGAGAGTGGGCATCCCTGTCTTGTTCCTGTTCTTAGGAGAAATGGTTTTAGTTTTTGCCCATTGAGTGTGATGTTGGCTGTGGGTTTGTCATATATGGCTTTTATTATGTGGAGGTATGATCCTTCTATTCCCACCTTGCTGAGAGTTTTTATGAAGAAATGGTGTTGGATTTGTCTAATGGTTTTTCTGCGTCAATTGATATGACTATGTGATTTTTATCTCTCAATTTGTTTATGTGTTATGTCACGTTTATTGATTTGCGGATATTGTACCATCCTTGCATCCCCGGGATAAATCCTATTTGGTCATGGTGTATGATCTTTCTGATGTACTGCTGGATCCGATTAGCTAGAATTTTGTTGAGGATTTTTGGCATCTGTGTACATGAGGGATATTTGCCTGTAATTCTCTTTCATTGTGTTGTCTTTATCTGGTTTTGGTTTAGGGTAATGCTGGATTCATAGATGAGCTTGGAAGTGTTCCTTCCCTTTGAATTTTTTGGAATAGTCTGAGGAAGATAGCTTTTAGTTATTCCTTGAATGTTTCGTATAACTCCCCTGTGATGCCGTCTGGCCCCGGGCTTTTGTTTGCTGGGAGCTTTTTGATGACTGCTTCAATTTTTTCCATAGTTATTGGCCTATTGAAATTTTTAGAATCTTCCTGATTGAGTTTTTGAAGGTTGTATTTTTCTAGGAATATGTCCATTTTCGCCAGCTTGTCTCGTTTGTTAGAGTTTTTTATAGTATTTTTCAACAATCCTTTGTATTTCAGTGGGGTCTGTTGTTATTTCGCCTCTTTCATTTTGATTTTGTTTATTTGGGTCCTCTCTCTTTGCTTCTTGGTGAGCCTAGCTAAAGGTTCATCAATCTTGTTTATCCTTTCTAAGAACCAGCTCTTGGTTTTATTGATCTTTTTTTGTTTGTTTTTATTTTTTTGGTCTCTATGTCGTTTATATCTGCTCTGATCTTTATTATCTCCTTTCTTCTGCTCACTCTGGGCTTTTCTTGTTGCTCTCTTTCAAATTCTTTAAGTTGTAGAGTTAGATTATTTTTTTCTTGTTTTTTGATGTAGGCCGGTAATGCTATGTACTACCCTCTCAGGACTGCTTTCACTGTGTCTCATTGGTTTTGCGTTGTTGTGTTTTCATTGTCATTTCTTTCCAGGATGTTTAATTTTTTGTTTGATCTCTTTGGTAACCCAATCATTTTTTTAAAATATATTTTATTGATTTTTTTACAGAGAGGAAGGGAGAGGGATAGAAAGCTAGAAACATCGATGAGAGAGAAACATCGACCAGCTGCCTCCTGCACACCCCCTACCGGGGATGTGCCCACAACCAAGGTACATGCCCTTGACCGGAATCGAACCTGGGACCTTTCAGTCTGCAGGCCGACACTCTATTCACTGAGCCAAACCGGTTTTGGCAACCCAATCATTTTTAATAACACGTTATTCAGTTTCCAAGTGTTTGAATTTTTTGGATTGTTTTTATTGTAGTTGATTTCTAATATTATGACATTGTGGTTTGATAAGATGCTTGATATTATTTCAATCTTCTTGAATTTGGAGATACTTTGCCTGTGACCCAATATGTGATGTATCTTTGAAAATGTCCCATGTGCACTTTGAGAAGAATGTATATTCTATAGCTTTGAGGTGAAATGTTCTGAAAATGTCAATTAAGTCCATCTGATCTAGTGAGTCATTTAGGATTGCTGTTTCTTTGCTGATTTTTTGTCTAGAGGATTTACCCACTGATGTCAATGGGGTATTAATGTCCCCTACTATGATTGTATTGCTATCAATCTCTCCCTTGATATCCTCCAGAAGTGTTTTTTTTTTTTTAATGTATTTGGGTGCTCCTGCATTGGGTGCATACTTGTTTACGAGTTGTATCCTTTTGTTGTATTGATCCCATTAGTATTATGAAGTGGCCTTCCTTATCTCTTGTTATGGCCTTCACTCTGAGGTCTATTTTGTCAGATATAAATATTGCTACTCCAGCTTTTTTTTTTCATTTCCATTTGCCTGAAAGATATTTTTCCATCCCTTCACTTTCAGTCTTTGTGAGTCTCTCATTCTGAGGTGGGTCTCTTGTAGGCAGCATATATATGGGTCATGTTTTCTTATCCATTGCATGCCTCCATTTAATTTAGTTTCCTTTATGGCAGTTCTTCCTTTTCTTTCCTTTGGGGCTTGTTCTTCTCTCTCCCATTTTTGCTCTCACCAAAGGATCTAGGTGTCAAGTCACTCGGGGCCTTTGGCTGCAGTGGTGTGCTTGGTCATGGGTCACGAGGTCGTGGGCGGTGGCTGCTCCTTGGGTGGTCACGGGACAGCTGCTCCTTGTGTGGTAGCAGAGAGGCAGGTGCTCACAGGGCTGCCACTCCTTGCACAGTCACAGAGCAGCTGCTCCTCATGCAGTCATGGGCAGCCACTGATCCTAGTGCTGTTGCGGATGGCAGCTGCTCCTCAGGTAGTCACAGGCTGCAGCTGCTCATGGGGCAGCTGCTCCTCGGGTGGTCACAGGAAGTGGCTGCTCCTTGTGCGGCCACAGGTCTGCTCCTCCTCACATGGCTGCTGGGTTGCTGCTTCTCATGCTGTCGTGGGGCAGCTGTTCCTGGCACAGTCGCAGGTGGTGGCTCCTCCTGGCGGGGGGGGGTATGGGGCAGCTGTTCCTAGTGTGGTTGTGGGAAGTGGTTGCTCCTCCCGCATTCACAGGTGGTGGCTGCTCACATGGCTGCTGGAGTGGTAGTGGTGCCTGGGGGTGCTGGGTAGCACTGGGCTGTTTGCGGTCGCGGAGCCTGGGGCTGTTGTGTAGGGCTTGGCTGTTTGTGTGTGTGGTCGCAATGCCCGGGCTAAAGTGTTTGGGTGGAAGGAGGCGAGCGCCCTTTGGAACTCACAGGAGCCTGTGGCCAGGAAGGCTGAAATACCGGTTTCTGTGGGTCGGCAGCTGAGGTAGCAGGTCCCTGACCAGAGTGGCTGTACTATCTGTGGTGGTGTCTGAGATCACCCTGGGTGGAGGTGAGGCTGGGCTCCCAGTCACAGCAGCTCTTGCCTTCAAGATGGTGTGGCCTCTGTGGCAGAGCTTATGCTCTGGGAGAGATTACAGCCATAGCAGAGGCTGCCCGGCTATGCGAGTCTGTTCCGCTAGCCGCCAAAGGTCCTATGAGATCTAGCTGCCCCTCACTCAGACACACACACACACACACAGACACACACACACAGACACACCACATCCCCACACTTCCCTTTCATTCTCTCACTCACTCACACTCTCTTCCTCACTGCTTTCCTGTCGACTGCCATCTTGGAATTTCTTGTATATCAAAACTTATACCACATTAATTAAATATTTAAATTTTAAAAATTCAACCACAAAAATAACTAGAAATATATAAATAGTTACCTATATAATACTCATGTACCCATATTAAAAATGATAATGTAGGAGCCCACGCCATCTTGAAGGGGAGAGTGGCCTTTTCTAGGAACTCATCAGCACCACCACCCAGACAGGCCTTGGACACTCCCCGCAACCCAGCAGCCACTCCAGCCAAAATCCTGCTACCCCACCAACAGACCCACAGACCCTGGGACCTAAACCGCTTTCACAACAACACCCCAACTGCGCAACTTCAGCGCCAGGGCCCCTCAGAGTGCATCAGAGCTCTGCACCAGCAAACGCACTGCCACAGTCGTGCATTTCTGACAGTCAAGCACCCTGAGCCCATCTATACACAGGGTGCTTGTGGGAGCTGCTGTGAGCCCTCACAGGATGCGATCTTGTACAAACAGGGACACACTCTCCCCAGCAGTAGAAATTCTGAATTCACTTATCCTATATACCTGCCCACAGACACCTCAATTACATGGCTTCAGTGCCAGGACCCTTCAGAGTGCTTCAGTGTGCCTCGCTGGCAAATGCACCGCAGGTGTCCCTGTGAGCCACTACTGGGAGTGTGCTCCTATCTACCACAGGTGCAGCAGCAAAAGCTCAGTCTGCCCACCCCACAACTACAGAACTCTGGACACCACAGTCATGCCTTTCCAGAGCGCAGGCCTCCTAAGCCCCATCACCCCAACAGATGGTTCCTGGGTACCACTGTGAGTCCCCACTGGGCATGCACGATTTCAGTCAAGGGCACAAGACAGTAAAAATTTGGACACCCCCTGCCCCGACGGCTGTACCTTTCCAGCTCGCAGGCCTACATCAAGAGAACCCAAATAGCTCAAGTAGGGAGCTACACTAGATTACCAAGTCCAGGAGACCTGAGAGATCACACCAGTAGCACCATCCGCAACAGAAACTGGGTAGCAAAGCAATCGGATCTACAATTAAAACGTTACAGCAAAACATGAGAAGACAAAAATGCAATCCCCAAAGGAAAGAAAAAGAGGAATCACCAGAAAGGGAGTTAAATGAAATTGAGGCTAGCAACATATCAGAGAAAGAATTCAGATTAATGATTATAAGGATGCTCAAATGGCTGGATGACAAATACACACAACTCAATGACAAATGCACACAACTCAGTGAGAATTACAAGGAGCTGAATGAGAATGTCACCAACATGAAAAGGAACCAAGAGGAGATGAAGAACGACATAGCTGCAATAAAAAACACAATGGAAGACTTTAACAGTAGACTAGAAGAGGCTGAGGACCACATCAGCAAATTAGAAGACAAGGTAGGAAAAAACACACAAACACAGCAGCAACTGGAAAGAAGACTTAAAAATCAAGAGGAGAGCCTAAGGGAGCTTTGGGACAACACAAAATGAAACAACATTTGCATAATAGGGGTACCAGAAGGAGAGGAAGAGAAGCAAGGAATAGAAAACATTTTTGAAGAAATAATGACAGAAAAATTCCCTGATATTGGCAAGAAAAAAATACTATGCAAGTCCAAGAAGCACATAGAGTCCCAAACAAGATGAACCCCAAAAGACCGACACCAAGACACAGCATAATTAAATTGGCAAACACCAACAACAAAGTAAGAATCTTAAAGGCTGCCAGAGAGAGACAGAAAGTTACCTACAAGTGATCTCCTACTAGAATATCAATGGATTTCTCAACAGAAACACACCAGGCCAGAAGGGAATACAATGAAATATACAAAGTGATGCAAAGCAAGGGACTGAATCCAAGAATACTATACCCAGCAAGGCTATCATTCAAAATTGAATGCGGAATCAGGAGTTTCACAGACAAAAAAAGGGCTAAGAGAGTTTATTACCACCAACCCAGCAATGCAAGAAATGCTAAAAGGACTGCTGTAAAAAGAAGAAAAAGAAAGGCAAGAAGAAACACAAACATTGAGAATAAAAATGACAACAAACAAGTACTTATCAATAATAACATTAAATGTAAATGGATTAAATGCACCAATCAAAAGACATAGTGTAGCTGAATGGATAAGAAAACATGACCCATATATTTGCTGTCTGCAAGAGACCCACCTCAGAACAAAGGATTCACACAGAATGAGAATGAAGGGATGGAAAAACATTTTTCAGGCAAATGGAAATGAGAAAAAAGCTGGGGTTGCGATACTTATATCTGATAAAATAGACCTCAAAGTAAAGGCCATGACAAGAGATAAGGAAGGCCACTACATAATACTAAAGGGAGCGATTCATCAGGAAGATATAACTGATAAACATATATGCACCCAATACAGGAGCACCCAAATACATAAAAAAACTTCTGGAAGATATCAAGGGAGAGATAAATAGAAATACAGTCATAGTAGGAGACATTAATACCCCACTGACACCACTGGATAAGTCCTCTAAACAAAAAATCAGCAAAGAAACAGCCATCCTAAATGACTCACTAGATCAGATGGACTTAATTGACATCTTCAGAACATTTCACCCCAAAGCTACAGAATATACATTCTTCTTCAGTGCAAACAGAACATTTTCAAAGATAGACCACATATTAGGACACAAAGTCTCTTCAAATTCAAGAAGATAGAAATAATAACAAGCATCTTCTCAGACCATAATGGCATAAAACTAGAAATCAACTACAATAAAAACAATGAAAAAAAGCAAACACTTGGAGGTTAAATAGCATGCTATTAAACCATGATTGGGTTACCAAAGAGATCAAAGAAGAAATTAAAACCATCCTGGAAACAAATGACAATGAAAACACAACAATCCAAAATCTATGGGACACAATGAAAGCAGTCCTAAGGGAAGTTCATAGCTCTACACACCTACCTCAGAAAACAGAAAAAATGGTAATAAATTATCTAACCTTGCAACTTAAAGAACTAGAAAGACAGCAACAAGAAAAGACCACAGTAACCAGAAGGAAGGAGATAATAAAGATCAGAGCAGAAATAAATGACATAGGGTTTAAAAAAAACAATACAAAGATCAATGAAACCATGAGCTGGTTCTTTGAATGGATAAACAAGATTGATGAACTTCTAGCCAGGCTCACCAAGAAGCAAAGAGAGAGGACCCAAAGATACAGAATCAGAAATGAAAGAGGTGAAATAACAATAGACCCCACTGAAATACAAAGCATTGTAAAAAAATACTATGAACAACTCTACTTCAACAAACTGGACAACCTCGATGAAATGAACACTTTCCTAGAAAAATAGATGCTTCCAAAAAACTCAATCAGGAAGATTCAAAAAACCTAAATAGGCTGATAACTACTGGTGAAATTGAAATAGTAATCAAAAAGCATCCAGCAAACAAAAGCCCTGGCTTCACAGGGGAGTTTTACCGAACATTCAAAGAACTAAAACCATTCCTTACCAGACTATTCCAAAAAATTCAAGAGGAAGGCACACTTCAAAACTCTTTCTATGAAGCCAGCATTAACCCTAATACCAAAACCAGATAAAGACACCACAAAGAAACAGAATTACAGGCTAATATCCCTTGTGAACATAGATGCTAAAATCCTCAACAAAATTCTAGCAAACCGGATCCAGCATTACATTAGAAAGATCATACACCATGACGAAGTGGGATTTATTCCAGGAATGCAAGGCTGGTACAATATCCGCAAATCAATAAATGTGATACATCACATAAACGAAGTGAGAGACAAAAATCACATAATCATATCAATTGATGCAGAAAAGGCATTTGACAAAATCCAACACCCTTTTCTGATAAAAACGCTCAGCAAAGTGGGAATAGAGGGATCATACCTCAACATAATAAAAGCCTTATATGACAAACCTACAGCCAACATCATACTCAATGGGCATAAAATAAAACCATTTCCCCTAAGAACAGGAACAAGACAGGGATGCCTGCTTTCACCACTCATGTTCAACATAGTACTGGAAGTGCTAGCCATAGCTATCAGACACGAAGAAGAAATAAAGGGCATCCAAATTGGAAAAGAAGAAGTAAAATTGTCATTATTCGCAGATGACATGATACGGTACATAGAACACTAAAGACTCCATCAAAAAATTATTAGACTTAATAAATGAATTCGGCAATGTAGCAGGATACAAAATTAATGCCAAGAAATCTATGGCATTTCTATACACCAACAGTGAACTTACAGAAACAGAGACTAAGAAAACTATCCCATTTACCATTGCACCAAAAGAATTAAGATACATAGGAATAAACTTAACTAAGGAGGTAAAAGACCTCTACTCAGAAAACTATAGGACACTAAAAAAGAGATAGAGGAAGATATAAATAAATGGAAGAGCATACCATGTTCATGGATTGGTAGAATCAACATCATTAAAATATCCATACTACCCAAAGCAATCTATAGATTCAATGCACTCCCCATTAAAATACCAATGGCATATTTCACAGACCTAGAACTAACTCTCCAAAAATTCATCTGGAATAAAAAAAGAACTCGAATAGCTGCAGCAATCCTGAGAAAGAAGAGCAACGTAGGAGGGATCTCAATACTGTATTATCAAGCTGTATTACAAAGCCACGATTCTCAAAACTGCCTGGTACTGGCATAAGAACAAACACATAGACCAATGAAATAGAATAGATAACCCAGAAATCAACGCAAGCCACTATGCTCAATTAATATTTGACAAAGTTGGCATGAACATACGTTGGAGTCAAGACAGTCTCTTCAATAAATGGTGTTGGGAAAATTGGACAGATACATTCAAAAAAATGAAACTAGACCACCAACTTACACCATCCACAAAAATAAGCTTAAAATGGATAAAGGACTTAAATGTAAGACAGGAAACCATAAAAATATTAGAGGAATCCACCGGCAGCAAAATGTCAGTTATATGCTGAAGCAATATCTTCACCGATTCAGCTACTAGGGCAATGGAAACTAAAGAGAAAATACACAAATGGGACTACATCAAAATAAAAAGCTCCTGCACAGCAAAAGAAACCATCAACAAAACATGAATGCCCACTGCATGGGAGAACATATTTTCCAATGTTATCTCTGAGAAGCGTTTAATCTCCAACATTTACAGGGAACTCATACAACTTAACAAAAGGAAGTTAAACAACCCGATCAAAAACTGGGCAACGGACCTAAATAGATACTTTTTGAAAGAGGACATAAGGAAGGCCAAGAGACATATGAAAACATGCTCAAAGTCACTAATTATCCGAGAGATGCAAGTCAAAACAACAATGAGGTACCATCTCACACCTGTCAGAATGGCTATAATCAACAAATCAATAAATGACAAGTGCTGGCAAGGACGTGGAGAAATAGGAACCCTCGTGCACTGCTGATGGGAATGCAGACTGGTGCAGCCACTGTGGAGAACAATATGGAGTTTCCTCAAAAAAATAAAAATGGAACTGCCATTTGACCTAGTGATTCTACTTCTAGGAATATATCCCAAGAAACTAGAAACACCAATCAGAAAGGATATATGCACCCCTATGTTCATAGCAGCACAATTCTCCATAGCTAAGATTTGGAAACAGCCTGTCAGAAGATGACTGGATCAGAAAACTATGGTACATCTACACAATGGAATACTATGCTCCTATAAAAAAGAAGGAACTCTTACCATTTGCAGCAGCATGGATGGAACTAGAGAGCAGTATGCTAAGTGAAATAAGCCAGTCAGAGAAAGATAAATACCACATGATCTCACTCATTTATGGATAATAAAGAACATTATAACCTGATGAATGAAAAGATAGAGAGGCAGTGAAGCATTGAACAGACTGTCAAATTACAGTTGGAAGGCTGGGATGGGGGAGGGAGGTAAGAGACCAACCGAAGGACTTGTATGCATGCTTTTAAGCATAACCAATGGAGGCAAGACACTGGGGGTGAGTGCATGTATGGGAGTGGGGGGGGGGGCGGTAATAGGGGGATATGGACATATATAATACCTTAATCAATAAAAAAATAAATAAATGATAATGTCAAAATGTAGCTATTGACATATAAAAACGTTATCAAACAACATTTTATCCCATTATTTAAAAATTACATATTTATATGCATATAAAGTTTTTTTTAAAATATATTTTATTGATTTTTTACAGAGAGGAAGAGAGAGGGATAGAAAGTTAGAAACATCGATGAGAGAGAAACATCGATCAGCTGCCTCTTGCACACCCCCCACTGGGGATGTGCCCGCAACCAAGATACATGCCCTTGACCGGAATCGAACCCGGGACCCTTGAGTCCGCAGGCCGACGCTCTATCCACTGAGCCAAACCAGTTTCGGCTGCATATAAAGTTTTGAAATGTGCATAAAAATGTTAATTTTTGTGGGTAGTGTAATAAACTATTTTCCCTTCTTGCTCCCCTTTCTATGTATCTATGTATGCATGCAATTAAATATGTATAATGAATAGCTATTTTTGGCATAAATATAGTAGATGTTAAAAATTTTTTAACTTTTTTTTCCCTCCTTTCACTTGTCGATTTAGGTCAAACTTTCTCCAGGAAGTATTTTTTTTTCTTCCATTATCCTTAAGTCTTCTCTTTAGTATATTTCTATCCAACTTTAAGGAGTTGTGTTTCATTATTTACTGGGCTATCTTCCATGGGCATGCCTGGTTAAGGGCTGGGTGCTTGATGATGATCTGATTTCCTCAAAGACTGCTTTGAAGTCTGATGTAACAGTGCTAACTAAACGGTTAACCAGCTGAAATGGTCAGCAAATTGCCACTGTAGCTCCACCTTGTTCCTGGGGGCAGTGTGGCTACAATGGCTGTCATACCAGTGCTTTCCCAGACTGAGGTGGCTGACTGGCTGGCTTGTAGATGGATGATGGTGCTGGGCCTTTCTGTGTAAATCCTTCCCAAATAGCTTTCTTGTTCAAGGAGGTGGACTTTCTCAGGTTTGATTGCTGCCTTTGGTCAGTAGCATCTTTCTCGTTAGAATCTCCATACACATTCTCAAGAATTCTCAATACTGTTAAAAGCATAAAGGATAGGCAGCAGAGAAACAATACAAAGGACTGGAAGATGAGAAAAGGAAAAAAGTGAGAATAAAAGAATGAAGATTTATTACCTTCAGTGTAGCCGGTCACTAAACTCAACCTAAAACACCCCTTGCACATATTAATACCTACCATTACACATGAAATTACTTGGACAGGGAAGTCTACACAGACATTGGTTTCCAAGGGACCTGTGCAAGCTCTGATGACCACACTTGGCAGCCCTCCAGGTTTGATACTTTACTGACTTCTGATCTAGCCTGCTCAAATGCAGCCTCTGATAGATCTTGCTCTTAGAGGTAAAGATCATTCCAGGCTTGCTGCAGGATAAAATGAGATGATAAATGGAAATATGTTATATAAATATCAATATATATAAAAGGCTAATATGCTAAGTGTCCAACCATCTGACTGGTCACTATGATGTGCACTGACCACCAGGGGGCAGACGCTCAACACAGGAGCTGCCAAGCTGCAGTGACTTGGCAGCAGCAGTTCTCGGGTGACGCACCCTTAAACCAGAGAAGAGGGAGCCCAATTCCTCATGGGGCCTTGCAATTCCACCTTCAGCCGTGGGTTATGTTGTTACTGGGGCACTATCGGCCCTGAATCTGGTTTACCACATACTTGTGTTTGCATTCCACACCTTGTATGACAGCAACTTTGCAGAGTACCCTCTCGCACTCCAGGACCCCTTGGGGGATGTCGGAGAGTTGGTTTCCCGATCCCCGCAGGCCAAGCCAAGGGACCCCACCTGCCAGAGGGACCCTGCTTAGTCCACAGACGCCCTTCAAGCCATGGTGCCACCCCAGGTGCGGCTGGCCAAGGAGGGACCATGGAAGGTTGGCTCTAGAGCGTGTCCAGCCCATCTCATCCAGTCCCGCCCCACCAACCACCTTCTAATTCATTTCCTTTCAATGTGCATGAATCCGTGTACTAGGTCACTAGTGTTTTATAAAACAACTAGGGGCCCAGTGCACAAATTCATGCACCTTGAAAGGGACTGTGGGCCACCAAGCTGTGGTGGGCACAGGGGCGGGTCTCAGCCCATCCTCCGTGCCCCTGCCTGGCCCCTCCTGCCATGGCTCCTGGTCCGCTGTCTGCCGGCAGCCCTGCTCCCTCTGCCACTGCTCCCACACACTGACGGTGCCAGCCCCGCTTGCACCCACTGATGGCGCAGAGCAATTGGGGCCGGCACTGGCAGCGGGTGCAAGTGGCGGCTTTGGCGCAGGCAGTGGGTGCAAGCGGCAGCTCCAGCACTGGCAGCGAGTGCAAGCGTGGCTGGCGCCAACAGCAGGTGTGACTGGGGCCAGCACTGGCAGCAGGTGTGACTGCCCAGCAATACCGCAGCGCATTGGAGCAAAGAATTTTCAGTAACCACCAGAGGCTCACCCCAATGACAGCAACCAGTGCCTGGACTTGGTCTGGTGCCCCCGCTCACCTGCTCCACCATCACACCAAGGCTGATGCCTACCATATTCCGTGCTCTGCCGCCTGCTGCCAACGTCCGCCATGTTCCGTGTGTGCCCCCTGGTGGTCAGTGCACGTCATAGTGACCAGTTGTTTGGTTGTTCCACCATTCAGTCATATTAGGGTTTTATATATATAGATATACTAGTACAAACGCTTGGTGTTCTTTTTGTAAGCTCCATGGTTTAATGTTGTCCAATAGTGTCCTCATGGAAGTATTGAACAGATTTTAAATAACTGTATCTAAAGAAAAAATAAAAAAAATAAGGAAAAGAACATCAAATACACCTACAGAGTGAAGAGAATTGAGTCCCCAGAAGGGAAAACATATCTGGGAGACACCTACACTGTGTATGTCTGAGTAGTGATTGTCACCTAACACTAAGACTGTTTTTGTTTGTATGTTTGTTTGTTTGTTTTTATTTTTTTTATTGTATAAAGTATTACAAATAGTAGTACATATGTCTCCTTTTTTTCCCCCATTGACCTTTCCCCGGCTTCCCCTATGCCCCGGCATATGTCCTCACCTCCCACCCCACCCCCAGTGTCTTGCATCCATTGGTTATGCTTATATGCACGCATACAAGTCCTTCAGTTGATCTCTTACCTCCCCCCGCACTTCCCCAGCCTTCCCACTATAACTTGACACTCTGTTCGATGCTCCTCTGCCTCTGTATCTATCTTTTTGTTCATCAGGTTATAATGTTCTTTATTATCCATAAATGAGTGAGATCATTTGGTATTTTTCTTTCACTGAATGGCTTATTTCACTTAGTATAATGCTCTCCAGTTCCATCCATGCTGCTGCAAAAGGTAAGAATTCCTTCTTTTTTATAGCAGCACTAGAGGCCCAGTCCATGATTGAATCATGCACGTGTAGGGTCCCCTACACGCTTTCGCTTTCGATCGCGGTGGAGCTGGGTGCCTGTCCGCTGGTGCCGGAGGCTTCTGAAAGGCCTGGTGCCGGAGCAGACAGGCACCCAGCTCCGCCGCTTTTGATGGTCTGCGGCGGGACGTGAGCTCGCTGCCCCAGAGGCCCCTTCTGTTCCGCAGCACAGCCATGGCACAGACGCTGAGCTCACGCCGCCACTGGCAACGCGAGCTCAGCGTCCTGCCAGCCCAATCGGCTACCGCGGCCACCCTGAGTCCCGCCCCCTGCGCCTCCCTCTGGCCCAATCCTGGGCGTAGTGGAGCGATGGTAATTTACATATTACCATTTTATTAGGTAGGATAGTATTCCATTGTGTAGATGTACCATAGTTTTCTAATCCACTCATCTGCTGATGGGCATTTAGGCTGTTTCCAAATATTAACTATTGTAAATTGTGCTGCTATGAACATAGGGGTGCATATATCCTTTCTGATTGGTGTTTCTGTTTTCTTAGGACATATTCCTAGAAGTGGTATTACTGGGTCAAATGGCAGTTCCATTTTTAAATTTTTGAGGAAACTCCATACTGTTTTCCACAATGGCTACACCAGTCTGCATTCCCACCAGCAGTGAAGGAGGGTTCCTTTTTCTCTGCATCCTCTCCAGCCCTTGTCGTTTGTGGATTTGTTAATGATAGCCATTCTGACAGGCGTGAGGTGGTACCTCATTGTTGTTTTGATTTGCATCTCTTGGATAATTAGTGATTTCGAGCATGTTTTGATATGTCTCTTGACTTTCTGATGTCCTCTTTCAAAAAGTGTCTGTTTAGATTCTTTGCCCATTTTTTGATTGGATTGTTTATCTTTCTTTTGTTAAGTTGTATGAGTTCCCTGTAAATGTTGGAGATTAAAGCCTTATCGGAGATAACATTGGCAAATATGTTCTCCCATGCAGTGGGCTTTCTTGTTGTTTTGTTGGTGGTTTCTTCTGCTGTGCAGAAGCTTTTTATTTTGATGTAGTCCCATTTGTTTATTTTCTGCTTAGTCTCTCTTGCCCTAGGATCTGTGTCTGTAAAGATATTGCTACGACATATGTCTGCAATTTTGTTGCCTATGGAGTCTTGTAGGATTTTTATGGTTTCCCGTCTTACATTCAAGTCCTTTAGCCATTTTGAGTTTGTTTTTGTGTATGGTGTAAGTTGGTGATCTACTTACATTTTTTTGCATGTATCTGACCAAATTTCCCAGCACCATTTATTAAAGAGACTGTTTTTACTCCATTGTATGCTCTTGCCTCTTTTGTCAAATATTGATTGAGTATAATGGCTTAGGTTAATTTCTGGGTTCTCTATTCTGTTCCATTGGTCTATATGTCTGTTCTTGTGCCAGTACCAGGCAGTTTTGAGAACCGTGGCTTGGCAATATAGCTTGATGTCTGGAATTGTGATCCCTCCAACTTTGTTCTTCTTTCTCAGGATAGCTGTGTCTATTCAGGGTCTTTTTTTATTCCAGACTAGTAGCCCTGTGCAAGAATCCAAGTGCCAGTAGCTCTCTGCGGGGCCTGGCTGTTCAGTGCCTGCTGTCCAGAGGCTCTCCACGACCCAGAGGCCCTCCTCAGCCCAGGTGGAAAGCTGGCCTCATCACCGCCGGTTCAAATCAAGCCTCCTGACCCGGCCACCCCACACCCGCTGCCCAGAGGCCTTCCACAGAGGTGGAACGCTTGCCTCGTTGCTGCAGTGAGGAAGCAAACATTCCGCCAGGCCACTCACACTGCCCAATCTCAGTGGCCACCCCCCAGGACTGGGGGACTCTGGTGGGACTGAGGAGACTGGGCACCGCCATCTTGTGGCTATGGGCACCACCATATTTGTGATGGAGTGATGGTTAATTTGCATATCATCCTTTTATTAGATAGGATGAATTTTTATAGAGTTTGTTCTAGATCTTTGAAATATGCCATTGGTATTTTAATAGGTATTGCATTGAATCTATAGATTGCTATAGGTAATATGGACACTTTAATGATGTTGATTCTACCAATGCATGAACATGATATGTTCTTCCATTTGTTTATTTATGTCTTACTCTATCTCTTTTTTCAATGTCCTGTAGTTTTCCTAGTACGGGTCTTTTATGTCCTTAGTTAATTTTATTACTGGGTATCTTAATTATTTTGGTGCAATAGTAAATGGGATTGTTTTTTTCATTTCTCTTTCTGTGAGCTCATCATTGGTATATAAAAAGGCCATAGATTTCTGGGTGTTAATTTTGTATCCTGATACATTGCAAAATTCATTTATTAGGTCTAGTAGTTTTTTGATGGAGTCTTTGGGGTTTTCTATGTATAGAATCATATCATCTGGGAATATGCACAGTCTTACTTCTTCTTTTCCAATTAGGATGGCTTTTATTTCTTCTTCTTGGCTGATCAATATGGCTAGTATTTCTAGTACTATGTTGAACAGGAGTGGTGAAAGTGGGCATCCTTGTCTTGTTCCTGTTCTTAGGGGATATGGTTTTAGTTTTTGCCCATTGAGTATGATGTTGGCTGTAGGTTTGTCATATAGGGCTTTTATTATGTTGAGGTATGATCCCTCTATTCCCACTTTGCTAAGAGTTTTTAACAAGAAAGGGTGTTGGAATTGTCAAATGCTTTTTCTGCATCAATTGATATGATTATGTGATTTTTGTCTCTCACTTTGTTTATGTGATGTATCACATTTATTGATTTGCAGATATTGTACCATCCTTGCATCCCTGGAATAAATCCCACTTGGTCATGGTGTATGCTCTTTCTAATGTATTGCTGAATCTGATTTGCTAGAATTTTTTTGAGTATTTTAGCATCTATGTTCATCAAGGATATTAGCCTATAGTTCTCTCTTTTTCTGGTGCCTTTATCTGGTTTTGGGTTTAGGGTAATGCTGGCTTCATAGAAAGAGCTTGGAATTGTACCTTCCTCTTGAATTTTTTTGAATAGTCTGAGGAAGATAGGTTTTAGTTCTTCTTTGAATGCTTGGTAGAACTCCCCTGTAAAGTCATCCAGACCAGGGCTTTTGATTGCTGTTTCAATTTCTTTGGTAGTTATTGGCCTATTAAGGTTTTTTTTATTCTACTTGGTTGAGTTTTGGGAGCTTGTATTTTTCTAAGAATATGTCCATTTCATGTAGGTTGTCCTTTTTGTTGGAATAGAGTTGTTCATAATATTTTTTCATAATCATTTGTATTTCTGTGGGATCAGTTGTTACTTCACCTCCTTCATTTCTGATTGTGTTTATTTGGATCTTCTCTCTTTGCTTCTTGGTGAGCCTGGCTAGAGGTTCATCAATCTTGTTTATCCTTTCAAAGAACCAGCTGTTGGTTTTGTTGATATTTTGTATTGTTGTTTTTTTTTTTGTTTTTTTTTTTTTTTTTTTGGTCTCTATTTCATTTATCTCCACTGTGATCTTTATTTTTTCCTTCCTTCTGCTTATGCTGGGCTTTTCTTGTTGCTCTCTTTCTAACTCTTTGAGTTGTAGGGTTAGATCATTTATTACCATTGTTTCTTGTTTTTTGAGGTAGGCCTGTAGAGCTATGAACTTCCCGCTCGAGACTGCTTTCGCTGTGTCCCATAGATTTTGGATTGTTGTGTTTTCATTGTCGTTTGTTGCCATGATGCTTTTTATTTTTTCTTTGATCTCTTTGGCAACCCTGTCATTGTTTAATAGCTTGCTATTTAGCCTCCAGGTGTTTGATTTTTTTATTGTTTTTATTGTAGTTGATTTCTAGTTTTATGCCATTGTGATCTGAGAAGATGCTTGATATGATTTCTATCTTCTTGAATTTGAAGAGACTTTGCCTGAGTCCCAACATCCTATCTAATAAAAGGGTAATATGCAAATTAACTGTCACTCCATCACAAAGATGGTGGTGCCCATAGCCACAAGATGGCAGCACCCAGTCCTCCTACACCCACCAGAGTCCCCCAATCCCAGTGTGAGTGGCCTGGTGGAATGCTTGCTTTGTTGCCACGTGGATGAGGCAAGCTTTCCACCCTGGCTGCAGAGGGCCTCTGGGCAGTGGGCATGAAGCATCCGGGGGGTGGGGGAGGAACACTTGTGTTGTCGCCCCAGTGTCAAGGCAAGCATTCTGCGCCCGGCCGCAAATGGGCCTCTGGGCCGCGGAGAGCATCTGGGCAGTGGGTGCAGAGCAGCCAGGCACCACAGAGAGCTGCTGGCACATGGATTCGTGCGCAGGGCTACTAGTATGGTCTATATTTGAAAATGACCCATGTGCACTTGAGAAGAATGTATATTCTGTGGCTTTGGGGGGAAATTTTCTGAAGATGTCAATTAATTCTATCTGATCTAGTGTGTTATTTAGGATTGATATTTCTTTGCTGATTTTTTGTTTAGAGGATTTATCCAGTGGTGTTAGTGGGGTATTAATGTCCCCTACTATGACTGTATTGCTGTCAATCTCTCCCTTGTTAGCCTCCAACAGAATTTTTTATATATTTGGGTGCTCCTGTATTGTGTGCATATATGTTTACCAGGGTTATTTCTTCTTGTTAGATTGCTCCCTTTAGTATTATGAAGTGGCCTTCCTTATCTCTTTTTATGTCCTTCACTTTGAGATCTAATTTGTCAGATATAAATATTGCTACCCCAGCTATTTTTCATTTCCATTCGCGTGAAATACCTTTTTCCATCCCTTCACCATCAGTCTATGTGAGTCCTTTTTTCTGAGGTGGGTTTCCTGTAGACAGCAGATATATGGGTCATGTTTTCTTATCCACTCAGTTACCCCATGTCTTTCGATTGGGGCATTTAATCCATTTACATTTAAAGTTATTACTGATAGGTACTTGTTTGTCGCCAATTTTATTTTTTATTACTGTGTTCCTTTTTCACTTCCTATTTCTTCTTTTTACAGCAGACCCTTTAGCATTTCTTGCATTGCTTGTGTGGTGGTGATAAACTCCCTAATTTTTTTTTAGTCTGTGAAGCTCCTGACTTTGTATATTTCATCCCATTCCCTTCTGTCCTGATGTGTTTCTGTTGAAAAATCAGTCGCTAGTCTGATGGGGGACCCTTTGTAGGTAACTTTATGTCTCTCTCTGGCCGCTTTTAAGATTCTTACTTTGCTGTTGGTGTTTGCCATTTTAATTATAATGTGCCTCGGCGTTGGTCTTTTGAGGTTCATTTTGTTTGGGACTCTGTGAGCTTTTTGGACTTGAGTGAGTTTTTTCTTCCCTATGTCAGGGAAGTTTTCTGTCATTATTTCTTCAAACAGGTTTTCTATTCCTTGCTCAGATTTCTCTCCTTCTGGCACCCCTATTATACAGATGTTGTTTCATTTCGTGTTGTCCCAAAGTTCCCAAAAGTTACACTCTCCTCTTCTTTTGTAATCTTTTTCTCTAGGTGCTGTTCTGCTTGGGTATTTTTTCCTGCCTTGTCTTCTAGCTCACTGATGTGGTCCTCTGCTTCTTCTAGTCTACTGTTGATGCTTTCTACTGAGTTCTTTATTGCAGTGATGTCATTTTTCATTTCTTCTTGGTTCTTCTTCATTTTCTCTGGGTTCTTACATATATTGTTGAATTTGTCTTCCAACCTTTTTAGCGACTTTATGACCATTTCTCTGAATTCTTTCTCTGACATATTGCTTACATCCATTTCGTTTGCTTCCTTTTCTGGAAATGCCTTCTTTTCTTTCGTATTGGGCTGTTTCTTTGTCTCCCCATGATCTCTCCTCTCCAGGTGTCTGGTTATGTAGCGCTCTCTCTCCTGTGTTGATTTAAAGGCACAAAATCAACACAACAAGGCACAATGCACAAGGCACTGAACACAAATATATTCACTATACTAATAGCCCCAAATAAAGGTGACCACCAGAGAAAAGAGAATTACGGGATTAAAAAAAAAAGTGCAAAAATGATATTGAGAAGAGGAAAAAATGTGAGAGAAAAGAAGGAAAATGAAAAAGAAGGGGGAAAGAACTATTTATATGGGGAGAAAACTCCAATAGAACAACAACTATTCCAGAAAAATTGCAAACAACTAACACCCAGATATGAATGCAAACTACAAACAACAACTAATAACAAGCAAGGAGAGGAAAAACAGAAGCAAAAAAAATATAAACAATCACACAAACAAACAAACAAAATATAATCAACAATCAAACTAACAACAACAATGGGACTGAGAGAAAGAAGGGCAAATCAAAACAAAATAAAACAAAAAACATAAATAAAATAAAATAAAAAAATGGAAGAGAGAAAAAAATTGGATGGTGAAGAAAGAGAAGAGAGAAGTGTGTATGGACTTAGAGCAGGGGATCAGAAATTAGATATATAAGTAGGATGAATTTTTAACAGGGGGTAAAAAAAAAGGAATAGGGAAAATCTAAAGCAGGAATAGGGTAAGAAAAACAGGACAACAAAACGGGAAAAGTGAAGAAGAGAGTGTTGGCATAAAGGTAAAGTTGAGATAGAGTAAAATGATGCTAAAGGAAAAATGAAAATAGAATGTAGAACACTAATCCCAAAATAAAATAAAGAGAAAATAAAATGAAACTTAAAACAATTAAAATAGTAGTAGTAATAATACTGATTAAAAATCCTATCTAATAAAACAGTAATATGCAAATTGACCATACCTTCGCTATGCCCACAGCCAATCAGAGCGAACAAGATGGCGGTTAATTTGCATATGCTGAGGGAGGGAGGAGTGAAGAAAGCAGAAAGCATGGCGGCTGCACGGGTGGGCGGTGGCACAGCTGTGGAGCACTCGGCCATGGTGGCCTCTGAGGCGGTGGCAGGCAGTGTGAGTGGTGGCGGTGGCAGAGGTGGGCGGGGTGCGCTGTGGAAGCAGCAGGCGGGGCATGGCGGGCGGTGTGCGAGGCTGCAGTGGCCTTGGAGGCGGTGGTGGCTGCGGGCAGGCCGTGGCGGGGCGGGTGGGCGGGTGGGGCATGCAGCAGCAGCGTGCAGGGCTGAGGAGGCAGAGGCAGCGTGCGTGGCGGGTCGGGGTGATCAGAGGCGGCGGCAGTGCAAGGCCACAGAGGCAGCTGTGTCAGCAGGCGCAGATGGTCGGGAGTGTGGGGCGAGGTGGGCTGGGCTGGGTTGGGTGGGCGGGACGGGTGGGAGGCGCCCCGCCCGTTTGGCCCACCCCACCCCGACAGCCGCAGCAGGAGAGGTGGGGGGCAGGAGGGAAGCCCACCGCCAGAAGTCTTACAGGAAATATTCCTGCAACGGGTCCCTAGTAAAAATATAATAATTAAGAAGGTAAAATCAAGTGAGAAAAAAAGAAAAAAAAATCGTTTCTTAAGTAAAAGATAAAAAATAAAAATGTGCAGTAGTGAAGGTCATCCTCTACTGTTCTGTTCAGCATGCCTGTTTCCTGTCAGGTAGTCAGGACAGTATTGAATTTCCCTGTGTTCCACAGCTCCTCTGTGTCATAAGCCACAATCTTTTTCAAGCAGGCAGTATTTCATTGTTACTCAGCCTGCTTGTGGTTGTATTTACACAAGAGTCAGTTTGTGATTCAACCCCTGGGTGGCAGTGTTTCTGTATTGACATCTGGGGCTATAAGTCCTCTCTATCCAGTATTTAGAATTTGTTTTCCCTGCTGCACTTAATACTGGTTTGGGGGTATGGACTGCCCCAGAGCTGGTTTTCTGATCATTTCTCCCTGCTCTGATCCCCAGGTTCCACAAAAACAACTTTCCCCTGCAGTCTCTGAGAGAGTTTTTAATTGGGTGGTCCTATGTAATGGGGTTAGTAATCAAAAGCAATGATTTAAAGAGAAAAAAAAGCCATAGTAAGTGCGCAAACTCGCGACTCTGCTCATGTCTCTGTGCAGGTCTTTTTCCCCGGGCACAGCAGTGCAGCCAGTTTACTGGTAAAGCTTCAGGCTGCCTTTTTGTGCCGAGCCCAGCTATGGGTTGATTTCTAGAGTTCCCTTCTGTCTGCAGCCCTGTGGACCCCCTTCTACATTCATGGACTATGCTCGCCCCAACGTCCGTGGATTTTGTGGGGCGCAGACTTCCTCTCAACCTCCAGAACCCACTGAGCGCGTTTCTCCTTTCAGCCTGGATCGCAGACCTCACCTTTCTCTGGGCGAAATCTGACCTCTCTGTGAGATGGTGCTGAGCTCGTCCAGGTCCGCATATTCGAGCTGCTTGAGACCCAGTGTTTGTAGGTTCGCAGCTGGTCCCTGGGTGTTGTGGTTGTAGGGTCCCGGGAGGTATCCAAAGGTAAGGCTAGGCTTCTGATCACAGCCACTCTCCCCTTCAAGATGGCGCAGTCTCTGCGGCAGAGCTGGTCGCTCCGGGAGAGATTTCGCCAGCAGTGGAGGCTGCCTGGTCAGGGGAGCCCGGTCCAACAGTCCCCAACAGTCCCTTGGAATATAGCTGTCCTTTACTCACAGACACTCCACGTATGTCCACACACTCTCCTTTCGTTCTCTCACTCACACACTATCTTGCAGCCTGCCTTCCAGTCGGCAGCCATCTTCCAGAATGATTCTTTATAGATCTCACTTCTCCAGGCTTCTGTGTCCTGCAGTGACTTTTACTGGCTAAACCCAGCTAGAAACTGATTGAATCCGAAAGACAGGTTTTTTGAGTGCCCTCAATTATTAGAATTATTTTCTTTGGAGGTAATTTCCCAAAAAATGCTTGTGATTCCATTGTCAATGAAACTATTGACACTTCCTTAAATTGTCTGTTAACTTATGGTAAATTACAGTAAGAGTTCATGTGGCCCCCACATATACTGTGGTCGCACTGTTTTAATTACTAACTAAATTATGATAAGGAAGTGACTAAAACATTAACTGCCGCTGCTCTGCTCCTTCCATGAAAATGACCCTTTTTTCCTTCCAGATTCAGCGCATGACACTTCATATCAGCTCCTCACCTGAATGCATGACTCTTCAGTCTCAGGACTTGCAGAATTATTGGAATGCCGTCCTAAGGTTGTGGAGTTCTGCGTTTCTGGGCATTTTGGCTCTATGGAGAAGCAGCCATTCCCTCACTCCAAAGGCAGCCTGAATTATTTTTTTTCTCCCTAGGAAAGAAGCTTCCTTGTAACTTTCTTGTTACAACAGTAGCAAAACAATCATAAACAGACTGGGGAAGTTTGATAGTTGGGAGATACCTTGTCAATTACCTGACCTTGGCATGGGGCTTCCTCAAATTTTCAGTGTCTTGGGGTCCCTCCTATGACTGTCTTGGAAAATAAACACTTTCTATTAATTTCCAGTGATTTAATTTTCCATTTTCTTTTTGTAACAGGTCCAGTTAAAAACAAGAAAAAGGGTAAGTTCCTGATTTTATTAAATTGCTGTCATGTCCTATCTTTTCTAAAATTAGAAGAAAAAGAATCCCGGGAGTGGGATTTTTATAGTCTGTTATTTTATTCACTCACATGGGATCTTCTTGAGTGTTATAGATTCCAAAGGAAAAAAATGAGATTGTTTCTCAGTGATGATCCACAAAAGATAGAATTGCTTCTCTGGCAACATATGAATGTTGATTTTGTTTTTCTTTCTTGCTCCTTCGTCCATACAATTCAGTTTCTCTCTCTTTCATTTATTCTTACTTACCCCTTCCCCCTGCCCTTCTTCTTTCTCTTTTTCCCTCTCCTTTATCAAGTCAGTGATCAGGTATTAATGAAATCCTGAGACAGCCTGTAGGGAGTAGGTATATATACTACCTCCTGAGGGATGTCAGTACCCTATTTCTTTTCTTTTTTTTATATTTTATTTATTTTTTACAGAGAGGAAGGGAGAGGGATAGACAGTTAGAAACATCGATGAGAGAGAAACATCCATCAGCTGCCTCCTGCACGCCCCCTACTGGGGATGCGCCCGCAACCAAGGTACATGCCCTTGATGGGAATCGAACCCGGGACCCTTCAGTCCACAGGCCGATGCTCAACCACTGAGCCACACCAGCCGGGGCAGTACCCTATTTCTTGGTCTCAAAGTTATCCCTATCGTATATCTCAGATAGTCAGGAAAGGTATTTCTTGCTTTGGGGTTTCAATATAATTTTCTCTGTAATGGAAAAACTAGGCTGGAGTAATACCCTGATCTTTTAGACTTTTCAGAGAAGCTCTAGTTGAGCAGATCCATCGTGCCATTGTTGGGTCATTAAGTCTGTGGTGTGCTTGCCATAGGACTATCCCAAGTGCTTGCTTACTTAAGGAGAACCCAAAGACAGAACAAGTTCCAAAATAGTGTACAGGATCAGGCAATATGGTTCACTCCTTGGGACTAAAGAACCTATTGCAAAACCAGTTCTAAATATCTATTTGTTTATGTGTTCTGACCTAGGAGGAAAATAGGGTGAAATTAATCACTTTTCATTAAAATGTTTTAAGTGAAATGATTCTGTCTGTTAAGATTTCTGGAGCTTTATAGAGTACATTATCATCCCCAGACTAGCCACAAAGACTGACTTCAGCTGCTGCCTACCATTTCTCTGAGCACAAGGGTGCTCTGGTGGGTTGAGGTGTGGTGGCCACATGAAAAACCTATGTCCCTGCGGTAAGGAAGCCTGGCCTCCTGTGGACCTGAGCTGAACAAAGCTGAAAAACAGCCAAAGAGCTGGAGCTAGAGAAAAAACCTTTTTCTGCGGAGCCTGGGCATTCACCAAGAAAGTAAATTTGACTTTCAAACATGCAGTTTTTAACACTTGTCATATTCCTTTAAGACAGACATTATAACAAACCCAGAATGCTCACCTGGCTTGAAGAAGGACACCCTCTGCTCCTAACACAAGCCTGGGGATGACTTGCCTTTCTAATAAGTAGACTTGAGAGTACTTTCTAATCACAGCTACTAGTATTTTTTTTCTACTTGCTTGTTCACTAGAAAGTGAATAAGCATCTTATGTTTGTCAGAAGTAGAGATACAGAGATGAAGAAAATGGTGCCTTCCCTCAAAAATATCCCAATGCAGTTGGAATCGTGGAAGTACACACACAAATAATTACTATCTAGTCTAAAAAATGCTGTCATCAAAGCATGAACAGCATGCTTGGGAGCACCAAGAAGGAGCAAGTACTGGTAGTTCCCCTTGGGAGAGTGAGGGACCAAACTCAGAGAAAACAGTATTTGACCTGGACTTGAAGGATGAGGGGAAAAAAGAGGGGGGATGACACTCCATCAAAGGGAATAGCATACTCAGGTCTTACAGAAACATGAAAGAGCATGGCATGTTTAGGGAGAAGCAAGTAGGCTAGTGATTTCCCAGAAGGTAGGGCATGTGTGTGGTGGAAAGCAGCTCCCAGTCTCAGTGTTATCTGATGGGTGAGCCCTGAGAATGGCAATAGAAGACAGCTGTCTAGGCCAGGAGCTCTGGAATTACATTCAGATTTCAATACCTCTGCCAAGGACTTGGGTCACTGCCTCACACTGCTACCGGTGTATGGGACATTACTGGGAGGAGATGCATAGAGGACTTAAACATGTACTTTGGCTGAAAGTGATTTAGAAGCCATTTAATACAAATTTCTATGGACACAGTGAATAGGCACATGCCTGAAGAGTTCATTTAAATTGAGTTAATTTCCATTCTTGAATGGAATTTCTCTCTCTCTCTCTCTCTCTCTCTCTCTCTCTCTCTCTCTCTCTCTCTCACACACACACACACACACACACACACACACACACACACACAAACATTTTCACTCACTTGCTTTTAGTTGTTCTTTCAACTACTTGGACTTTGCTAATAGGTTAGCAAAATACCCTTTTGTAAAGGTTATATTTGAAAAGAATGTATACTTTCATCTAAGACTACAAAGGGTAACTTTCTAAGTACAAAAGTCTCTGGGCCTTTGTATCATGAAGTGCTCTGTTAAAATAAGGAAATCCGGAGAACAAATTCATCCTCTAAAGCCATCTTCTTGGTCCAGGGGTCATGCTCCTCTCTGGGCCTGCTTTCTGCGAGTATGCAAGCACACTTGACTAAAACTGGGTGCTGAGGAGCAAAGAGGACCAGCTGCAGAACTAGATCACAGCAAGAGCTTTTCCCTAAATGCCTTCTAATATTTTCATAAGTGAACATTCTTTGTTTATACTGCAACCATTATTCTCTTTGACTAGAGGAGTTTCTGGCTGTAATTCTTCCAAAATTACATTAGCAATCACAAGAGACTCACAGTATTGACACCAAAGTTGTACTACCCACAGAATACCCTCTAGCTTGAAAAATTACTGTGAGGCCTGCAAATTCTGGAACATAGCACAGCCCAATGTGCACCGTCTTCTGTGTCCACGCAGCCCAGAGAACAGTGAGGAAGAAGCAACCCTTACATCCAGACTAGGGAAGTTTCCTGACTGCCAGTGGGAATTCAGTGCTCCTTAAGGAACCTCAGCTTTGGGAGGAAACTTAGAGAAGTTACTGATGGAGAAACTATGGCTCCGGGAGAGGAAGGGATTTGCCCAAAATGTGTCCATGGCGGATTTGGGAACTATGGCTTTATCTCCTGACTACATGTTCTTTCCACTACACTAGCTGGGATTGAAACTTGGGCGCTGAATGAGACTTACTTGGAAGCTGCCCGAATCTGAAGGAAAATGGCTTTCCTGTTCAGCATCTTGAAATTGGCTAGATATAGAAACTAGGAAGATCCAATCTTTTGCTTCTAAGTGCAGTGAAAATGCTGAAGCTCCTACCTCTAGGTCTTTATGGCAACAGGGGCTTCCCTGGAAGAGAGGCTATCAGGACCTTACTTCCTTTCTTTTCCTGGCAAGGGGCCCCACAATGACCCCATTGTTTCATCCCAAATGCAGGTGTGCTTAGACATGGACAACTGGCCTTTTGAATATGTTGCCATGGGAATTTGGTTTCTTGAACATGCAGCATTATTCTTAAAGGAGGACATGCTAAATCAGACAAGATTCTTCTGCCTACGAGGCTGCAGAGCAGGGAATTGGGGAGCAGTAAGGAGGTATTTAAGTGAGACTTGAGAGGGTTGTATTTAAAACTAAGAAAGTACCATTGGTAAAGACATTGTGGTGGAGTCTGATAAAAGGCTTCCATTCCTGGTACTTCCACCAAACTGTGAGAAAATGGGGAAGGGAGGAAGGAGACAGCCACCTGTGACCACCTACAGTGCTTGAATGGGCTGCACAGAGCAGAGGAACCAAGCAGGATGAGCTGCAGGTTTGGATTCAAGACTGCAGTTAGCACTCACTGAACATAACTATATGCTGTTGGGATTGTCAGGAGGACTGGAACTTGGAATAGGAGGATCGGGACTGTTCTGAAAGGATAGTGAAGGCAAAAAGGGGAGGATTTGGTGGGCTTGATTAATAATACATTCAAGAATAGGAGAATAGGGCCTCTGAGGAAAGACTGGGAAGCTGGATTATTTAGCCTATAAAATAGAGGTTAATAGGTGACAATGTCTTTGAGAATACAAGGGTTATTATATGTATGATGGTAACTATTCTTCTCTATCTACACGAAGACCTTAAACTGTTGTAGAAGGGATTTCAGTTAAATATACAGAAAAACTTCCTAACAGTGAGGGGTAATGAACGTTGGGACATGTTACCAAGGGACTGTGCAGAATTTCCTTCCCCAGAGATCTTTAAAAATAAGTTTGAGAGGTCAGCTGAGAAAGTAAAGTCTGCTGCCTCCTCCTCAGCTTTTTCTACTCCCAGCCTCTCCTTCTTCTCCTCCCTCCCTCTCTCCCTCCCTCCCATTCCTCATTCCCAACAAGCACTTCCTCCATGACCCCAGTTCCTGTACATCCTGCCTCCTATAGGAAACCTTCCTGCAGCTGGTGTTACTCCTAAGGGCTCTTTCCATCTGCATCAATCCACCAAACAGGAAAGTAAACATGAGAGCCACTCTCTTTGACAATAGCCCAATTCTCAGTATTCTGAAAACTGGCCACTTGGTAATTCAGATCCTTTGGACTCAGCTGAAATATAACATCCTTTATGAAGCCCTTCCTGACCTCTTCAGCATTTTGTCCCCACCATGAATATGGCACTTCTGCTTTCCTGTGACTGTGTCTGTCTCCTCGCTAGACTGAGCTCCTTGAGGGCCATTTATTTCTATTATCTTCAAACCCAGCTCCGTAAATGATTATTCATGAAAGGAGAGGGCGGGGGGAGAGAAATGTGTAACAAAAATTATCTCATTAATAGCAGGAATTCTCAGAGTGCTGACTATTTGTCATTGCAAGTCCATTGAACTGATAGTATATCCTCACTCAATAACTACAAATAGAACACTGACTCTTGTTTTTCAGGAAAGAAGGCAGGACCTCCTGGGCCAAATGGCCCCCCAGGACCTCCAGGACCTCCAGGACCCCAGGGACCCCCAGGGATTCCAGGGATTCCTGGAATTCCAGGCACAACTGTTATGGGCCCACCTGGCCCTCCAGGTCCTCCTGGTCCTCAAGGACCTCCTGGCCTCCAAGGGCCTTCTGGTGAGTTCCTGTTTTTCCGCCCTCCCCCAGGCTCCTTTACCAGTACTTTAATAGAGCAGGGGTGGGTGATCCTGAGAGCAGTTTCAAATGCTTCTGGTGGTATGGCTGTGCAATAAAAAATGCAGGTCTCCTAGCTCAGTGTAAAACTAGAGATTAAACAAGCCAGTAGGATCTGACCTGCTCTAACTTCTTGTTTATACCAACCTGTCCAGGAGTCACCTGTTCTTGACCTGTCTCAACCCTTCTATCACAAGTTCTCCCTTACTCTAGGCCAGTGGTCAGCAAACTCATTAGTCAACAGAGCCAAATATCAACAGTACAACGATTGAAATTTCTTTTGAGAGCCAAATTTTTTAAACAAACTTCTTCTAATGCCACTTCTTCAAAATAGACTCGCCTAGGCCGTGGTATTTTGTGGAAGAGCCACACTCAAGGGGCCAAAGAGCCGCATGTGGCTCGCGAGCCGCAGTTTGCCGACCACGGCTCTAGGCCTCCCTGTAATGGGCTAGTAGACTCATATGAGCCTGAGACAGAGGCCCTGAGGGTTCACTGAACTTCCTGTAGGAGATGGATTGGATCTGCTCTGATTCCCAGCATCTAATTCCTGTGCTGGTGTTGATATAGCGAGGAATGTTCAGGACTGGGGAAGATACCAGCCCTACAACAGTCTTATCCCATGAATTCTAAGATGCCCTTCTTAGAGGTAGACAAGTAGTTGCTGAGAGTCAAGGAGTTGAAAACTTATGAATCACTCAGGCTATGGGAGAAGCAAACCCAGGCATCAAGACCATCCTGTCGAGGAACCAAGTGCTCCTTGTACTACATCCTTACCCAACCTCATTACTCGTTCGAATAACATTTCGTCTCTTTGCATCTTTCCCTATGGGCCCAGAAGGGCATCCAAGAAATATAGACGCAGATTCAAAACTACCTAACTAGATTTGACAGGAGTCAGACTGCCTGGGCTTGGGCCAGTTGTTATTTCCCTCTCCTGCTCCCTTTCTGTATCCTGAGGTTTTAAAGAAATGAACTCTTTACAGCTTTCTCTAGGTCCACAAATTCTGCAGCAGGACTCAGATTCTTTGATTCATAGTTCAAACAGGGCTAATCAGTGTTACCGTGGCCACAGGAGATGGAGTTGGATTTTTTTTCCATTTAATCTTTCCATGAATATTAATCGAGCACTTTCTATGTGTAAGAGTTGTTCTTGTTCTCGTGTAGTTTATGTCCTAGAGGAGGAGAGAGATGATTAAAGAAGCAGGATACTTACAAATGGCAATGCACTCTATGAAGAAAATTAATAGAAATCAAGCAAAAGGCTAAAGACTTGTCTCAGGGTCACACAGTGACAGGAATGCTCTTTCATCTGTCTCTGTGGGTGTCAGTAGGACTTGATAGTCAGGGACAAGTGACAGACGAAAGGGGTGTCCTCTCCCATTGCAAGGCTTGGCTACAGGGATCACAACTCCCTGCCAAGGGCTCCCTGGGTGAGGAGAAAGGGAAGTAGGAAGAGTGAGTCTTCTAATTGGCCTGTCCTCTTTCACAGGTGCTGCAGATAAAGCTGGAACTCGAGAGAACCAGGTTGGCTGGGCATTGCTCTCTTCCTGGGGAGGAGGGAAGGCCACAGACTAGAGCCACCTTTGAGTTTTCCACCTATTAAATTTGCTCAGGCTTTATTTTGTGAGGATACCCTGGAGGTTCTGAGGTTTGTCCCTCAGAGGCACTCCTGTCTCTGTGAATACAAAAGCTTTGCCCCAGGGTCTGCCTTTAGCTCAGAGAACTGAGTTCTCCCTTGGCCATTTTCCCCATTCCACAGGAGACAGAGGGTTACTATATCCACACGTGGTAGTCAGGTAAAATGAGCCACCTTGGCCTCCAACTCCACCGGCCACCCCAGATACCATGTCAGCACTCAGACCGCCTGGGATCAGGAGCTTAGAAGGTTAAGAGTATGTCCTTGAAAATCAGCCAACCAGCTCCAGGCCAGCCCCAGCCTTAATGTCCTGAAGGGCTCCTCCCTAGTATTTGAGCTTCCTAATCTGTCTTTATTGGCAGGTTCTGCTGCCTGGCCTTGTTTCATCTCACTACAGCTGTTTGGCCACAATTAAACCTACATAGCTGCATAGAGCTTGATGGCTTCCAGGGCAATTTTGTATCCATCACCTCATTTGATCTTCAAACATTCTGTGAGAGAAGCCAGAAATTTCCTAATCCCCACTTTACAGTAAGGAAAACGAGGCTCAGAGGCATTACATTTGGCAGAGGTCACATAGCTAGGAAGTGGCCAAACTACAAAATCGTATTATCCTCTTGTCACACTGTGGTCACTAGCATCCCAAGACGGGAGAAGGATCAGAATTGGAATCAGAAAGGAGACTAGAAGTCAGAGGTGGAAACTGGTGGCTGAGTGAGCAGTCATTTCTCACAGTGACTCTTCTCTCTGTCCTTGTCATCCTCCCAGCCAGCTGTGGTGCACCTGCAGGGCCAAGGGTCAGCAATTCAAGTCAAGAATGGTAAGAGTCAGAGTCAGCTCTGTAGATAAGAGGAGCTGCTCCTCCTCTTTACTCCCAGCTTCCAAATAATCACCCAGACTAGTTACTCCCAGACCCCTGAGATACCCTGGGCACTAGGGGGCCATTCTCTACTCCATTTTGCCCTCTGCTGTCTGTCCTGGGTAATTGCTTGCACCACGACCAGCTGCAACACCCAAATTGCAATTAGAAACACTGGTGAGGAAGCTGAAAGGGACTTGAAACTTCATTTAGATGGAATGGAATTGTTGGGAGATGGAGGTGCTGTCAGAGTCACCATGAGGATATGTGTAGTTTGATCAACATTTTCACATTACAAATCAGAGAAGGGAAAAACTACATAACTTCAAATAATTGTCTGGTAGGTCTGTACAGGGAGGTGGGGGGCATGTTAGATTCTCCAGGAAGTATGCCATGCTAGTGTCTATAAAAAGGGAGAACAGGTGTAATGAGGTTAAGAAACACCAATTGAATGTAACTCCTGCTTTTAAGAGATGGGGAAACAGAGTCCCAGAGAGATTGGACAATACCATAATAAATCATAGTGCCTTATATTTGTATGGTACTTTACAGTTTTCAACATGCTTTCTTTGTCTTTTATTTTATTTGATCTTCACAACAACCCTATGAGGTAGGTATTTCAGGGGTCCTCAAACTACGGCCTGCGGGCCACATGGGGCCCGCCAAGGACATTTATCCAGCCCGCCGGGTGTTTTTGCCACCGCTGCCTGTCCTGCTTAGCAGCCGACTTAGCAGTGTGCATAGGAATGTGTTCATAGTTTGTTTGTTTTTAAACTATAGTCCGGCCCTCCAACGGTCTGAGGGACAGTGAACTGGCCCCCTGTTTAAGAAGTTTGAGGGCCCCTGTAATTAGCTCCTTCTTACAGAGCCAGAAACTGAAGCTCAGAGAGGTTAATTAACTCACCCAAGATTTCAGTTAAGTGTAGGAGCTTGGATTCAAAACCACATCTGGCTGACTCTTTCCACTGCACTGTGCTACTTCAGTGATGTGTGTGTACACACCACTAAATGATTAGGTTAATTTTATCCCCCAAAGAGACATTCACTAAATAAAAGTGTTTTGAAATAATGTCCAGTCCCCAAGATGCACAGAGCCTAAAATGCATGAACCCCCAGGAGCCTTGGGAAGCAGCAAGTCAGCCAATATGCCAGATGCGTACAGAGCTTGGAGGGGAAGGGAAGGGGTGGGCTGTGAGTATGGACACAGTAAATGAATGTTAAGGAACCTACTACATGGGGACAGCTTTGAAGAGGCCAGTCAGTTCCAACCTGGCTGGGCTCAGCTTTCTTAATGACTGGGCTTAGCTACATCTGGGACTGCCATCTGTATGTGTGCCTCAGAAGTGTAAGTAGGAGCAGAATGGCATCAAAACCCAAGCAGTCCTGCTGGGACCAGGTGCCTTAGGCCCCAGGGCTCTGGGTGAGCCATGACCACCATCTGTCCAGGAGGAGTGAGACAGACAGGAAATAGACATGTTTGGGTGTCTGGATGGGTGGCCTCTGTGTTTATTCTGTGCCAGAATCTACTGATTTTGCTCCCATTAGCACGTTACAAGACTAGTCCCAATCCCTCTAGGCTAGTCCCCAGTAGCAGTCTCCACTAATCTTCACTTGCACCAGGAGCAAAAGTGAGGGGCTAGGGGTAGTGAGGGACATATGCAGAGTGGATTTGAAGGGGTTGAACCAAGGAATCTCTTCCTAACTTTTATCCCATCATCACCTCAAGGGAAGATGGTCACCTTTTCCAGAAGGCCAGTTTCCTCATGCCTCAAAGAGGCAGGCATCCTGAGACTAGCCAAGTATGGATGTTCAAAACATAATTTCTTGGGTGGAGGACAGATGGTTTTGAGGGGGAAAGGCCCCATAGGCTTGGACTTCCTTCTCTTGTGGTGGAAAGGCACCCCCTCACCCGCAGGATGGAAAAGGAGGCTCTTCCTCCACCCTCACATGCTGGTTCTGTGTCGGGCCAAGGCCAAAGCAGTATGGTGGCCCCTCCACCCCAAATGGGGTGGGGCTGAGAGACAGAAGCTTTGCCAGGGGTGCCTTTGCTCCCAGACACCTTTGCCATCCTCTTGGCTGGTTCTAATGCTGCCTGGCAGTCTTCCCCTCCCTCTCGTAAATACCCTTCTCCCCCATGGGCCTTATTACTGGTAGTTACACTCTCTGGCTGCCATGAAGTCTGACTCACCCCGATCCCTAAGGTTCTCCAGGTCGACAATTCTTGGGCTAAGTGGTTTCCTGGGGGCCCAGGGAGGCTTTTCAGAAAGGAGTGGGTGTGGAGGAATCTCTTATGGAGGACAAAATCCATGAACCTATGACAGGAGAGAGATTGAGGAATTATGGCTGGTGAAATCAACGGGCATAATAAGAGCTAGCCTGCCACTCAGTGTCTGAATTTTGCCTGTGCAGGCCCCAGAACAACAAAGAAAATTGGTCAGTGTGCCCACTCTCTTCTTACTCCCCACCTACAATTCCAGCTACAAGGTGTTGGTTAAAGACCCTACTGGATGTAGGGGTCAGGGAGAGGAAGACAGACAGGCAGACCCCTGAGCTTGCAAATGCTCTTCTTAAAGCTTGGCCTCCTGGGCTACTCGGGTTGCATAGGGATGGGGTGGAGGTTGTGTACAACTTGATAATTCTTGTTTCTATTGTCCAGATTATTCTGACATGTACTGAGTGACTGCCCTTCTCTCATACTGAGATCTTTCAGGTGGAGTGCTCAATGACTGGTCTCGCATCACTATGAACCCCAAGGTGTTTAAACTACATCCCCGCAGCGGGGAGCTGGAGGTACTGGTGGACGGCACCTACTTCATCTATAGTCAGGTAGAAGTGAGTACGGTCTTAGGCCTAACTCTTCTTATATCCAGAATGCAGATCCCGTGCAGGCCATACAGGGGTCCTGTGGAGCCAGCCAAGACCAGCCTGCTTTGGTGGGTGAAGGGCTGGGGGAACCATATTGGGAGGGAGTTGAAAAGAGGAAAGAGAGAAGGGAATGTTTGGATTTTTTCCTAGCCATATATCATTGAAAAACTGAAAAGAAGTCCCTCTCACACCCTGGCATCGATTCCCTCATGCAGGGCACCAGGCCCTTGTTCTTTCCCACCCCCCCACCACCACCCCAAGTTATTTGGTTCTACTGCCAAACTTGAACTCTATCTCAGTACATTCTTTGAAAGTTACTTCCAGGGATGCTGAGAACCCCTTCCCCCATGTTGCTGGGTCTGCAATGAAGAGTGCTCCTGTGGACTTGCTCTCAACCTCAAAAAAATTTCTGACTATCTTTCCTTGTTCTTCCTCCCACTTATTTCTCTACCTTCTGTTTCTCTGTTATTCTTGCCTCCTTCCTGCTATCATTCTCCCAGCCCTTTTCTCCCTCTGTTTTTGTCCTTGTCCTGCCCAGGCCTACTGCCTATCCGCTTCCACCCCTGTTGGTTGCCTCCACTGGGTGGCTCCTATGAGCTAGGAGGTAGATAAGCCTTGAGGTTGGGGCTTCTGTGGGGTGGGCAACAAGCAGGCAGATTATAGCAGGACTGTGGAGCCAGCAGAAGGGCTTCACAGGGGAGTGGCCAGAGAAGGTGGGTTAATAGGTATTTGCTAAGTCCATCAAGCATCCTGGCAGAGATTGAGTGCTGACCCAAGAAATTATATGGCACCAGAATGCTATGCTCCCTCCTACAGAGCCTATGGAGGAAGCAACCTTTGATAGTGATCTAGGGTGAGAGATGAGGGTCCCAATCCCCAGGGGGCACATAAATGTAATTCCAGTGTCCTGTGGGGAATTTGTCCTAAGCTCCATTTGGTAGGGGATCAAAGCTTGGTAATGAAAAATGAATTAATTTTCTGGGTCTAGGAGAGAATTGGGAGTAGCCTCAGGCTTTGAACACCATGCAAACTGGGAAAATCCCCTTAACACCAGGCCATTGAACATAGGTTCGAACTTCCTCCTGGCCACAAAATAAAGTTAGGTGCCTGGGTTTTGCCCTTCCAAATTCTTGATCTCATTTGTGGTGGATAGCTCTCCATCTCTCTGGATCTGTTTCCTCAATTGTCAAACGAGAGGGCTAAGGGACACTGAGAATGAGTGAGAGAAATGCAGCAGAGGCAGGGGCGGGCTTCAAAAGAGCTGAAGAAATGGCAAGTTGTCACTGTTCCCTCTCTGGAAAATCAGTGACTTCTAACTTTATCTGCAAATAGTCCTTGGGGCTTGCAACTAGAAGTTAGTTTGCATTCATTTGTGTCCATAGCCAGGGTAGAGAAGGGTGTGGGTGTGGTGGTGGGGTCGGGGGTGCTTGGGAGAGGTAAAGAGATGAATAAGGCAGGGTTCTTGCCCTCAGAGTTTACAACTGTTGTGCTGTTGAAAGAAAGATTTGCTCAGGCACCTGAGCCCCAAAGAGTAGGGGAAGGACAGAGTATAAGCCCATCACCCCTCCTTTCCTGTGAGCTAACTAGCATGCCTTCAGGTGGCATTGCCCCTCCACGAGGTCTACAGGCAGTTCGTCATGACAGGGGAGGGCCCCATCCACCCTCTTTCCCTCTCCCCCAATCCCTTCTTGTTGCCTCTCACCCAGGTATATTACATCAACTTCACTGACTTTGCCAGCTATGAGGTGGTGGTGGATGAGAAGCCCTTTCTGCAGTGTACCCGCAGCATCGAGACAGGCAAGACCAACTACAACACTTGCTACACCGCAGGCGTCTGCCTCCTCAAAGCCCGGCAGAAGATCGCTGTGAAGATGGTGCACGCTGACATCTCTATCAACATGAGCAAGCACACCACTTTCTTTGGGGCCATCAGGCTGGGCGAGGCCCCTGCATCCTAGATTCCCCCTGTTTGGTCCCTGCCTGTGCCCCTGCCCTAGGTTTGGGAGCCGGGATCCCCAGAACTCCAAAGTGCTGCTGTGGGGTGTGGCATGTGTGTGTTGCAGCTGCAGAGAGAAAGGCCCCAAGGCTATTTATTCCCCAGTGACTCCAGGACAACAAGGCCTGCTTGCCTTTCCCAAATGACCTTGAGTTATCAGGACAGTTGATGAAGCCCCAGTGGGTTTACATGAAGCAGAAGTGGCTTCCCTGTCTCCGTGTTGACTGGCTTAATGGCATGACTCTTCAATCTCAAGGTCCCTGATGTCAAAGTTATCATTTGTTGCACTAAAGTGAGGGTCCGGGACAGCAGGCAAGAGAAAGCAGAGGTATACTCCAGACTGGGGAGCAAACCCTCTTTGGAGTGGGGTGGAGTAGGGTGGGGTGGGGTGAGGTGAGGTGGGGGTGGGGTCGGAGGGGAAAGGTCTGTGCTTGTGGCAGAGACCAAGAAACAAACCTGCTGAGCAGGTGCCCTGAGCAGTGGAAGCATTCCCGCTGCTCTGCCTGCAGCCAGCCAGCGGGTCAGAGCTCTTCCCACACAGGCAGAGCCAGTGCAGCAGCTCCCCAGGCTCCGGGGACAGGAGGTTTGCCCTTCCTTGGAGTGATTACAGGGAAGGACCACAAACCTGCCTGCATAAGAACCTGAAGCCAGACTTGGGGCCACATGTCTTTCACTTTGTAGGCTCAGAAAACTCCCTGGGATCCCTCCCAATTGCCCCTCTTCCCAGCCTGACTAGACCTCCTATGTCTTTCTCCACAGAGCCTACCTCTGTCTGAGACAGGTGCCTAACCTGGGACCTGTATTTATGTGAGTCTGGGATACTCTTGAGATTACCTGGGCACAAAGAGAATCTTCTTCCATTTATTAAGCAACACAATATTTATCTAGTCGATTTGTGTCTAGCGGCAAAGTGTTGGACTGGGTGACCTCCAGAAGTCCCTTCAAATCCCAATATTTAGGCACCTCCTTTAATAGCCTACTAAAATCCCCAACCCTCACCTGCCCCTGGGCCTCAGCAGGGCAGAGCTTTTCTACCAGACCTAGAAAGGACAAGAGGTGGGGATAGGACAGGGGTTTTTCAAGTGGCTTCCCTATCTTGAAGCCAAGCGGCCAGTCACCCAAGCCTTATCTGAAAGGGTAGCAGCTAATGCCCTGCTGACCCCCTGGCCTGTGCTCTGGCTTCAGAAAGCCACAGAACAGCATGGTCAGCGTGGATTCCAGTGCTGCTCCCCTGAATCAAGGCTTGGGAGAAGCTAGGGTCTAGGCATTCGGACAGGGCTCTGCCCTCTAGTCAGGCCCAAAGACACCATTACCACTTCCCCAAGCTTCCCACAGATCATATGGTGGGACCATACAAGAGCCTCATTTCTAACTTCCTGGGACCAACCTGGCTCCTGGGTACATGGTCAAGCCCAAAGCTGGGAAGGCCAGTCTTATACAGTCTGCTACTCTTGCTTGTGAAATCAGAAACAAGTTACTTTTGAGGAAATGGGAAATAGGTTCCTTTGGGCAGCTGAAATTTACCAGGAACAACAGGTTCCGCAGTTGTGCCTTCTCTTTCTAAGCCACTACACTGCTGGGCCCTTCAAGGGTCAGGGCAGGAGGCACAGCCATTGTCTGGTTGCTAATGTCAGGTGAAGCAAACGTGAGGAACAGGTCTGGCCAGGCTCTTACAGAGTGCCTTGGACAGTCCTCAGGTGTAGCAGGAACAGGTGAGAATTTCTCCTTAAAACTTGGAGAGTACTTTCTCTCTTATTATCTCCTTTGATAGTACAAATCGTATTGTTTAGACAAGGCTCAAGAGAGTTGAAGTGCTTTGACCGAGATCTCACCCACTGAAGTCACAGGCCTGGGGCTTCATTCAGCCAGTTTGACTCCAACACTATTCCATTGCACCTCAGCTTTGTGTTGAATTTGGGGTCCTGAGGGAACCCAAATAAAAATGGTAATATAGACCCTAAATCCTTGTGGGTTCTAGGGAGGGACCCAGAGATGCTCATTTTCAATCCTTGATGGTAATGCCTGTTGTCTTGACTGCCAGAGGCTCTGTGCCAAAAGAGTAGGGCATTTCCTTGGGAAACAGCCATCAGACTTAGAGTTTTCATGTTCAGAATAATTGTCTTGGCACCAGGTCCAAGCAGCAGGTCCCCAGTACCCACAGAACTTAAACCCCGTATGTTCTTTCACCCACCGAATGAACCAAGCAACCATTACATATGGAGCCCCTACTGCAAGTGAGGTCCTCCTTTGGTTACCCTACGGACGGGCTGCAGGAGCTGGCCACTCCCCATAGCTAAGTGACTCCTTATCTCTTTCTACCAAACCACACAGGACTTTGTACTCCCAGGATCTCCCAGGGATGGAGGGAAGAGTGAGGACTGGTTCTATAGCCAAAAAGCTGTGAGAATAGGAAAGGAAAAGGTTTCTTAATTGTGGCCCTAAAGGACATTCTGACACCTATCCTATTCTCCAGATGATAGGGGAGACAGGATTCACATAAACCCTTTATTCATTAGGAACCATCAAAGGGAACCCGAGACGGAGGGGTGTGAGGAGGGAAGCAATCGGTAGCTGGGGAGCCTTGCTGCAGTGAAGTTATTGACAAAGTAGTGAAGCAATTTATTAATAAGAGAATGTGGACATAGATTAAGCATTTGAATTTATGCTGACGTGAGTTTACCAGAAGGCCAAGTCTTTCATGGAGAACAGGACAAGGGCATTTGTGAGCAGGCACATAACAGAGGTTTGAAGGAGAATTGCATGGCAGGAGCCTCTGCCAGCTGCTTGGGCTTCAACAGCCAAAACTGGCACAAAAATCAGCTGTCAGGGCTGCTCAGTTACTGGTTCCCTGGAAAATGTAGTCTTTGCCTTATTTCCCCTTCATCCATCCTGAACCAAATTTCTTTTGCTGAGCAGGAAAGGACTAGAAACCCTGGAAGTGAAAAAGATTTTGATCCACATGTGATTATGTGCGTTTTATGTAACTTCTGGTGGGTGCAAATCGATTCAGAGAAATTTAGTGCTAGAAAGGACCTTAGAAGGAATCTAGCCCAACCTACATTCTGCCCCATGTTACTCATGTGGAGACTGAGGCCCAGAGAGAGAAGGTGGCCTGCCCACGATGAATGAGCCACGACTCACAGACTCAGCAGAGTGAGGGGGTGGAGCAGTCCCTGTCCCACACAGCCCCCTTCTTTCTTTCACTCCCAGACTCGAGGCTAAAAGTGAAAGTCCCCTTCAGGAGCCTGGCTAGGCAGGGAGAGAGAAGCTGCAGCCTTCATCAGAACTCTTGCTCCTTTTAAGGTGTTCTCCCAGCTCCTGCCTCTGGACTGGCCTAATACCTGGAAGTCCTGAGGCCACCCTGGCACTGGCCTCCAGCCTGCTCCTTCCTGGAGTCTCCCCTAGGCAATGTGAGCACAAAGAAGGAACTAGATTTTTTCTTTTAATCTGTGTCAGGGATCACTCCAAGGGGAGTCAGGGTGTATCATTTCTTTATTAAAAAAGCTTCCAGCTGGGGCGTGGGTGTGGACTTTGTTGTGAGAATGGCCAGGAGCAGGCCCGGTGCTGCTTTGGGGGTCAGCATCCAGTGTGAAATACTGTGTATATAAACTATACATAATGTATATAAACTGGGATGTAAGTTTGTATAAATTAATGGTTTATTCTTTGCAAATAAAGCTTTTCCCCCCTCTGTTTTTGAAATCAGCTTGAGCAATTCCTACACACTAGATGCTTTTATGCAGGTGCTGCCGAGGAGCCAGAAGAAAGCCCAAGGCACCCATTTCAGAGAGGGCAGCAGAAGGAATGTGGTCTGAACTTCCTAGCAGGTACCTCACCTTCTCTCTGCCCCAGACCACATGCCTGTCCCCTTTACCTTAGGTCTTTGCACTGTGTACAGTCATCACGAGGCAGGCACCCAGGGCAGAGGCAGCAGGTCACACTGGTAACTATACAGGATCTCCTAGACCCGGGGTCGGCAAACTGCGGCTCGCGAGCCACATGCGGCTCTTTGGCCCCTTGAGTGTGGCTCTTCCACAAAATACCACGGCCTGGGCGAGTCTATTTTGAAGAAGTGGCGTTAGAAGAAGTTTAAGTTTAAAACATGTGGCTCTCAAAAGAAATTTCAATCGTTGTACTGTTGATATTTGGCTCTGTTGGCTAATGAGTTTGCCGACCACTGGCCTAGACGAAACTGACAGGTCAATGTGGATAAATCATTAGGGCCAAAAGGCGTCCACCCAAGAGGAATGGAACAGCAGGCTGCGGGCCGTAGCTGCCGTTGCCAACAATTTTTGGGCCAAGAGTCCGAGAGCCTCGCCGTCCAGGAGAGGAGCTTCATGGTGGCCGGAAGCCAGGCACTCACTTCCACCTGAAGCAAGATGGCTGACTTATACAAAGGGCAGAGTGAGAGCACCAGACAAGGTTAAGCAAGTTGCCGGGGGATGGGGCGGGGGAGAAGACAGGAAATTAGATCAGGCCTGACCCTTCTATTATAGCATTATGAGGTGGAAACTGAGTGTGGACCAGGGCTGGTAGAGGGTATCAGTTGCTTAAATTTTCAAAGGACTGCTGACAAGATATTCCACTGTACACTTTCTTTTAAACATTGAGATGCCAGCTTTAGGGCATTTTTGCTCAAGGATAGGAAATGGGAAAAATGGTTGCAGGAGAATCACTTTGTGTAGCTCTCCAAATTTACAAAGTTCAATCACATTCAATATCATTTCATCTTCCCAACAGCCTTTGAGGTAAGCACATGAGGGATCATTAGTCCCATTTTACAGATGAGGAAACTGAGGCTCATAGGTGACTAATTGCTCTGACTCACATGGCTTGAAGGTGGTGGAGCTTGCACTCAAAGCCCACTGGATCCCAAGGCACCCAGTCCTGCAGGAGTCTCGATAACAGGAGATGGGGCTGCTTGAGAGTTACAGATAGAAAGGTGTCCAGCGATCCTGGGCCCTCAAACATACTAGTTAGAGCACAAGCAGTATCAGAAGGCTGGATTTTTATTCTGTCCATTGTTTTCCTCAATGCTGACGAATGGGCACCTCTCCCCAGGGCCTTGTCTGTCTCTTAAAACCATCTCCCTTACAGCCCTAAGGAAAACACAGAGAAGCACTGGAAGGAGGACAGAAATGAAGGGAGAAGTGGGGTTTAGAAAAATACCAAATGGACAGCCCCTCCTCACAATGAGGACTGGCCAAATCAGGAGCAGAAGCCCCATAGGTGACTTCTGGCCCCTGTTTACAGTTCCACACTTTCCAGCCAGGCTAAGTAGCTTCCAGGGATATCTGTGAGACTATCACCAGCTCCTGGGTCTCTGAGCAGACAACAGGGTCTTGTGCTGGTCAGTTTGTGCAGGGCTTCCCTACAGGGTACATGGTATTTGTCCACCACTTTCTGGCTCGGCTTCTCAGTCTTGGGCACTGGCAGAGGCTCCCCGACTGCCAGAGAAGACAGAAGGAAAAGAGAAGCATCAGAATAGCTCACTCCTCAGAACGGGCCTCAGCCCTCCAGCTCACCCCTACCACCCCAAAACCACCCACTCTGGCCAGCCTCCCCACCTCTAGACACAGCCAAAGCCAAGACTCAGCTTCAGAACTGGATCTACATCCCAGACAAGGCTGCCAGCAGAAGGGCTCACTCACCAATGGTGGTTACAGGCTGGGCATAGGGCAGAAGGCCCTAGGAGTTCTCAATGAAGCCGCGCTCATTGAAAGCACAAGGGTAAATGAGAGCACACTCTGGAACCACTTCTGGAAGTGATTGACCAAACCCCCAGGAGTGAAAATGTGATGATGGTAAAGGTCTACCTCCCCAAAGGCACAAGCAGGGATTAGAGCCACCCTTTGGAGCAAAGGCATGTCCTTTGAAGGCCAGAAAGGTAGGGACCCTGTTGAAAGCCAGACATGCTGACCACCAGTGGTCTCGGGGTCTGCCTATACGCTCCGCAGCCCCTAACTTAGCTGGGCCTATGTCCAGGCCAAGCGTGAGGGCCCTGTGGTCTACCCCAGGCTTCCTGTGGGGACAAAGCAGCAGCAAGCCAAAGGCAGCAAGTCCTAACTCTCCTGTGAACCCACAGGTCTGAAACCACAGGAAGGAAAAATTTAAGAAACATTTCATTTACCTTTCTTCCCTTTTACCCACATGGCAAGTTTGGCTCTCTCTGAGAGGGGGTTGCAGCCACTCACCTTTCATAGAGGGTCTGGACCAGATGAAAAGCTAAAGTGAGGAACAGCAGGCTCAGGACAGGCCCTCTGGTATTTCCTCAGAAGCAGAAATGCCTCCGGGACCTGGCCCAGGCTCTACTCCAATACAGAAGCTTTGCCATCGCTGTTTATATATAATTTCCTCCAAATCCCTTCCTCCTTCCCTGCTGGATTTTTGGAAAAGCTCTCCCTAATAGGGACCAGGACTGTCCTTACCCATGCTGCAGGGTCTTGCATATAAACCCAGTCCAGTTCCTCAAGATCAGCATGGGTAAGGGCTTCCTTATAGAGTGCGTGGTATCTGCACTCCACCAGGCCACTGACTACCACAACCAGCATGTTGCCTGTACCCTTTTCGGTAAGCAGATAGTCCATGGAGAACTGGCTCACAGAGCAGGCCCCTGGCAGGCAGAAAAATTCAAAAGATCATTGGCCACTTCCCAAACCTCCTAGCCTTCTTCCCTACCTCTTCACAGGAGGAGAAAGCTTCATCCCAGGCAGGCGAGCCTAGGGCTACTGTTTAGGACCAGAAGAGATCACACAGTTGATCCCCTCTGATCCTGCTCTCACCCACTCCCCCAACACTTTTTCCTCAGGAAGCCATTTTTATTTTGGCTTTTATGTCCTGGGAGCCAACTCACCCGTCGACATGGCATAGTCTCTGAGGAAAGGCACCCAGGAAAAGGCTCCCAGTGTGAGTACATAAGGGGTGATACCAGGAAAGATCTTGGTGAAGCCTAAGGCCTCTGTGGCAAAGTTGCCGAAGCATGAATGGGACATGAACCCGTGAGGGTGGCAGACAAGGATGTAGCTGAGGTGGGGGGAGATGCCATGAGTCTTCAAAAGCTGTGGAAGAAAGAGCAGTCAGGACGGATATGGACAGGGGAGAGAAAATGACTCCTCTTCCAGCAAGCCCCAGGACCTGCCCCAGCACTGCTCTGGGCTGAATTCAATGGCTGAGAGCCAGTGGTGGGTCACACAGATCTGGCCGCCAGAGGTTGGGAGTCCTGGAAAGATAGAGCAGGAACAGTTCTCCTCCAACCACCACGTTCCTGCCCACATGTCTGTGACGCATCAGCAGAGGGAATACCAGGGAAAGAAAAGACCCACCTTCAGCTAGGTTAGAATAGTTAGGACAGACCTAATGGAGATGACTCATAGGGAGCCATACTCAGAATTATTACTGGGCTCGGTTTTTAAACAGCTGTAAATGAGACTGTGAGAAAAAATGGGTCAAAATAAAGGTGAGAAAAGACAAAAAACACTTTTAATTGAACATGGCAGAGTGAACACAAGTTTTTATCTTGACTACTCTCTGGTACCTCCTGAAAATTACCATAAGAATGTTTTTAAAGATATAGATCCACAGCCCTAGCTGGTTTGGCGCAGTGGATGGAGCATCGGCCTGGGGACTAAAGGATTTCGGGTTTGATTCTGGTCAAGGGCACATGCTCGGGTTGCGGGCTCGATCCCCAGTGGGGGTTGTGCAGGAGGCAACCGATTGATCACTGATGTTTCTATCTCTCCCTCTCCCTTCCTCTCTGAAATCAATTTTAAGAATTTAAAAAAAGATATAGATCACAAGGAAAAAGAGAATTAGAGAGATGCCAGCGGTGGGTTGAAGATATCAGCAAAATATTTGCACACTGGCAAGTGGATTGAGGAAAGCTGACACCTTTGCAAGGGCAATGCCTACAAGAGCAAGCAATCCATCTGCACTGGAGAATCTGGGAAAGACTCAGAATTTGGAGCCACCAGCTGTCACAGAAAGTGGGTGTGAGTCATAGGGCTTGTTTGAAAGTCTATCAGAGAAGTAGTTAGAACCTCAACCCCTTCCCCGCGCCCCCCCCCACACACACACACACACACACAACTGGACAATGAAAAGGTTACTTTCTGGAAAACTGAACCAAAGAAACTCTAGACTCGGGTACTTGCACTAGATGCAGCTGAGATATTCTATCTGCAGCCCAATTCTTAATCAAGTATGAAGTCGAATAAAGACCATCTCAGGCATACAGTCTCAGAGAGTTTGTCTTACGCATCCCTTTCTCAAGAAACTCCTGGAGGATGTGCTCCACCGAAATGAGGGAGTAAACCAAGAAAGGCATGAGGCCCAAGAAAAAAAAGGACCCAACTAGAGAAGGAAGTAAACACGGTGAGGACCATGGTGAGGCAAACAAGGTGGCTAGGGCACAAACTTCAAGGAGACATTGCTCTCAGGGTCAGGCAAGTACTGACTCAACGGTTGCATAACCCTGAGAGGAAGCACCTTCCTAAATTATGCTTCCATGGTGCCTTGAGGGCCCTGGGGATGCAGCTGTGCATGAGACTAGATTGTAACAGGAGGATGCTGCACTCTGCGGCAGCAATGTCCTCCAGGAAATTAAAAGTGGCAAGGGAGAGAAGGAGACTTAGAGATTCCGGAAGTGTTTGCACATATTGAGAGATTCACATGTCTGTGGAGAATTAGTGATAAGTAATACATATCTAACAGATAGCTAAAGAAATTTCAAATGAGGCAATTATGAGTTCTGAGGGGGAAAAGAAGGTGCACAAGAAAAAAAATTTAGTGCACTAAATAGCTCAATTGTGAGTAATATTTCCTAGTTCTAGTTAGGCATTTAACTGAAGCCTGTGCTATAACAATATGGGGAGGAGGGGAAAGAGGAAAATCTAGTGACAGTTACAGGGCCAAATCTCATCTTCATATTGGGGAGTCAGTGACAATGTCTAAAATTGTTAAATCAGGAAGTAGTAATATTTCAAAATTTTAAATAGTAAAATTGAGACATATAGAGGTAAATTCCAGAAAAAAGGAGCTAACAATGTTGAAAATGTCTGCCTCTGGGGAACAGATTTAAGGGGGGGTGGGGGAAGGCCAGAAATTTAGGTTTTTTTACATACTCGTTATAAAACTATTTGACTTGCCCTAGCCAGTTGATTGGAGCGTTGTCTCATGCACCAAAAGGTTGTGGGTTCAATTCCCAGTCAGGGCACATACCTGGGTTGTGGGTTTGTTCCTAGTGGGAGCACTTACAAGAGGCAACCAGTTGATGTTTCTATCTCTCTCTCTCTCTCTCTCTCCTGTCCTCTCTCTCCCAAATAAATAAACGTAGCTGCCTCTGGTAAGGTTAAGCAAAAAACACAAATTATTTGAGTTTTCCAAGAAGTAAAGGGAGGCATGGGTCTAGTCTGGAGGAGACCACCCTGGTTCCCTGAGGTTTTGTTCCACCCCAGACAGTGTTGGGGACCAACGTCTTACAATATCGATGTCTGCCTTATCTTCCCCAGAGACTTACAGCAAAGGTCTCCGCTTAAGGCATTTAGGGTCCAAATGGATATGATTCCACCCACAGACTCCTAGGGCAAAGAACTAGGAAGGCTCAAAGACACCATGTGCCCATGTGAGCTAGTGAGGGAGGGACGAGCTCTCCTGCCTGCTCCACACTGCCTCTCTGTATGTGCTAAGTCCAACTCAAATGAAGTGACAGTATCCTCCCCATATACATCTCCTTTTGGGCCACTCTCCTTCCTCACCGTTCTCTGCTCCTCTGACCCTTCTGCCAGCTCACATGGGGACCTGAACCCTCAGTCTTGCCTCCTGCCTTTCTCCTACATCTTCTGTGATCAAATCTTATTAATTATACTCCAATTATTTGAATCTCTCTTCTTTCCTCTTCTCTCTGTCCTGACTACTACTGGTCTGGCCTAATCACCACCACCTCTCACCTGGGCTATTACAACAGCCACTTCTTGTCATTGCTTTGCTACACAGAGCTATAACAATCTCTCAAAAACACAAATCTGATGACACTGCCCTGAGCCAAACCCTATCATGGTCCCACATGGCTCTCAGGAAACAGTCCAAACACTTTTCCACGGTTCACAATGCCCTGTACTATCTGTCCCCTGCCTGCATATCCAGTCTCCTTTCCTTTCTCTCTCTGATTCATTCATTCATTCATTCGACATGTATGAAGCATCAATTCTGTGCCTCTCACCCCCTCATCTCACTTACCACTGGCAGCTCCCCGAATGGTTTATGCTCTCCCCTCACCATAGCCTTGTCATATGTTGCCCACCCTTTGCCCTGAACACTCCTCCTTCTTCACCTATTTCTTATTTGTCCTTCAAGAGTAAACTCAAACTCAACAGAGAAATGGGCAAAGGTCACAAATGTACTCCAGGAACAGATCCACCAAACCTCCTAATTAGCAGTGAGTGAAGAGATGGAAGACGTAAGGAGAGAAACCCATAGGCTAGAATCAGGTCCTGTGGGCTCAAGTCCCAGGCCACCTCCTCCACTTTGGATCTGTGTGATCTTGACCAGACCACTCACTACATGAACCTCAGCTTCCTCAGCTATATAATGAATATTATTAGGCACATATGGTGCTTCGAACAGTGGCTGCATGAAAAAGGGGTGCAATAAATGTTGGCTAATGTTATGTGAGCATTAGCTATCATTATGAGTGTGTAACTATTAGGATGTATTATTATACATAGCAATAGCTTCTACCTCATAAAGTTGGCATGTGAACACTGTAAGTACCTAACAAGAATTTATTTCTCCTGGTCGCTTCCAGCTCTGATTGCCTGTCTTTCCTAGATTAACACTGTTCTTTTCAGTATTGGGGCTCCTGGTGCCCACCTTAGGCAGGCCTCTAAGCCCCATTCCCTGTCCTCTAGTTCATTCTCCCCAGTCATGGGCAAGCCCTGGGCTCACAGAGCCCATCTGTGTTTTCCTTCCCAGATATCTTACAAGTTCATTTAGTTCATGCCCCTGCCTCCAGTCAGTACTCACCGAAATCACCTGACAAATGAGTATTTTCCACAGACCCTTCTCCCATAGGGATGGTTTACTTCAGCACCTAGAACACAGCGGCCAGCAGATAACTTTCACAATGTGTCTGTGATGGAGAAAATGGGAAAAGCAGATGGATAGATGAATGAATTCTTCCACATCAAAGGTTTTCACAGCCTCCCTGTCACTAGGACAATTGTCTCCTAATGATGGTCCACTCAAGTTCTTCAGGTTGCAGCTAAACCCTTTTCCTTGGCTATTCCCACTTTCCCAAAACATGCCCTCTGTGCCCCAGTGTAAACCCAGGAAGTTTCAACATGCACATTTTCAGCAAGACCCTATCTCACACACATGCACACATGCCCCTACATAGGCACACACCCATATGGACACACATCCCCGCATGCACATTCACAGACCCCACGAGTACCATGCCCAGGTATGTCAGCCTACAGGCCAGAGGACCAACCATCTTGATGTGCTGGGGACCATCCAGGTTTTAACATTAAAAGTCCTGCTAAATCCTAAAACCCCTCAGTCCCAGGCAAACGCAGATGGTCACCCTACCGAGGGCTAAAGTCTCACCAATAACTAAGATACTGAGGGCCCAGTGGAAAATAGCAATGAACTCCGGGGCAATCTTGAGGTCCTTCTTCGAGGACAAGAGCATTATACCCAGAGTCCTAGTGGCTCCAGGTAAGTGCTGTTCGGATGCCCAGTCCCAAATGCTCAGGGGCCTGCCATGTTTCCTCTCTTCACGCTTTCTTCTCCAGCCCCTGCCTAGTCTCCATGCCCTCATTCCCCCTATCCCCATCCCTTCACAGGATCATAGTACTGCGTGCTGTCTCTGCTTGTCCAGTTCCTTTCACTTCTCTAACCACCTGCACTTTTACCCACCTGGGAATGACATGGGATGAGATTATGACACTCTCCTGCACACCTGCATAGAGAACCGAGGGTGAAACTCTGATGTGGGAAGTGAGTGGGAGTGAGGGTGGAGCTGATGAGAGGCCTTCGGAGCCAGTGTGGATGGGAGTTGGGGGGCAGGGAGGAGCCCAGGGCACACAGGTCTGCATTTATTTTTGAGGCCCAGCTATTATATTAAACAAGGGTCTCAAAGTCTGGGTAGTTCTGAATGTTATTTCTCACTAAATGTTAAAATGTAGCAGAGTATTTTGTAGATGAAGCTGTAAACAGGATGAGCTAAGAACTCAATCCATGAAAGTAGCCAACTGCAAGGAAGGCTAAGCCTCCATTCGGTGAGGCAGAGTTTTGGATATGAATCCCCTGTCTCCTTTACTTGCTGCACATAAATAAAACTACCTTGGGACAACCACCTCTCATTTTTTAATAAAGCACTCAAAGCTGCAAACCCCTTGAGTTTTGTAACACAGCTATCTATGGTCTCTCAGTGACACTGTGATTGGAGGGGAGGAGAGAGGTCACAGGCCAGGTCAAGAAATACCTTTGGCTTTTTGGTCAGTCCAGAACTCACTGCTTTCCATGAACTGACATCAGATATAGTCTATAAGTGTATAGTAGGTGCTAACTAAAATTTTTTATTGAAGAAACAAATGTGAGTACTTATCAAATTATTCTGTGTACATGAAATTCTAGAACAGGTAAAACTCAGAAAATATGCACCTAAGATTTGTGCATTTCTCTGCATGTAAATTTTACCTATAAAGTAAACAAATATTGAACTCAGTGCTGAAGTGTTTAGGGGTGAAGAGTACTGATGGCTGCAATTCATTTTGAAATGCATATATTATGTATTGATGGATGAATCGAGTGATATGTTAAATAGATGTGTGATAAATCCATTTAACAAAATATCTGAACAATCTAGGTGGTGGGTGTTCACTGCAATTTTTTCAACTCTTCTGTGGGCTTGAAATTAGTTACAGTAGGACTTTGGGGGGAAATAGGTCCCTAAAGGTCATAGTAAAAATAAATTTTAAAAATGTGGTTTCTCCATTCAAAGAAGAACAAACACCTATCCTCCTCAAACTATTCCAAAATATCAAAGAGGAAGGAACACTTCCAAGTTCCTTTTATGAGGCCAGCAATATCCTAATTCCAAAACCAGATAAAGATACTACAAATAAAGAGAATTATAGGCCAATATACCTGATGAACACAGATGCTAAAATCTTCAACAAAATATTAGCAAATCGGCCCAGATGGCATGACTCAGAGGTTGAGCATCGACCTATGAACCAGGAGGTCACAGTTTGATTCCTGGTCAGGGTACGTGCCTAGGTTGTGGGCTTCAACCCCAGTAGGGGGCCTGCAAGGGACAGCCAATCAATGATTCTCTTTCATCATTGATGTTTCTATCTCTCTCTGCCTTTCCCTTACTCTCTGAAATCAATAAAATATATTTTTTAAAATATATTTGCAAATTGGATCCAGCAATATATTAAAAGCAGGATTTATTCCAGGGATACAAGGCTGGTACAATATTTGCAAATCAATAAATGTGATACATTACATAAACAAATTGGAAGACAAAAAAACATGATCATATCAACATACACAGAAAAAGCATTCCACAAAATCCAACAACCATTTTTTTATTTTAATTCTTTATTGTTTAAAGTATTACATATGTCTCCTTCTCCCCCCATTGACTTCTCCCCAGCCGCTCCCACCCCCCAGCACATGCCTCATCCTTCCCCGCAACTGTCTGTGTCCATTGGTTATGCTTACATGGATGCATACAAGTCTTTTGGTTGATCTCTTACCACCCCCCACCCTCCACTGCCTTCCCTCTGAGGTTTGACAGTCTTGTTCGATGCTTCTATGTCTCTGGATCTATTTTTGTTCATCAGTTTATGATGTTCACCAAAGGTCCAGTATACGAAATTTGTGCACTTGGTGTGGGGGGGGTCCCTCATCCCGGCCTGCACCCTCTCACAGTCTGGGACTGTTAGAGAGTGGGAATTTTTGAGCACTCCAGAGAGGCTGTGAACTATGCCCCAGATAGAGTTGTCAGTGCTGACACCAGGCCAGGCCTTGAGATAGGGTCTCATGGCCCCTTCCCAGCACGTAGGCCTTCTTTCATAGAACACTGTCAGCTTTCTGAAGAACAGGATGACCCTGTGAATAACATGGTTGTCAATGGCATGACTCTGATGTTGCTTGGGAAAAACTGTTTTGTCTTGGGTTGCTTGCTCTGCAAGAACAGGATGTGGTTAATGTGCTTAAAAGCAGTCCCACACAAAGGGTCGCTGCTGCTCTCTGGCCTCCCTGCGTGGAGAAAGGCAGAGCAGTTGCTGGTTGGCTGGCCGGCCGGCCGGCTGGCTAATAAAGCCTCCCTAAATTTTAATTTGGTCTGGGCTCCAGTGGTCATTCACTCGCCTTCGCTCCACAACATTTGGAGCGAGATAACCAGCCTTTGCCTGGTCCTGTGACCGGAGCCCACCAGGGTCCCCGGACTCTCCGACCTAGGGGGAGATCTCTGAGAGATGTTCCTCAGCCCCGGGGCTGGTAGAGGTCGGAGACCCCACCTGCTAAATTTCCTGATTGACTCTGATCGGAGCCGCCTGGATCTGGTTCTTACCGGTAAGGAGCTTATTTCTGGTTCTGTGGGCGCCCATCTAGGGTCTCTGGAAGGCTGGATGCAGCGCTACTTCCGAGACCAGATCCCGGCGCACGACAGTGCCCGGCGATCCTCAGTTGGTTGTCTTTGTCTTTTGTTATTCTGTGTCATTGTGGTCTGTCTCTATCATTAGAATGGGTCAGTCTGCTTCTGTCTGTACTCCCTTGCAATGTTTTTTGAAAATTTTTCAGGAATTCAATTGGCGAATGGATGATTATGGAGCCTCCGTTAACGCTTTTGATTTACAGAAATTTTGTGAGCGGGAATGGCCAACTTTCCCATATCCCAGTGAGTGGAAGGGGGAGCTTGATCACCTCCCCCTACGTCAAAAACTCAGACTGTCTGGTGTATAAATGTAAGTGTGAGAGTCTGTGTGAAAGATAGTGCAAACCCTGCTTTAGGGGGAAGATAGTAGGGAACTTGCAATTGCTTTTCCTTGGTTTATAATTTTGCTGTGTTAGTTTAAAATTTTGGAATTCTAGGGTTAATGTGAAGGTTGCCAATCCAGAGAAATTTAAACAAAGGCTTGTTGGGTTCAGATTAGTCATAATTAACTGCTTTGTAGGCTGCCTTTTTCAGCCCTGCTAGCAAACAGAGCCCGAGAACTGCGACCTGCCTGCCCTTCCCATAGATTTACAGTGGGTCTCTGGGGGAGGAAGAGAGTCGAAAACTGCTCCGGAGCAGGTGTAGAAAGGGTAGAGGCGGTGGAATTCACTCTCAGCCTGCTGAGATAGAGGAGCCCTAGGCTGGGGAACAGGGGATGGTTGGAGATATCAGAAGTGGTGAAGGTTGAGATCTTCTGGGGCCTTGGACTAAAGAAGGAAAATCTGTGAGGGAGAGCAGCTGTTCCTTAAGTGTAAAAAGCCTGGTTATACAGGATCTCAGACTGCTTGCCTTATTTCCCCTGCTAAGGACAGAGTAAATGGTTAATGCAGAAAAGGGGGAGGCATCGGCGGGGAGAGCAGGGAGAGATAGGTTTTTGTTGATTTTGCTGGGTACAAGCAGCTCTCTGGCGTCCTTGGTTTCTTGCTTATCTGAACTATGCTGGCAAAACACAGTGGATCTTCCTCTGCCCCGTTTTCTCACTGTCCGAGCCTGGCAGGGTGGGGTTACTGGGTACTTCTTGGGCAGTAATGGAATATTCAGCAAAGGAACTTTAAGATACAATATCTCTAATTTTAAGTCATAAATGTTAATTTAAGAAATTCTGGCTGTTTAGTTTTTAGGAATCATTAAAGGATTGAGGTTTCAAAGAATAAGGAATACTGAGTAGAAGGTATGAGGCATGTTTATGCATTTTTAAAGGACATAGAAAGGAGGTTTAAAGTCTAATTTAGAAGTGTCTATTTCAATAGAAGGTTGTGTAGGTGTAAGAAGGAGAAGAGATATGTTGTAAAGAAATCAAATAATACAGGCCAGTAAGCCAGGAAGAGTAAATAATTTACATTCTGCCTCCTTAAACAGAGGGTTAATAGCTTATGCCAAAGTACTTCGTGAGGGACTGATAAAAGAAATCTAACAGTTACTGTTTGTTATAATACGTTCAGAAAATATTACTTTGGAAAGTCCACAAAAAGGACTGGCAAGGAAAATTCTATCTTAAAGCAGGTCAGTATATTTTTCTCCTTATACAATTCCTGTGAAATTTGGCAATACTTAATAAATCATGGCAATACATTTTTTTGCATAAATTCAATAAGACCAGTTTCTAATAGTGGTTTTATTAACCATAAATTTTGACTGGAGTATCACGTTTTAAAGAGCCCTGCCTGAACTCTGAAGACTTGAAGCCAATAAGAGTGCCATAGAGAAAGCCTGGTATCCTGCTTGGTAGCCCTGAAAATACCTGCTGCTGGAGCATCAGGCCCATACCCTACCATCACTGGCGGTTGGTCAGAGTACAAGGGGAGCAATAAGGGCGCCTCTGCGTCCCTGCGGGACCCCCACACACTCTGAGCCGCGACGAGTAGGAGGGATGAGATGGGCCTTAAAACCTAGGGCATGGGCCCAGGTAGAGCCACTACAGGTGAGGACTTCACCTAACTCAGCAGGTACTACAGGCAGGCCTGACAGCAGCTAGATGGCTTGGCTTCCTGGCCCTACAGGGCACATTAAGATTCAATCATGAAATTCCGGCAAAGGTAGTCAGTTACCATTCTTGTTGTGTTTATGCAAACAATCAGGCCAAATTAAATACACTAGATGAATTAGTCTTGATTTGGCTCTTTTGATAAACATGGGGGTAATTTTGAGGAGAAAAATTCTATTTCAATATTAGTTATTAAAACTGAAGGGTTTTCTTTCCCTTCCACCAGACCATTTGTTACAGTTTGTCTCCACCAGGTCACAAGCCCACCTCCTTCTGTGCCCAGGCCTCATTGTCCCTCTGACAGACAGCAAGGATCTCTTGACTCTGAGAGAAACTTCTGACCTGCCTCAGCAGGAAGTAGCTAGAAGAGCCTACCGACGTCCATTTTCCCCTAAAAGAATTCAGAGCCAGGATCCTTGAGGTAATATATTAGGCAGTTAGACAGATATGAGCAGAGCAAGGACGATGGGCCAACTAGCACTACCAGATGTAATTAAGTCTTTCCATCTCTACCTATGTGAAACAAGGGGACTCCCCAGAAGCAAGAGGGAACGAGGCTGCAAATGAAGCAGCCTGGGAGGCTGCCCTAAAACCAGTGGGGCCTCTACAGATTCTAGTGACTCTTCCAACCCTGACCTACCAACCTCACCAGCTTATATAGAAACCCAATCTAGAAAAGCTGAAATCCATAACCAATCTTTACTCAAGCTCTTACAGGCTTTACAGTCCACCCAGAAAGCAGTCCAGAAGCATGTCTGATCCGATCCATCCTTCCACCCTGGTGACTCTGTTTGGGTAAAGAAATTTGCCACACAAGGACTGACTCCTACATGGAAAGGACCACCCACACAGCAGTCAAGGTCGACGGGATCCTGATGTGGTTTCATCACCCCTGGCTTAAGACAGCCCAGGCAAAATGGAGAGTCCAGGGCTTTTCGGACCCTCTAAAGATTGGTCCTGGCCCTCATTCCAGGCTCTTATCTTATAAACAGGCCTACTGACTTTATTCAGCAGAGAATTAATTCTATCAAGCTTATAGTCCTCATGGGTCAATATAACTCCTTGCCAACAATGACCCAAAAGAGTCAATGATTTGACTCATGTACTTAAAACCAGTGGGGAATGTTAGAGAGTGGGAATTTTTGAGCACTCCAGAGAGGCTGTGGACTATGCCCCAGATAGAGTTGTCAGTGCTGACACCAGGCCAGGCCTTGAGATAGGGTCTCATGGCCCCTTCCCAGCACGTAGGCCTTCTTTCATAGAACACTGTCAGCTTTCTGAAGAACAGGATGACCCTGTGAATAACATGGTTGTCAATGGCATGACTCTGATGTTGCTTGGGAAAAACTGTTTTGTCTTGGGTTGCTTGCTCTGCAAGAACAGGATGTGTGCCGAAACCGGTTTGGCTCAGTGGATAGAGCGTCGGCCTGCGGACTGAAGGGTCCCGGGTTCGATTCCGGTCAAAGGCATATACCTTGGTTGCGGGCACATCCCCGGTGGGGGTTGTGCAGGAGGCGGCTGATCGATGTTTCTCTATCATCGATGTTTCTGACTCTCTCTCCCTCTCTCTTCCTCTCTATAAAAAAAAAAATCAATAAAATATATTAAAAAAAAAAAAAAGAACAGGATGTGGTTAATGTGCTTAAAAGCGGTCCTATACAAAGAGTCGCTGCTGCTCTCTGGTCTCCCTGCGTGGAGAAAGGCAGAGCAGTTGCTGGTTGGCTGGCTGGCTGGCTGGCCGGCCGGCCGGCTGGCTAATAAAGGCTCCCTAAATTTTAATTTGGTCTGGGCTCCAGTGGTCATTCACTCGCCTTCACTCCACAACAGGACTTCTCAGGGGATGTCCGCCTGCCAGCTTAAGCCCGATCCCCCCTGGGAATTGGGCTTAAGCTGGCAGTAAGACATCCCTCTCGCAGTCCGAGGCTCTTGCAGTCCAGGACCACTCACTCCTTATTTCCCGCCTGCAGCAGACGCAGAAGAGGCTTCCGTCACCACTGCTACACTCACCAGCCCTGAGCCCAGCTTCTGGCTGAGCAGTGCTCCTGCTGTGGGAGTGCACTGACAACCAGGGGGCAGCTCCTGCGTTGAGCGTCTGACCCTGGTGGTCAGTGTGTGTCATAGCGATCGGTCATTCCGCTGGTCGTTCTGCCATTTAGTCGATTTGCATATTAGGGTTTTATTATGTAGGATTATATTCCACAAATGAGTGAGATCATGTGATATTTATCCTTCTCTGACTGGCTTATATCGCTTAGCATAATGCTCTTCAGGTCCATCCATGCTGTTGCGAATGGTAAGAATTCTTTCTTTTTTACAGCAGTGTAGTATTCCATTGTGTAGATGTACCACAGTTTTTTAATCCACTCATCTGCTGATGGGCACTTAGGCTGTTTCCAAATCTTAGCTACTGTAAATTGTGCTGCTATGAACATAGGAGTGCACATATCCTTTCTGATTGGTGTTTCTGATTTCTTGGGATATATTCCTAGAAGTAGGATCACTGGGTAAATGGGGGTTCCATTTTTAATTTTTTGAGGAAACTCCATACCGTTTTCCACAGTGGCTGCACCAGTCTGCATTCCCTCCAGCAGTGCACGAGGGTTCCTTTATCTCCACATACTCTCCAGCACTTGTTGTTTATTGATTTTTTGATGATAGCCATTCTGACAGGTGGGAGATGGTACTTCATTGTCATTTTGATTTGCATCTCTCAGACCAACAGCCATTTTTTTATAAAAACTCTCAGCAAAGTGGGAATAGAGGGATCATAACTCAATATAATAAAGGCCATATATGACAAATCTATAGCCAACATCATTCTCAATGGGGAAAAAACAAAAGCACTCCCCCTAAGAACAAGACAGGAATGTCTGCTTTTACCAGTCTTATTGAACCCTAGGGGCCCTGTGCACAAATTTATGCACCTTGAAAGGAACTGTGGGCTGCGAGGCTGCAGTGGGCACAGGGGCAGGTCTTGGACCATCCTCCGCACCCCTGCCCAGCCCCTCCCGTTTCAGACCCTGCTCCTGCTGCCACCACCACTCCCATGAGCTGACAGCGCCAACCCCACTCGCATCTGCTGATGGTGTGGAGTGACTGAGGCCAGTGCCGGCAGAGGATGCGAGTGGGGCTGGCACCATCAGTGGGTGCGAGTGGCGACTGTTGCCCCGTTGCCCATTAAGAGCAGGAGGAGGTGGAGAAGCCCTTAGGGGCAATCGGGGCTGGCAGCCACCACTCGCACCTGCTGACAGTGCCGAGCGATTGGGACGAGAGCTGGGCACCTGCAGCGGTGCAAGCTGGTGCAAGCAGCGGGTGCAAGCAGGGCCCTCGCCAGCAGTGGGTGTGAGAGGCGGCTGCCAGCCTGATTGCCCCCTCAGGAGCAGGGGAGGTGGAGAAGTCCTGAGAGGCAATTGGGGCCAGCGCTGGGCACCGGCAACGGGTTTGAGTGGCAGCTCCGGCACCAGCAGCAGGTGCAGCGTGCGGGAGCAAAGAATTTTCAGTAACCACCAGAGGCTCACCCCAATGACAGCAACCAGCGCCCCACCTTTGTTTGGCACCCCTGCTCACCTGCTCCACCATCCTGCCGCGGCCGACACCTGCCATGTTCCGCATGCGCCCCCTGGTGGTCAGCGCACATCATAACAACCGGTTCAGTTGTTCCGCCATTCGGTCTATTTGCATATTAGGGTTTTATATTTATAGATAGTACTGCAAGTCCTAGCCACAGTGATCAGAACACAAGAAAATGTAAAAGGCATCCAAATTGGAAAGGAGGAAGTAAAATTGTCATTATTTGCAAATGATATCATAGAATACATAGAAAACCCTAAAGACGCCACGAAAAAACTACCAGACTTAATAAATGAATTTGGCAATGTAGCAGGATACAAAATTAATACCCATAAGTCTAAGGCATTTTTATATGCCAATAATGATCTCTCAGAAAGTGAAACACACAAAAAAATCCCATTTACCATTGCAACAAAAAATTAAGAACAAAGGTTATTACATAATACTAAAGGGATCGATCCAACAAGAGGATATAATCCTGGTAAACATATAAGCACCCAATATAGGAGCACCTAAATATATAAAAAATCTTCTGTAGGACTTTAAGGGAGAGATCAACAACAATACAGTCACAGTCTGAACTTTAACACCCCGCTGACTTCACTGGATAGATCTTTCAGACAAAAACTTAACAAGGAAACAGTGACTCTAAAGGACATACTGGATCAGATGGATTTAATTGACATTTATAGAATATTTCACCTCAACATAGCAGAATATACATTCTTCTCAAGTGCACATGGGTTATTCACAAAGATAGACCACATGTTAGGACACAAAACAAGTCTCTACAAGTTCAAGAAAATAGAAATCATATCAAGAATCTTCTCGGATCACAGTGGAATTAAATTAGAAATAAACTACAGTAAAAATACCCCCCAAAACATTCAAATACATGGAGGCTAAATAGTATGTTATTAAACAACGAATGGTTTACCAATGAGATCAAGAAAAGAATATAAAACTTCCTGGAAACAAATGAAAATGAACATACAACAACCCAAAATCCCTGGGACACAGCAAAAGCAGTCCTGAGAGGGAAGTTCATAGCATTACAGGCCTACCTCAAAAAAACAAGAAAAGTTAATAATAAACGATTTACCATACAACTTACACAATTAGAAAGAGAATAACACGAGCAACCCAGAGTAAGTAGAAGGAAGGAAATAATAAAGATTAGAGCAGAAACAAATAACATAGTGAATAAAAAAAAAATCAATGAAACCAAGAGCTTATTCTTTGAAAGGATAAACAAAATTGATGAACCGTTAGCCAGACTCAACAAGAAACAAAGAGAGAGGACCCAAATAAGTAAAATCAGAAACAAAAGTGGAGAAGTAACCACTGAAATCATAGAAATACAATGGATTGTAAGAAAATACTATGAACAACTATATGCCAATGAGCTGGACAATGTGGATGAAATGGAAAAATTCCTAGAAAAATACAATCTCCCAAAACTGAATCAGGAAGAATCAGAAAACCTGAATATGCCAATAACAACTGATGAAATAGAAGCAGGAATTAAAAAAATCCCAGGAAACAAAAGCCCAGGTCTGGATGGCTTCACGGGGAGTTTTACCAAACATTCAGTGAACTAACACCTGTACTCCTCAAACTATTCCAAAAAATCCAAGAGGAAGGAACACTTCCAAGCTCTTTTTATGAGGCCAGCATTACCTTATTCCAAAACCAGATAAAGACACTACAAAGAAAGAGAATTACAGGCCAATATTCCTGATGAACATAGATGCTACAATCCTCAACAAAATATTAGCAAATTGGATCCAGCAATATATTAAAAAGATCATACACCATGACCAAGTGGTATTTATTCCAGGGATGCAAGGCTGGTACAATATTCACAAATCTACAGATTCAAGGCAATCCCTAGTACCAACAGCATATTTCACAGATCTAGAACAAATACTCTAAAAATTTATATGGAATCAAAAAAGACCCCAAATAGCTGCAGCAATCTTTTTTTAAAAAAACACACACTTTTTTTAAAATATATTTTATTGATTTTTTACAGAGAGGAAGAGAGAGGGATAGAGAGTTAGAAACATCGATGAGAGAGAAACATCGACCAGCTGCCTCTTGCACACCTACTGGGGATGTGCCCGCAACCAAGGTACATGCCCTTGACCGGAATCGAACCTGGGACCCTTGAGTCTGCAGGCCGATGCTCTCTCCACTGAGCCAAACCGGTTTCAGCTAGCTGCAGCAATCTTGAGAAAGAAAAACAAAGTTGGAGGAATCACAGTACCAGATTTCAAGTTATACTACAAAGCCACCATAATCAAAACAGCCTGGTATTGTCACAAGAACAGGCATATAGATCAATGGAACAGAACAGAGAACCCCAGAAACCAACCTAAGCCATTATGCTCAATTAATATTTGACAAAGGAGGCAAGAGCATACAATGGAGTAAAGACAGTGTCTTCAATAAATGGTGTTGGGAAATTTGGACAGATACATGCAAAAATTGAAATTAGACCACCAACTTACACCATCCACAAAAATAAACTCAAAATGGATAAAGGACTTAAATGTAAGTTGTGAAACCATAAAAATCCTAGAAGAAACCATAGGCAGCAAAATCTCAGACATCTCCTGTAGCAATATGTTTATGGATACATCTCCTAGGGCCGTGGTCGGCAAACTGCGGCTCGCAAGCCACATGCGGCTCTTTGGCCCCTTGAGTGTGGCTCTTCCACAAAATACCACGGCCTGGGCGAGTCTATTTTGAAGAAGTGGCGTTAGAAGAAGTTTAAATTTTTAAAAAATTGGCTCTCAAAAGAAATTTCGATCGTTGTACTGTTGATATTTGGCTCTGTTGACTAATGAGTTTGCCGACCACTGTCCTAGGGCAAAGGAAACTAAGGAGAAAATAAACAAATGGAACTACATCAAAATAAAAAGCTTCTGCACAGCAAAAGAAACCATCAACAAAACTAAATGGAGTCCACTGTGTGGCAATGATACATCTGATAAAGGGTTAATATCCAAAATATATAAGGAACTCATACAACTTAACAAAAGAAAGACAAACAATCCAATTTAAAAAATGGGCAAAGGACCTAAATAGATACTTCTCCAAAGTGGACATACAGATGGCCAAGGGACACATGAAAAAAACTAGAGGCCCAGTGCACAAAATCAATGCACTGCGGGGGGGGGGGGTCCCTCAGCCCAGCCTGCACCCTCGCAGTCCAGGACCCCTTGGGGGATGTCCGCCTGGGGATTGGGCCTAAGCCAGCAGGTAGACATCCTTCTCACAGTTCGGGGCCCTCGCAGTCCAAGACCCCTCACTTCTTGCTGCCTGCCTGCTGTAGAGGCGTAAAGAGGCTCCTGCCACCGTTGCACTTGCCAGCCATGAGCCCGGCTTCTGGCTGAGCAACGCTCCTGCTGTGGGAGCGCACTGACAACCAGGGGGCAGCTCCTGCGTTGAGCATCTCCCCGCTGGTGGTCAGTGTACATCATAGCAACCTGTCGTTCCACCGGTCATTCTGCTGTTTGGTCGATTTGCATATTAGGATTTTATTATATAGGATGCTCAAAGTCACTGATCATCAAAGAGATGCAAATTAAAGCAACACTGAGACTGAGGTATCACCTCATACCTGTCAGAATGACTACCATCAACAAATCAATAAATGACAAGTACTGGAGAGAATGTAGAGAAAAGGGAACCCTAACGCACTGGTGGTGCAAATGCAGACTGGTGCAGTCATTATGGAAAACAGTATGGAGTTTCCTCAAAAATTTAAAAATGGAACTGCCATTTGACCAAGTGATCCTACTTCTAGGAATATATCCTAAGAATCCTGAAGCACCAATCAGAAAGAATGTATGCACCCCTATGTTCATAGCAGCACAATTTACAATAGCTAAGATCTTGAAACAGTCCAAGTGCCCATCAGTAGATGAGTGGATAAAAAAGCTGTGGTACATTTATACCATGGAATATTATACAGCAGTAAAAAAGAAGAAACTCTTACCCTTTGAGACAGCATGGAGGGACCTGAAGAGTATCATGCTAAATGAAATGTCAGTCAGAGAAAGACAAGTATCACATGATCACACTCATATGTGGAATCTAATGAACAAAATAAACTGATGAATGGAGCATGAAGCATGGAGCAGAGTGTGGAATCTTGGAGGGAAGGCAGGGGAAGGTTGGTGGGTCGGAGGTAATCAACCAAGGGCCTTGTATGCATATGTCTCGCCCATGGACACTGACAATGGGACAGTGAGAGCCAGAGGGGGGTAGCAGGGGCAGTCTGGCGGGGGTTAATGGGGGGAAAATGGGGACATATGTAATACTTTTAACAATAAAAAATTATTTTAAAAAAGATGTAGTACATATACACACACACAAAATATTTTAAATAAAAATCAATGGAAAAAGTATCCTCCAGTGAGGATTAACAAAAGAATAATGAAAATAATAAAATAACAAAAGGAGTGGTCAGGGAAGACCACACTGAAAAGGTAGCAACTGAGCATTGAGATGAGATTGAGGAAGCAAACCCCGTGGCTGTCTGGACTGTGAATGTTCCAGCAACTAGAGAGCACAGCCAGTGCACAGACTGTAAAGTAGGGTGGGCCTGGAAGTTTTTGAGGAACAGAAGACTTGATCCAAGTGAGTGAGAGGAACTGAGAAGGTGAGGTCAGAGAGCTTGGTGGGGCCAGATGGGGTAAGGCCTTCGTGACTTTGACTGAGCCTTTGTAGGATTTTGAGCAGAGAAGAGATAGGATTGATTTGTGGTTTTGAAGAGCCAAGGAAGAAGGGGGAGACTTTGGAGAGGTAATAACAGTAATCTAGGTGAAAGATGATGGTGGCTCAGGCCAGACTGTTGGCAGGATGGTGGCAAGTGGTCACATCTGGATTATGTCCTCCGAAGCAGAGGCCCCACACAGGCCCTTTCCTCTCTGAACCTCAGATGCCTCTACAGAGGTGTCCCGTTAGTGAGCACCCATTACCAAACTCAAGGGATTCGCATTTTGAGGTTCTCTATTCACAAATGTGGTTGTTGCAAGATAGTTTTATTACTTGTAGCAAGTAAAGGAGACAGGATTAATATCAAAAGCTCTGCCTGGGTAAGGGAGGCTTAGCCATTGTTCACATACTCTACCAGTATTTGGTCAATTTCATGTTGACTTCTTTGCAGTTGGCTACTGTCATCCATTTGAGCTTCTGTCAGCTCATCCTGCTTACAGCTTCATCTATAAAATATTACGCCTCATAACAAGAAATAACATTTAGAACTGCCTAGTCTTGAGACCCTTGTCCTATCTCACACAGCCACCTTGGGTCCTGCCTTGGCCTGGGTACCTTCCTTGCATTCAGCCTGGTCCCATACAGTTCTTCAGGGAACCTGTGGAGAGTGTTGGGTGCAACTTGCCTGCTTGGATGGAATTGTGGTTCTATGAAGGGGCTGGTGGAAAGTGAGGCTGAAAATGGCAGCAGAGCCAATCTCTGAAAGAGTCTGGGCACCAGGACAAGGAGTGTGGGCTTAATCTTGTGACACTGAGGAGGTGAGAGCTTCTGAGCAGGGATGGTGACTTGTGCCAAATGTTACAGGAGGATGACTTTTAGACACAGGGTGATTGTCAGGGCCCAAGGGCCCAGCTTCCTCCCATGATTGACACATAGGCTCACCCTTTTCTCCTCTCTGATACCTACTTGCAAGACCAGCTCCACCTCCACACAAAGTTAGTGGATGAGCTTATGGGACTTGCCCCAGCACAGAAAAGCCTACTGACTTGCTGTCTCTCCCCACTAGACAGACTTGATAGTTTGGGGGTGGGGTAGCATACTCCTTATCCAGGGTTTTGTTGGGGAAACTTTCTGAGACGATCCCCTATTGGGGAACAAAACTCCATAAAAACTGGACACAGGTGAATGGCAAGGGATAGAAAAGGCTCTGGCAGACATGAAATAGTCCTGTCTGGCTATCTGGTGTGGAGGTGTGGGGGAGAGGAGCCACAGCCAAGATTTTGACTTGGGTCATGAGGATGGGGAAGATGGGAGGAAGAGCACTGCTGCAGGGTGGCTAGAGCAAATTATCAGCTTAGTTTGGGCCACCATTTGTGAGAGGGGCCTGCAAGACCAGCAGGCTCTGTGATGGCTAGTAAAACTAGCTGCTGCTTGTAAAGTGTTTGTGCTGACCCTGAGCTTTCAGTGCTTCAGGGGCAACTACGGTGGGGGCTCAGCAGAAGACTCTGGCTTGCCAGCTCCCATTCAAAACAGCACCAGCTCTCCTTTAATCTGTTTCCAATAGGAATTCCACAAAAGATTGTATTTAAGAAAGCGGCCACGTAGGGGAGGAGAAGGTTCTGCAAGACCCTGGGGGAGCCTAGCAGGGAAAGGATCTGTACTTCCCCACCAACGAGAAGCTGCAATAGTGGGCTGTGGGCCAAGGGACACTTACAGGGGCCAGCACCAAGGCAGCAATGGAGCCTGTGGCCAGCCTGAAAAAAGAGAAAGAGCTGCTACCGAAAAGGAAGAATGCCTGGGGGTGAGTGGACATGCCCTCCACTGAGCCAGCCCTGAGGGTGTCCTCATTCATATTCAGCCACTCAGAGGACTTGTGTTTTGTTATTTCTGCCTGTTCATCTGTTCACCAACCCTGACTTCTCACCACCCACTCTGGTCTGGGAACTCTCAGGAGCAGAAACTGAGTGATACTGGATCATACTGTTGTCATATGCCCAGCCCCTACCACAGGGCACACACTGACATTTGTTATAAAAATGCCTGAGTGGGTGGAGGCCCAACCTGGTGACTATTACTGGACAAATCTCTGGGGCTTGGTTTCCTCAAATGTCAATAGGAGATGAGTACCTCCTTCTCAGACTTGTGAGAAGCCAGACGTGTACAATATGGCCAATCACTTTTTGAACTGTGAAATGGTATCACATGTAAGTTGCTGCTGTTGCTATCATTAAGAGAAAGGGTGGGAGGATAGGGCAAGGCACTAAGGAAAGAAAGCCCAGAGTTCAACTGGGCCTGTCCTGAGATGGGCTTCCCTCCAAAGAGTGTTACCTTGGAGAAAGGGTGTCAGAAACTCAAGAGCAAAATCAATGACAGCATGAGCATTTGAAATATTCTACAAGCTCTGACTCCCCATCTGCACAGAGAAGGCTATGTGCCTAGCTGATGCATCTGTATATATCCCACCATCCTAACACTAAACAGAGAAATGGTCAAGGCTGTTGGGGGGCTTCACAGTCTTCAGTCCTATCTCACTTCATCATCTCCTCACCTCATCCTCTCAAAATCCCTGGAGATTCTGAGGCTCAGAGACCGTCAGAACGGGAAAGGCTCTCTGAGGTTTCTAATTCCACACTATCTAGGGAGGGCTCCTCACGGCCTTCACTGAGCCCCCTGCCAGTGAAATCCTTCTTCCTGCTCTCAGACTCAGGCCCACTCCCCAGTGGTCCTACTCTAGGCCCCTGGAAACAGACAAAAAATAAAGCTAGTCCTCCCCTTACATAGCAGTTCTTTTTAAAATATATTTTTATTGATTTCAGAGAGGAAGGAAGAGGGAGAGAAACATCAATGATGAGAGAGAATCATTGATCGGTTGCCTCCTGCACGCCCCCTACTGGGGATCAAGCCCACAACCTGGGCATGTGCCCTTGACCAGAATCAAACCTGGGACCCTTCAGTCCACAGGCAACGCTCTATCCACTGAGCCAAACCGGCTAGGGCACATAGCAGTTTTTACCACACTCAGGAAGGGTTGTAACCAAAAACACCGGTTCAGCTGCCTGCCAAAACAAAAGCCAGACTCCTGAGGCAGGTCCTGGTGCAAAAGGGAAGAGGTTTATTCACCTGCCGTGACCTAGGAAATTGGTGGACTATTGTCTCAAAGACCATTTCCTCTTCCTGCTTAAGCCCACGGTTCTTATAGGGATAGGGAGGGGAGGGCTTTTTTTTATTTTTCTATGTAGTTATCTTACTAGCTTTTGGCATGCTTGGGCCCTGTCCGTTCATCTTTTGGTGCAGTTGGTGTAAGAACCACCCCATGTGCCATCTTGGTCAATGAGGGAGATTCCCGGTGCTCCCTGAGGGTCATTGCCGGGTCATTGGTGGAGGGGTTGGGGAGTGCTGAAGGACCTGTTATCAGGAAGCCTGGAGATGCTGAAGCCCTCAGCCTGTCTCCTGAAGCTGGACACAACACCCTTACAACTGGGGGAGCCGGTTGGGGTCCCTGTGGGGTCCAGGGGCTACCCTTGGATCCCAGTATTCTAGTGTCATCTCTGCAGCCCCCACATTCCCATTCCTCCAAAGTGGCCAACCAGGCCTACGCTCAAACTGACAGTTGCCTTTGGTAACAGGGTTGCCTGATAAAACACAGGACACCAGTTAAATTTGAGTTTCACATAAACAATCAATAGTGTTTTAATATAAGTATGTACCAAATATCTCATGGGATATACTTATAATTATTCATTGTTCATCTGAAATTCCAATTTAATGGAGTCCTTTGCCTTTATTTGCTCAATCTGTCAACCCTAAGGCCCAGGATCACATAGTCAGTAGTTGGCACACTGTGGCAGCCAAAGCCAAGCCTTGTTTATCACATCTAGACAGCAGACAATACTCAGTGGCTCAAGAAGTCTGTGTGTCACCCTCAATTTCTCAGCTGTCCCAGAGATCAGGCTAGTCCCTATGCTCTGCACTTAATGATTTAGTCAAATTCACTCAGGAGTATTCTCATTGTGCTAGGGGGTTCTCCCTGCACACCTCATACTCACCCCATCCCATCCATCTTTTCTGCTTGCTGGGGAGGGCTTTTAGGCCATCTGGCTTACATGCCAGTTTTCCCTATCTCTCATCTGGCAAAATAAGAATAATCAGGGGATGGAAGCCTGACTAAGAAACCAAAACTGAAGCTAAGTAATAGGGGGACAGGAAAAGCCAAGACTGACTCAGATGGAAGGTGCCAGAGCAGGCCCCAAATGCCTCAAAGGATTGGAGAAGGCTGCTCTCCTCTGCCCTGCTGGTCAATGGGGAACTTTCCTATTTCCAAAGGGCCCCCAGGATTTGGGGGTCTCACATGGCCATTTCTCTCAGAAGACTCACTCCCATCTCTAACATCATGCCATTGGCATTGGGTCTCGCACTCTCCCATGTGTACTCGTGTAGTCCCTTAGCAGATGTGGAAGGGACAGGAGAAGTTACTCTGAGTATAAAAACCATCGATGAGGAGGAACAGAGGAACAGGGCTAGGCTACTAGTCAAGAGGGAGATTGTGAACCTCTGTTCCAAAGCTCAGCTTCAAGTTTGCATGTCATTCTGTAGTTGTTTTTTGTCTGTCTTCCCTTGTTTGGCTGTAAGCTCCTTGAGGGATCTTTGTTTATTTTATTTATTGTTTATTTTATCCACAGTGCCTGGAACACGGCCTGGCATATAGTAGGACTGATAAATTGGGGCTGAATAAATGAATGAATGAATGAATGAATGAATGAGCAAAACAGGTCAGTGTAGGAGCAAGGTCAGGAACAAGGTTGGGGTCGGTACAGAAAGTAAGCATGAACACAGCACAAAACTCCGTGATCATAGACCCTTAAGGGACAAGTGGGAGGATGAGGAAAGAGCAAATCCTCAGTGATGTACTAAAAAACGTTTAGTGACGCCCCAGCCAGTTTGGCTCAGTGGATAGAGTGCCAGCCTGGGGACTAAAGGGTCCTGGGTTCAATTCTGGTCAAGGGCACATGCCCAGGTTGTGGGCTCAATTCCCAGTAGGGGGCGTGCAGGAGGCAGCCGATCAGTGATTCTCTCTCATCATTGATGTTTCCATCTCTCTCTCCCTTCCTTTCTGAAATCAATAAAAATAGTTTATAAATAAATAAATATAAAAAAACCTTTAGTGAGGTTGGCTCCTTGTTGCCCAGTCTCCCATACCCCCTTACTCACATTCCAACACCTATAGCTCAGTGATGTAATCCCTCATCAGTGAGTGTAGGGTAGAGAGTAATTCTCTAAATGTCCAGGAGCTGTGAGCTCTGGACAAGATGACATGATTTCTTCACATCCTCTCTCGTTACACCAAAATATTGTGTGCTATTGTGTGTAATTAGGTTGACTTGAACAAAATGGCTTGTGTTTGACAATTTCTCAACAGCCTTTGAGCTCACTGGAAAGCTCCCTCTGATGTGAACTACGAACCCAGTCCAGACAGACACTTAGGGACCATTAAACTCCAAACTAATGAGGACACTGATTGCCATGGAAACTGCTATCTCTGGTGGCCTCTGAAGGGAGGAGGGATGGGTGAGATGAAGTGGAAAGGGGATATATGGAAGTAATGGAATGGGAGCAGGAGATAGGGACTCAGGTATAGTAGAGGGAAGGACCTGCCATTCATTACTGTCTTCTTTGGTGCCAGGCACTTAGCTTGGGGCTTGACATACATTTGATCATCACAGCCCTCTGCAACCTAGGAAAAAATTCTCTTGCCCCTCCCTCCTCAGTGACTGGCAAAGCTTATGGTATTAATCTACAAGACAGCCTATTGCCATTCCCAGTGCTTGTTATTGGAAAAGGTAACCTTGAACTCCCGGCCATTTATCCCTTTAATAAAAGCTGAGTTGTGAAAAAAGATACTCATAGAGAACTGCCTGAAAAGCAGGCAGCCCATCCATTGCTGGAGATGTGTGGTTCTACAAGGCAGGGTGTGTTACCTTGAGGTTGGATCATAATCTCCAGATGCAAGAGTGTGTTTTGGGCTAAGGATGGGGATGAGGTGGGTGGAGGTAGAGAGGGTGGTAGACTTCAGTACAGAGCTGGAAAAGGCACATTGGATATTGTAATAACCATGGTTTACAAACTACAGACAGTAAAGCTCAACATTTGCAAAGCTGGTTTTTCTACACTTCAGGCCACAAAAATAAACCCATGCAATGGGGCTTGACATTCAAAGGGGCAATCTTGATTGCAGCAAACAAGCAGACTTTATGTGACCATTACTATCATGCTATTGAAGTCCAAAAGATGTCTCTTTCAGGATCAGCATAATGGTTTTCTGAAATTATCATTGCACTGATTCATTTTAATCCACAGTATTTCTTTGAAAGATACAAATGACAGTAAGGGAGGGTGTGAAGTATTTCTGTTTATTTAAAATAAGATGAGGGAAGATGGACGAGATGTACTTTGCCCTTTTCCTCTTGCTATTACAACTAAAAACCCTGAACATTATATATAAAACAAACCTAAGAAGACTCTGAAAGAAAGAAGAAGGCAGACCACCTAGGTCCTCAGTATGGGAGAAGTGATATGAATGTTTTTGCCTCATATACCCAGACTTGGAGCTGAAGAGGTCGGCAACCCAGACACACCAACAGGCAAAGACTAAATGGGCCCCAACTGAAGCCCACTCTCCCTAGCTAAAGGACTAGGAAAAGATCAACCTAGTAAGACAGAAAATCTTTAGATAATAATAAATAGAAAGATGTCAAAACCAAGATGAAAGAGATGTGAAAATTATCTGACAAAGTTTTTTAAAGGGGCCATCATAAAAATGCTTCAACAGCCCTAACCGGTTTGGCTCAGTGGATAGAGCATCGGCCTGCGGACTCAAGGGTCCAGGTTCAATTCAGGTCAAGGGCATGTACCTTGGTTGCAGGCACATCCCCAGTAGAGGGTGTGCAGGAGGCAGCTGATTGATGTTTCTCTCTCATCGATGTTTCTAACTCTCTCTCCCTCTCCCTTCCTCTCTGTAAAAAATCAATAAAATATATATATATATATATATATATAAAATATATATGTATATATATATATATATATATATATATATATACATATATATTTTAAAAATGCTTCAACAAGCAACCAACATGCTTGAAACCAATGGAAAAATTAATGAAGTTCAGCAAAAAATTAGAGAATACAGAGACAAAGAAAGATATAGAAAGTGTCAGCATAGAATAGAAGCTACAATAAAGAACCAAACAGAAATAGAAGAACTAAAATATAAATAACCAGATTTTTTAAAATCTCCAATAATAAGCTCAGCAGAATGGAAGGGGGAAAAATCAGTGAACTTAAGACAGAAAAATAAATATTACTCCATCTGAACAACAGAGAGAAAACAGGCAAAAAAATTAATCAGGACAACGAAAAGACAAGCCTGATAAAAGATTGTTATCCAATATATTAAAACACTCTTTTAAGAGGGAAGAGGGGGGGTGGGAAGAGATTCACCAAAGAATTTATATGCATATATGCATTGCCCATGGACACAGACAATAGGGTGGTGAAGGCCTGGGAACCAAGTGGAGGAGAGCAATGGGGAGAAAAGGAGAGGACATCTGTAATACTCTCAACAATAAAGTTTTTTTTTTAAGCCTCACCCGAGGATATTTTTCCATTGATTTTTAGAGAGGGGAAGACAGAAAGAAATATCGATGTGAGAGAAACACATCAGTTGGTTGCCTCCTGCATGCGTCCTGACCAGGGCCCATGCCATGGAGGAGCCTGCAACTGAGGTACATGCCCGTGACCGGAATCGAACCCAGGACCCTTCGGTCCACAGGCCGACGCTCTATCCACTGAGCAAAACCGGCCAGGGCAACAATAAAGATTTTAAAAAAAGAAAAAACAGCCCTGACCAATTTGGCTCAGTGCATAGAGTGTCAGCCTGCAGACTGAAGGGTCCCAGGTTCGATTCCAGTCAAAGGCACAGGCCTGGGTTGTGAGCTCAATCCCCAGCAGGGGACATGCAGGAAGCAGCCAATCAATGATCCTCTCTCATCATTGATGTTTCTATATCTCTATCCCTCTCCCTTCCTTTCTGAAATCAATGAAAATATACTAAAAAAAACAAATAAAATCAAATATTAAAACTCAACAATAAGAAAAAGAACAATTTTAAAATGGGCAAAAGACACTTCTGCAGAGAAGTTATACAAACGGTAAGTAAGCATATGAAATGATGCTTCATATGTCATTAGCAGATTGCAAATTAAGACAATGAGATAGCACTATATACTGTACCTATTAGAAGGGCAAAATCCAAAATGCTAATAACACCCAAATACAGGCAAGGATATGGAGCAATAAGAACTCTCATTCACTGCTGGTGGAAATGCAAAATGGTACAGCCACTTTGGAAGACAGTTTTGCAGTTTCTTACAAAATTAAACATTTAAAAATAATACTAAAAAATTAAACATCCTCTTATGATACAATCCAGCAATCACACTCCTTGGTATGTACCCAAATGAGTTGAAAACCAAAGTCCACACAAAAACCTGCACACAAAGGGTTATGGCAGCTTTACTGATAATGTCAAAACTTGGAAAGCAACCAAAATGTCCTCAGTGGGAGAATGAATAAACTGTGTAGTACATCCAGACAATGGAATAGTATTCATTGCTAAAAAATGAGCTATCAAGCCTTGAAAAGACAAAGGAACGAAACTTGAATGTATATGGCTCAGTCAAAGAAGCTAATCTGAAAAGACTACATACCACATGATTCCAACTACATGACATACTGGAAAAGGCAAAACTATTGAAATAGTAAAAGGATCAGTGGTTGCCAGGGGCTAGAGGAGAAATAGGGATGTGGAACACAGAGGATTTTTAGGGCAGTGAAACTATTCTGTATGATACTATAATGGTAGATACATGTCATCATACATTTGTTCAAACCCATAGAATGTACAATGCCAGGAGTGAACTCTAATGTACTAGTAAACTAGGGACTTTGGGTGATGATGATAAGTCTAAGTTCATCTATTGTGACAAATGTATCTATCACTCTGATCAAGATATTGATGGTGGGAGAGGCTGTTGCTGTGTGGAGGCAGGGGTATATGGGAACACTGTGTACTTTCCATTCAATTTTGCTGTGAACCTAAAACTGCTCTAAAAAATAAAGTCTAAGATACATGCAAAAAAAATGACACTAGACCATTTTCTTACACCACACTAGTATACAAGAATAAAACACAAAATGGATTAAAGACTTTATTGCAAGACTCAAAACCATAAAACCCCTAGAAGAAAACATAGGCAGTAAACTCTCTGACATCTCTTTTAGCAATACTTTTTCTGATACATCTCCTCAGGCAAGCAAGACAAAAGAAAAATAAACAAATGGGAGAGGGGAAGACAGAAAGAAATAAAATACATAAAACTAAAACAGCCCTAGCCAGTTTGGCTCAGTGGATAGAGCGTTGGCCTGCGGACTCAAGGGTCCCGGGTACGATTCTGGTGAAGGGCACGTGCCGGGCTTGCAGGCTCGATCCCCAGTAGGGGGCATGCAGGAGGCATTCAACCAATGATTCTCTCTCATCATTGATGCTTCTATCTCCCTCTCTCTCTCTTCCTCTCTGAAATCAATAAAATATATTAAACAAACAAACGAAAAAACTAAAACATTTTTGCACAGCAAAGAAAACCATTAACAAAATGCAAAGACAACCTAGTGAATGGGAGAACATATTCGCCAATATACACCTGATAAGAAGTTATTATCCAAAATTTATACAGAACTCATACAACTCAACACCAAAAAAACAAACAATCCAGTTAAAAAATAGGCAAAGGATCTAAATAGCCATTTCTCCAAAAAGGACATATAGATGGCCAATAGACATATGAAAAGATGCTCAACATTAGTAATCATCAGATAAATACAAATTAAAACTACAATGAGGAAAAAAAACCTACAATGAGATATCATCTCACACCTGTCAGAATGGTGATCATCAATAAATCAACAAACAACAAGTGCTGGTGAGGATGTGGAGAAAGGGGAACCTTTGTGCACTGTTTGTGGGAATGCAAAATGGTGCAGCCACTGTGGAAAATAGTATGGAGCATCCTCAAAAAATTAAAAATGAAACAGCCTTATGTACCAGCGATTTCATTTCTGGGTATATATTCAAAGAAACCCAAAACACTAATTTGAAAGAATATATGCACCCCTGCATTCATTGCAGCATTTATTTACAATAGCCAAGATATGGAAGCAACCCAACTGTCCATCAATAGACTAGTAGATTTAAAAAAAGGCTGTGGTACACATACAGAATGGAATGCTACTCAGTCGTAAAAAAGAATGAACTCTTGCCCTGGCAAGGTGGCTCAGTTGGTTGGAGCACCATCCCATATACCAAAAGGTTGTGGGTTTGATTCCCGATCAGGGCACATACCTAGGTTTCAGGTTCTATCACTGGTCAAGGTGTGTATGGGAGAAAACCAACAGATGTTTCTCACAACTATATCTCACTCCCTTTCTCCCACTCTCCCTCTTTCTTTTTTTTAAAATATATGTTTATTGATTTAAGAGAGGAAAGGAGAGGGAGAGAGAGATAGAAACATCAATGATGAGAAAGAATCATTGATTGGCTGCCTCTTGCATGCCCCCCCCACCCGGGCACATGCCCTTGACCGGAATCAAACCTGGGACCCTTCAGTCCTCAGGCTGACACTCTATTCATTGAACAAACTGGCTAGGGCTCCTTCCTCTTTCTAAAAACATCCTCGGGTGAGGACTTTTAAAAAAAGAATAAAATCTTACCTTTTGCTACAGCATGGATGGACCTAGAAGGTATTATGCTAAGTGAAATAAGTCAGTCACAGAAAGACAATAGGATTTCACTTATATGTAGAATCTAAAGAACAAAGATAAATGAACAAACAAAATTGAAAAAGACTCATAGATGCAGAAAACAGACTGATGGTTGCCAGAGGGAAGAGGATTTGGGGGACTGGGTAAAAAAAGATGAAGGGATTAAGAAATACAAATTGGTAATTAATGGGGATGTAAAGTACAGCATAGGGAATATAATAGTATTGTAATAACTGTGTACGGTGCCAGGTGGGCACTGGAAATATCGAGGGAAACACTTCGTAAAGCAAGCATGTCACACTCAAAGGCTAACACGGGACAAATAAACAAGGTTTAAGTTGATGTGGGCCGCAAAAAAACAAAAGCTTCAATTTTCATAGAAATGTAAGTTTATTTCGATAGAGACATGCTGAATACAAAGGGCTGAAATAAATGAGTAATCATTAACATAAAATAATAGAACATCTTAATAAAAATTAATATTTTTTCTTGAACATTAACTTACCAGACACTGAATAACTGCACAAATTAATAAGCAAATAAACCTATTTTTCTTGTTCTCTGAAAGTGAAATATTTCCTGTTGCGCACACCAAACAAGTCAGTCTAAGACTAATGACATGGCAATCGGCTGCTAAAATATTTGCTGATAGTATTAGTGGAGAGAAATGGTGCACCTGCATGTAAGGCGCGTCAGGGACATGAATGCAACACAATTATAGTAATCAGTCATTAGCAAACATTGTAGTTTGTTCTTTATAATTATGTCTAACAGGATATTGTCAAAATTAAGTTATGAAATTTTTATCAAAACGTTTCTTACATACCGTTATATTGGCTGGGCCGCAAAAATATTCGTTGTGCGCCACATGCGGCCCACGCCCATGAGTTTGACATGCTTGTTGTAAAGTATATGATTGTCTAACCACTATGCTGTACACCTGAAACCAATATAAAATAATATTGAATGTTAACTGTAATTCAAAAATAGAATTTGAAAAAAAAAGAAGCCCTACCAAATATAATCTATTAAAAATGTTTTTTAATTGAACAGAAACTCAGAGACCTATAGGACAAGAACAGAGGATCTAATGTGGTTGAAAAAGTACTCAAAGCCTGGCTCAGTGTGGTTCAGTGATTGAGGGTTGACCCATGAACCAGGAGGTCATGGATCAATTCCTGGTCAAGGCACATGCCTGAGTTTTGGGCTTGATCCCGAGTAGGGAGTGTGCAGGAGGCAGCTGATTGATGTTTCCCTCTCATCATTGATGTTTCTATCTCTCTCCCTCTCCCTTCCTCTCTGAAATCAATAAAAAAATGAAAAAAAAATGAAGACAAGCACTGGCTGGTGTGCTAAGTGGTTAGAGCTTCTGCCTGCACACTGGAGGGTCTTAGGTTCGATTCCAGTCAAAGGCACATATTGGAAAATCAGGAAGGAAGAACATAATAAGCAAAACTATGGGGAAATACAATAGACTTTCTTTGTCCTATTGAATTGTCTGTTATGTTTGAAGGTTGAAGCAAACATTAGAAAACTAATGTGGTTCTGAATTCATGTAGAGGACATTTAAGACAACTGTATTGTGAAATGGGTGAGGGTAAAGGGATGCAAAAGGAGGTAAGGTTTCTATGCTTCACTCAAACTGGTAAAATGGCAACATAATAGATTTTGGCATGTGTGCTCCTGCCTGCACACACAGACACAAATGTACCAAGAGTAACCATTAAAAAAGTTATACAAAGAGATACACTCTCACACACTACAGATAAATCACAATGGAATTCTAAAAAATGTTCAAGTAACCCAAATGAAGGTAGGACAAAGAAACAGAGAAATTAACACAGAAAGAACAAACAGAAAACAAAAAATTAAATGGCAGACTTAAGCCCTAACATATTAATAATTACCTTAAAAGTGAATTATCTACTAGTATATACTAGTATGGCAATTAAAACACAGAGACTGGCAGAGTAGATTTAAAAATATGACCCAATTAGAGGTAAAATCTGAAAATATAATGATGTTGGAAGTAAAAGGATAGAAATACACACACACACACACACACACACATACACACATATGTAATGCAAACATTAATAAAGAAAAGAAAAGGTAGTGGTTATGTTTATATCAAATAAAGTAGATGTTAGAGCAAAGAAAATTACTGGAGACAGAGAGGGGCATTGCATAATGATAAAAGGGTGAATTCACCAAAAATACAAAGTGATCCTAAGTGCTGATTTGCAACAGAGGAGCAAAATACATAAAGAAAAACCTGATAAAACTGAAAGAAGAAACAGAAAAAGTGAAAATTACAGTTGGACACATCAATACTCTTCTGTTAACAATAAATAGAAGAATTGGACAGAAAGAATATAGACAAGCTGATAACACTATCAGCCATTGGGGGAATCTAAACAACATTTATAGAACACATCACCCAACCACAGCAGTATAAACATTCTTTTCAAGTGACCATGGAACATATGTCAAGATAGAATAGATTCTAGACCATAAACAAACTCCAATACATTTAAAGGAATTGAAATCATATGGAGTGTATTCTACAACCACAAAGGAATCAAAGTAGAATTCAGTAACAGAAAGGTAACAGGACAATCTGCAAACACTTGGAAACCAATAATTCACTTCTCAATAATTCCTGAGCCAAAGAATCTCAAAGAAATCTAAAAGTATATATTAAACAGAATGAGAATAAAAATACAACATATCAAAACATATGAGATACAAAGTAATACGGAAAAGCAGATTTATGGCACTGAATGCATACATTAGAAAAAGACAAAAAGTCTGAAATCAATCATCAAAGCTCCCACCTCAAGAACCAGAAGAGTGACCTACAACCAAAGCAGGCAGAAGAAAGAAAAACAGAGCAGAAATCAATGAAATTGAAAACAAAAAAGCAATAGGGAAAAATCAATGAAACAAGCTGGTTCCTTGAAAAGACCAATAAAATTGACAAATATATAACAAGACTGACAAAAAAAAAAACAAATAAAAAAAAGAGAAAACACAAATTACCAATATCAAGAATAAAGCAGGAAATATCACTACAAATTTTGCAGACATAAAACACTAATAATGTAATACTACAAACAACTCCACACACATAAGGTTGACTACTTATATAAAATGAAAAAATTCCTCAAAAAACACAACCAAAATTCATTCAATATGAAATACAGTATGCTTAGCTTTATAACTGTTAAGGAAACCATTTTTAAAATATATTTTGATTACAAAGAGGAAGGGTGAGGGCAAGATAGATAAAAACATCAATGATGAGAAAGAATTACTGATTGGCTGTCTCTTACATGGCCCTGACTGAGGATTGGGCCCTCAACCCAGGTATGTGACCTGACCAGAATGGAACCTCAACCTCCTGGTTCATAGGTCGACCCTGAATCACTGAGCCAAGCTGGCTGAGCAGGAAAACATTTTATTATTTTAAAATCCCCCAAAATGCAATCTTTTGACCCAGGTGTTTTCACCAAACATTGAAACAATTAATATTGGTTTTAAACTGTCTTTTCCAGAGAAACTAAAGAGGAGGGAACACTTCCAAATTCTTTTGATAAAGCTAGAATTACCCTGATACCAAAACCAAACAAAAAAGTACCAAAAAAGAAAACTACAGACCAATGTCTGTCATTAATGTAGATTTAAAATATTAGCAAATAGAATGTATCAATATATAAAAAGAATTTTAAACCATGACCAAGTATAAGACTAGCTCAAATATTGACCATAAATCAATGCAATCCACCATATCGACCTGCTAAATAAGAAAAATAAACAGTTAATCGATGCAGAAAAAATGACAAAATTCAAGACCATTCATTTTAAAATCTCTCAGAAAAACAGAAACAGAGGAGAACTTCCTCAACTTGATAAAGAGCATCTACAAAAAACCTATAACTATTATGATACTTAATGGTGAAACTGAAATGCTTTCCCCCAAGATCCAGAACGAAGCAAGGCTGCCTGTCCTCACCACTATTATTCAATGCTAGAGGCCCGGTGCACGAAATTCGTACACGGAGGGTGGTTGTCTCTCAGCCCGGCCTGTACCCTCTCCAATGTGGGACCCCTCAAGGGATGTCCGACTGCCCGTTTAGGCCCGATCCCACTGGGATCGGGCCTAAACGGGCAGTCGGACATCCCGCTCACAATCCAGGACTACTGGCTCCCAACTGCTTGCCTGCCTGCCTTCCTGATTGCCCCTAACCGCTTCTGCCTGCCAGCCTGATCACCCCCTAACCACTCTGCTGCCAGCCTCTTTGCCCCCAACTTCCCTCCTCTGCTGGCCTGGTCACCCCTAACTGCCCTCTCCTGCAGGGTTGATCACCTCCAACTGCCCTCTCCTGTAGGGTTGATCACCTCCAACTGCCCTCCCTTGCAGGCCTGTTCCTTCTCAACTGCCCTCCCTTGCAGGCTGGGTGCCTCCCAACTGCCCTCTCCTGCTGGCCATCTTGTGGTGGCCATCTTGTGTCCACATGGGGGCAGGATCTTTGACCATATGGGGGCAGCTATATTGTGTGTTGGAGTGATGGTCAATCTGCATATTACTCTTTTATTAGATAGGATAGAGGCCTGGTACAGGGGTGGGGGCCAGCTGGTTTGCCCTGAAGGGTGTCCCGGATCAGGTGGGGGTTCCCTTGGGGTGTGGGGCGGCCTGAGCGAGGGGCCTGTGGTGGTTTGCAGGCCGGCCATACCCCCTGGCAACCCAAGCAGAGGCCCTGGTATCTGGAATTTATTTTCCTTCTACAATTGAAACTTTGTAGCCTGGAGCCGAGCCAAGCCTGGGGCTCCCTCCGAGGCCGGCAGCCATTTCTGTTGGGGTTATAATTGAAACTTTGTTGACTTAAGCAGGTGGGCCCGGCCAGGGTGTGCAGAAAGCTTTGCTTCCCCTGTTGCCGGCGGCAACCCTGGCCTGCTCTCTCAAGCTCCATTCTGCTGCCATTTGTTTGAATTTGTTTACCTTCTATAATTGAAACTTTGTAGCTTGAGTGGAGGCTTAGGCTTGGCAAGGGCAGGCGGAAAGCTTGGCTTCCTCTGTTACCTAGGAAACCTTGCTCTCTGTGGCTGTAGCTATCTTGGTTTGGGTTAATTTGCATACTTGCTCTGATTGGATGGTGGGCATGGCTTGTGGGTGTGTCGGAGGTATGGTCAATTTGCATATTTGTCTATTATTAGATAGGATAGTGCTGAAAGTTAAAACCAATGCAATGAGGCAAAAGAGGGAAATAAAAGGATATAGATTGGGAAAGATAAAATAAAAATGTCTCTATTCATAGGTAACATGATTCTCTAGGTATAAAATTCCAAAAAATCTACACACAAAATAATATTCCCAGAAATAGTAAGTCAGTTGAGCAAGGTCACCCAATGCATGATAATCATATAAAAGTCTACTGTATTTCTATATACTAGAATAAACATGTGGACAATGAAATTAAAAATATAATACCATGAACAATACCTCAAAAATTGAAATGCTTACGTGTAAATCTAACAAAATATAAGACACACTTATATGCTGAAAATAATGAAACACTCATGAAGTAACACAAGGAAAATCTAAATAAATGGTGATACATACCCAGGTGTCAATTCTCCCCAAATTGATATACGGCTTTAACACAATTCCTATGAAAATCACAGCAAGACTTTTTGATCTATAGATATAAACAAGATTATTCAAAAATTTATATAGAAAAGCAATTTGGAAAAGAAGAATACAATTGAAGAAAAGGGTCTACCTAATCTCAAGACTTATTACAAAGCTATAGAAATCGAGACTGTATGGTGTTGGTGAAAGAATAGACACATAGATCAATGGAACAGAGCAGAGAACCCAGAAACAGACTCACACAAATATGCCCAACTGGTTTTTTACAAAGGTACAAACCAATTCAATGGAAGAAGCATAGACTTTCCAACAAATGGTGCTGGAGCAATTGGACAACCGTAGGTTAAAAACTGAACTTTGACCTAAGCCTTACACAAAAATAAACTTTACATAAAAATAAACACAAAATGGATCACAGATTTGAATTTATAACCTAATGCAAAACATTTTTTCCTAAAAAACAGCACAAAATCTTTGGAATCTAGCGTTAGACCAGGGATTTCCAACCAGTGTGCTGCAGGAGTTTCTAAAACATGCAATATCCAACTATTTAGTCAGGGGCACTGACCTTTTTTCCCTTAGATTGTCAAATAAAAAATGACAATATCTAACACAACAATAGCTGTCCGGTATGATGAATCAAAATTATGCATATTTTTTTGTCAGATTGGCAAAATATATAATAATATGTTTTTGGTGGCTGCAGAATTTTAGCAATTAGTTTATGTGAACCATGAGATGAAAAAGATTGAAAATTGTTGGGTAATACAAAGAGATTTGCCATAATAAACTGAACCCATAGAAGGAAAAATGGATAAATTGGACCTCATCAAAATTTAAAACTTTCACTCTGAGAAACATCAGGTAAAGAGATGAACGGACAAGTCACGGAGTGGGAGAAAAATATTTGCAAACCACTTATCCAACAAAGAACTATTATCTAGAATATATTTTTTAAAAATCTCAAAACAACAGTAAAATGGGCAAATGACATAAGCATTTTACCCAAGAGGTTATGGCAACAGAGGGTAAATGAGCACATGCAAAGATGAACATCATTACCCACTAGGGAAATGCAAATTAAAACCACAGTGAGATGTCACTACAGAATGGCTAAAATACAAAAAAGAAAATGACAATACCAAATGCTGGTGAGGATTCAAAGAAACTGGATCCCTCATACATAGCCAACTCTGGAAAATAGTTTCTTAAAAACGTACACAGCCCTAACCGGTGTGGCTCAGTGGATAGAGCGTCGTCCTGCGGACTCAAGGGTCCCAGGTTCGATTCCGGTCAAGGGCATGTGCCTTGGTTGTGGGCGCATCCCCAGTGGGGAGTGTGCAGGAGGCAGCTGATGGATGTTTCTCTCTCATTGATGTTTCTAACTCTCTATCCCTCTCCCTTCCTCTCTGTAAAAAAAATCAATAAAATATAAAAAAAAAAAAAAAACCGTACACATACACTTATGGGCATTATGGGCAATTGCACTCTTGGAAATTTTCTCCTAGAGAAACAAAGACTTATGGTCACATAAAAACCTGTATATGGATGTTTATAGCAGATTTATTCATAATAACACCAAACTGGAAACAACCCAGATGTCCTTCAACAGGTGCATGGTTGAAGTACAGTACATTAAAATCACAGAATACTACTTAGCAATAAAAATGAATGAAATATTGATATATACAACAACTTGGACAAATGTCCACTTCCTTCATTTGTCCCAAAGGGGAGGTTGTCTCAAGGGCCTTCCATTTTGGGAATTCAAGATACAGATGAGCAGGGTGGGACAGGATGAGAACATATTTAAAGAGCTAGGGCTTTAAAATTTTTAATGTAAAAACTTTAGAACTTTTAGAGACTCAAGAAGAAACATAAAGAAGTGCTTCCTGGGCTTTCAATAGAGCCCATTTTGGAAGGTGGGAAAGAAGTTTAGGGAAGGTACATTCAGTTGGTACAAACCAAGAGGTCTGCTAGTTGTAATGAATGACTTTACGGAGAGTGGTTGTGGCCTTTTAAAAGTGAAATGGGACAGGGTGGATTTGAGACCTAAACTGAAAGGACTCTCTGTTCCCAGGAATGTAAGGAAATGCCTTTGTTCTAATACACAAACTTAATGGTTCGCTGGTCAAGAGACCTGAAAAATTGGAAAAAGCCACATTGCCTCCTGGACATTAGGAGTTATGGGAAGTCCAGTGTCAGAGCACCTTCAGCTGTTGGTATAATATTTGTTATGTAATTCTCCAACACGACAAGTGTCTGCATTGTGTTCAAGCTTGGAAATAAAGTAGCGAGTAAGAGTCCATGAAAAATTCTACAAGCGCAGTTGCTGCACAAAACCTGCAAAGGCTGGATCTTACTGGCCTAGTTTCAAACCGAGCTCTGAACCGGAAACACCTGTTGCTATGGTGTCTAATAGGGGCACGTCTAGGGTCTCCCAGCAGCCAATCCCAGTGCCAGCGCCTTGGGGGCGTGGCCATGTTGAGACAGTGGCCAATGGCAGAGAGGACAATGACTAGTGGGCGGGCAACCAGGGTCTTAAACGAACAGAGCAGCCCGCCACTGGAGGCTGAGATCAAGCTACCTGTTGGACGGTTTGAGCAGTTGGACTGAACTGTAGCGGGTCCTCTCGCTGCCACCAAACTTCGGCTCTCGCCAACCGTTGAACACAATGGAAGATCTGCAGCTTGAGTATCAGCGGCTAAAACGTCGCCACCTCCGTGAGAAAAAAGAGCTGCAGGACCGCATCCAGGCCATGAAGCACTCAGTCCCTAAGAACGACAAGAAGAAAAGAAAGCAGTTGCTCCTTGACGTGGCCCGCCTTGAGGCTGAAATGGAGCAGAAACAACAGCAGGAGCTGGAGAAGTTCACGGAGCTTCCCCCTGCTAACAGCACCCTCGATTCCGTCACTGAGGGTCTGGCCAAGATGGATCTTGAGAACCGGCCTCCTTGCCTCTCGAGGGCCCAGAGAAGGCGCGAAAGAAGGGCGGCGCTCCAGAGAGAGCGCCAGAAGATGGCGGCGGCCGACGCCGAAGATGTGGGGTACCTGGCCGGCTGTCGCCGCGACGAGGAGGAGAAGCTAGCGGTCATCCTGGAGGCCAAGAACCTGGAGATGAAGGAGATCCCAGCCGACAGCCACTGCATGTACCGCGCCGTCCAAGACCAGCTGTCGTTCTCCGTGACCGTGGAGAGCCTGCGGGGCCGCGCAGCCAACTACATGCGGAAGCATGTCGACGAATTCCTGCCCTTCTTCAGCGACCCCGAAACCGGCGATGTCTACACCCGCGACGACTTCTTCAACTACTGCGACAACATCGTGCACAACGCATCGTGGGGAGGCCAACTCGAGCTGAGGGCCCTGTCGCACGTCCTGCAGTGCCCTATCGAGGTGATCCAGACGGAGTCGCCCGTCCTCCTCATCGGGGAGGAGTACACCAAGAAGCCGCTCATCCTCGTCTACAGGCACTACACTTCCAGCTTTGGCGGGGAGCACTACAACTCGGTGAAGCCGCTCGAAGCCGAAGCCGGTGCCGTGGGGGGCGCTGCCCCGCAGTTCTTGTAGGCCGTCGCCGCTGCTGCTGCCCCTGCCGTCGCCGCTGCTGCCGTTGCTGTTGCCTTGGCTGCCCGAGCCGCCACCTGGTCTCCTCAGTAGGCTCTGTTGTTTCCTTTGCCTTGCTCTGGTATTTTTCTTCGTCTTATTCAAAATTTAACAGCCCCCCGCCCCGCTTTTCCACCTGGTCGTTCTTCTACCTCCCCCTTTCCCTCTGTGCCTCCTTCGCAGGGTGGGGAACAGGGACTCGGTACAGGGAAGGGGTCTGTATTGTACCACTTGAGGGGCGTCCTGTTTGAAAGTTCCAACCACATCTTGCCCTTAAGGGTTTTTGCCTCCCTGGCCGATGAGAATTGGTTGTGTTACAAATAATTTGGGGGTTAAAATGGAAACTGGGTTTGATGGCGTTCTTAACTTGGGGAAAATCAGTTTAGCTCAGAATCTTCAGATTGTCCATGAATATACTGGATTACTTAGATAAACTTGGCGTTTATGTACCCGAAATGCCTTGTGAATGCCTTTTGCCTAGTTCTTGGTGGGGGGGATTGTATCGTGGGCTGTTTGGGGGTTTCTTTTTTCCAAACTACTGTACATGTTGAAATAATCACCTATCTCTTGTCTCCAACTGTAAGTTTCAATAATGTTGGAAGTGCTTCAGGTTGTCTACATATGCTATTACCATTCACTACTGACGTTTGAGATCATCTCCTTTAAGAAGATTTCTTCTATGAATTTCCTGGAGAGGCTTCCCTCCTGGGTGTTTCTGTCATACCCTGTGTGTATCACCATAACATGTGTTGTCTCTCTCCCTCAGGTAGTTGGTAGAGCCTTTGGAGCAGAGTATGCATATTTATATCCCAGCAGCTAGCACAGTGGCTGGCATATAGTAGGTACTCAATAAATATTTAGTTGAATCAAATGCCTCCTGCTTGCTTATGGCAAATCAAGTCTGCACTCTTCTGGCTGACTGTATGTACATCCTCCCTAAGGCAGGCCAGCTTACTGATTCAATCTTGCTTCTTTTTACTTATTAGCACAAGTCTGTTACATGTCCATTTCCTCTTTTGTTCTTCAGTAGGTCTTTCATTTTCCCCTCTTTTGTAATATAGCTTAGTGGTTGGGCTCTGGAAACTAGATTCAATGGAGTTGGGTTCAAATCCCAATATAAGGGAAGACTGTTAGACCAGTTACTTTAACATCTCTGAACCACAATTTCTCATCTGTAAAACAAGGACATATATAACAACACCTATTCTTATGGCAGTTGTGAGGATTAATTGAGAAAATCCATGTAAAGTATGTAGACTAATCTCCTGGCAGGAAGTGAGTCCCTACCTAACATGCTATGCTGAGGTAAATAAAGACATATAAGGCACTCTCCTTGGCTTCAAGCAGTTCTCAGTCTAGTGAGAGACAGCTGTGAATAAAGAAAATCATAGTCCATTAACATAGGGAGCAGAATAAAGTGTTGTAACTAACAGTTACGAGGAGGGCGTATCACCTGCAGGTAAAAGATAGGAAATGCTTCCTGGAGGAAGTGATCCTTGAGTCAAATCCTAAGTAACTAATAGAAATTTGCCAGGCAGACAAGGGAGAGAAGGACATTCCAAGCAGAAGGCACATCCCATGTTAATGCATGAAAGCCTAAGAGAATATGATAGGTTTGGAGAATTAGGAGAATCTGCTAAAATATAGGTTAGGATCCATGGAGGAACAGGGGGGAAGAAGGATGTCATATCAGATCAGAAAGGATCTCATAAGTCAGATATGGAGTTTGACCTTTAAGAGAATGCTCCCTCAATGCCGAAGTTATTTCCTGCCTTCTTACCAAATTACGATTTGATTGTTTACTTGTCTCTTCTGTTGAACTATGGACACGTTAAGGGCTCAAACCCTGTGTCTTGTTCTTTTAATTCCCAGGGCCTAGCATTCAGATAGCACACAATGAATATGGAAAGAAGGAAGGAAGGAAGGGACTTCTGCAAAGTCACACAGCTACTCAGTAGAAGAGGGAGGATTCAAATCCAGATCTCCAGAGTATTTTTAAGCGCTGTACCACATTTCTCAGAGTTGGCTATAGAAGTAAGAATTTAAATCTTTCATTTAATGCAAGCTTCATTATATTGGAGTTTTTCCTTTCATGGCTTAATGAAAACTCTTGACACTACCAGGTAAATTCAAATATCAAAAATACTTTGTAAAGATAGTTTGAACACTTATGGATTAAGTAATTATTCTATAAATTTTTGGCAAATTACACTATACACAATTTGATCTTATCTGGTGTTATTGCTGGCATTACAGATACAAATGTCAGTAGAGTATTACTCAAGATAAAACAGCAGTAGACCCACTAAAGCCAACTAAAGAATGCCTCAACTGCCAGCCAAGCACCTCAATTCAGATGGGCAGGAAAAGGTCTACTTTAACATTTCTTTCATGAATCATACAATTATCCAAGATAACAAATCTGTGTTAAGATCCTTATGGAACAAAAGAACATCTATCATCTCTATCAGTGAAGTCACATCAGGAAATATTTGAAAGGTCATCTCATTTCTATGGTCATGCGTAGATTAATTAAAATGCTTTCTACATTCTGGACTCTAGTTTTTCCCCATCCCAACTCACTCTATATACTGTTGCCCAGTTTATCTTAGCTGTGTGACCTTGGGAAAGTCACTTAACTTCTAAGGGTCTGTTTCCTCAACTGCTAAAGGAGGAGGCTGTGCCAGATTAGTGCTTTTTATACTGTTACTTATAGCCCTTGAGTCCCTCAGACACCCAACCTTGGTGTTGTGGGTGCCACTAAGCAGGTTAGGGAAAAGATGGGCTGAGTAGGCATGGCAGGGGTATCCATCTCCAGCACAGCAGCCCTTTTGAAATCATGGCCTGTCTAAAACTTGGTTTGGAGAAAGAGTTCTGCTACAACAAAAAGTTTAAGTACAATTATACTTACACTAGAGGCCAGATGCACGAAATTCGTGCAAGCGTAGGCCTTCCTTCCCCCAGCTGCCGGCACCAGCTTCCCTCCAGCACCCGGGACCCGGGCTTCCCTCCAGCCGCCCGCAGGCACCTGGGACTCAGACTTTTCCTTTGCAGCCCTGGCTTCATCCAGAAGGACGTCCAGTCTAATTAGCATATTATGCTTTTATTATTATAGATGATTTCTAACGGTCCTTCCAGTTTTCCTAAATTAAGATTTTATAAAAATCTTCTATATAGCCCTAGCTTTTTTGGCTCAGTGGATAGAGCATCAGCCTGTCCCAGGTTCAATTCCAGTCAAGGGCACATGCCTGGGTTGCAGGCTCGATCCCCAGTGTGGGGTGTGCAGGAGGCAGCCGATCATTGATTCTCTCTCATCATTGGTGATTCTCTCTCTCCCTCTCATTTCCTCTCTGAAATCAATAAAAATATATTTGAAATTAAAAAAAATCTTCTATACACAATAAGGGTTTAGTGTGATAAAGTGTTTACATACAGAAACACAATAAACAACTAATTTATATATTTTTTACTTATTAATCCTGGTATCTCAAAATAAGATGCAATGCAATGCTTATAATGACAATTTAATATGCACTCTAAAGTAATTGGCAACTCCCATAAAGACTGTCATTTTGGAAGCCATAGAAAAAAATGGCTCACAAAGTTCAGGACCAAATTCAAATTCTGCTTTTTTTTCCTCTTAGACAACAGTAAAGCTATACCTTAATCCAAGCAAATGCACATGAACAAATTTTCTTTAGTCTCACAATTACTGAGTTTCCGAGTCTCCTCCACAAGTACTACCTTATTACTTTGTATTCCTGCCCAAGGCTGACACTAAAAGCTAAATTTATTAGAGTCATTAGAGGTACCAGACAAATAAAACACTAGGTAATTTGCCAGTCTCCCTTCCTCTCAGCTAAAGTGAGGGGTCTCAAGGGGAGGTTTATTAGAATCATCTGGGAAGCTTTTCCAACCTATACTTAGGTCCCATTCTCCTCTCCCTCTTGCAAAGCATTGTTTTAGCCAAGGACTTCATTCTGCCCCACATAAAAGGCCCTGTCCATCTTTTTTTATTGATTTCAGAGAGGAAGGGAGAAATAGAAACATCAATGATGAGAGAGAGAATCATTTATCTGCTTCCTCCTGCACGTCCCCCACTGGGGATCAAGCGTGCAACCTTGGGCATGTGCCCTAGGCCAGAATCGAACCTGGGACCCTTCAGTCCGAAGGCCGATGCTCTATCCACTGAGCCAAACCGGCTAGGGCTGTCCATCTTTTTAAATCCAGCTCCATTTAAGATTGATGGAGTAAAAACAATTGAATTTGGAAGACACTGGCTTTGTCACAACTGGTTGGGCCAGTCACTTAACCTTTCTGGTGTCAGTTTTTCCTCTGATTTTTGAGGTCCCCTTCCAACTTTGAAATTCTATGACAGCATATCATGTCTAAGAAGCTTTCTGAATTCCTAGCATAGAATGACTTGTCATTTCTTAGTTTTCTAACAGCCTGTGCAATGTTACATATCACCTAGTTATATACTGTCCTATATTGCCCTCTAGTTGTTTTTACATGAAAATTTTTTTCTTTTCAACTATATTTAGTTTAAAACCTTATTTTCCAGGCCAGAAAATAAGCTTATTTTCTACTTATCTTAAATCTACTAGGACTAAGGTAATCAGTATATATTTATAATGATTTGTTCAAAGCAATGACACCCCTAAATTATATTTTTACATCAGCACTGTCCAGTAGAAATATAATGTAAGCCACAAATGTGAGCCCAATATGTAAATTTAAGTTTTCTAGAAGGCACGTGAAAAGACAAGTGAAATTAATTTTAATACATTTAACCCAATATATACAAAATAACAGCATTTCAACAACGTAGTGTAAAAATTACTGATATATTCTTGTTTAGTAATCACTTCTCAAACTCCGGTGTCTGTTTCACATTTCCAACACATCTCAATTAAAAATAGACATTCAAGTACTCAATAGTCCCATGTGGCTAGTGGCTCTGTATTGACACTGAGCACTTACTTCGTAAGTATCAACTGGGCTAGCCAGCGGGTAGCAAAAATTAATCAGACTCATTCTAGTAAGGGATATGCACAGAACTGTAGATGCACAGAACTGTGCTTGGCTGGGGCGGGGGGTGAGGGGCTGTCAAGGAAGGTTTCCCACAGGAAAACTTTAGAAAGGCAGTGTGTGGGAGGAAGGGTGACCTGAGGCGGAAGTGGGCGGGAGAGGATTGGGTGGGAGGGTCCTGGAGCTCCAGCTGTGGAGGCGATACTAGCACTTGGCGCTCAGACCTGCGGGCCTCGGGTGCGGCGCAGCGGCTGGAGCCCAGGCTGCCGCGGCCCCTCGCCCAGCGGGGTTAGGCGCGCGGCAGACCGGCTCCGGGCAGCACGCCGCTCGTGCTCAGTACTTAGCCTCGCCATAGCTGAGTCTCTGAGCCCACGGAGCTCCCCAGCTCAGCCTCCGCGACGAGGAGCAAGTCGTAAAAAGGGCTGAGCGTTTTGCTCATGCGCTTGTTTTTCTCCGAGGCCTCCTACAAGTAACGGCAGCCTGGTCAAATGAGCCAGTGGAAACGGTTGCCAGGGCAGGCCAACAGCTGCTTCAGAAGGTTCTCTGGCGCTTCGGCAACAATGGGACCGCTGGACCGAAGTACGGCCCTTCCGGTTTCGTAGGTTCTCACGGAGCTCTGTAGCGGTGTTTAACCCCGGAAGTGAGGTCTTCCGGGTTCCTCCCTCCATCAAGATGGCCGCGGCCGAAGAAAACGAGTTACCGCTGCCACGGCTACCCGAGCTGTTTGATATCAGCAGACGGCTTCTGGACGAAGTGGAAGTAGCGACTGAGCCCACCGGTTCCCGGGCAGTCCAAGAGAAGGTGTTGAAAGGACTCCAGCTCCTTAAGCAGGCCGCCGAAATGTTAGCGCAGCTCGACTTGTTCAGGTATGGGGAGAGGGTAATAGCTGACAACGTAGGTAATAATGGTTACCAAGGGGGGAGCCATTGGGCCTGGGTGGAGGAAACTAAGACTAAGGGCCTTTCGTGCCTACCTCCCATTGTGATCTCCTGTACATTGTTTACATTCGCCACCTCTCTTCCCGAGTAGTCAATATCCCACGACTCTGTTACATCGTATCGGCTGTTGACGGGTGTGAGCGCTCAGCCGCTTGGAAGAAACCAGGCCACTGTTCCCCTTGCTTCCTCCCTTTGCCTCACTCGCACCCCAACCCTTCCCACCCTCAGGAAGCAAGGGCCACAGTTTTGATGCCCAACCAGGCTTCACAGCCTCCTCTTTGCTTTTTCCAGCCAAAATGAAGATTTGGAAGAGATTGCTTCCACCGACCTGAAGTACCTGATGGTGCCAGCATTTCAAGGAGCCCTCGCCATGAAACAAGGCAACCCCAGCAAGCGCTTAGATCATTTGCAGTGGGCTCGAGAACACTTTTTAAACTACTTAACTCAGTGCCAGCACTATCATGTGGCAGAGTTTGAGTTGCCCAAAACCAAGAACAACTCAGCTGAAAATAACACAGCTAGTTCCTCCATGGCCCATCCTAGCCTCGTTGCTATGGCATCTCAAAGACAGGCTAAAATAGAGAGGTGGGTCAGTAATTATAATTTGAAAACTGCCCAATGGCAAGTGCTGTTGAGGAGGGTGCATGTTTTTTTTTTTTTTTGGGGGGGGAGCGGGTGGACAATGATATATGTCACTCTTTTCATTTTTATTGAGCATAGGCCCTGGTGCTAGCAAACTCTACTGAGTTTTTCAAGAACCCTCTACCTTTGTTGAGATGATCATTCCTAACCATTAGACTCCTTATGGTTGCCAACAGCGGCAATGTAGTTTAGCAGAATGTCTCCCAGTCTCTCCCACATCACAACATGGTAATATTTGTGTAGGACTGTGAGGCAAATATCTCTGAAGGGCACAATATCTTGTAGTTGTAGTCCATTTACAATCCATTGATTGAGAATCTGTTCTAACAGTACTGGATCAGGTGTGTAACATCCCGAACTAATCTTAGCCCTGGCATAGCTTCATCGTGTAACCTTGAACAAGTTGCTTGCTCTCAGTTTAGTTTTTTTTAACGTATTTAAAGAATGCTCAGTGTCTAGGAACTATGCATACATTCTGGTGAGGAAAAAAGGCATAGAAACAGTATCAACATAAAATGATGTGATAGAAAGATGTACAAGGTACCGTGAGAGCAGACTGGAGAGGCACCTAACCAAAGAGGGAGCAGAAAGAGGAGAAGGCTCCCTGGAACAGGTTACTCTTATGATGAGTTGTTTAAGGATGAATAGGAATATTATCTAGAAGATGAAAGGAGGGCATTAGGCAGCACAGATAGCATTACTAAAATATAGGGGCATTAAAGAGCTGTGCCAGGTTGGAGATGTGTGGTGGGGAATAACTAAGCAATTAGGTGGTGTTAGAATGCAAAGAGGGTTGTGGAGAAGGGGAAGGAATAATGGTCAAGAATGGAGCATTGAGACCTAGGGGAGCTTGGGGTGTGAGGAAGTTGAAGGTACAACCTCAATCAGTGATTAACATAACAATAATGAGGGAATTTGTGGTCTTCGGCCTGGTACCATTTGTCATACCCTGAGGGGTCCAGACAAAGGGAAGTTACAAGTTACCTTGACATTCTACAGCTATATTATCTTAGATGCAGAAAGACAAGAGATTCAGTAAAGAGTTGATCTTTGTCAGAGAAGATACTGGCCTAGGATATGACTACCCACTATAAGCTGCTTTTTAATTAAGAAGTTTTAATTTCAGACCATCCTTTGTGGTTACTTTAGGTCTCTTAGTTTGCAAGACTGCCATGCAGGCCTTCCCTGAGTTAGTCAGATTAGTGTGTGGCCCCTTTTCATCCACACAGCGTTGTGGAGAAAGAACAGGGAGTGCTCAGATCTGGTTGGAGGGATTGGGAAGGTTTCAGAAGGTAACAGCATTTGCGATAAGCCTTGAAGGATGGTTAAAAATAGAGATTACAGGTTTTCCTGAACGTCAAGATAATACCCATAGTAGAAAGTTGGAAAAATAGAGAATATTTTTTAAATTAAAGTAATCCTTAATCCTAGCACTCAGAGATGAACTTTGTTAACTTTCTGAATGTTTCCTTTTAGATATGATGTAGTTATTTTAGTTAATAAATTTGGAATAATACTGTAAATATAGTTTTTCATCTTTTTTAACCTAACATTATATTGTGATCATTTCCCTGTGTCTTTTGAAACCATGGTATTTAATGACTACATAACATTTCAGCCCATAGATATACCATAAGTATTTAAACTAATCTTTTATTGTCAAATACTTAGACTATTTATGGTTTGGGCTTTTATTTTTGATATTCTAAATAATGTTAAGAACAAACATCTGTTTTTATTTTATATGTTTTTATTAATTTTAGAAAAAGAGGAAGGGAGAGGGGGATAGAGAAACATTGATGAGAGAGAAACATTGATGAGAGAGAAACATTGATGAGAGAAAAACATTGATAAGCTGCCTCTTGCATGCCCCCTACTGGGGATTAAGCCCAGAATCAAATCAGCAACCTCTTGGTGCATGGGTCAACACTCAAGCACTGAGCCATACTGGCCAGGCCAAACATTTTTTTTTAATTTTAATTTAATTTTTCCATCACCATTTATCTCCTCTATGCCCTCTTCCACCTGCAGCCCCCACTCCCTACCCCCTCAATCCCACATCTCCCTCTCCTGCCATCACCACACTTGTCCATGTCCATGAGTTCTCTTTTTTTCTTTTTTGCTCAAACAAACATCTTTAACTGCATCTGTCACACAAATATGTATTGTTTCCTTAGGATAGATTTCTAGAAGGACCAGTGACTAGATCAAAGGTTTTAAATATTTTAAGACTTTTTAAAAATATTTTTTATTGATTTCAGAGAGGAAGGGAGATGGAGGGGGAGATGGATACATCAATGATGAGAGAGAATCATTGATCAAATGCCTCCTGCACGCCCCACACTGGGGATCAAGCTGGCAACTTGGGCATGTGCCCTGACCAGGAATTAAACCATGACCTCCTGGTTCATAGGTCAATGCTCAACCACTGAGCCATGCCTGGATATTTTAAGACTCTTGACGGTAACAGTGTGTTGCTTTCCACAATAACAAATTGCAGAGTGTGTCCCACTGCACTGATCTTGGATGTTAACACTTGGAAAATCCAATTGGGCAAACAAAAATATTTCATTGTTTTGATTTGCATTTCTTTAGCTAGAAAGCTTGATCTTTGAACATTTTCTTTACATGCCTGACAGATGAGATATCAACATGTTCTTACTTTCAGACTCATACTTCCAACACCCTACATCAGTGATTTTCAACCTTTTTCATCTTGTGGCATACATAAAATAATTAGTAAAATTCTGCGACACAACAAAAAATATACTTTTTGCAGATCTGACAAAAAAATAGGTCTAATTTTGATTCGTTCACACCAGGTGGCTATTGTTGTGTTGGCTGTTGTCTCATTTTTTTTATTTGACAGTCTAAGGGAAAAGAGGTCAGTGCTCCTGACTAAATAGTCAGGTATTGCATGTTTTAAAAATTATTGCAGCACATTGATTGAAAATCTCTGTCCTCCATGGATGTTTCGTAGACATCTCAAACTTAACATGCCCTTAAATGAACCCTTGGCTTCTTAACCTGCAGATATCCTCCCACACCCAAGACTTCACCATCTTAATAGGTTTATCACCATTCACCAGGTGTTTAAGCCAGAAACCTAGAAGTTAGCTTCAGTTTTTCCCTTCTGAATCTCCACATCCAGTCAGTCTTCAAGGCCTGCCAATTCAAGCTACAAAATGTATCATGTCCTTCTGCTTCTCTCCATCTCCATTATCTCATACCTTAGTCTAGACCAGTGGTCAGCAAACTCATTAGTCAACAGAGCCAAATAACAACAGTACAACGATTGAAATTTCTTTTGAGAGCCAAATTTTTTAAACTTAAACTTCTTCTAATGCCACTTCTTCAAAATAGACTCGCCCAGGCCGTGGTATTTTGTGGAAGAGCCACACTCAAGGGGCCAAAGAGCCGCATGTGGCTCGCGAGCTGCAGTTTGCCAACCACAGGTCTAGATCACCAGTATCTCTCACCTGAAATAGCCAAACCACTAACTACTAGGCCCTGCATGATCTGGTGCCTGCCTCTCTCCAATCTCATTGTGTATCACACTCCCTTTGCTCAGTAGCCTTTCATTCTTTGAACAGTCCCAGCTCCTTCCTTCTCAAGAGTCTTTGTTCATGTTGTCTTTGCATGGAATGCTCTTCATTGATCTGTCTTTCTACCCTGCTAGAATGTATGTTCCAGGAGGTCAGGGGCCATTTCTCTTTTGTTCACCGTGGTATGTTGACCACAGGGTCTGGCATATAGAAGGTGCTCAAGAAATATTTATTGTTAACAAGTAGGAGGAACAACATGAGCAAAAGCCCAAGGCAGTTTGAGGTATGTACAGGGAATGGAGAGTAGTCTGATTTGGCAGAAGCTCAGAGGTCTTCATAATGAAGTGATGTGTATAGAATATTGAAATGGAAGAGAGAGGCAGAAAGAAAAGTTAACATGCTGTAGTAGTACTTAAACTTGGAAGAGGTAATAAAAATTAAGTTACAGCTATCAGAGACATTACTTTTGCAAGAAGCATTTCCATGAATAGAAAAATTATTGTTCAGATCCTTAGTTACTTTTTGTAGGTCCTCCCTTCCCCACCCCACAACTTTACATACTGAGGCCATGCTACATAAAACACCTCTCTCTCTCAAAACCTTTTCCTTCATATATTCTCTCTATTCTAATTCCCATCTTTGAGGAGTGTAAGTATGATTGATTGACTGCACCTCCATTCTTTTGATAGAAATAGTAGAGTAGAAGCTAGGTAAGCAATAAATCTAATTTTAGATTTACTGAATTTAGTTCCAAAAGTGACAGCTGGATAACCATCTCCATAGACAGATGGAAATGTATAACTAAAACTTGTCAGGCAATTTTGTTACTAGTGCTAAAAATTTAGGCACTTTGGTGGGTTTGTATAGTTTGCCAAGGAATAACATGTAGAGGGGAAAAAAGCCAAGGATAAAACCTTGGGGGAAAGTTAAGGGAGAAGGAAGAGAAATGAAAGAGCAACCAGAAGTAAGAAAGAGATTGAACAAGGTACAGATAGAATTACTTGTAGAAGCCTGGGGAAGAGAGAGCAAAAGTCATGTCCTCCTTGAATCTTCTCCCTACCTATCACCACCCTCCTCCCCCATATTGTAACACTTAGTTTATGGTTCTTATAATAACTACTAGAGGCCCGGTGCATGAAATTCGTGCATGGGGTGGGGGGGTGTCCCTCAGCCCAGCCTGCACCCTCTCCAATCTTGGATCCCTCAAGGGATGTCCGACTGCCCGATCATACTGAGATCGGGCCTAAACGGGCAGTTGGACATCCCTCTCACAATCCAGGACTGCTGGCTCCCAACTGCTTGCCTGCCTGCCTTCCTGATTGCCCCTAACTGCTTCTGCCTGCCAGCCTGATTGATGCCTAACTGCTCCCCTGCCAGCCTGTTTGCCCCTAACTGCCCTCCCCTGCAGGCCTGGTCACCCCTAACTGCCCTCCCTTGCAGGCCTGGGTCCCCCCCCAACTGCCCTACCCTGCAGGCCTGGCCCCCCCCAAGTGTTCTCCCCTGCAGGCCTGGGTCCCCCCAAACTGCCCTTCCCTGCAGGCCTGGTCGCCCCCAACTTCCCTCCTCTGCCGGCCTGGTCACTCCTAACTGCCCTCCCCTGCAGGCTTGATCACCCCCAACTGCCCTCCCTTGCAGGCCTGGTCCCTCCCAACTTCCCTCCCCTGCTGGCCATCTTGTGGTGGCCATCTTGTGTCCACATGAGGGCAGCCATCTTTGACCACATGGGGGCAGCCATCTTGTGTGTTGGAGTGATGGTCAATTTGCATATTACTCTTATTAGGATAGAGGCCTGGTGCATGGTGGGGGCCAGCTGATTTGCCCTGAAGGGTGTCCTGGATCAGGGTGGGCATTCCCTTGGGGCGTGAGGCGGCCTGGGTGAGGGGCCTGTCGTGGTTTGCAGGCCGGCCATGCCCCCTGGCGACCCAAGCGGAGGCCCTGGTATCTGGGATTTATTTATCTTCTATAATTGAAACTTTGTAGCCTTGAGCGGAGCGGAGGGCAGGCCAGGGCGGGCAGGAAGCTTGCCTTCCTCCATCGCCGGGGGCAACTCAAGCCTCCTGCTCTCTCCAGCTCCGTGGCTGCTATTTTTGTTGGGATTTATTTATCTTCTATAATTGAAACTTTATAGCCTTGAGTGGAGTCCAGGGCCGGCCAGGGTGTGCAGAAAGCTTGGCTTCCTCCATTGCCGTGGAAACCCAAGCCTCCTGCTCACTCCATGGCCACAGCCATCTTGGTTGGGTTAATTTGCATACTCGCTCCTGATTGGCTGGTGGGCGTGGCTTGTGTGGGTGTAGTGGGTGTGTGGTCAATTTGCATATTACTCTTTTATTAAATAGGATATTATTCTCTAGACTTGAAATTCCTAAATGTCAGAGTCTGATTAATTGTATCTTTTGTATCCCAATTGTATCACTGTATTCTTGGTGCCCAGTAAGTGGATTATAGTAGGTACTTGAGTTGTCTTTGGGAGAGACAGAGTGGTCTTTAGGAAGATGGAAGCAATGTGGTATAGCAGAAAAAGCTTGGGCTTTTTAGTCAGACAAACCTGGGGTGACCAATTTCTACCACATAATTGGTGGGGCATCATCTAGCCCTTCCTAGACTCAAATTTTTTTATTAGCTAACAATATTCATATTACATTGCTGCTTATAAAGCACTTTCATGTGTGTTGTTCCATTTGATCCTCTTAACGACTCCACAAAGCATATCCCCATGTTAGAGATAAGGAATTTGGCTCTGAGAATTGACATGTCCAAGTTACATAGCTAGTAAGTGCAGGCTAGGATTTAAACCTAGGTCTTCAACTTCCCAGTTCTGGTGCCGTTTCCACTACAGCATAGAACAAAGAGATAGAATATGTTTGGGGGAAGGTGTGTCTAGGACAGGGGAAAGGCACCAGTAGAGTGAAAAATTGTAACTGCTAATGACGGAGGGTAATTGATAGAGTGAGGCCTGGAAGAATGTGGGTGGGGTTAGGATTTGTAGCAAGAGTGGAATGGTAAAGAGATGGCCTTGGCTCCTAAAGATAGCATTAGCCCCTTATGGATGAAAGGAAAGGTGAAGCTACAGAGATTTTTTTAAACTATGTTTATATTAATTTCAGAGAGGAAGGGAAAGGGGGAGAAAGAGATAGAAACATCAATGATGAGAGAGAATCATTGATCAGCTGCCTCCTGCACAGCCCCCACTGGGGATCGAGCCTGCAACCCGGGCATGTGCCCTGACCTGGAATCAAACCATGATCTCCTGGTTCACGGGTTGACGCTCAACTACTGAGCCACACCGGCTGGGCAATAGATTTTAAGGTAAAAGAGGAATTGAATTGCAGGCCATCTGGTATGATGGTGGCACGGGATCCACAAAAGATGAACAAAAGAATAGCTGAGCAAGAGTGACCACTCAAAGTGGTCACAAATTTGTAATTCATTAGCTCTCTTCAGCAGCTTGGGAACTGGAAAAGGGAACAGTGAAAGTTGTCCAGAGTAGAAAGGGTGATAGGCATTGGGGTTCCTAGGGTGATAAGGGAGTGTTTTCATGTAATGGCTTACTATTACAAGAAAAGTGCATATCTATAGAATTCTATATAAAATTTTAGAATGTTTAAGGACCACTGCCCCCCCCCCCCAAAAAAAAAAAACACAAAACAAAACACAAAAAACCTCTGTCTAGGATCTCATGTTAAGAAGTGCAGTTTTGGGTGAACACCTCCAGAGGAGCATCCGATTCTGGAGGGCTAGAGTGGGGTTTCAGACTTGGATATTTCACAATACTTCTCTTGGAAGCCATGGAGTTTTTTCTTGACTCCTCTCTTTCTCTCAAGCCTTTACATTAAAAAATTAGCAAGTCCTGTTTTATATTTTAAATATATCCATATCTCACTGCTTCCCTATTGCAGATCACTATCTCTCACCTGGATTTTGGCAATGTCCTCTTACTTGATTTCCCTGTTTCCATTCTTTGCTCCCAGCTCCCATGGTCTAGAGCAGTGATGGGCAACCTTTTGAGCTTGGTGTGTCAAACTTCGCCAAAAAACTGAGCATAACTCGGGTAGTGTGTCACTTTGAGGGAAAAACTAACTCCAAGACTCTAGTCGCAAATGTTTCATCCTCAGGAGCAGCAAATGTTTCATCCTCGGCATGCGGCCACGTGTCATCAGAAATGGCTACGCGTGTCAGTGCTGACATGCGTGTCATAGGTTCGCCATCACTGGTCTAGAGCAACAGTCGCCAACCAGTGGCCGGACCACTGGTGGTCTGTGCGGTCCGAAAGGTTGGCAACCGCTAGTCTAGAGTCCACACACACAGCCAGAGTGGTCCATATAAAAGAGTTTTCATGTCACTCTATTCCTGTCCTGTATTCTATCCAAAAGCCTTTAGTGGCTTTTCCATCTCACTCAAAATATCATGTCATTTGATATGCTGGGTCTTATTCCCTACAGGGTTCTGCAAATTATGGCCCTGGCTGTATATCTGACCCCATTTCCTGTCGTTCTTCCCTTTACACTAGCGTACTGGCCTCCTCGCTATTTCTCAAACATGTTTGGCCAGTCACTCTTCCAGCTAGGACCTTCCGATTTACTTTTCCCCCTTAGAACAAATACTCAGAGGGAACCAAAGTTTTGCCACCCTGAAGCTGCCTTTTTGAGATATTGATTTGAAGCTGTTTATTAAGAAACAAGACTTAGAACCTTTGATCCCCCCCTTTCCTGCCCAAGAGATTCAGACAGAGATCCTAGGATGCAGCTTTAGCCCTATTTGAATTAAGTGTGGTAAATGAGAGGGCTTCCGGCAGGCTCTTGTTAGCTAGATACCCCCTGTGTCCCATTGTCTCTGAGTCACCTAGCAAGGACTTCCTTGCCATGCCATGCATGTTCCACTCTTCCTGAACTACCAGTAAATAGTCCATTCTCACTTCTGAAATCTAATACCCCATCCCCACTCCTTTCTCCTTTGTCCAAAACTCTTATATACCCAATGTTGCCTCACTGTCTTTTGAAATTTACACTTACGTGAGTTCCCCATGTGCATGTATTAAAACTTGATTTTCTCCTGTAAAAAAAACAAAAATACCCTTCCAGATATTGACACGGCTTGCTTACCAATTTCTTTGAAATCTTTGCTCAAATGTCATTTCTTCAGAGAGGTCTCTCCTGATCATCTTGTATATAATAGCAACCTTCACATCATCGGTCTATCCATTCTACCCTGCTTTTTGCTTCTTCATAGCACTTATCACCACCTGACTCCTCATCTATTTCTTTTTGTCTTCTCCCACTAGAACGAAAGCTTCAGGAGAATAAGGACTTGTATACACAGCTGTATCTCCAGCACTGAGAACAGTGCCTGTCATACAATAGGTACTCAGTAAATATTTGTTAAATGAATGATAGATGAGACACTAGAGTGCATCCTGAGGAAGGTAGGCAAGGTGATTATGAGATTTTAAATTTTAAGATGCATCAGAAGAGCTGGGAATGTTTTGCTCAGCAGAAAAGAAAAGATCATTTTTTAGGCTGTTTCACAAGGAATTCCTACATCAGTGGCAGGTAAATGACCCCTAAGATTCTATGATTCTTTGAAGTTGTAATTCCCAAGTGGATATTATGTGGTACGAAACACCCAACCTAGTAAAGGTTGATATAAAATGACTAAGGCACTCCATCTCTAAAGAGGATGGGAGGAGTTGCTCAAATCAAGTTCTGTCTACTTCTCTGGCTTCAGATGTATTTCTCAGCTGCTGCTGATCCCTTCCTTGCCTTGTAGTCTTGAGAGAACTGTTGGCAAGTTCTGAAGTATAGAATCTATACTGTTGCCAAAGTGGAAATTGGCGTGCTGACTTCCTGGTCACTTGCAAAGGTAAAATCTTACTGTGGCCTTCTTTTGAAGGAAAACCTCTTTATTTTTAAGTTCACGGGTAATGCTTTCCTGTGGAACAGATACAAGCAGAAGAAGGAGATGGAGCATAGGTTGTCTGAAATGAAATCTGCTGTGGAAAGTGGTGAAGCAGATGATGAGCATGTTCGTGAGTATTACCTCCTTCACCTTCGAAGGTGGATTGGTATCTGCTTAGAAGAGATTGAGAGCATTGACCAGGAGATCAGTATCCTGAGAGGAAAAGACTCTTCAAAAGAGGTAAGTCTGTTCACTGCTATATAATTTTTAAAAAAACCTGCTATCAGAGATTTGAATGTTCTATAGGACAATAATCAAATTTAAATGCTTTTGAGTCTTCATAAAATCATTCTTCTTATTAAGTTCAGTGGAAGAAGGCTGAAGGTTCACTAGGGTAGCTTTCTCTGTGGTTTACAGTTTCGTTCCCCAGTGCCTACTAACCTGTAACACACTTAGTCATTTGTAATTTTGTGACATGCCTCGGGGGAGGGAGATTTCCCTGAAGTAAAAATGGGTTTTGGCTGTGGAAAGTCATAACTGCTGAAGGAGGCATAGGAAGATAGGCTTTTAAAATCTGCTTGACTATAATAAACAAAGGGAAAGAGGAATTGGATGGGAATAGAGAAGAAAAGTGGGACAGGAGAGAGAGAAAAGAATAGAAAGAAGATGAATCCCAGTTTAACCATACATAGTGATGCACACTCACCCCTTTTGATCCTCCAGTATGAGACACAGCAAAATGTTGGGCATACTGGTGACGAACACCTGGTGTCTTACAGCTTTGGCTGCCTTTGAACATCATGGTCCTGTTTTGGAGCTGCTGCTTCAAAAGATTAGGCTCTGCTGCCACTTACTTTTTGGTTCTGATATAAGAGGAATTGAGTTGAATTTATCAGCTGGTCATGGGCATTTATTTAAGTCCTCAGGGAAACCATTTCCTAATTTGATTTGTGGTAATTAGCCCAGGAGCTTTTGCCTCAGGTAATACCAACCTAGTCCCTCATGTTAAAGGATTAAAGAATGAACAATCATGAGGCCCCTTGAGCATACCTAGAGTGGTGTCTAGAGCAACAGTCGCCAACCAGTGGCCGGACCACTGGTGGTCTGTGCGGTCCGAAAGGTTGGCAACCGCTAGTCTAGAGTCCACACACACAGCCAGAGTGGTCCATATAAAAGAGTTTTCATGTCACTCTATTCCTGTCCTGTATTCTATCCAAAAGCCTTTAGTGGCTTTTTCCATCTCACTCAAAATATCATGTCATTTGATATGCTGGGTCTTATTCCCTACAGGGTTCTGCAAATTATGGCCCTGGCTGTATATCTGACCCCATTTCCTGTCGTTCTTCCCTTTACACTAGCGTACTGGCCTCCTCGCTATTTCTCAAACATGTTTGGCCAGTCACTCTTCCAGCTAGGACCTTCCGATTTACTTTTCCCCCTTAGAACAAATACTCAGAGGGAACCAAAGTTTTGCCACCCTGAAGCTGCCTTTTTGAGATATTGATTTGAAGCTGTTTATTAAGAAACAAGACTTAGAACCTTTGATCCCCCCTTTTCCTGCCCAAGAGATTCAGACAGAGATCCTAGGATGCAGCTTTAGCCCTATTTGAATTAAGTGTGGTAAATGAGAGGGCTTCCGGCAGGCTCTTGTTAGCTAGATACCCCCTGTGTCCCATTGTCTCTGAGTCACCTAGCAAGGACTTCCTTGCCATGCCATGCATGTTCCACTCTTCCTGAACTACCAGTAAATAGTCCATTCTCACTTCTGAAATCTAATACCCCATCCCCACTCCTTTCTCCTTTGTCCAAAACTCTTATATACCCAATGTTGCCTCACTGTCTTTTGAAATTTACACTTACGTGAGTTCCCCATGTGCATGTATTAAAACTTGATTTTCTCCTGTAAAAAAAAACAAAAATACCCTTCCAGATATTGACACGGCTTGCTTACCAATTTCTTTGAAATCTTTGCTCAAATGTCATTTCTTCAGAGAGGTCTCTCCTGATCATCTTGTATATAATAGCAACCTTCACATCATCGGTCTATCCATTCTACCCTGCTTTTTGCTTCTTCATAGCACTTATCACCACCTGACTCCTCATCTATTTCTTTTTGTCTTCTCCCACTAGAACGAAAGCTTCAGGAGAATAAGGACTTGTATACACAGCTGTATCTCCAGCACTGAGAACAGTGCCTGTCATACAATAGGTACTCAGTAAATATTTGTTAAATGAATGATAGATGAGACACTAGAGTGCATCCTGAGGAAGGTAGGCAAGGTGATTATGAGATTTTAAATTTTAAGATGCATCAGAAGAGCTGGGAATGTTTTGCTCAGCAGAAAAGAAAAGATCATTTTTTTAGGCTGTTTCACAAGGAATTCCTACATCAGTGGCAGGTAAATGACCCTAAGATTCTATGATTCTTTGAAGTTGTAATTCCCAAGTGGATATTATGTGGTACGAAACACCCAACCTAGTAAAGGTTGATATAAAATGACTAAGGCACTCCATCTCTAAAGAGGATGGGAGGAGTTGCTCAAATCAAGTTCTGTCTACTTCTCTGGCTTCAGATGTATTTCTCAGCTGCTGCTGATCCCTTCCTTGCCTTGTAGTCTTGAGAGAACTGTTGGCAAGTTCTGAAGTATAGAATCTATACTGTTGCCAAAGTGGAAATTGGCGTGCTGACTTCCTGGTCACTTGCAAAGGTAAAATCTTACTGTGGCCTTCTTTTGAAGGAAAACCTCTTTATTTTTAAGTTCACGGGTAATGCTTTCCTGTGGAACAGATACAAGCAGAAGAAGGAGATGGAGCATAGGTTGTCTGAAATGAAATCTGCTGTGGAAAGTGGTGAAGCAGATGATGAGCATGTTCGTGAGTATTACCTCCTTCACCTTCGAAGGTGGATTGGTATCTGCTTAGAAGAGATTGAGAGCATTGACCAGGAGATCAGTATCCTGAGAGGAAAAGACTCTTCAAAAGAGGTAAGTCTGTTCACTGCTATATAATTTTTAAAAAAACCTGCTATCAGAGATTTGAATGTTCTATAGGACAATAATCAAATTTAAATGCTTTTGAGTCTTCATAAAATCATTCTTCTTATTAAGTTCAGTGGAAGAAGGCTGAAGGTTCACTAGGGTAGCTTTCTCTGTGGTTTACAGTTTCGTTCCCCAGTGCCTACTAACCTGTAACACACTTAGTCATTTGTAATTTTGTGACATGCCTCGGGGGAGGGAGATTTCCCTGAAGTAAAAATGGGTTTTGGCTGTGGAAAGTCATAACTGCTGAAGGAGGCATAGGAAGATAGGCTTTTAAAAATCTGCTTGACTATAATAAACAAAGGGAAAGAGGAATTGGATGGGAATAGAGAAGAAAAGTGGGACAGGAGAGAGAGAAAAGAATAGAAAGAAGATGAATCCCAGTTTAACCATACATAGTGATGCACACTCACCCCTTTTGATCCTCCAGTATGAGACACAGCAAAATGTTGGGCATACTGGTGACGAACACCTGGTGTCTTACAGCTTTGGCTGCCTTTGAACATCATGGTCCTGTTTTGGAGCTGCTGCTTCAAAAGATTAGGCTCTGCTGCCACTTACTTTTTGGTTCTGATATAAGAGGAATTGAGTTGAATTTATCAGCTGGTCATGGGCATTTATTTAAGTCCTCAGGGAAACCATTTCCTAATTTGATTTGTGGTAATTAGCCCAGGAGCTTTTGCCTCAGGTAATACCAACCTAGTCCCTCATGTTAAAGGATTAAAGAATGAACAATCATGAGGCCCCTTGAGCATACCTAGAGTGGTTTTAAACAGTATGAGACTGGACTCTTCTGGATCTTCCCCTGCCCTTTTCTTTGCTGCTGGTTTTTTCTTTTTCTTTTTTTAAATATATTATATTGATTTTTTACAGAGAGGAAGAGAGAGGGATAGAGAGCCAGAAACATCGATCAGCTGCCTCCTGCACACCTCCTACTGGGGATGTGCCCACAACCAAGATACATGCCCTTGACCGGAATCAAACCTGGGACCCTTCAGTCCGCAGGCCGACGCTTTATCCACTGAGCCAAACCGGTTAGGGCTGTTTTTTTCTTTTTGCATACTCTCTCATTTGGTATTGCGATTGGCTCTGGGAGTGATGGAGCTTGAACCAAGTGAACACCTTTTCATTGACCAGATTTTGTTTCTTTGTGCACCTGGATAGCCAGGGTTCCTTGAAACATTTCTATATAGCTATATATGAAAACTGCTAACCCGTTCTCCCCCTTTCATTTAGGGACATCCACTTCTAAAGTACTCTAAGGGGTTCTTGACAGTTAATAGCATAATTACAGGGTCATAATTGAACTTTAACACTAAAGGCCAGGCTAAGGAAAGGGTCTTAAAATTTATCTCAAGGGATTAAGATGGATCATTGAAGAAGCCTTTGGCATCTCCTTTGGAGGAGGGACATTTTTTTTTAAATATATTTTATTGATTTTTTTTACAGAGAGGAAGAGAGAGGGATAGAGAGTTAGAAACATCGATGAGAGAGAAACATCGATCAGCTGCCTCCTGCACACCCCCCACCGGGGATGTGCCCGCAACCAAGGTACACGCCCCCGACCGGAATCGAACCTGGGACCCTTGAGTCCACAGGCCGACGCTCTATCCACTGAGCCAAAACGGTTTCGGCTGGAGGAGGGACATTTTAAAGCCAAACAATTTTTTACTTGTGGTGAGATGATTCCTGAGTGAGCTTTCTCTTTCTCTCTCTTTAGCAAGGTACTCGGGTGTCCTCAAGAGAGCTAAGCAACCTCCATTATTAATATCTGCTGATATGTCTCAGAGACTGATATGCAGGGAGTAACTGAATTTTGAATCCAGGGCTTTCTGAGCATCTGAAGACCTAAGAGGCTGCACAGTGGGGTGGGCAAAGGCAAATACACTTCTGATAGTTAATTTCCTTTTTAGGCATCAACTTCTCACTCATCTCGTCCGTCCAGGCCTCCAATGAAACCCTTTATTCTCACTCGGGATGCAGCCCAAGCCAAGTAGGTAGTACTAAAAAGTGGGTTGCCTTTGCAAGCCCCTTGCGTTTGTGGTTCATTTGCAGTGCATGGTGCCAAGCAGAATGGGCATTATTAAGAGGGCATGGCTTTGCCTTGGAGGCTATTCTTTCATCAAAGGGATATTATCTCTTCTAATAATTTCTCTGTCTTTGGCCTTCAGCAAACATTTCCCTCACAAACCTGAGCTTAAAAAGATCTCAAAAGGAAACCAATAAAAATAATCTGTTAATTAATTAAAAACAAAGAAGAAAGGAATCAAATGGAAAATTGTACACTTTAAAATTTTTTCCCATTGCCTTCAGCTACAGTTCTCAAAACGACATGTTTGCCTATCTGAGTTCTTGAGATGCTTTTCCATAGGTGGCGGGAGAGTCTCCTTCCTCTGCATACCTTTTAGACTCACCAAGTATAAGTACCCTTTTCACAGTATCATCACTGCTCTGTGGGGCATTGGCCTCTGGAATTGCTTATTGGGAGATTATCCTGGGCCCGTAGTCGGCAAACTGCGGCTCTTTGGCCCCTTGAGTGTGGCTCTTCCACAAAATACCACGGCCTGGGCGAGTCTATTTTGAAGAAGTGGCGTTAGAAGAAGTTTAAGTTTAAAAAATTTGGCTCTCAAAAGAAATTTCAATCGTTGTACTGTTGATATTTGGCTCTGTTGACTAATGAGTTTGCGACCACTGTCCTGGGCTATTTATCATCTCATGAAAGACTTTAATGCCCCTTCCTGGATGCCTCTTTTTACATATCCTCACAGGAGTTTACACAACTCCTCAGAAGATTCCTGGTTAGGGGAGGGAGGATAAAACAGACATAGGTTTTGCCACTAAAGAGAAGAGGCTCTTTAATAGTGCTATTTATGTTTAGTTTTCTAAATACAATGTGATTTTTGCAGAGTATTTGGAGCTGGTTATCCAAGTCTGGCAACCATGACAGTGAATGACTGGTATGATCAGCATCGGAAGTTGGGAGCTTTACCAGATCAGGGAATAGCCAGAACAACATCAGGTATGAAGGGCTGGGAGGAAAGTAGTTACACTATGGTTCCTTATTCCCCAGAAATGAAATTCTGACCAAGTATTGCTGTCCTTTAGGAGCAGAAGTAATCTGGACAAAGATTCTGAGTAACATAAAGACTCTAGGCAGTATTTTATTTCACTTATTAGTAAAATAAATAGCCGATGATTCTGGGAGGATCGGGGCAGTGGAGAAGTGTAGGTTTTGAACCTCTGCAAATATTATGGCATAAAAACAAACTGAGCAACAAGATAGTAAAACCAAAAATCCACCAATAGCAGCTCCGCTTCTGGTATTAGCAGAACAGGTTGTATTAGGTCAACACCTCCTATAGTTAACAATTACAAACTGGAAAAGCTACAACAAAATAACTACCTAAAGGCACTGGAGAGTGACCAAAAGCAGACATAGACTGGAGGTCAGTCAACACTTCAAGATAAGAGTGGTACTTAGAACTTCTTGAGGGCACGGATTTTGACTTACTGTATTTTTGGTGCCCAAATTGGTAATTAGATCATAGAGATACTTGAAGGTGTCTTTGGGAGGGAAAGGTGAAGGGTGGTCATTAGAAAGATGAAAGCAATATGCTTTTAGCAGAAAAAGCACAGACAGAGCTGGGGTAACCAATTACTCCTATTACTTGATAGGACATCATGTAGCCCCTCTGAGCCTCAGTTTCCTTATCTCATGTATTATTTCATTTGGTCTTAACCCATGAAGCAGACATTTTAACCACGTTTTAGTATGAGGAAATGGTGTCTGAGAACTGACATGCAAAGTCAACATAGCTAAAAAGTGGCTAGGTTAGGATTTTAATTCAGGCCTTAATCCAAGTTCTAGGGCTGTTTGAAATATAGCACAAAGGAAAGAAGAGTGGTCAATTTGAAAGGCTTTTCTGGGTTTTTTTTTATAGCTTTTCACCCATGGGCAGGCTGCAGATGCTGTGATGGGAGTAGGTAAAACTTGGATAGAAACTTACAGTCTTTTTGGTTGTGCAATGGGAGAACTGAGTTCGGGTGACTATAGGAACTGAAAGGTGAGAAGAATATCCCAGAAAGAAGAGAACCACAGAGGAGGAGTCCTGATTCTCTACATAAACCTGCCCACATCTCTGGCTGACTCAAGATCCACATGCATAGGATAGATTCCAAGCACCCTAGGGAGGGTCTAAAATAACTGAATGGAAAATGCAGCTACTGCCCAATGCAGAGGAAATAGAATTTAGAATTTGGTTTTAGATAAATTAACTGCCTGCTAAAATGAAAAATCAATACTCTTTAGTGGAATGAAACAATTCAGAATCTGTATAACATACCATTTATGAAGTCTTGTATTCAGTCATAAACTACATATGAAAAAAAACAACACAGAAAAATGTGACTTATATTCAAGAGGAAAAGCAATCAATGGAAACCAACCCCAAGATGACTCAGATGTTGAAATTAGCAGACAAGGACTTTAAAGCAGCTTATTTCTGTGCTCAGGGCAGAGGGGAAAATTTGCTTGTAAAGAATGAAAAGAGAAGATGTCTCAGCAGAGAAGTAGAGACTATACACAAAAAAATCTGGAACAAAAAATATGGTATCCGAACTTTAAAAATCATTGGATGAGCTTGAGAGATTGGCAATGACAGAAGAAAGTTTCAGTTAACTTGAAGATAAATCAACACAAATTAGCCTATCTGAAAAACAAAAACGATTGGAAAAAACATAGCCTCGCCTGGCTGGTGTAGCTCAGTGGTTGAACATTGACCTGTGAACCAGGAGGTCATGGCTCAATTCCCATTCAGGGCACATGCGGGCACATGCCCGAGTTGCAGGCTTGATGCCCAGTAGGGGGTGTGCAGGAGGCAGCTGATCAATGATTCTCTCTCATCATTGATAGTTCTCTCTCTCTCTCCCTCTCTTCTCTCTGAAATCAATAAAATTATATATTTTTTAAAAACATAGCCTCAGTGACTTGTGGAATAATATATAAAGGTCAATTATACATGTAATAGAAATAACCATACCAATAGAGAGGAGAAAGAGAGAGAAGGGGCCAGAAAAAAATTGTGAAGAAATGATGGCTGAAATTTTTCTCAAATCTGTGAAACACAGATATACAGATTCGGAAATCACAGCAAATTCCAAGCATGTTAAATACAAATAAACCCACACATAGGCACATCATAGTCAAACTGCTAAAAACCAAAGAAAAAGAGAAAGTCTTGAAAGCAGCCAGAAATAAAGTACACATTACAAATAGCAGAATGATTATAGGGATTGTTGCTGAGTTCCATTAGAAACAGTGGAAGCCAGTGATAGTGGAGCAACATCTTCAAAGTGTGGGGGCGGGGGGAGGGGGAGAGACCTTTTCTTCCCAGAACTTTATTTGCAGTGAAAATATCCATTAAAATGAAGGCACAAAGACATTTTCAGATAAATGATAGCCAAGGAATTCTTCATCAGGAAACTGGCATCATGAGAAATGCCACTTCTTCAGGCTGAAAGGAATGATACCAGATAGAAACTTGGATATTCAAGAAAGAGTGAAGAAACCTGGCTGGTGTGGCTCAGTTGGATGGGCGTCATCTTGTGCACCAGGGGGTTGCCAGTTCGATTCCTGACCAAGGGCACATGCCCATGCAGGAAGCAGCTGATCTATGTTGCATTCTCACATCACTCTTTCTCACACTCTTTCCCTCTCCCTTCCTCCCAAAATCAATAAACTATTCTTTAAAAAAAGAATGAGGAGCACAGAAATAGTAATTAAGTGGGTAAATACAAAGGGCTATATATCCTCTCACTTCCAACTTTTAAAAACTACATACGGCTTCTTAAAGCAAAAAATGATATTGTCCTGTGGGGATTATAATGTATATAGATGTAAAACGTGACAGCTATAGCAAAAAGGACAGGAAGTAAATGGAATTATTTTTTGTGTGAGATGGTTCTACTTTATGTGAAGTGGTGCAATTACCTATTGTTGTTAACAAATGACTCTAAAACTTAGCACTTAAAATAATAAACATTTATTGTCACGCGTAGTTTCTGAGGGTGAGGACTCCAGGAGCAACTTACCTAGTTGGTTCTTGATTAGGTTCTCCCGAGGTTGCTGTCAGCTGGGGCTGCAGTCTTCTGAAAGCTTGACTCAGTCTGGAAGAAATGCTTCCAGCTCATTCACTCATCCATGTGACTGTTGGCAAGAAGCCTTCCCATGTGGGTCTCTCAGGTTTGATCACAGCTTAAGAGCTTCATTTCCTCAGTGAATGATTCAAGAGAGAACAACCAAGTTTCTTTTTTAAAAACATTTTTTTGTTTGTTTTGTTAATCCTCACCTGAGGATATTATTTCCATTGCTTTTCAGAGAAAGTGGGAGGGAGGGAGGGAGAGACGGGGGAGAGAGGGAGAGGGAGGGAGGGAGGGAAGGAGGGAGGAAGGGGGAGAGAGAGAGACATCAGTTGGCTGCCTCCTGCAGCCCCCTACTGAGGATCAAGCCCATAACCAGGGCATGTGCCCTGACCAGGAATCGAACCTGCAACATTGTGGTGCATGGAACAATACCCAACCAACTGAGCCAGTGGTCGGCAAACTGCGGCTCGCAAGCCACATGCGGCTCTTTGGCCCCTTGAGTGTGGCTCTTCCACAAAATACCACGTGCGGGCGCGCACGTACAGTGCAATTGAAACTTCCTGGCCCATGCGCAGAAGTCGGTTTCGGCTCTCAAAAGAAATTTCAATCGTTGTACTGTTGATATTTGGCTCTTTTGACTAATGAGTTTGCCGACCACTGAACTGAGCCATACTGGCCAGGGCGAGAATCCTCATTATCTTTTAAAACCTAATGTTGGAAGTTGCAAACCATGACTTCTGCCATATTCCATTGGTCGCCAACCCCAATACAGTGTGACGGGACTACATAAGAGCATGAATACCTGGGATCCATCTTTGAGGCTGCCTCATGGTATAATATTAATGACAGGTAGACTGGGAGGTTAGGGATGATTGTATTTCTTAGAGCAGCGATTTTTAACTGGTGTGCCACAAGAATTTTTAAAACATGCAATACCTGACTAGTCAGGGGCACTGACCTCTTTTCCCTTAGATTGTCAAATAAAAAAATGATAACAACCAACACAACACTAGCCATCCAGTGTAAATGAATCAAAATTATACATGCCTGGTCAATGTGGCTCAGTGGTTGAGCATCGACCTATGAACCAGGAAGTCATGGTTTGATTCCCAGTCAGGGCACATGCCCAGGTTGTGGGCTCCATCCCCAGGGCAGGAGGCAGCCAATTGATGCGTCTCTCTCATCATGGATGTTTCTATCTCCTTTTCCCTTCCTCTCTGAAATCAATAAAAATATTTTTTTAAAAAGAAAAAATATATACTCATTTTTGTCAGATCAGCAAAACATATAACATTCTAGTGTGCCACAGAATTTTAGTAATTAGTTTATGTTTGCCACAAAAATGAAAAGGTTGAAAATTACTGCCTTAGGTCAACCCTTAAATAATACATCAAGAAAATATGAAGACAAGCTCTAGACTAGTAGAAATTATTTGCAAAAGACACATCGGATAAAAGACTATTAATCCAAAATGTACAAAGAATTCTTAAAACTCAACAATAAGGAAATGAACACCCCAATTTAAGAAAAATGGGCAAAATACCTGAACAGGCACCTCCCCAAAGAAAATATACAGGAATAAATAAGCCCATGAAAAGTTGCTCAACATCATGTGTCATTAGGGAATTGCAAAGTAAAACAACAGTGATACCACTACACCCCTATAAGGATGACTGAAATCCAAAACACTGAGAACACCAGATGTTGGCAAAGATATGGAGCAACAGAGATTCTTTTTGTTAAATATATTTTTATTGATTTCAGAGAGGAAGGGAGAGGGAGAGAAAGAGAGATAGAAACATCAATGATGAGAGAGAATCACTGATCGGCTCAACGTCTCCCACACGCCCCCCCCCCCCCCCGGGGATCAAGCCACAACAGGGATTCTTATCCAGTGCTGGTGGAAATGCAAAATGGTACAACCACTTTAGAAGAGTTTCTCAGCTTCTTACAAAACTAACCATACTCATTTCATACAGTCCAGTAATTATGCTCCTTGATATTTACCCAAATGAGTTGAAAACAGGTCCAGGCAAAAACCTGCACACAAAGGGTTATGGCAGCTTTACTGATAATTGCCAAAACTTGGAAAACAACCAAAATGTCCTCAGTGGGAGAATGGATAAACTGAGTGGTACATCCAGACAGTGAAATAGTAGTATTCATTGCTAAAAAAAAAAAAAAAAAAGAAAGAAAGCTATCCATAAAAATACATGGAAGAACCTTAAATGCACATTAACATGTGAAAGAAGCCAATCTGAAAAGGCTACATACTATATTATTCCACCTATATGATATTCTGGAAAAGGCAAAACTATATATATAAAAGGATAATATGCAAAGTGTCCACCTGGGAGTTCAACTGCGAGACTGGGAGTTAGATTGCTCACTATAATGTGCGCTGACCACCAGGAGTGGTGCAAAACGAAGGAAGGCCCCGACCGGCAGCCAGAAGGCTCTGATCAGCCCTGATCCCTGGCCATTCCTAGGGACCCTACCCATGCATGAATTTCATGCACCGGGTCTCTAGTGGAGGCAATAAAAGGACCAGTCGTCAGGGGCTAGAGGAGAAGGAGATAATGAAGATGTGGAGCACAGAGGATTTTTAGGGCAGTGAATAGGGTAGTGAAACTATTCTGTATGATACTATAATGGTGGATACATGTCATACATTTGTTCAAACCCATAGAAGGAACAACATCAAGAGTGAACTCTAATGTAAACTAGGGACTTTGGGTGATGATGATAAGTCTAAGTTCATCTATTGTGGCAAATGCATCACTCTGATCAGGATATTTATGGTGGGAGAGTCTGTTGCTGTGTGGAGGCAGGAGTATATGGGAACACTGTGTACTTTCCATTCAATTTTGCTGTGAACCTAAAATTGCTCAAAAAATAAAGTCTATTTTTTTATTTTATTATTTTTAAAAAAATTTTTTAAAATGCAGTCTTTTCATTATTATTTGTTTTATTCATAAGTATTTTTTTATTGTTCAAACTATTACATATAGTAGTACATATATATCCTTTTTTTCCCATTGACTTTCCCCCAGCCTCCCCTACCCCCTGTTGAATGCCCTCATCCCACTCCCCGCAGTGTCTTGTGTCCCTTGGTTGTGCTTATATGCATGCATACAAGTCCTTCAGTTGATATCTTTCCCCCCCTCCCCAACACTCCCCAGCCTTCCTGCTGTAATTTGACAGTCTGTTCGAAGCTTTACTGCCTCTGTATCTTTTTGTTCATCAGGGTATAATGTTCTTTATTTTCCATAAATGAGTGAGATCATGTGGTATTTTTCTTTCATTGCCTGGCTTATTTCACTTAACATAATGCTCTCCAGATCCATCCATGCTGCTGCAAATGGTAAGAATTCCTTCTTTTTTATAGCAGCATAATATTCCATTGTGTAGATGTACCACAGTTTTCTAATCCACTCATCTGCTGATAGGCATTTAGGCTGTTTCCAAACCTTAGCTATGGTGAAATGTGCCACTATGAACAGAGGGGTGCATATATCCTTTCTGGTTGGTGTTTCTAGTTTCTTGGGAACATTCCTAAAAGTGGGATTACTGGGTCAAATGGCAGTTCCATTTTTAGTTTTTTGAGGAAACTCCATACTGTTCTCCACAGTGGCTGCACCAGTCTGCATTCCCACCAGCAGTGCACCAGGGTTCCTTTTGCTCCGCATGCACTCCAGCACTTGTTGTTTGTCGATTTGTTTATGATAGCCATTCTGACAGGTGTGAGATGGTACCGCATTATCGTTTTGATTAGAATCTCTCAGATAATTAGAGACTTTGAGCATGTTTTCATATGTCTCTTGGCCTTCCTTCTGTTTTCTTTTGAAAAGTTTCTATTTAGGTCCGTTGTCCATTTTTTTATTGGATCATTTATCTTTTGTTAAGTTGTATAATATCCCTGTAGATGTTGGAGATTAAACCTTTATCAGTGATAACATTTGCAAATATCTTCTCCCATACAGTGGGCTTTCTTGTTGTTTTGTTGATTGTTTCTTTTGCTGTTCAAAAGCTTTTTATTTTAATGTAGTCCCATTTGTTTATTTTCTCTTTATTTTCCATTGCCCTAGGACTGTGGTCGGCAAACTGCAGCTCGCGAGCCACATGTGGCTCTTTGGCCACGTGAGTGTGGCTCTTCCACAAAATACCACAGCCTGGGCGAGGCTATTTTGAAGAAGTGGCGTTAGAAGAAGTTTAAGTTTAAAAAATTTGGCTCTCAAAAGAAATTTCAGTCATTGTACTGTTGATATTTGGCTCTGTTGACTAATGAGTTTGCCGACCACTGCCCTAGGAGCAGTATCAGTGAAGAAATTGCTTTGGCATATGTCTGAGATTTCACTGCCTGTGGATTCCTCTAGTATTTTTATGGTTTCCCGTCTTATGTTTAAGTCCTTTATCCATTTTGAGTTTATTTTTGTGTATGGTGTAAGTTGGTAGTCTAGTTTCATTTTTTTGCATGTATCTGTCCAATTTTCCCAACACCGTTTATTGAAGAGACTGTCTTGACTCCATTGTATGTTCACGCCTTCTTTGTCAAATATTAATTGAGCATCGTGGTTTGGGTTGATATCTGGATTCTCCATTCTATTCCATTGGTCTATATATTTGTTCTTGTGCCAGTACCAGGCTGTTTTGAGAATAGTGGCTTTGTAATACAGCTTGAAATCTGGTATGGAGATCCCACCTACTTTGTCCTTCTTTCTCAGGATTGCTGCAGCTATTCAGGATCTTTTTTTATTCCAGTTGAATTTTTGGAGAGTTTGTTCTAGGTCTGTGAAATATGCCGTTGGTATTTTAATGGGGAGTGCATTGAAATTATAGATTGCTTTGGGTAGTATGGACATTTTAAATGATGTTGATTCTACCAATCCATGAACATGATATGTTCTTCCATCTGTTTATGTCTTCCTCTATCTCTTTTCTCAGAGTCCTGTAGTTTTCCGCGTATAGGTCTTTTACCTCCTTAGTTAATTTTATTCCTAGGTATCTTAATTTTTTTGGTGCGATGGTAAATGGGATTGCTTTTTTACTCTCTCTCTCTCTCTCTCTCTCTCTCTCTCTCTCTCTCTCTGTAAGTTCACTATTGGTGTATAGAAATGCCATAGATTTCTTGGCATTAATTTTGTATCCTGCTACATTGCCGAATTCATTTATTAAGTCTAATCGTTTTTTGATGGAGTCTTTAGGGTTTTTTATGTACAGTATCATGTCATCTGCAAATAAGGACAGTTTTACTTCTTCTTTTCCAATTTGCATGCCTTTTATGTCTTGTTCTTGTCTGATCGCAATGGCTAATAGTTCCAGTACTATGTCAAACAGGAGTGGTGAGAGTGGGCATCCCTGTCTTGTTCCTGTTCTTAGGGGAAATGGTTTTAGTTTTTGTCCATTGAGTATGATGTTGGCTGTGGGTTTGTCATATATGGCTTTTATTATGTTGAGGTATGATCCTTCTATTCCCACCTTGCTGAGAATTTTTATCAAGAAAGGGTGTTGGATTTTGTCAAATGCTTTTTCTGCATCAATTGATATGACTATATGATTTTTATCTCTCAATTTGTTTATGTGATATATCACGTTTATTGATTTGCGTATATTGTACCATCCTTGCATCCCCGGGATAAATCCTACTTGGTCATGGTGTATGATCTTTCTGATGTACTGCTGGATCTGATTTGCTATAATTTTGTTGAGGATTTTGGCATCTATGTTCATGAGGGATATTGGCCTGTAATTCTCTTTCATTGTGTTGCCTTTATCTGGTTTTGGTATTAGGGTGATGCTGGCTTCATAGAAGGAGCTTGGAAGTGTTCCTTCCTCTTGAATTTTTTGGAGTAATCTGAGGAAGATAGGTTTTAGTTCTTCCTTGAATGTTTGGTAAAACTCCCCTATGAAGCCATCTGGCCCTGGGCTTTTGTGTGCTAGAAGCTTTTTGATGACTGCTTCAATTTCTTCCATAGTTATCAGCCTATTGAGATGTTTAGGTTCTTCCTGATTGAGTTTTGGAAGGTTGTATTTTTTCTAGGAATATGTCCATTTCCTCCAGGTTGTCCAGTTTGTTGGAATACAGTTGTTCATAGTACTTTTTAACAATCCTTTGTATTTTGGTGGGCTCTGTTGTTATTTCTCCTCTTTCATTTCTGATTTTGTTTATTTGGGTCTTCTCTCTTTGCTTCTTCGTGAGCCTGGCTAAAGGTTCATCAACCTTGTTTATCCTTTCAGAGAACCAACTCTTGGTTTTGTTTATCTTTTGTATTGTTTTTTGGGTCTCTGTGTCGTTTATCTCCCCTCTGATCTTTATTATTTCCTTCCTTTTGCTTACACTGGGCTTTTCTTGTTGCTCTCTTTCTAACTCTTTGAGTTGTAGGGTTAGGTAGTTTATTACCATTGTTTCTTGATTTTTGCAATAGGCTTGTAGAGCTATGAACTTGCCTCTCAAGACTGTTTTCGCTGTGTCCCATACATTTTGGATTGTTGTGTTTTCATTGTCATTTGTTGCCATGATGTTTTTTATTTCTTCTTTGATCTCTCTGTAACCCAGTCATTGTTTAATAGCATGCTAGTTAGTCTCCATGTGTTGGATTTTTTTGGATTGTTTTTATTGTAGTTGATTTCCAGTTTTAGGCCATTGTGATCTGAGAAGATGCTTGATATGATTTCTGTCATCTTGAATTTGAAGAGACTTTGCCTGTGACCCAATATATGGTCTGTCTTTGAAAATGACCCATGTTCACTTGAGAAGAATATATATTCTGTGGCTTTTGGATGAAATGTTCTGAAGATGTTAATTCCAACTGGTCTAGTGAGTCATTTAGGATTGATGTTTCTTTGCTGATTTTTTTGTTTAGAGGATTTGTCCAATGGTGATAGTGCAGTATTAAAGTCCCCTGCTATGACTGTATTGCTGACAGTCTCTCCCTTGATATCCTCCAGGAGTTTTTTTGTATTTGGGTGCTCCTGTATTGGGTGCGTATATGTTTACCAGAGTTATTTCTTCTTGTTGGATTGCTCCCTTTAGTGTTATGAAGTGGCCTTCCTTATCTCTTTTTACATCCTTCACTTTGAGATCTAATTTGTCAGATATAAATATTGCTACCCAGCTTTTTTTTTTCATTTCCATTTGCCTGAAAAACCTTTTTCCTTCCCTTCATCCTCAGTCTGTGTGTATCTTTTTTTCTGAGGTGCGTTTCCTGTAGACAGCAGGTATATGGGTCATGTTTTCTTATCCAATCAGTTACCCTATGTCTTTTAATTGGGGTATTTAATCCATTTACATTTAAAGTTGTTATTGATAGGTACTTGTTTGTCGCCATTTTTATTCTTTACCCCTGTGTCCCTTCTTTGCTTTCTATTTTTTCTTTTTACAGCAGACCCTTTAGCATTTCTTGCATTGCTGGTTTGGTGGAAATAAACTCCCTTAGTCCTTTTTTGTCTGTGAAGCTCCTGATTTCACCCTCAATTTTGATTGATAGCCTTGCTGAGTACAGAATTCTTGGATTCAGACCCCTTCTTTGCATGACTTTGTATATTTCATCCCATTCCCTTCTGGCCTGGTCTGTTTCTGTTAAGAAATCAGTTGCTAGTCTGATGGGGGATCCTTTGTAGGTAACTTTCTGTCTCTCTCTGGCCGCTTTTAAGATTCTTACTTTGTCATTGGTGTTTGGCAATTTAATTATAATGTGCCTTGGCGTCGGTCTTTTGGGGTTCATTTTGTTTGGGACTCTGTGAGCTTCTTGGATTTGTGTGGGTTTTATCTTCCCTGTATCAGGGAAGTTTTCTGTCATTTCAAACAGGTTTTCTATTCCTTGCTCAGTTTCCTCTCCTTCTGGCACCTCTGTTATGCGGATGTTGTTTCGTTTCTTGTTGTCCCAAAGTTCCCTTAGGCTCTCCTCCTGCTTTTTAATTTTTTTTTCTAGAAGTTGTTCTACTTGGGTATTTTTTCCTACCTTGTCTTCTAGCTCACTAATGCAGTCCTCTGCTTCTTCTAGTCTACTGTTGATGTGTTCTATTGAGTTCTTTATAGCAGTAATGTCATTTTTAACTTCTTGGTTCTTCTTCATTTCCTCTTGGTTTTACACATATTGTTGAATTTGTCTTCCATTCTTTTCATCCACCTTATGACCATTTCTTTGAATTCATTCTCTGACAGGTTGCCTTCCTCCATTTCATTTACTTCCTTTTCTGGTGATGCCTGCTTTTCTTTCATATGCGGGCTGTTTCTTTGTCTCCCAATGATCCTTCTTCTCCGGGTGTCTGGTTTTGTAGTTCTCTCTCCTGCGTTGATTTAAAGGCACAAAATAGAACACAACAGGGCACAACGCACAAGGCACTGAACACAAATGTATTCATGATTTGAATAACCCCAAATAAAGGTGACCACCAGAGAAAGACGAATTAGAGGATAAGAAAGAAAGAAGAGGGGAAAAAAAGGAGTGCAAAAATGAAATTGGGAAAAGGAAAAAAATAAATAAGAGCGAAAAGAAAGAATAAGAAAGGAGAGGGGGAAAAACTATTTATATGGCGAGAAAACTCCAATAGGACAGCCACTAATTCCAACAAATGCCAGTAACAAATACCTAGAGATGAATGCAAACTACAAACAACAACTAATATCAAGCAAGGCGAGGGAAAACAGAACAAAAAACAAAAACAAAATAAAAAAAGGAAGAAAAAGAAAAACAATCTCACGAACAAGCATAAAAACCGATATAATCAACAATCAAGCAAACAACAACAAAAGGGCAGAGACAGAAAAAATTTAGATAGTGAAGAAAGAGAAGAGAGAGGTGTGTATTGACTTGGAGCAAGGGATTGGAAATTAAGATATATAAGTTGGGTGAAATTTTAACAGCATAAAAAGAAGGAATAGGGAAAATCTAAAGCAGCTATAGGGTAAGAGAAACAGGACAACAAAAGAGGAAAAGTGGAGAAGAGAGTGTTGGCATAAAGGTAAAGTTGAGATAGAGTAAAATGATGCTAAAGGAAATATGAAAATAGAATACTAATCCCAAAGTAAAATAAAGAGAAAATAAAATGACACTTTTTTAAAAAGGGTAAAATAGTAGTAGTAATAATACTGATTAAAAATAAAAATGTAATAATTAAAAGGTAAAATCAAGTGAGGAAAAAAGAAAAAATATTTAGTTTCATAAGTAAAAAAATGAAAAATAAAATAAAAATTTGCAGTAGTGAAAGTCATTCCCTTCCTCTACTGTTCTGTTTGGCACACCTGTTTCCTAGTCAGGACAGTATTGAAGTTCCCTGTGTTCCACTGCTCCTCAGTGTTGTAGGCCACAGTCCTGATTTTCAAGCAGGCAGTACGTCTTTATTTTTTATCCTCCTTTATTTGTGTTTACACAAGAGTCAATTTGTGATTCAACCCCTGGGTGGCAGTGTTTCTGGTTTGACCTCCGGATCTATAGGTCCTCTCTAGCTAGAGTTTAGATTTTGTTTTCCCTGTGGCACTTAGTATAGGTTTGGGGGAAAGGGCTTCCCCAGAGCTGTTTCTCTGATCGCCACTCCCTGCTCTGATCCCCAAGTTCCATAAAAACAACTTTCCCCTGCAGTCTCTTAGAGTGTCCCCAATTGGGTAATCCTATGCACTGGGCTCAGCAATCAAAAGCAAGGATCCAAACAGAAAAAGAGAGAGAGGGGGGAGGGAGAGAGAGAAAAGCCAGAGGAAGCACATGAACCCCGGCGCTGCACGCAAGTCTGCGCAGCCTCCTTTCCCCTTGGGTCCAAGCAGCTGGCACATTCTCAAAATCTCTAGGCTGTCCTTCTACGCCCAGTTCAGATATGGGTTGCTTTTTAGAGTTCCCTTCTGTTAGCAGCTCTGCGGACCCCCTTCCACATTCGCAGATCACACCAGCCCCAACGGCTGCAGATTTTTCTGGTCGCAGACTTCTCCCGGTCCTCCAGCTCCCACAGTGCGCGTTTCTCTCTCTTGCCCACACCACAGACATCACCTTATCCCAGGTAAAATCTGACCTTTCGTGAATGGGTGCAGAGCTCCTCTGAATCCGCATGCTTGTGCCACTTGGGACCCGGTGTTCTCGGGTTCACAGCTGTTCTCTGGGTGCTGTAGTTGTAGGTTTTCAGGCTTCCAATAATATCCACTTTCCCCTTCCAGATGGCACGGTCTCCATGTCAGAGCTGGTTGCTCCGGGAGGGAACCCAGCAGCAGTCGGGGCTACCCAGTCAGGGAAACCCTGTCCAGCCGTACCCCACAGTCTCCTGGAGTATAGCTGTCCCTCAACTCACCAACAAACACTCCCCGTGGGACCACACACTCGCCCTTTGTTTTCTCACTCACACAGTATCTTCTAGTCTGCCTTCCCATTGGCAACCATCTTCTCCATTCCTCAAGTCTATTTTTTTTAGATAATGCTGAAACAAAGCTGTAGTCAGTAGAGAAATTAAAAGGCTAGAAAGAATGAACAGAGGAACAAAAAACAGATGAACAGAAATCCAATAGTGGAATGGTAGACTCCAATCCAGCCATATCAATAATTATTTTAAATATAAATGCAACAAACACTTTTTTTCTTTTTAATCCTCACCTGAGGATATGTTTTTCATTGATTGTAGAGAGAGGAAGAGAGAGGGAGGGAGGGAGGGAGAGAGAGAGAGAGAGAGAGAGAGAGAGAGAGAGAGAGAGAGATTGGTTGCTTTCTATGCATCCTTACCAGGGATCTAGCCCACAACCTGGGTATGTGCCCTGACCAGGAATCGAACCCAAGACCCTTTGGTGCTTGGAACAACAATCTAACTAACTGAGCCACACTGACTAAGGCCAACCCAATAAACTTTCAAATTAGAAATCATATCATTAGACAAATTAGAAATTGATTATGAGACTCAACTGCAAGTTGTCTGTAAGAGATGTATTTTATTTTTTTATTTTTAGATTTTCAATGATCTTATTTTATTTTTTAAATATATTTTTTCTTGTTGATAGTATTACAGGTATCTCCCATTTCCCCCCTTCTCTGCCCTCCTCCCAGCATCTACCCACCCCTCAGATCTTCACTACCCTATTTCCCGTGTCCTTGGGCTATGCATATCTATATACTTAAAAGCCTAAGCGACCATTAGGACTGAATGACAGGAACGACCGATAACTGGCTGGTATCTATGATGTGCACTGACCCAGACCTTGCTGCAGGGACTCTTGACAACCCCAAATCTGGTTCACCCGCACCCCGGTCCCAGACAGGAGGGAGGAGGCAGCCCGATTCCTCATGGAATTGGCCATGCCTTAGCTTGCTGCTGGGGCCCTGACAGCCCCGAATCTGGTTCACTTGCACCCAAGACCCAGACAAGGAGGGAGGAGGGAGCCCGATTCCTCGCAGAATTGGCCATTGGTTAGCTTGCTGCTGAGGCCAACCTCCCATGGTCCCTCCCCCTGGCCGGCCAACCCTCCCCCCCATCAGCCCTGATGGGAGGGGTCGGGGTCTGGTCAGCCAACCCCAGCCAGCCAGGCCCTCCAATTGGCCCTGATGGCAGGCCAGGCCGAGAGACCCCACCCATGCACGAATTTGTGCACCAGGCCTCTAGTAAGTGTATAAGTTCTGTGGTTTATCTCTTTTCATCCCCAAACCCCACATTGAGGTATGTCAGTCTGTTCTATGCTTTGGGTGTTATTTTGTTGGTCAATTCATTTTGTTCATTAGATTCCACAAATAAGTGAGATTTGTCTGTCTCAGTTTGGTTTATATCACTTAGCATATTTTCCAGGTCTATCCATGCTGTCCCACAGAGTAAGAGATCCCTCTTTTTTATAGCTCCATAGTATTCCATAGTGTAAATGTCATACAACTTTTTTATGTATTCATCTGATGGGCACTTGGGCTGTTTCCAAATCTTAGCTATTGTAAATAATGCTGCTATGAACATAGGGTGTATATATGCTTTCTGATTGGTGTTTTGGGGTTTTGGGGATATATTCCCAGAAGTGGGATCGCTGGGTCAAATGGAAATTCCATTTTTATTTTTTTGAAGAAACTCCATACTGTTTTCCATATTGGCTGCATCAATTTGCATTCCCACCAGCAGTGAACTAGGGTTCCCTTTTCTCAACATCCTTGCCAGCACTTGTTGGTTGATTTGTTGATGATAGCTATTCTGACAGATGTGAGGTGATATCTCATTGTGGTTTTAATTTGCATTTCTCTGATGATTAGTGACTTGATCGTTTTTTCATGTGTCTTTTCGCCATTTGTATGTCCTCTTTGGAGAAATGTCTATTCAGGTCCCCTGCCCATTTTTTAATTGGATTGTTTGTCTTCCTTTTGTTGAATTGTATGAGTACTTCATATATTTTGGATATTAACCTTTATCAGATGTACCATTGGCAAATATGTTCTCCCATGCAGTGGGCTTTCTTGTTGTTTTGTTGATGGTTTCTTTTGCTGTGCAGAAGCTTTTTATTTTGATGTAGTCCCATTTGTTTGTTTCTCCTTAGTTTCCTTTGCCCTAGGAGATGAATCTGTAAACATATTGCTACGTGAGGTACGAGATGCATTTTAAGTATAAGGACATAAATTGGTGGATAGTAAAAAATTGAAAAAGATATATTGTGCTAACAAAAAGCATTAGTAGGTACAGTTAGATCAGATAAAGTAGACTTCAAGACAAAAGGTATTACTGGATATAAAAAAAGACATTTCATACTGATAAAAGGGGCACTTTATTAGGAAGACATAGCAATCATAAACATGTTGATGCCTAATAAGTTTCAAATTACATGAAGAAAAAGTTAACAGAATTAAATGAAGAAATAGACAAATCTACAATCATAGTTGGAGATTTTAACACTTCTCTTTTAGTAATTGATAGAATTACTAGACAGAAAATTAATAAAGACATAATATCTGTACAATACTAGCAGCCACCTTACCTATTTGACATTTATAGAAAAATATATCCAACAATTGCAAAATGCACCTTTTTTCAAATACATGATTGTACATTCACCAAGCCAGACCATATTCTGGGCCATCTATTAAGTCTCAATAAATTTTCTTTTTATTTATTTATTTTTTAAATATATTTTATTGATTTTTCACAGAGAGGAAGGGAGAGGGATAGAGAGCAAGAAACATCGATGAGAGAGAGACATCGACCAGCTGCCTCCTGCACACCCCCCACCGGGGGATGCGCCCGCAACCAATGTACATGCCCCTGACCGGAATCGAACCTGGGACCCTCCAGTCTGCAGACCGACGTTCTATCCACTGAGCCAAACCGGTTTCGGCCTCAATAAATTTTCAAAGATTGAAATCACACTGAAAATGTTCTCTGACCACAATGGAATTCAATTAGCAATCAATAACAATTTACCTAGGAAATCCTTAAATTTTTTGTTGTTGTTAATCCTCACTGGAGGATATTTTTCTATTGATTTTTAGAGAGAGAGGAAGGGAGGGGGAGAGACAGAGAGAAACATCAATGTGAGAGAGACACATTTACTCGTTGCCTCCTGCATGCACCCCAACCAGGGCCTGGGATCAAACCTGCAACCAAGGTATGTGCCCTTGACAGAGATCAAACCCCAGACCCTTCAGTCTCCATCCACGGAGCCAAATGGCCAGGGCCCTAAATATTTTTAAATTAAACAACGCACTTCTAAATAACCCTGGGTCAAAGAAGAAATCACAAGGAAAATTAGAAATATTTTTAACTGAAGACAATGAAAATAGAATATCAAAATTTGTGGAGTACAACCAAAGCAGTGTTGAGAGGGAAATGTATAACTTTTAGTACTGTTGCAGAAGACCAAAGAAATACCAAGCACGCTTCCTAGAGAAAGGGAGGGACCCCGTTTATTAACACTAGTGGACTCCAGGAATAATTTCCAAATCAGAGTGAAGAAACACACAGAGGGCTTCACTTTTTATAACCTTCTGGGGTCTTTGTCTTGCAGATATGGTTCTGCCCCCTTTCGTGGGCTTACAGGAAGGCCCCCAGGTGTTGGGGGTCCTCAGGCCATATCCGATGATCTGTCCTGGGGCCAGCGATAACAACCTCCCCCCTCCCCAGGGCAGTGCATTGTTCACAGTTTTAATGGCCTAACATGCCTTGAAAGACCAGTTTTCTCCTCATTCCCCCTCTTGTCCCACAAGCTTCTTTTAGCCTTGTGGAGCAATGACCACGGATGTTATGGTGAACAGGGGTGATAACTGCTCTTAGCTACTTCCTGCTGGAAAGGGACGATGACCAAGGGGTTAGCATCCCACTTCTTCCCATCAGAGGGGTTTGTAGGGAGTTCTTTTGGTTTGTAGGACCATCTGAAGTTTAAAGGCATTCCGTCCAGTTTGCAGGCAGGCAGAGGTAGCAGTGGTCCCACACGTAGAATGCTCCTGCGGGGGGGGCACCGGGGGGGGTGTTTTCAGCCTTGGGGGCAGAGTTGCATAGCTCACCTGGGAGGGGACCTGTGGGTGTGGGCCCTGCGTACGGCTGGGACAAACAGGAGCAACGTTAGTTAGCTGCACGTTGGCCGTGGCAGGTCCTATCATTATTTTTTCTGTCCAATACAATCCCCCCCTCCCACGTGCATTTGGTAGTAGAGTTGTAACATGCCACAGGCTGATAAGTATAGCTAACAAACATCTGGCTTGATTGGGTTTTCTCGTGGACTACCCGGTCTAGCATATTTGGGTAGCGAGTTTCTAAGCAAGGAGCAAAGGATGGCATGACAAGGTGTAATCCAACCATTTATGATAAGGCCTTTGTTTCCTTGCTGTGTGGGGAGCAGTAATTTTAGGGTGCTTCTGTGTCCCAGCAAGAGCAGATGAGTTCTCCTCCTGGTACTAGTCTCAGATTCTGCTGGCACTCATAAAAAGACAAAATAAGAATTATTAGATAAAACCAGTGATTATCCAGAAATACTAGAGCATGTTACATTAGGAGGAGATAAGAAAGATTAGTGTTAGGGAGAATTCAGCAGAGTGTTATCTGAATTCCTTGGAGCAGGTTGCTCGGCCAGGTCTGCTGTCTTCTTGAGGGTGATCCGCAGGGGGTGTTTCTGGTCAGAGGTCACCTTCCACTCAGACTGGATGTCACTTGGCTGGTGGGCTGCTTTCACCCAGGAGTGGTGGATCCAGGTGTTTAGTCCTGCAACCTTAAGAGCTGTGGGGCTGGCTAATATGACTGGATAGGGTCCCTTCCTGGTAGGCTTCAGGGGCTCCTTTTTCCAATCCTTTACCCAAACCTGGTCTCCAGGTTTATAAGGATATACAACTGTTCCTAGAGAGATGGGTAGTTGGTCAATAACCCACCTGTGGACCTCAAAGACAGTTTTTCCAAGTCCTTGTAGTTGTTTCTGGGTTTCTAAGTTCCCTATTTCCCCCAAATCTCCCTTTGGCCGAATTAAGGGAGGGGGCCTACCATATAGAATTTCAAAGGGAGAGAAACCTACCCTGGCCCTTGGGGCACAGCATACCCGCAGGAGTACAAGAAGCAAGATATCTGTCCAGGGTAAGGTTGTCTCTTGGCATAGCTTAGCCATAGCCTGCTTTAGAGTCTGGTTCATGCACTCCATTTTCCCTGAACTCTGAGGCCTGTAGGCTGTATGTAGATTCCATTTAATTCCTAAAGCCTTGGCTACCTGTTGTACTATTTCTGCTACAAAGGCTGGGCCATTATCGGACCCTATGGTCAGAGGCATTCCATACCGTGGAATTATATCCTTCAGCAATGCCTTAGTGACTTCTCTCACCTTTTCAGTGCAAGTGGGATATGCCTTGACCCAACCTGAAAAGGTGCAAACAAAGACTAGCAGGTATTTATTCCCTCTGCTAGGCCCTATTTCTGTAAAATCTACTTCTAAGTCGTCAAAAGGAGCTTGCCCATAGTGCTGAATTCATATCAGTCCCACAGGATCCTGTTTAGCATTGTTCTGAGCACAGAGGAGGCAACGCTGAGAGACGGAGCCACACAAGGAGGGTAGACAGGCAATTAGGTAGTACCTGCCTAACAAAGCTTCTAGGGCAGCCTTTCCTAAATGAGTGAGTTCATGCTGCTGGAGGACTACCTTATGGGCTAACTATTCTGGGACATAGACCCTAAGATCTGGGAGCATCCACCAGCCTTCCTTCATTCTCTTGCCCCCTTATTTCTGGGCCCATTTCTCTTCCTGAGGAGTGTATTTTGGAGGTTCAGGTAATTCAGGGGCCAACATGATCCGTGACAGTGCTGCTTGTTCTTTAGCAGCCAGCTTGGCTGCGGCATCAGCATGCTGGTTTCCTTCTGATACTGAATTTTTCCCTTTCTGGTGACCTTTGCAATGGATGACGGCTATTTCCTTAGGCTCCCAGACTGCTTCTAGTAACTTTAAAATCTCATTCTGATTTTTTATTCCTTTTCCTCCTGCTGTCAAAGCCCCCTTTCCTTATATATGGCCCCATGGACATGCAGGGTAGCAAAGGCATAGCACGAGTCAGTGTAGATGTTGGCAAGCTTATTCTTACTGCATTCTAGGGCTCTTACTAGGGCCCAAAGTTCTGCCCTCTGCACTGACCATCCTTCAGGCAGGGCCTGTGTTTCAATTGTCTCAAAGTTTGATACCACTGAATATCCGGCTCGTCTTTTTTCCTTCATCTAAGAAGCTGCTGCCGTCTGTGAACAATACTAAGTCTGCGTTATGCAGGGGTCTATCCCTTAGGTCTGGCCAGGTGGAATAAACCTCCTCTAGGACTTCCAGGCAATCATGCTCAGGGGCCCCCTCAGCGATGGTTAGAAAGGTGGCAGGATTAAGTGTTCTCACTGCTTCTAATCGTACCTGTGGATTCTCACATAACAGCCCTTGATACTGAGTCATTCTAACATGAGTCAGCCAGTGCTGCCGCCTTGCTTCCATCAGGGTGACAACAGCATGAGGTACTTTTACATTTAAATTTTGTCCTAAGGTAAGCTTATCCACTTCCTTGACTAATAATGCCCTGGCTGCAAGGGCCCTGAGGCACGGGGGCCCCCCCGGAGGCAACTGGGTCAATCCGCTTGGAGAGATAGGCTACTGGACTTTGCCAGGGTCCAAACTCATGGGTTAGAACTCCTAGGGCTACCACGCTGTTCTCATGAACAAAAAGATTAAAGTCTCGTGTCACATCTGGTAGCCCTAGTGCCTGGGCCTCAGTGAGCTTTGCCTTTATGGTGATGAAGGCTTTCTCCTGTTCGGGACCCCAGTCAATGGGTGCTTTCTCTTCTCCTCTTAAAGCTTCATAGAGAGGCTTGGCCAGGTCTGAAAACCCTGGGATCCAAATTCGACAGAATCCTGCCGCTCCCAGGAATTCCCGAATCTGCCGCCGGGTGCTAGGGACTGGGATGTCACATACTGCCTGCTTCCTTTCAGTCCCTAGCCTTCGTTTCCCTTGGGTGATCCGGAAGCCTAGATACTTGACTTCTTTCTGACAAATCTGTGCCTTTTTCTTAGACACCCGATAACCTGTTTCAGTTAGTAGTCTCAGAAGGGCTCGTGTTCCCTCCCAGCACTGAGCTCATGTGGAGCTGGCCAGTAGGAAGTCATATATATACTGGAGTATAACACACCCCAAGTCCTGTCCTGGGAACTTAGACAGATCAGATGCTAGTGCTCCACTAAAAGGAGTAGGGGAGTGCTTGAACCCTTGTGGCAGTCTGATACAGGTGAACTGCTCCTTGGCCCCTGTAGTTGGGTTTTCCCATTCGAAAGCGAAGAGAGGCTGACTGGAAGGAGCTAATCTAAGGCAGAAAAAGGCATCTTTCAGATCTTGGCATGTAAACCATTCCGCCTCTGATGGGATGAGTCCCAGAAGAGTGTAGGGGTTCAGCAGTGCTGAATGCAGGGTTATAACAGCCTCATTAACAGCCCGTAGATCCTACACTGGGCGGTAGTCATTAGTCCCAGGCTTTTTGACTGGCAAGAGAGGCGTGTTCCATGGAGACCTGTATCGTTTAACAAGTCCCCACTGAAGCAGCTGGTCTGAGTGGACCTGGATTCCTAGGCATGCTTCCCTTGGAGTTGGATATTGGCGGATTTTAACAGGCTGTGCCCCAGGCTTTAACTCGATTAGCACCGGGGCGTGGTCCTTAGCCAGGCCTGGAGGATTCCCTTCTGCCCAGACCAGCAGGAATTCCTTCTCTTAATTCAGGTTCTAATTGTGAGGCCTTTGTCTGGGGGGTATAAAGTCTCCATTCTTCCTCCCTCGGCACTGCTAAGGACAGGATCATTGGGGAGGTCTCCTCACCTAGGCGAAGCTGTGCTGAGCCATCTGGAACAAAAGTGATTTCTGCCCCCATTTTAGCTAAAAGGTCTCTAAGCATTAGAGGCACTGGACAGTCTGGCAAGTACAGGAATTCATGAATTACTTGATGACTGCCAAGTTGGCATCGGCAAGGGTGGCAGAATGGTCTACAGGTCTGATCCCCAGTAGCTCCAATAATGGTGACCTTTCCTGAGAGAGGCGCTACTTTCCGAGTGACTACTGAGTGCTCAGCTTCCGTATCAACCATAAAGTATACAGTCAGGCCCCTTATTTTCATTCTGACCATGGGCTCGTGGGGGCCTAGCTGAAGTGAGCCCCGTCTGTCCTAGTTGGAATCAGCCATTGCTAGCCCAATGAGATCTGCTACAGGTGGCTCTGGTTGATTGCAACTGGGTGGAAAAGGGGGCCTAGTCTTTTTACTTTGCCGTTTGGGGCATTCATCCTTTCAGTGTCCTGTTTCCTTACAATAGGCACACTGGTCTCATCTCAGGTTCGCTCTTCCTTTTCCCCCTGGTCTGTATCCTTGCTGATCTGTCTGGGAGCCTGAGTCTCTAAAAGCCGCTGCTATTATATTGGCCCTTCTTTGTATTCTCTTTTCTTCCTCCTTCCTTGCTGCACTGTCTCAATTGATGAAAACCTTGTTAGCTATCTCTAGCAGTTCAGTAGCATTCTTTCCTGCAAACCCTTCCAGTTTCTATAATTTTCTCCTGATGTCAGGCTGGGCTTGGCCTACAAAGACGGCATTTACCATGGTTTGATTTTCTGGGGCCTCAGGTCTAAAGGGGGTGTAGATCCAGTATGCCTCACATAGTTTCTCATAGAAAGCTGCTGGACTTTCATCAGGCTTCGGAAAACCTCAGAGATTTTAGCCATTTTTGGTGGGCTTCTTGGCTCCGGCCCTGAACCCCTGGAGGAAGGCCAGATGATATCTTTCTAGCCCGGCCCTTCTGTCTTCTGAGTTCGGGTTCCAATCGGGTTCCTCATCTGGGAAGGCCTCCTGGCCCATCTGTCTGTATCTAATATTCCTGCTGGGGCCTGGGTCTGGAGCCACTTCTGAGCCTCTGTTACTACTCTCATGTGCTCCTCAGTGTTAAAGAACGTGAAAAGGAGCTGCTTGCAGTCCACCCAGGTGGGCTTCTGGGTCTGGAAGATGATTTCTAGGAGGTCTTTCATGGCCTGAGGTTTTTCAGAAAAAGCTGGGGTGTGATGTTTCCAATTCAAGATGTCACTGGTGATAAAGGGCTGATAATAATAGACTGGCCCTCCCTCCTGCAAAGTCCCATCTTCGCCAAGTACTTTGGCACCCCGAGTCTCCCTTAGAGGCATCTTACGTGCTGGTTGTGGCCTGGGCCCTTGATCAGCTGAACACAAGCGCCGCCCAACTGGCTCTGGAGAGCCTGGTTGAGGAGAAACGGAAGGGGGTGGTGTTTCTGGACCTTTCAGACCATCTGGGGAAGCACTTGGTGCTGCCTGTGGCACATATGGAAATTGTAAAACTAGCGGGACTTCCTCAGGGGATTCTGACAGAACAAGGGGTTGGGTTCCCTTCTGAGAGACCTGTTTCTTTTCTCCTACTACTAAAACCTTACAGAACCGGACCCAAGGCAGCAAGGTTTGAGCAATTCCTAACTAGCTGTCTATGTAAGGGAACTGATCTGGGTGTCCGGGGTCTGTCGTGACTATATTCCAGACTGCCCTGACCAGTCCTACATCTAAAGAGCCTTCCGCGGGCCAGCCGACCCCAAAGGCTGGCCATTCTAATTCACAGAATTTCCTCAGTGTTTTGGGGTTCATTTTAATACCATAGTCCTCAATGAAACCCTTTTCAAAATTTCCAACATGCAATTGAGAACAGTGGGTTTACTTTGTCCCAACCCCAAGATGATTGGTGGCAAGAGACAGACAAGGGTGCAGAGATTTACTAAAAGCCTGGAGGGTCTCCTTAAAGAAAAGATCCTTAATCATCACAGGCAGGGGCAGGGCGGGTAAAATCTCTCCGCCCTGCAGAGCTGTGAGCCCCGTCCCTGAAAGTCCAAGCCAGCCAAAAGAGACAAGAAAAGCTGCAAATACCTTTAAATCTACCCCAGAATTCCAAAATTTCAACCTAACACAGCAAAATCACAGAGCAAACCAAAGCCCCTAGTACACAAACATAGACAGAAGTTTTTATCAAACGTCTCTGAGAAAACTAACTCAACAGCGCTGCTTGAGACTTTTGCAGACCATCATGGGTTCAGCCTTCAGTAAATCAAATGTTTTAACCAGATGAGCAAACAGAAAATCAAAGTAGCTTTCGCTTTCACACAGACCAGTTAATCAGCAGATAATTATGCCAAGACAGACAAACATCCGTACTCACACTCTCTCAGTAGACTAGCCCAGACTGGAGCTGAGCAGATAATGCCCAACTCCCCAGATGGGCATGGGGTCACTCACGGCACCCACGCCCCAGAACAGAATTCTCAACGGATATCTCGGTGAGAACCTACCAGAGGATTTAAGACTGCGTCCATCCCCCCTTCTCAGTAGCAAATTGGCTAGTCCCACACACAAACAGAAGAGTGAACCCATAATTCCTTAATCAAATCTGAATTCACTCACCTCCAGAGTCCTGATTCCTGATTTACCTGACGAAGTCCTATGACTTCCGGGGAGATGATCAAGCTCCCCCTTCCACTCACTTGGAGTGGGCCTGACTGACAGGGCCCCTACCTTAGGGATTCTGTCAACAGGTCCAGAGGTGTCCGTCCACTTTCTCCAGATGCGGGCCGGGTCCTGGGCTGAGGTCTGGGAGTGCCTGGAGTCCGTCCCCCCCCCCGCCCCGTTTCAAGTCTGCTAAAATCAGCAGCACGCGCCTTCTGGAGGCCTGTCCTGCACCCCCGGGCCCCAAACCCCGTCCACTCACCGGAGGCAAGAGCCAAATGCGGTTAGATTCTCGGTCAGGGAACCAAATGTTGCAGAAGACCAAAGAAATACCAAGCACGCTTCCTAGAGAAAGGGAGGGACCCCGTTTATTAACACTAGTGGACTCTGGGAATAATTTCCAAATCAGAGTGAAGAAACACGCAGAGGGCTTCACTTTTTATAACCTTCTGGGGTCTTTGTCTTGCAGATATGGTTCCGCCCCCTTTCGTGGGCTTACAGGAAGGCCCCCAGGTGTTGGGGGTCCCCAGGCCATATCTGATGATCTGTCCTGGGGCCAGCGATAACGACCTTCCCTCCCCCCCCCAGGGCAGTGCATTGTTCACAGTTTTATGGCCTGACACACCTTGCAAGACCAGTTTCTTCCTCAGTACTTACATTAGAAAAAAATATAAAAAATCAATTATCTGAGGCCCTACCTTAATAATTTGAGGGAAACAAGAACAGAATAAAGGAAACAAAAATAGAGAGTCTAGTGGTGTGGTAGTGATAGTGATACAAAAAAGTTGAACATAATGTACAACCCCATGACCTGGCAGTTTCACTCCTAGGTATATACTTAAGAGTGTGAGACTATATATTCACAAAAGACTTGCACAATAATGTTCCTAGCAGCATTGCTTGTAGTACTCCAAACTGGACACTACTCAAATGCACGTACATAATAGAATAGATAAATAAATGTTGCTATATTCACACAATGAAATCCTACTTAGCAAAAAGTTTATTCTAATGGTAGTTTTTCAGCCATAAGGGACAAATATAGCCAAATTTTGTAAACATATTTATGAGTGAAGAAAGCCAGACACAAAAGAGTATATACTGTATGATTTCATTCATATAGAGTTCAAACAGATGAAGCTTCTATTTGCTGATTAAAAGCCTGTATGGTGTTCATCCTTAGTGGGGGCTTATGAATGGAATGGGACCTTAAGTGGACTTCTAAGGAACAGTACTGTTTTCTATCTTGATCTGGGTACTGATTACATAGATGTGTTCAGATATGAAAATTTATTGAGCTATATACTGTTTTTTCTACATGTATGTTATCTATATATATAAAAGCCTAAGTGATCAGAATGACCAGAACGACCAGTCGCTATGACGTGCACTGACTACCAGGAGGCAGGCACTCAACGCAGGATCTGTCCCCTGCTGGTCAGTGTGCTCTCACAGCCAACCTCCCCCGGCTGGTCAACCTCCTGTGGTCCTTCTCCCTGGCCAGCAGGAGACAAAAAAACCCACTGATCTGTACACTTTAAATGGGTGAATTTTATTTTATAGTATGTGAAATATATACAATAAAGCTGTTAGAAAGTGAACAAAATTATCAAGGCCAAAGTTCACACAAAATTACTATAAGGGGAAAAAGAATCCAGAGCATTCCAAAAAACAAATCTAAAATATACTTTTTAAAAATGAGTTGAAAGACATTAAGAAAATTATATAAGGCATGGAAGAACAGTATAAAGCAGGGTTAGAAGAACTCGGAAATGTGGTGACAACTTAGGGAAAATAAAAAAGAAAGAATCATTTCGCCTGGAGAGTGTGGCTCAGGATCTATGAGCCAGGAGGTCACGGTTCAATTCCTGGTCAGAACACATGCCCTGGTTGCGGGCTCGATCCCCATTGGGGGCATGCAGGGGTAGCTGATTGGTGATGTTTCTCTTATTGATGTTTCTATCCCTCTCTCCTCCCTTCCCTTCTCTGAAATCAATAAAACATACTTTTAAAAAAAGAAAGAGGGAATTTTAGTACACTGCTGGTGGGGATGCAGACTGGTGCAGCCACTGTTCAAAACAGTATGGCATTTCCTCAAAAAATTAAAAATGGAACTCCCATTTGACTCAGTGATCCCACTTCTAGGAATATATCCGAAGAAACCAGAAAACACCAATCAGAAAGAATATATGCACCCTATGTTCATAGCAGCACAATTTACAATAGCTAAGATTTGGAAACAGCCTAAGTGCTCATCAGTAAACGAGTAGATAAAAAAAGCTGTGGTACATCTACACAATGGAATATTACACAGCTATAAAAAATAACTTGCCATTTGCAACAACATGAATGGACCTGGAGAATATTATGCTAAGCGAAATAAGCCAGTCAGAGAAAGATAGTATCATATGATCTCACTCATATGTGGAATCTAATGAACAAAATAAACTGATAAAGTAGATCCAGAGACATAGAATCATGGAACAGACTGAGGAATTTCAGAGGGAAGGTGGAAATGAGAGGGTGGGTAGGGAGTGATTAACCAGGGAACTTATATGCATACTAGAGGCCCAGTGTACAAAATTTTTGCACAGGTGCAGTGCCTATGCCTTGCTGGCAATCGAAGCATGAACATCTGGCATGAAAGGGCAGGTCCCAGCTGACCTCTGGGTCCTGGGCTCCTGAGCCCCCACACACCCCCCTCCACCTGAGTCATGGTGCCCGAGTCTCCATGCAAAGATGGCGGTGAGCTCGGCCAGACGCTGTGGTCTGGGGCTCAGCATGGGCCTCTGGGCTGCCCAGCAATGCTGCATGGAAGCCGGGCGTGCAGTGCGCTCTCTCCCAGCTGGCCTCACAGACCAGCTCCTGCACAAACCCATGGGGAGCCCAACTGGTCCCTGCAGTCCAGTCGGCTACAGCCTGGCTCACCCGGAAGAGGCCACACAGATGCAGGGTGGGTTCCTCACGGGCACCCGGCACCTGAGTGTGGTGGCATCCCCAGCGTACAAGCCCTGGTTTTCCAGGAGAGGGAAGTAGGGGGAGTGAGAGCAAGCTTGGACACCCCGCATTCTCACTGCACCTCCATCCCTTTCACCCGCCCCCAGCTAGCCAGTGAGAGGTTGCAGCGCATCACCCAGTGCCTGTCATGTTCTGCGCCACCCCCTGGTGGTCAGCACATGTCATAGTGAGCGGTCGAATGACCGCCCCAGGAGACAGTTTGCATATTAGGCTTTTATTATATAGGATATGCATAGCCCATGGACACAGACAATAGAGTGCTGAAGGTCTGGAGGGGCAAGTGCAGGATGGAGGGGGTCAATGGAAAAAAACAAAGGGGACATTTGTAATACTTTCAACAATAAAGATAATTTTAAAAAATGTCTCAGAAATGAAAGCTGCCGCAGAGGAAAGCAATAGGAAATGCCTTACTAAAGTAAAAAGGAACATGTTTTAAATAAAAAGATTTGACATATCAAAGAAAGTAAGGAAGACCTGGTGTAGGAGAGTAGGATTACCTGATGAAGAAAACCAAAGCAAGGAAAAAGAATAAATGCTAAAAACTAATAGTAAGGAGACTTTCCTGAAACTTTAAAAAAAAAAAAAAGATTTGATTATAAAAAGTATACTGTGTACCTGAGAATTCTGACCCAAAATGACCAACAAATGATAATAAAAGTACTAGGCTGGAAAGAAGAAAAAATGCTGTGGAAATTTCAGCAAAAAATTTCATGTGGTTTATAAAGGGAAGAAAATTAGATCACCCTGAAACTTTGACACCAACATTTCATGCCAAAAAAAGTGGAGTAACAGATATTACAATATTCAAGGGGAAAAATGTGAGCCAAGGACATATATCTGCTGAAACTGTCTTTTAAGTGAAGGGTACAGAGATTTATCAGTATGCAGTAACTTAAGAGCTACTGTTCCCATGATTTCTTCCTGAGGAAATTGCTAGAGAATGAGCTTCAGACAACCAAAATGATGAGAGACATTAACATAAGGACTGGTGGCAAGCATCCTATATAATATAAGAAAAACATGTAAATTGACCATACCTCCACTATGCTCACCAGCCAATCAGGAGTGAGTATGCAAATTAACCTGACAAAGATGGCGGGTTAATTTGCATACACAGGCTGGGCGGAGAGCAGAGGGGGAGAGCTGGCAGAGTGGAGCGGCTTGAGGAACTTGGCTCCCCAAGCCGCCAGACGGAGAGCAGAGAGGGAGAGCTGGTGGTATGGAGGACTTGGCAGAGCGGGAGGCCGTGGGACAGAGACAGAGCAGGAAGGGAAGACCCAGAGCGTGGGGAGCACCAGGAATTCTCGGAGTAGTAGTTCTGGTGGCAGCCCGAGGACCAGAAGTGGAAGCCCAGAGCGCGGGGAAGCACCAGGAATGCTGGGACTCACTGTTCTGGTGGCAGACGGATCTTCTAGACCCGTGGTCGGCAAACTGCAGCTCGCGAGCCACATGCGGCTCTTTGGCCCCTTGAGTGTGGCTCTTCCACAAAATACCACAGCCTTGGCAAGTCTATTTTGAAGAAGAGGCGTTAGAAGAAGTTTAAGTTTTCAAAATTTGGCTCTCAAAAGAAATTTCAATCATTGTACTGTTGATATTTGGCTCTGTTGACTAATGAGTTTGCCGACCACTGTCCTAGACTAGAGCAAAGTGAGCCTGGAGCAAGTTACTGTTGCGGTGGGGGATGGAGGGAAAGCAAAGGTGAGAGACATAAGTAAAATCAGAGTGTCTAGGAAAAATTAAAGGGAAGATATCCTAAAACTTCCAGGAAATCTCCACCAATGAAGCAAAGAAAAAAAAAGTCTTTATTATTCTGTGAACAACAAACCAAACTGGGTTGGGGTCTCAGACAATTCACTCATATGATTGCAAAGACAGCCAGAAACTCCCAGATTGGAGAGGGCTCCCCTGAGGGCTCTCAGATTGGAGATGGTGCAGGTCGGGCTGAGGGACCCACCCCCCATGCATGAATCTTTGTGCACTGGACCCCTAGTTAAATATATAGTGACTTGTAGAACTAAGACTAAATGAGGCATAAAGGGGAGAGAGTAGAGTATGTAATGCCTATATTCTCAGTACTCAGGACATGTAGATTCTTTTATTTATTTAAATTTTTAATGTAGGCCTTTTAAAAATGGAGAAATGGGGAAAGCATATGCAAAAAAGAACTATTCTCAGTTATATTAGTGACAGACAATATTAGTGTTATTATAAGACTATAATATGAGGTATTATAAATAAGTAATTATGATACTCTAATTTTATCCTCTATCTTTGACAACTAAGACTTTTAATGTAGAATACAGACGTAATTCAAAAGAATTTAAGAAATAAAACAACCCTGTTGTCCTAAATATGAAACCATGAGAAATTTTATTTAAAAGTAAACACATACACCTTTGCTTTATGCACTGAAAAGGCTTAGAAACAATGACCAGCCCAGCAGCAATGAGCATACCTAGTAACTCAGATTGTGGTTTTGAAATACCATTCCCATTAAAAAGAAGCCAGGGTGGCTAATTCCAAATCTGGAACAGGAAAAATACAAGATAAGCATTGAAGAAGGAAGAGCTAAAAAAAAAAAAAAAGACAATTGGAGTATGTTATTGGGACACAGGCCAGCTGAAAGAACTCTTAACTGGCCAAAACTGGAAGAATTGAGTGAGCAGTAAAATAGCAGAATTGGATTATAACACAAGGAATAAAAGAAATATCCATGATTCTACAGTGATCGAAATAAATTATTAAATAAATAAGTGGGGGAGAAGAGAAAAATCTCTATGTGAAAATTCCAAATAATTTGTCTATATGCTTCTGTCTCAAGGAGGTGGAGCATAACTCCTCACTCCTGAAATGTGGGCTGTGGTCTACAGTATAGAAGGAGTGGGAAGGAGTAACTTTACTATTGGGAACCTTGCAAACACTACCTTAGTCAGGTGGTCCAGGTTAACATCAGCAGTGATAATCATGATGATGTGTAGCCTTGATTTGATGTGATGAGACAGGTACTTCACTTCTGTGGTCTCCTCCAACCCACAACCCCAGACTAATTATGAGAAAAACATCACACAGCCCAAATTGAGGCACATTCTGCAAAATACCTGATGAGGACTCCTCAACACAGGAAAGTCTAAGAAATTATCACAACCAAGAGGACACGAGGAGAAATGATGACAAAATGCACTGTGGTGTTCTGGATGGGATCCGGGGACAGTTAAAAGGCATTAGGTAAAACCTAAGGAAACGTATATCAACAATTTAATCTAAAAATCAAAATAAATGAACAAGAAATCTAATGAACAAAATAAACTGATCAATAAAATAGAACCAGAGGCATGGAAACATTGAACAGACTGATGAATCTCAGAGGGAAGGATGACAAGAAGAGAGTAACCAAAGATATATGCATTACCCATGGACACAGACAATAGGTAGTGAAGGCCTGGGGCAGGGTGGGATCCGGGTGAAGGAGGTCAATATATCTGTAATACTCTCAACATTAAAATTAAAAAAAAAACACACAAAAAACAAAGGAAATACTCAAATCTCATCACATCATATGTATTTTGCTACATTTTACTGTTACTCTCGGGGTTATTTATGCCTATTGTGTCTGTAGGTGGAAATACTATATAATGTGTGCTACTGCGCATCTATTCCCAATTTTGTTCAGTGATGCCATGCTAGTAGTATGAAATTAGCCATGGTGGGAGGATTATACTATGGAAATCATCAAATGCTACCCAATCCCTCTCCAAAGCTAGTTGCTAAACATTTACCAGCATATTGAGTTGTACACTTGAAACCTGTATGGTTTTTTTAAAATATATTTTTATTGATTTCAGAGAGGAAGGGGGAGGAAGAGAGATATGAAAACATCAATGATGAGAGAGAATCATTGATCAGCTGCCTCCTGCATGCCCCCTACTGGGGATCGAGGCCGTAACCTGGGCATATGCCCCTGACTGGAATCGAACCAGGGACCCTTTAGTCTGCTCTTTCCACTAAGCCAAACTGGCTAGGGCTAAACCTGTATGGTTTTGTTAACCAGTGTCACACCAATAAATTCAATACAAAAATTGACCAGCATAAAAAAAAACAAGGAAATCTGAATAAAGTATGGACTTTAGTAGTTAATATTATAACAGTATTGGTTCACTAATTGTGACAGAAACCATCTACCTAATAAAAGAGTAACATGCTAATTGACCATGCCTTCACGACGCCCACCAGCCAATCAGGAGGGAGTATGCAAATTAACCCAACAAAGATGGGTTAATTTGCATATGCAGGCACAGAGTGGCCGGGGACGGGGCAGGATGCCTGTATTGTTGCCATGGCAATGACGCATGTGTTCCGCACCACCCCAGCCGCTCCAAGTCTCTGGGCAGCATGGGAAGGCAAAAAGGTGGCTCCGGGCCAGAGTGGAAAGGCAGCTTCAGCTAGAGCAAAGGTGGTGCCGGCAGCCAGGGGAATGAAGGCCCATTCTTGCACGAATCTTCATTTGTGCATCGGGCCACTAGTCTATATATATAAAAGCCAAGTGACTGGAATGACAGAACAACCAGTCGCTATGACACACACTGCAGTGGCCAACCGGCCTGTTTGAGGCCCCGATCGGCCCCCCCAACCTCCCATGGCCCCTCAGCCTGGCCCCGATTGGCCCCCACAACCCTGATTGGGGGCGGGGCCAGCCAGCCAACCTCCCGTGGTCCCTCCCCTCTGCCGGCCCGGCCTAATCAGCCCCCATCAGGGCGGGCCAGCCAGAGCCCACCCATTCAAGAATTTGTGCACCAGGCCTCTAGTTGGGTATAAATGTATAAGAACTCTCTATACTATCTTCTCAATTTCCCTGTAAATCTAAAACTATTCTAAAATTTAAGAATTTAAGATTTTTTAGAAATCATTGCAATTGATTAAAACCCATCAAATATGTTTAAATCCATGAGTTCATAATAGTCCTTTAAAACAAAAACTGTTCAATTTTAGAGGATGATAAGGAACCAATTATCTTGAAAAGGGGTAAATAAAGTGAAAGTATCAAACATTTATTTTGTTTTTCTCCTGGGTAACCAAATAGTAGTAGATGAGGGGAAACCTCTCTTTATAAATATATTCTAGTTAATAAAAAGGAATGTTAAAAATAAGTGTGTTACCTTTTTGAAACATCTGGAAAATTAATGAATCTAGGCATTGAGCATCAACAGCTGCTGACATTGCAACACGTGAGACACATATGTGCCACCTGATGAGGGAAGGCAGCACGTCCTATAATCATGATGAAGGGATCAACCTGAATCAGATCAAGCCTCTGTATGAACTTGCTAATATGCAGAATTTCAAAAGAACATGTTGGACTGCATCATGACTATTCAATTAACAAAATCCCAGATTTGAGGAAACTACAGATCAGGAGGCCAATGCCTTATCCATTAGGCTACTGGGGCTTCTGGAAATTACAGATCAGATACCCCCAGCTTCTTCAAGACAACATTTAAGGAAGGGAAAGGATGGAAGAGGAACCTCTAGATTAAAAAGATACCAAAATAGCTCTAGCTGGTTTGGCTCAGTGGATAGAGTATTTACCCAAGGACTGAAGGGTATCGGGTTTGATTCTGATCAAGGGCACATACCTCAGTTGCAGGCTCCATCCCTGGCCCTGGTTGGTGCGTGTGCAGGAGGCAGCCAATCGATTGTCGCCATGGCAACGACAATTGATGTTTCTCTCAAATTGATGTTTCTCTCTGTCTCTCCCCCTCCTTAACACTCTCTCTAAAAATCAATGGAAAAATATCCTTGGGTGAGGATTAACCAAAAATAAAATATAAATAAATATATCATAAATAAAAATCCATAGAAAAATACCCTTGAGTGAGGATTAAAAATAAAAAAACAAAAATATACCAAAATATTTTAAATGGGCAAGGCTAAACTCAGAAATATTTGGCTAAGTAAAAGAAATGAGATACAAGACTATATATTACTTGATTCTGTTTCTTTGAAATGCCCATCCTACTATATAAAAACCCAGGGTCCATAACGACTGACCGAAGGCTCGACTGAACACTGGAAGTCAGTCCTGCAGTCAGTGCTGGGTTGCCATGGAGACCCAGCACTGACTACTGCCGGTGCAGGTGAGGCGACCCAGCTCTGACTGCTGAGGGGGCTGTGGATCAGGCCCAGAGAGAGGCAGGGTCTGATCCGCAGCCTCTGTGGCAGCTGTTGATCAGCTGTTGCCTCTCTCTCTCTTGTCTTCGCCAGCAGCCATGCCTCTGTTTCTCTCCGGGCCTCCATGGGGGCTGCTGATCAGCCCCGCCTCTCTGATCAGGCCTGGAGAAAGGCCCGGAGACACTGACTGGCATAGAAACTGACCAGTCAGAACCAAATCTGGGTGAACTGTGAGGAGCCAATGGCTGCCTAGGAGGCGGAGCTTTTGACACTGACTGGCATAGAAACTGACCAATCAGAACCAAATTGGCTGGCAGAGGAGGGCAGTTGGGGGGTGAGATCAGGCCGGCAGGGGAGAGCTGTTGGGGCAAGGTCAGGCCAGCAGGGGAGAGCAGTTGGGGGGTAACCAGGCTGGCAGGGGAGGGCAGTTGGGGGTGAGATCAGGCCGGCAAGGGAGGGCAGTTAGGGGTGATCAGGAAGGCGGAGGCAGTTGGGGGCGAGATCAGTCCGGCAAGGGAGAGCAGTTGGGGGTGAGATCAGGGAGGCAGGCAGGCAGAGAGGTTAGGGGTGATCAGGCAGGCAGGCAGAGGGGTTAGGGGCAATCTGGCAGGCAGGCAGGTGAGCGATTAGGAGTCAGCAGTCCCAGATTGCAAGAGGGATGTCCGACTGCCAGTTTAGGCCCGATCCCTGTCCGGCAGTTGGACATCCCCCGAGGGGTCCCAGATTGGAGAGGATGCAGGCTGGGCTGAGGGAACCCCCCCCTCTGTTCACGAATTTCGTGCACCGGGCCACTAGTAATAGACAAATCTGTAGAGAAAGAAGGCAGAATAGTGATTTCCAGGGGCTGGAAGAAGGGAGGGAATGTGAACTAACTGTAAATGGGTACAAGGGGTCTTTTCGGGGTGATAGAATTTTTTTAATTGGATTGTGGTGATGGAGCCCCAACTCCATACTAGAAGTCATTGAGTAAAATGTGAATGTACAAATGGACAACTCTGGTGTCTTGGGGTGCACATTTGGATTATAAAGCTGTAATAAAGTACATAAAGTTATTTCTATAAAAGGTGGTACAGTGGTTACCTTTGGGGCAGAGGGGGGAGGGTGTTGTAATTTGGAAGATGCTCATGGAGAAGCTTTTGGGATGGGTACAGAAGATCTTTTGACCCAGGTGGAGGCTATATAGGTATAGCCTCCTTGTGAAAACTGAAGTTAAATATATTTGATTTATAGTATTCTTTGTTTTACAATAAAAGTGTTTTTTAAAGAACACAAGGCTCCTAAGCTATTAGAGTAGATCAGATCCCCACACATTTCATTCTTTATCATAGTCATGAAACTGTTTCTCATAAGCAAACTCAGAGTCACCAGGATATGTTCTTTTACCTCAGAAGAGAAAACAATTAGTGCAAAAGAGATACAGCAGTTGGTTCAATTTCTTTTGGGTGTACACCGCATGACAAGTGCCATTTGGACCTTAGACCCTGTTCCAGGCATGTGCAGAATAACACAGATATTCTCTTCTGGTAGGTTCAGCTGCCCTGTGATTTCCAATTTTACACACAAGCAAAATTGTATAACTAACAGGAAATGGGTGGAGGAAGGGAAGTCACCTGTAGTTCCCGCTCCTTAGCATATCACAAATTATAAAATCATACATATTTTTTACTTTAGTGTTTTGGCTTGCTTGGGTTTTGTTGGTCAGTTGGTAGTTTGCTTTTTTGTGGGTCTTTTTCTTTTTGGAGGGCAGACAGGGGTACTTAGCCATTTTAGTAATAATTCTTTCCCAAAATAGAATTCATCCTGAGGGGCAATTTTTATGTTTTAGCTTTCTTGTGAAAAGTACTCAGAGCACCCTTTCTTACTGTTGAACATGTCCTCTGTTAGGTATCTTAAGTGCTCTCCCTGCTTCTGCTGGCCCCAGGCAGGCAGCCAGCCATATGCCTTGTTCTCATTTTATGTGATTGTGTTTAGAATGGCTCTGAGGTTCCTGACATTCCGTCACTTTCTCATTTTTCTAATTTGGCAGAGGCCAAAAGAGCAGCTCAACAAGAAGATCAAGAACAAAGGGAGGAAGAGGATGATGAGCAAACACTCCAACGAGCTCGGGAGTGGGATGACTGGAAGGACACCCATCCTAGGGGCTATGGCAACCGAAAGAACATGGGTTAGTCTTTCTACAACAAGATGGGACTACAGGGGGCGCACATCTTCCCCACAAAGGAAATCTGTGCAGTCTTCCCCTCCCTGGGCTCCTGCTTCAGCTCTACCAGGAAGGCAAAGACACCTAATCTTGCTTTGCGTTCAATAAAGTGTCAAGCAATTAAGTGTGTTTTGTTCCCTAGGTGATGAACCAGTGATTCTTATTTTTGCATTATCCTAATCATGTTGTATTTCAGATTCCTAGGTAGGAAGAAAAGGAGTACTGAGAAATGGCTCTATAATCAATGGCTGAATGAATTTTCCTTAAAAATAAAGTCCTTTCTATTACATCTATATAGAAATACTGGTGTCAGCTGGTTTTGTGTGTGCTTGTGCGGGGGAAAGGGGTCAGGAGTGGGTCCCTGGGCTTATGGAGAGACCCTGGTTGTCTGCCTTTGATCTGGGCAGTGAGTTTCTCAGCCTCAGAACTGCAGAGCTGGGGCTTTCACTCTTCTACCCCAGCACTGTGAAATGACTTAATACCGCTCTACAAGGGGTGAGCACAAAACCCAGGACTTGCTCTGCCACACAACACTTTTTTCAGGAATTACAGCTGTAAATGAATGGATCATAACAATCCTTTCTAACTGGTCTTCCTTGCCTTGGCCAGGAGAAATGAGAGAAATAGATCAGGTGTTATGAGAGCCATCCTTGTTTATGCATATGAGGCTGGGGTCTTTACCCTCATGGAACTATTTGCCATAACCCTTACTTAGGGAGAAGAGCACCTGAGGCTATAACATAGCTCTTAAATGGGCCGCCATAGAGCATTCTGGTCCTTCTTACCTGTGCTGTGCAATACTTGACACAGTCTGAAGCGATACATGTGCCAAGGCGGTCATTTTGCTGATGAGGAAGGTGCCGACGACTGGGTGTGGGACAGATCAGCGGTTGCCAACCGGTGGTCCACGGACCACCAGTGGTACCTGGAGTCCAAAAGGTTGGTGACCACTGGTACAGATGACACTGAGAGGTACCTACTTTATGCAGTAGAAAGGAGACATGTCCTCAGCTCTTGGGTTGATAGCTTTAAAAAGCAGCCATGTGTTAAAATAAAGATATGTATAAAAAACACTTTGTTCTAGTGCCTTTGGTACACTTAGATTTTCTAAGAGGACGATGACTCAGCCTTCCTATTCTCGCTTCTGCAGTCTAGCTTAGGAGAGGGGTTTGAAAAGGAGACTCGGTTCCCTCTTATTTTTAGGGAGGGAAGTGGAGGGCTGTCAGGTGATGAGTAGGAGGTTGTGTTTAGTGGGAGCCGACAGAAGACTACCGATTATATATTTGTATACTGCTTAATAAAGGACTCCTCTCACCCTCACAGCATAAGCTCCTGAAACTGATAGAGCACAGATTCAATTCCCCAAGGGTTTGGGAAGCTCTTTCAATTACTGCCCGGCTGCCCCTGGCAATGGCCTGTTTCCTGTCGAGGCTCCACCTTGAATTTATTCGCAAAGTGGGCCGGTTTGGGGTTACCCCGTTAATCCAACTCTATGTAAAGATGGGCCTTCCAGAAGATCCAGCTTGATGAAACCCTCTCATACATTTTGATTATCTAAAAAGCAAGCTAGACATGGTGGGTGTGAATCCTGCCTTTGAAAATTGCAAGCTGGCCCCAGCTAGTTTGGCTCAGTGGATAGAGCTTTGGCCTGCTACCAAAGGGTCCCAGGTTCAATTCCAGTCAAGGGCATGTACCTGGGTTGCAGGTTCCTCCCCAGCCCAGGCCCTGGTAGGGGCACATGCAGAAGGCAACTAATTGATGTGTTTCTCTCACATCGGTATTTCTCTCTTTCCCTCTCTCTACAAATCAATGAAAAAATATCCTTGGTTGAGGATTCAAAATTGCAAGCTGGCCCTGGCTAGGTAGTTCACTTGGTTAGAGCTTCAGCCCAATATGCCAAGGTTGTGGGTTTGATTCCCAGTCAGGGTACATATAAGAATCAACCAATGAATGCATAAATAAGTGGAACAATATATCAGTTTCTCTCAAAGTCAATAAAAAAATTTGCAAGGTGTGTGATCTTGGGCAATAAAACTTCTCTGACCTCTCCTGTTTCCTTGATGTCTGTAGATGAGCTGTCTCATGGGATTGTGAGAATTAAATGAGTAATGGCAGCCACTATAATAGAATCAGGCAACTGAAGAGTAAGTGCTTTCTGTTCCTCTGAGCTCAATGACCACAGTCTGTCCACTAGGAAGGGAAAGAAAATGGACAGGTATTGGGCCTCGGTTGTGTGCCAGCCATTGGACCCAGCACTTCCACATACTATTAATACTCACAATGACCCTGCAGTGTCCCCATTTTACAGATGAGAAAACAGGCCCAGAGAAGCTGAGTAATTTTCTCAAGTTCACACTAGTAAGAAGCTGTGCTTCTATCATTTTCCATGTGTTTGCCAATTACTTGTGCTTTTAGTTATGTCTTAAAGCTGCTTTAAAAGAGGAAGCAGCTTTAAAAATCCAAACCTAAACCAACACTTACACATAATTGGAGCTCTAGAAATTCTTTCTTAGCTGACTCACCAAAGAAGAAGTTATGCCAGCTCCCCTGCCATTTCCCCCTCAGCTGTGGGATAAGAAGACAGGCTGTGAGCAACCCATTTTCCTCTCTGGTCTTCAGGCTGGAGAGACCAAAACAGAACCATCTTCTCCCACCAGAGCCAGGCCTTTCAGGGTCCTAGAGTGAGTTGGGTTTGGGGGACTCTGGGAAGTGAGGATACAAAGCTTTCAACTAGATAATAATACTGCTCCATAGTTTACAAAATGCTTTCACATATGCTGCTTATTTTATTTCCACAATCTGTCAGGCAGGAATTGATGTCTTCATCTTACAGAGAAGGAAACTGACTCTGCAAAATGAAGTGGGTAACTTACTTCAGTCACACAGCTAGTAAGTAGACAGTGCAAGCATATCAGTGTAGCCACATTTGCTCTCAATAGCTCTCACCTGGAGGCCCATTTGATTAGGAAAGATGAACTTGGAGCACTGTTTCTTTTAATGCTATTATGCAGTGATTTGTCCTTTCCATTCTTGTTCCTCTCAACACCCCTGTGAGAAAGGCCGAGGAACTGAAGGAGCTGATTCCAAGCCCCAGAAGCGCACTTAAGAGCCCTGAGTTAGAATCTCAATCCTGGGGGCTCTACCACTCCCTAGCTGGGTGACCCTGGAGCATCCAAAGTCACCTGCATCACTTATGTCATTTGAAACAACTTGAAAAAGTGAAACGTTTGAAATAAATCCACCTTTCTGTGTCATCTGAACTCCAAAGTTGTCCTCTGCTTCCCCTGGGCCTCTAGTTTGCTCATCAATAGAACAGATGCATTGCCACTATCTCGGTTGGACACTCTACAGCAAGGTGCTCTTGTTATCACTATCTCCTTGCAAGACATCATTTCCCCACAGGTTGCTTTGAACCCATTCATCCAAGGTACAGTTGAACCTGGCACAGTTCACTCATGTTTTGTAACAAGGAGACCTGGCTCCAAATCCCAATTCTGTCATTACCTTAGCTCCTCCGTTGCAGGCAACAAATGCCCTACTTACCTCACAGGCTAGAGCGAGGAGCAAATGAAATCCACACGTGGAAGCATTTTGAACGGTTCTAAAATGGGGCACAGGAACAAGGAGTGAGAGTAGCAGGCTATTGATAGGTTAGGGCAGTAATGGCGAACCTATGACACGCGTGTCAGCACTGACACGCGTAGCCATTTCTGATGACACGCAGCTGCATGCCGAGGATGAAACATTTGCTGCTCCTGAGGATGAAACATTTGCGACTAGAGTCTTGGAGTTAGTTTTTCCCTCAAAGTGACACACTACCCGAGTTATGCTCAGTTTTTTGGCGAAGTTTGACACACCAAGCTCAAAAGGTTGCCCATCACTGGGCTAGGGGGACAGAGAGCAGATGCAATTTTTTCTTCATCAGTGTTTCACAACTTTATTTAATCCCTACCCCTCTAATGATTTCTCAATCTATCTTCTATATAACACCACCAGCAAAAGGTTTGTGAAATACTTTTCTTTGTGTGATGAGATGAGCAACAAAGAGAATTGTTACATGCCGTGGGAACCAGGAACCAGTTTTTATATATCTGCCTGCCAAGACACCTTTGACAAATGTATGTGAAAGGGTGGTGAACAGCCTTAGAATTCAGTGTCTTGTCCCAGCTGGCAATGAACATCTCTCAAAGAGAGTACAGCTCAGCAATAACTTGGGCCTGCCTATTCTTGGTGGTAGCACAAATAAAAATAGTAGCCATGCAGGTACATACTAGTGGTCATATATTGAGCGCTCACTATATTAGGAGCTTTACATTATTCTTAATCCTCACAACAGCCCAAGGTAGATGGTATTGTAGCCTCAATTTGTACTAGTAAATGAGGAAAGTGAGACTCAGAAGAGTGATTACTAGTTGGCCTGACTCCAAGATCTACCACACTGTTTCTCTAGGAAGCACAAAGTACAGGGGACACAGGAAGGTGGGCAACACTGCCTGGTAGCACACTACTCTGAGGACAACCTCTCCCCTTTCTCTAAGTTTTGAGCAACAGTGTCATCAGCTTTGCCTGCTAGGCCCTTCGGGGGCACCTGTGAGACCTGCTCACCAGGGGAATCCCCACTCCTTCGAAATCTCCCCTTCCTGGGACCTCACATCCCCCAATCCTGCAAGCCACAAGGGAACCTTCCTGCTCCCAGTGCCAGGCCCACCTCTGCCCTTTCAGACCTAGCTGATCTTTGTATAAGTAAATATTTTACTTTTTATTTTATTTTTTATCTTTTTTTCATCTTTTACTTTTTAAAAAATTTTTATTGTTGAAAATATTACAAATGTCCCCCCATCTCCCTCATTGACTCCCTCCAGCCCACCCCCACACCTCCACCTCAGGCTTTCAGCACCCTATTGTCTGTGTCCATGGGTTATGCATATATGCATATATACCCACACTCTCCAACCTTCAGCTCCAAGATTCCACACTCTGTTCCAGATCCACTCAGTTCATCAGTTTATTTTGTTACTTAGATTCCACATATGAAAGATCATGTGATACTTGTAGTTCTCTGAATGACTTATTTCACTTAGCATGATACTCTCCAGGTCCCTCCATGCTGTCTCAAAGGGTAAGAGATTCTTCTTTTTTACTGCTGCATAGTATTCCATGGTATAAATGTAATACAGCATTTTTATCCACTCATCTACTGATGGGCACTTGGACTGTTTCCAGATCTTAACTATTGTAAATTGCACTGCTATGAACATAGGGGTGCATACATTCTTTCTGATTAGTGCTTCAGGATTCTTAGGATATATTCCTAGAAGTAGGATCACTTGGTCAAATGGAAGTTCCATATTTAATTTTTTGAGAACACTTCATACTGTTTTCCATAGTGGCTGCACCAGTCTGCATTCCCACCAGCAGTATGCTAGGGTTCCCTTTTCTCCACATCCTCACCAGCACTTGCCATTTGTTGATTTGTTGATGGTAGCCATTTTGACAAATGTGAGGTAATAACTGATTGTCGTTTTAATTTGCGTCTCTCTGATGACTTTCAGTATTTTTTCATATGCCTCTTGGCTTTCTGTATGTCCACTTTGGAGAAGTGTCTATTTAGGTCTTTGCCCATTTTTTAATTGGATTGTTTGTCTTCCTTTTGTTAAGTTGTATGAGTTCTGTTGGAGACCGGGTGTAAGCTGACAGAGTCTTTGCACGTGAAGGGACCGACAAGAATTAGTCCCTTCCCACGCAGTGTCCCCTGACTTGTTTCGATCTAACTTGTTTTGATGGCACATTCCTATTGTCAGTAGATGAATAGAATAAGAGAGACCTTTCATAGCTTATCCAAAGTCTGTAAATATTTACTGATAACTTGGCCTTTTGACTTCTCTTAGAGATTATGAAGAACAGAGAGTACATTCCTCTTTGTTGACCTCCTATTCAGTATTTGTGTATAAAAGGCATTGCATAGTCAATAAAAGTTGCTGCAGTCTCTCGAAGACCTGCCATCCTCCCGACCCCGCTGTCCTGTCTTTCTTTCTTTTCTCAATTCCCACCTCCCTACCTCAGCTCGGTTCAATCTGTCAGGCTGTTCCCTGACAGAGTTCCTTATATATTTTAGAGATTAAACCTTTATCAGATGTATCATTGCCAAATATGTTCTACCATACAGTGGATTCCCTTTCTTTTTGTTGGTTTTCTTTGCAGTGCAGAAGCTTTTTATTTTAATATTTATTTTCTCCTTAGTTTCCTTTGCCCTAGAAGATATATCCATAAACATATTGCTACGAAAGATGGCTGAGATTTTGCTGCCTATGGTTTCTTCTAGGATTTTTATGGTTTCACGACTTACATTTAACTCTTATCTATTTTGAGTTTATTCTTGTGTATGGTGTAATTTGGTGGTATAGTTTTATTTTCTTGCATGTTTCTGTTCAATTTCCCAGTACCATTTACTAGACTGTCTTGATTCTATTGTATGCTCTTGCCTCCTTAGTCAAATATTAATTGAGCATAATGGCGGTCTCTGTTCAGTTCCATTGATCTGTATGTCTGTTCTTGTGCCAGTACCAGGCTGTTTTGATTACGGTGGCTTTGTAGTATAACTTCATATCTGGTATTATGATTCCTCCAACTTTGTTCTTCTTTCTCAAGATTGCTACAGCTATTTGGGTTCTTTTTTGGTTCCATATAAATTTTTGGAGTATTTGTTCTAGATCTGTGAAATATGTTGTTGGTATTTTAATATGGATTGCATTGAATCTGTAGATTGCCTTGGGTAGTATGAACATTTTAATGATGTTGATTATACCAATCCATGAACATGGTATATTCTTCCACTTGTTTATATCTTTATTCAATGTCTTGTAGTTTTCTGAGTACAAGTCTTTTACCTGCTTGGTTAAACTTATTCCTAAGTGAGGAGGGAAGGTGGCGACCGGCAGGAAGGTAGGGAGGGAGAGTATGTGATCGAGTGAAGGAGTGATAGAGGTGTGTGTGGACATGTGTGTGTGTGTGTGTGTGTGTGTGTGTGTGTGAGTGAAATAGGGACAGTTATACCCTGCAGTTCTTCCTGGGGGCTTCCAATCCAGGCAGTCTTGGTTGGCAAAACCCTGTGGCTACTGCAAACACTCCGGGGAGGACACCAGCGGCACAGAGACCCTGCCATCTTTAAGAACAGAACTGCTAGAGACTAGAATCCTAGCCTCGCCACCACCCCGTCTGGTCTCGGAAGCAAACCTGGACACTACAGCCACTCTGGTAGAAGACCTGCCACCCCAGCTGCAGACGTGCAAACCCTGAGACCTCCACCTCCAAAAGTGTGCCTCTGAAAGCAGTAAGTACAACCTCCCCCTCCCCAGTGCCGGAACTCAGGATTCGCCGCATCCCCAGCCCATGGGCACCCAGGCACTCCACTACCCAGGCAGTGCTTGGGAACCACTGAGAGCCCCCAAGGGGGTGATTCTGCACAGTCAAGGGTGCGCGGCCCTGCAGTAGAATCTCTGAACTGCCTCTTCCTAAATAACTGCCCACGGACACCCCTGCGGTGCAACTTCAGGGCCAGGGTCCCTCAGAGTGCGTCACAGCTTTACGCCTGCAGGCGTGCCACCAGTTCACGCACACTCAAGGGCGGGCAAACTCACGGCCACAGCAAGGGAAGGCGCCCTGAGCCCATATATCCACAGGGTCCTCTGGGGAGCTGCTTTGAGTCCCTACTGGGGGTGATTCTGTACAGCCAAGGACGCACTGCCCCACAGCAGAAACTCTGAACTCCTTTATCCTGAATAACTTCCCACATACACCCTAGCTGTTTAACTTCAGTGCCAGGGCCCCTCAGAGTGCATCAGAGCTCTGCGCCTGAAAACACTCCTCCACAGAAGCGAATTTACCACAGGCAGGCACCCTGAGCCCATCTACACACAGGGTGCTAGTGGGAGCCACTGGGAGCTCTCCCAACAGACGGTTCCTGGGTGCCACTGTGAGTCCCCACTGGACACGCGCGATTTCAACTAAGGGTGCAAGACAGCAAAAACTGGGACACTCCACTCCATAGCTGCTGACTTCTAGACACCACAGTTGTGCCTTTCAAGCTTGCAGGCCTACATCAAGAGAACCCAAGTAGCACAAGTAGGGAGCTACACTAGATTACCAAGCCCAGGAGAACTGAGAGATTACACCAGTAGCACCATCCCCAAAAGAACCTGGGTAGCAAAGCAAGCGGATCTACAATTAAAACATTACAGGAAAACATGGGGAGAAAAAAAGGAAATTCCCAAAGGGAGGAAAAAGAGGAATCACCAGAAAGGGAGTTAAATGAACTTGAGGCTAGCAGCTTAACAGAGAAAGAATTCAGAGTATTCGTTATAAGGATGTTTAAACGGATGGATAACAAATACACACAACTCAATGAGAACTATAAGGAGCTGAAAGAAAATGTCACCAACATGAAATGAAACCAAGAGGAGATGAAGAACGACATAGCTGCAATAAAGAACACACTGGAAGGCTTAAAGAGTAGAGTAGAAGAGGCTGAGGACCGCATCAGCGAATTAGAAGACAAGGTAGGAAAAAACACACAAACACAGCAGCAACTGGAAAGAAGACTTAAAAAGCAAGAGGAGAGCCTAAGGGAGCTTCGGGACAACAGAAAACGAAACAACCTTCAAATAATAGGGATAAAAGAAGGAGAGGAAGATAAGCAAGGAATAGAAAACCTGTTAGAAGAAATAATGACAGAAAACTTCCCTGATATTGGCAAGAAAAAAAAAACGATCCAAGTCCAAGAAGTACATAGTGTCCCAAACAAGTTGAACCCCAAAAGCCCGACAACAAGACACATCATAATTAAATTAACGAACACCAACGACAAAGCAAGAATCTTTTTTTTAAAATATATTTTATTGATTTTTACAGAGAGGAAGGGAGAGAGATAGAGAGTTAGAAACATCAATGAGAGAGAACCATCGACCAGCTGCCTCCTGCACACTCCTCACTGGGGATGTGCCCGCAACCAGGGTACATGCCCTTGACCGGAATCGAACCTGGGACTTTCAGTCCGCAGGCCAACGTTCTATCCACTGAGCCAAACCGGATTTTGGCCAAAGCAAGAATCTTAAAAGCTGCCAGAGAGAAACAGAAAGTTACCTACAAGGGATCTCCTATCAGAATATCAACTGATTTCTCAACAGAAACACACCAGGCCAGAAGGGAATGGAATAAAATATACAAAGTGATGCAAAACAAGGGACTGAATCCAAGAATACTATACCCAGCAAGGCTATCATTCAAAATTGAAGGTGGAATCAGAAGCTTCACAGACAAAAAAGGGCTAAGAGAGTTCATCACTACCAAGCCAGCAATGCAAGAAATCCTAAAGGGGCTGCTGTAAAAAGAAGAAAGAGAAAGGCAAGAAGAAACACAAACACTAAGGAAAAATATATCAACAAACAGGTACTTATCAATAATAACAGTAAACGTAAATGGATTAAATGCACCAATCAAAAGACATAGGGTAGCTGAATGGATAAGAAAACATGACCCATATATTTGCTGTCTACAAGAGACCCACCTTAGAGCAAAAGATTCACACAGACTGAGAGTGAAGGGATGGAAAAACATTTTTCAGGCAAATGGAAATGAGAAAAAAGCTGGGGTTGCAATACTTATATCAGATAAAATAGACCTCAAAGTAAAGGCCATAATAAGAGGTAAGGAAGGCCACTACATAATACTAAAGGGAGCAATCCAGCAAGAAGATATAACTCTGGTAAACGTATATGCACCCAATGCAGGAGCGCCCAAATACATAAAAAATCTGCTGGAAGATATCAAGGGAGAGATCGACATCAATACAATCATAGCAGGGGACTGTAATACACCACTGACATCAATGGATAAATCCTCTGGACAAAAAATCAGCAAAGAAACAGCAATTCTAAATGACACACTAGATCAGAAGGACCTAGTTGACATCTTCAGAGTATTTCACCCGAAAGCCATGGAATATATGTTCTTCTCAAGTGCACATGGGACATTCTCAAAAATAGACCACATATTGAGTAACAAGCAAAGTCTCCCCAAATTCAAAAAGATTGAAATCATATCAAGCATTTTCTCAGACCACAATGGCATAATATTAGAAATAAACTACAATAAAAACATTCCAAAAAATTCAAACACTTGGAAACTGAATAACATGCTACTAAACAATGATTGGGTTATCAATGAAATCAAAGAAGAAATTAAAAACATCCTGGAGACTAATGACAATAAAAACACAACATTGCAAATCCTATGGGACACAATGAAAGCAGTCCTGAGAGGGAAATGTATAGCTCTACAGGCCTACCTCAAAAAACAAGAAAAAATGGTAATAGATCATCTAACTCAACAACTCAAAGAATTAGAAATGGAGCAACAAGAAAAGCCATAAGTGAGCAGAAGAAAGGAAATAATAAAGATCAGAGCAGAAATGAATGACATAGAGACCAAAAAAACAATACACAAGATCAACAAAACCAAGAGCTGGTTCTTTGAAAGGATAAACAAGATTGATGAACCTCTAGCCAGGCTCACCAAGAAGCAAAGAGAGAGGACCCAAATAAACAAAATCAGAAATGGAAGAGGTGAAATAACAACAGACCCCACAGAAATACAAAGGATTGTCAAAAAATACTATGAACAACTCTTGTCCAACAGACTAGACAACCTGGAGGAAATGGACACATTCCTAGAAAAACACAACCTTCCAAAACTTACTCAGGAAGAGACTAAAAATCTCAATAGGCTGATAACTATGGAAGAAATTGAAGCAGTCATCAAAAAGCTTCCAGCAAACAAAAGCCCGGGTCCAGACGGCTTCACAGGGGAGTTTTATAAAACATTCAAGGAAGAGCTAAAACCTATCTTCCTCAGACTATTCCAGAAAATTCAAGAAGGAACACTTCCAAGCTCCTTCTATGAAGCCAGCATCACCCTAATACCAAAACCAGATTAAGATAACACAATGAAAGAGAATTACAGGCCAATATCCCTCATGAACATAGATGCCAAAATCCTCAACAAAATTCTAGCAAATCGGATCCAGCAATACATCAGAAAGATCATACACCATGACCAAGTAGGATTTATCCCGGGGATGCAAGGATGGTACAATATCCACAAATCAATAAACGTGACACATCACATAAACAAATTGAGAGATAAAAACCATACAGTCATATCAATTGACGCAGAAAAAGCATTTGACAAAATCCAACACCCTTTCTCGATAAAAACTCTCAGCAAGCTGGGAATAGAAGAATCATACCTCAACATAATAAAAGCCATATATGACAAACCAACAGCCAACATCATACTCAATGGGCAAAAACTAAAACCATTTCCCCTAAGAACAGGAACAAGATAGGGATGCCCACTCTCACCATTCCTGTTCAACATAGTGTTGGAAATACTAGGCATTGCAATCAGACAAGAAGAAGAAATAAAAGGCATCCAAATTGGAAAAGAAGAAGTAAACTGTCCTTATTTGCAGATGACATGATACTGTACATAGAAAACCCTAAAGACTCCATCAAAAAATTACTAGACTTAATAAATGAATTTGGCAGAGTAGCAGGATACAAAATAAATACTAAGAAATCTATGGCATTTCTATACACCAATAATGAACTTACAGAAAGAGAGACTAAAAAAGCAATCCCATTTACCATCACACCACAAAAATTAAGATACCTAGGAATAAACTGAACTAAGGAGGTAAAAGACCTATACGCGGAAAACTACACAACACTGAAAAAAGAGATAGAGGAAGACATAAACAGATGGAAGAACATACCATGTTCATGGATTGGTAGAATCAACATCATCAAAATGTCCATACTACCCAAAGCAATCTATAATTTCAATGCACTTCCCATTAAAATACCAATGGCATACTTCACAGACCTAGAACGAACTTTCCAAAAATGCATCTGGAATAAAAAAAAAGACCCCGAGTAGCCACAGCAATCCTGAGAAAGAAGAACAAAGTAGGTGGGATCTCCATACCAGATTTCAAGCTGTATTACAAAGCCACTATTCTCAAAACTGCCTGGTATTGGCACAAGAACAGACATATACATCAATGGACTAGAATAGAGAACCCAGAAATCGATCCAAATCACTATGCTCAATTAATATTTGAAAAAGGAGGCATGAACATACAATGGAGTCAAGACAGTCTCTTCAACAAATGGTGTTGGGAAATTGGACAGATACATGCAAATAAAATGAAACTAGACCACCAACTTACACCATACACAAAAATAAACTCAAAATGGATCAAGGACTTAAACATAAGACAGGAAACCATAAAAATACTAGAGGAATCTACAGGCAGAAAAATCTCTGACATATGCCAAAAGAACTTCTTCGCTGATACTGCTCCTAGGGCAATGGAAGCTAAAGAGAAAATAAACAAATGGGACTACATCAAAATAAAAAGCTTTTGCACAGCAAAGGAAACCATCAATAAAACAACAAGAAAGCCCACTACATGGGAGAACATATGTGCCAATGATGTCAACGATAAGGGTTTAAATCCCCAACATTTACAGGGAACTCATGCAGCTTAACAAAAAGAAGATAAACAACCCAATAAAAAAATGGGCAACTGATCTAAATAGACACTTTTCGAAAGAAGACAGAAGGAAGGCCAAGAGACATATGAAAACCTGCTCTAAATCACTAATCATTAGAGAGATGCAAATCAAAACAACAATGCGGTACCATCTCACACCTGTCAGAATGGCCATTATCAACAAGTCAACAAATGACAAATGCTGACGAGGATGTGGAGAAAAAGGAACCCTCGTGCACTGCTGGTGGGAATGCAGACTGGTGCAGCCACTGTGGAGAACAGTATGGAGTTTCCTTAAAAAACTAAAAATAGAACTCCCATTTGACCCAGTGATCCCACTTCTAGGAATATATCCCAAGAAACTGGAAACATCAATCGGAAAGGATATATGCACCCCTTTGTTCATAGCAGCACAATTCACCATAGCTAAGATTTGGAAACAACCTAAGTGCCCATCAGCAGATGAGTGGATTAAAAAACTGTGGTACATCTACACAATGGAATACTACGCTGCAGTAAAAAAGAAGGAGCTCTTACCACTTGCAACAATATGGATGGAGATGGAGAACATTATGCTTAGTGAAATAAGCCAGGCAGAGAAAGATAAATATCACATGATCTCACTCATTTGTGGAATATAATGAACAACATAAACTGATGGGGGAAAAAATAGATCCAGAAACAGAGAAACATCAATCAGAACGTCAAACCTCAGGGAAGAAATTGTGAGGTAACCAGAAAGCCAAGAATGCCTGAGAATGCCTTTCTAGCCACGCTAGCAATCATCAGAAGTACGGTAATTTTACCTGGAACAAGAGGGTAAGTATTTTGGACTTATGCTCCTTCATGGGTAAGACCCCTTACGTGGGCTGATCCCCTGACTAATGTAGTTACCAATAATACCAAGCACCTTGGTCATCCAGGAGGTCCATGGATGGGGCAAGAAAGTATAAATACACAGGGGTCTCCACCCAGCTTCCCTTTTGTATGACACGAAATCAAAACAATGCCCCTTTGTGTGTACAATTAAAGAGAGGTTTCTGGCTTGTGTGGACACCAAAGAAAGGGTGTCACTACTATCACTACTTGCCCCCGGTAGAGGTGCCGAAAATGTAACTAAGACCTTGTCTATATAAAAAGAAATGGACAGCCAGTTTGAAAGGGAATTGCCATGGACTAGAACAAAGAATATCCTTACATGATGTTATTCTACACTATCATTAAATTTTTCCCCAGATTTGGATCACCCCCAGTACTTATAATAGTTCCTCGCACCCTTGGGGATAAAAAAAATCATCTGTTTGGTGCTTGGAGACAAACTTAACACATCTCTTGATGCTTTAGAATTACAACAGCATAATATACAATTATCCCAAGCAAACGTACAAACTAGTTCTTTGAATGGCAGCAATTTAAAAAGGACATGTAAGGATTTAATCCTTCTCATTGTGTAGAGGGCCTCCTGGGAAGGCACCTGAGCATTCTATATTGGTCCCTCTTACCCTTTAGGCCAAGAGAGACCCTCTTCTCACAATTCAATTGCTCACAGCTGTTGCATGAGCTCTCTGTTCATGTCGAGGTTGAAGTCTCCTGATGACTGGTGCCATGGATCTGTCTCTCACCCAGTGGGGTGAACTGAGCCCTCCCTGGAGAAGAAACCCGGGTTCCACAAGACATGTGATCCGTGCTGGGGCCCCACCAGCAGGCGAGGGAATCCCAAGGCAGGTGCTGGGCATGGAGGCCAAGGGGGCATAAGTTACCAAGGAGACAAAACTGTATCTTACATCACCCTGCTTGGCCCTGGAGGATGGCTGGTTAGCCAGAAACGGGTAAGATTCTCCAAGGGAGGAACAACCTAAGACAGGCACAGTCGCAGAGGGGCCATCAGGAGAGAATTTGGGGATCAACAGAGGTGGGGCACAGACCCTCACCCCCCCCCGCACATTTCAGGGGCCTGAACCCTAGCCCCTTCTGAGGGAGGTCTCCTGCTCCCATGGCTGCTTCGTGCTTCCCATGCCCAGCTCAGATCAGGACCCAGGTGACCGACAGAGACTTGGCTGACAGCAGCTGCCCTCTCACTCCAACAAGAATTGTTTGAGTTGTCTTGTACCCATGGTGTGGGGAAGTGGGTTTATGATATCTAAATCCAGCCTACCACCAGGAATGCTCAGGACCTACTCAAGAAGGAAAATTATCTTTTCCACTAATATTTACAGGGTAAAATAAGATTGTTGTTAGTGTAATAATTTTGACAGTAAAATAGTAGTCAAGTTTTCAGGCAAATTTAAATTGGCTAGTTGAAACAAGCGAATATTCTAGAAAAATTAATTGTACTGGACAAAAAGGTGTTCCTAAAGTGTTAACTAAAATTTTTATTGGTAGTTCTTCTCATGATAAAATTGTGCACCATGTAATGAACCTAAAACAGTAATATTATAGTGCAAAAAATTAAAATTTAAAAGCCATCAAGACTACATTATAAAATTTTCAAAAACCTCCTACCATTTAAATCAAAAAAGGAGGGGATAGTAAAGGAATATCATGTAAGGAAAAATATCCTGTAATTAAATTACATCTAGAAAGTAATACTTTAGAAAATTAATTGTAAGGCTAAAAGCAAGACACCCATGAAAAACACACAAGGTGTCAAAACAAGCCAGAGGAAAATCATTTGGGCAAAAAATGAAATAGGATCCCAAGTCAAATTTATAGAAAATATTCCTTTATTAACTTTTGGTCGAGAATATGTTTGTATATTTTCAGAAAACAACTCTGAGACCATGTGGATTCCAGCAACAGAGAGGAATCGACAGGACTACTCCAGCCATGAAGACAGAAGAGAAGCAGTCCAGAGATGGAAGACGCTGATGTGGCCTTCCCATACTAGCAGTTAGCAGCTGTGCATCACTGCAGGTTGCCCAGGACCAAACCAGAGAGAGGCGGACCTGCATTACCACCATTTGTCCACCATCCAGAACTGTAATGTCAGTGCTGAAATGTACACATAAGGAACTGTTGGATATTGAAATTGGGTCTCAAAAGAAACTCACTACAGATCGATTCATTTGCCTTTCACTGTAACTGTCATTGCTTGTCTCATTTTCGGTTCTTATAAGTGTATTTCTAATAGCACATGATCTCACTCATCTAGGGGAAATAATGAACAACATAGGCTGATGAACAAGAACAGATCCAGAAACAAGGAGGCATGGATCAGACTGTCGGGCCTCAGAGGGAGGGTAGGGAAGGGTGGGGGTGAAGGGGAGCGATCAACCAAAGGACTTGTGTGCAAGCATATGAGCCTAACCAGCGGTTAAGGACAACAGGGAGTTGGGGGCAGGTGTGGGGAGGGGTGTGGGCTGGGAATGGGGGGGATGAGGACAAATATGTGATACCTTAATCAATAAAGAAATTAAAAAATAAAAAATATATATTGCTGGATCAAAAAAATAAAAATAAAAAAATAAAAGCTCACTGTAAAAAAAAAAAGACCTATATGCAAAAAACTACAGGACACTGGAAAAAGAGATAGAGGAAGACATAAACAGATGGAAGAACATACCGTTTGCATGGATTGGTAGAATCAATATCATCAAAATGTCCATACTACCCAAAGCAATCTATCAATTCAATGCAATCCCCATTAAAATACCAACAGCATATTTCACAGACCTAGAATGAACTTTCCAAAAATTCATCTGGAATAAAAAAAGACCCCGAATAGCGGCAGCAATCCTGAGAAAGAAGAACAAAGTAGGTGGGATCTCAATACCAGATATCAGGCTGTATTACAAAGCCACTGTTCTCAAAACAGCCTGGTACTGGCATAAGAACAGACATATAGATCAATGGAATAGAATAGAGAATCCAGAAATCGACCCAAACCACTATGCCCAATTAATATTTGACAAAGGAGGCATGAACATAAAATGGAGTCAAGACAGTCTCTTCAACAAATGGTGTTGGGAAAATTGGACAGATATATGCAAAAAAATGAAACTAGACCACCAACTTACACCATACACAAAAATAAATTCAAATTGGATAAAGGACTTCAACATAAGACAGGAAACCATAAAAATACTAGAGGAATCCACAGGCAGCAAAATCTCAGACATATGCTGAAGCAATTTCTTCACTGATACTGCTCCTAGGGCAGTGATGGGCAAACTTTTGAGCTTGGTGTGTCAAACTTCGCCAAAAAACTGAGCATAACTCAGGTAGTGTGTCACTTTGAGGGAAAAACTAACTCCAAGACTCTAGTCGCAAATGTTTCATCCTCAGGAGCAGCAAATGTTTCATCCTCGGCATGCGGCCACGTGTCATCAGAAATGGCTACGCATGTCAGTGCTGACACGTGTGTCATAGGTTCGCCATCACTGTCCTAGGGCAATGGAAACTAAAGAGAAAATAAATAAATGGGACTACATCAAAATAAAAAGCTTTTGCACACCAAAAACCATCAACAAAACAACAAGAAAGCCCACTGCATGGGAGAACATATTTGCCAATGTCATCACCGATAAGGGTTTAATCTCCAACATTTACAGGTAACTCATACAACTTAACAAAAGGAAGATAAACAATCCAATCAAAAAATGGGAAACGGACCTAAATAGATACTTTTTGAAAGAAGACAGAAGGAAGGCCAAGAGACATATGAAAACAAGCTCAAAGTCACTAATTATCCGAAAGCTGCAACTAAAAACGACAATGCGGTATCATCTCACACCTGTCAGAATGGCTATCACCAACAAATCAATAAACGACAAGTGTTAGTGAGGATGTGGAGAAAAAGGAACTCTTTTGCATTGCTGGTGGGAATGCAGACTGGTGCAGCCACTGTGGAGAACAGCATGGAGTTTCCTCAAAAAAATAAAAATGGCACTCCCATTTGATCCAGTGATTCCACTTCTAGGAGTATACCCCAAGAAGCTAGATACACCAATCAGAAAGGATATATGCACCCCTATGTTCATAGCAGCACAATTTACCATAGCTAAGATTTGGAAACAGCCTAAGTGCCCATCAGCAGATGAGTGGATTAAAAAACTGTAGTACATCTACAAAATGGAATACTATGCTGCGGTGAAAAAGAAGGAATTTTTACCATTTCCAACAGCATGGATGGAACTGGAGAGCATTATGCTAAGTGAAATAAGCCAGTCAGAGAAAGATAAATACCACATGATCTCACTCATTTATGGAATATAATGAAAACATAAACTGATGAACAGGGACAGATCGGGACAGAGAAGCATTGATCATACTGTCAAACCTCAGAGGGAAGGTAGGGGAGTGTGGGGGTAAGGGGATGAGATCAACCAAAGGACTTGTATGCATGCATATAAGCCTAACCAATGGACACAAACACCAGGGGGTTGAGGGCATGAGTGGAGGGTGGTTTGGGGGGTTAATGGAGGGATTAGGACACATATGTAATACCTTAATCAATAAAGAAATTTAAATAAATAAATAATTAAAATAAAATTCTCAACAAAATACAAGCAAGTCAGATCCAGCAATATATTAAAAAGTTCATACTCCATGACCAAGTGGCATTTATTCCAAGGGTGAAAGGCTGGTACAATATTTGCAAATCAATAAATGTGATATATCATATAAACAAATTTAAAGACAAAAATCACATGATCATATCAATAGACACAGAAAAAGCTTTTGACAAAATCCAACACCCAGTTTTGATAAAAACTCTCATCAAAGTGGGAATAGAGGGAGCATATCTCAACATGATCAAGGCTATATATGACAAACCTACAGCCAACATCATACTCAATGGGCAAAAACTAAAACCATTTCCCCTAAGAACCGGAACAAGACAGGGATTCCATTTTCACCACTCTTATTCAACATAGTACTGGAAGTCTTAGCCGCAGCAATAAGACAAGAAGAAATAAAAGGTATCCAAATTGGAAAGGAGGAAGTAAAACTCTCATTATTTGCGGATGACATGATATTGTACATAGAAGCCCTAAAGACTCCACCAAAAATGTACTAGATTTAATAAATCAATTTGGCAATGTAGGAAGATACAAAACCAACATCCAAAAATCAATAGCTTTTTTATACACCAACTAGAGGCCCAGTGTACAAATTCATGCACGTGTGGGGTCCCTCAGTCTGGCTGGTGATCAGGGCCAGCGGGCGGGAGGGAGGGGAAAGGGACCATGGGAGGTTGGCTAGCTGTGGGAGGTTGGCTGTGGGAGTGCACTGACGACCAGGGGGCAGCTCCTGTACTGAGTGTCTGCCCCTGGTGGTCAGTGCGTGTCATAGCTACCTGCTGGTCGTCTGGTCGTCTGGTTGTTCAGTCCTAACGATCGCTTAGGCTTTTATATATATAGATAATGAATTCTCAGAAAGAGAAGCTAAACAAAAACCCTATTTACTATTGCAACAAAAAATTAAAATACTTAGGAATAAATTTATTTTTATTTATTATTTATTTATTTATTTATTTTTAAATTTCTTTATTGATTAAGGTATCACATATTTGTCCTCATCCCCCCATTCCCAGCCCACCCCCCTTCCCACACATACCCCCACCCCCATGTTGTCCTTAACTGCTGGTTAGGCTCATATGTTTGCACACAAGTCCTTTGGTTGATCTCTCCCCTTTACTCCCACCCTCCCTTACCCTCCCTCTGAGGCCCGACAGTCTGATCCATGCCTCCTTGTTTCTGGGTCTGTTCTTGTTTATCAGTCTATGTTTTCATTATTTCCCCTAGATGAGTGAGAACATGTGCTATTAGAAATACACTTATAAGAACCGAAAATGAGACAAGCAATACTGGTTATGTTGACAGGCAAATGAATCGGTCTGTAGTGAGTTTCTTTCTGGGCCAACAGTTCTTTTGAGACCCAATTTCAAGTCACACAGTTCCTTATGTGTACATGTCAGCCATGACATTTCAGTTCTGGATGGTGGACAAATGGTGGTACTGCTGGTCTGACCCTCTCTGGTTTGGTCCTGGGAAACCTGTAGTGACACACAGCAGTTAACTGCTAGTATGGCAAGGCGGCGTCAGCATCTTCCATCTCTGGACTGCTTCTCTTTTGTCTTCATGGCTGGAGTAGTCCTGTCGATTCCTCTCTGTTGCTGGAATCCACATGGTCTAGGAGTTGTTTTCTGAAAATATACAAACATATTCTCGACCAAAAGTTAATAAAGGAATATTTTCTATAAATTTAACTTAGGATACTATTTCATTTTTTTCCCAAATGATTTTCCTCTGGCTTGTTTTGACACCTTGGGTGTTTTTCATGGGTGTCTTGCTTTTAGCCTTACAATTAATTTTCTAAAGTATTACTTTCTAGATGTAATTTAATTACAGGATATTTTTCCTTACATGATATTCTTCTACTACCGCCCCCCTTTTTTGATTTAAATATTAGGATGCTTTTGAAAATTTTATAATGTAGTCTTGATGGCTATTAAATTTTAATTTTTTGCACTATAATATTACTGTTTTAGGTTCATTACATGGTATGCATTTTTATCATGAGAAGAACTACCAATAAAAATTTTAGTTAACACTTTAGGAACACCTTTTTGTCCAGTACAATTAATTTTTCTAGAATATTCGCTTGTTTCAACTAGCCAATTTAAATTTGCCTGAAAACTTGACTACTATTTTACTGTCAAATTTATTACACTAACAACAATCTTATTTTACCCTGTAAATATTAGTGGAAAAGATAATTTTCCTTCTTGAGTAGGTCCTGAGCATTCCTGGTGGTAGGCTGGATTTAGATATCATAAACCCACTTCCCCACACCATGGGTACAAGACAACTCAAACAATTCTTGTTGGAGTGAGAAGGCAGCTGCTGTCAGCCAAGTCTCTGTCGGTCACCTGGGTCCTGATCTGAGCTGGGCATGGGAAGCACGAAGCAGCCATGGGAGCAGGAGACCTCCCTCAGAAGGGGCTAGGGTTCAGGCCCCTGAAATGTGGGGGGGGGGGGTGTGGGTTTGTGCCCCACCTCTGTTGATCCCCAAATTCTCTCCTGATGGCCCCTCTGCGACTGTGCCTGTCTTAGGTTGTTCCTCCCTTGGAGAATCTTACCCGTTTCTGGCTAACCAGCCATCCTCCAGGGCCAAGCAGGGTGATGTAAGATACAGTTTTGTCTCCTTGGTAACTTATGCCCCCATGGCCTCCATGCCCAGCACCTGCCTTGGGATTCCCTCGCCTGCTGGTGGGGCCCCAGCACGGATCACATGTCTTGTGGAACCCGGGTTTCTTCTCCAGGGAGGGCTCAGTTCACCCCACTGGGTGAGAGACAGATCCATGGCACCAGTCATCAGGAGACTTCAACCTCGACATGAACAGAGAGCTCATGCAACAGCTGTGAGCAATTGAATTGTGAGAAGAGGGTCTCTCTTGGCCTAAAGGGTAAGAGGGACCAATATAGAATGCTCAGGTGCCTTCCCAGGAGGCCCTCTACACAATGAGAAGGATTAAATCCTTACATGTCCTTTTTAAATTGCTGCCATTCAAAGAACTAGTTTGTACGTTTGCTTGGGATAATTGTATATTATGCTGTTGTAATTCTAAAGCATCAAGAGATGTGTTAAGTTTGTCTCCAAGCACCAAACAGATGATTTTTTTTATCCCCAAGGGTGCGAGGAACTATTATAAGTACTGGGGGTGATCCAAATCTGGGGAAAAATTTAATGATAGTGTAGAATAACATCATGTAAGGATATTCTTTGTTCTAGTCCATGGCAATTCCCTTTCAAACTGGCTGTCCATTTCTTTTTATATAGACAAGGTCTTAGTTACATTTTCGGCACCTCTACCGGGGGCAAGTAGTGATAGTAGTGACACCCTTTCTTTGGTGTCCACACAAGCCAGAAACCTCTCTTTAATTGTACACACAAAGGGGCATTGTTTTGATTTCGTGTCATACAAAAGGGAAGCTGGGTGGAGACCCCTGTGTATTTATACTTTCTTGCCCCATCCATGGACCTCCTGGATGACCAAGGTGCTTGGTATTATTGGTAACTACATTAGTCAGGGGATCAGCCCACGTAAGGGGTCTTACCCATGAAGGAGCATAAGTCCAAAATACTTACCCTCTTGTTCCAGGTAAAATTACCGTACTTCTGATGATTGCTAGCGTGGCTAGAAAGGCATTCTCAGGCATTCTTGGCTTTCTGGTTACCTCACAATTTCTTCCCTGAGGTTTGACGTTCTGATTGATGTTTCTCTGTTTCTGGATCTATTTTTTCCCCCATCAGTTTATGTTGTTCATTATATTCCACAAATGAGTGAGATCATGTGATATTTATCTTTCTCTGCCTGGCTTATTTCACTAAGCATAATGTTCTCCATCTCCATCCATATTGTTGCAAGTGGTAAGAGCTCCTTCTTTTTTACTGCAGCGTAGTATTCCATTGTGTAGATGTACCACAGTTTTTTTAATCCACTCATCTGCTGATGGGCACTTAGGTTGTTTCCAAATCTTAGCTATGGTGAATTGTGCTGCTATGAACAAAGGGGTGCATATATCCTTTCCGATTGATGTTTCCAGTTTCTTGGGATATATTCCTAGAAGTGGGATCACTGGGTCAAATGGGAGTTCTATTTTTAGTTTTTTAAGGAAACTCCATACTGTTCTCCACAGTGGCTGCACCAGTCTGCATTCCCACCAGCAGTGCACGAGGGTTCCTTTTTCTCCACATCCTCGTCAGCATTTGTCATTTGTTGACTTGTTGATAATGGCCATTCTGACAGGTGTGAGATGGTACCGCATTGTTGTTTTGATTTGCATCTCTCTAATGATTAGTGATTTAGAGCAGGTTTTCATATGTCTCTTGGCCTTCCTTCTGTCTTCTTTCGAAAAGTGTCTATTTAGATCAGTTGCCCATTTTTTTATTGGGTTGTTTATCTTCTTTTTGTTAAGCTGCATGAGTTCCCTGTAAATGTTGGGGATTTAAACCCTTATCGTTGACATCATTGGCACATATGTTCTCCCATGTAGTGGGCTTTCTTGTTGTTTTATTGATGGTTTCCTTTGCTGTGCAAAAGCTTTTTATTTTGATGTAGTCCCATTTGTTTATTTTCTCTTTAGCTTCCATTGCCCTAGGAGCAGTATCAGCGAAGAAGTTCTTTTGGCATATGTCAGAGATTTTTCTGCCTGTAGATTCCTCTAGTATTTTTATGGTTTCCTGTCTTATGTTTAAGTCCTTGATCCATTTTGAGTTTATTTTTGTGTATGGTGTAAGTTGGTGGTCTAGTTTCATTTTATTTGCATGTATCTGTCCAATTTCCCAACACCATTTGTTGAAGAGACTGTCTTGACTCCATTGTATGTTCATGCCTCCTTTTTCAAATATTAATTGAGCATAGTGATTTGGATCGATTTCTGGGTTCTCTATTCTAGTCCATTGATGTATATGTCTGTTCTTGTGCCAATACCAGGCAGTTTTGAGAATAGTGGCTTTGTAATACAGCTTGAAATCTGGTATGGAGATCCCACCTACTTTGTTCTTCTTTCTCAGGATTGCTGTGGCTACTCGGGGTCTTTTTTTATTCCAGATGCATTTTTGGAAAGTTCGTTCTAGGTCTGTGAAGTATGCCATTGGTATTTTAATGGGAAGTGCATTGAAATTATAGATTGCTTTGGGTAGTATGGACATTTTGATGATGTTGATTCTACCAATCCATGAACATGGTATGTTCTTCCATCTGTTTATGTCTTCCTCTATCTCTTTTTTCAGTGTTGTGTAGTTTTCCGCGTATAGGTCTTTTACCTCCTTAGTTCAGTTTATTCCTAGGTATCTTAATTTTTGTGGTGTGATGGTAAATGGGATTGCTTTTTTAGTCTCTCTTTCTGTAAGTTCATTATTGGTGTATAGAAATGCCATAGATTTCTTAGCATTTATTTTGTATCCTGCTACTCTGCCAAATTCATTTATTAAGTCTAATAGTTTTTTGATGAAATCTGTAGGGTTTTCTATGTACAGTATCATGTCATCTGTGAATAAGGACAGTTTTACTGCTTCTTTTCCAATTTGGATGACTTTTATGTCTTGTACTTGTCTAATCGCCATGGCTAATACTTCCAGTACTATGTTGAACAGGAATGGTGAGAGTGGGCATCCCTATCTTGTTCCTGTTCTTAGGGGAAATGGTTTTAGTTTTTGTCCATTGAGTATGATGTTGGCTGTTGGTCTGTCATATATGGCTTTTATTATGTTGAGGTGTGATCCTTCTATTCCCACCTTGTTGAGAGTTTTTTATCAAGAAAGGGTGTTGGATTTTGTCAAATGCTTTTTCTGCATCAATTGATATGACTATGTTATTTTTATCTCTCAATTTGTTTATGTGATGTGTCACGTTTATTGATTTGTGGATATTGTACCATCCTTGCATCCCCGGGATAAATCCTACTTGGTCATGGTGTATGATCTTTCTGATGTATTGCTGGATCTTATTTGCTAGAATTTTGTTGAGGATTTTTGCATGTATGTTCATGAGGGATATTGGCCTGTAATTCTCTTTCATTGTGTTGTCTTTATCTGGTTTTGGTATTAGGGTAATGCTGGCTTCATAGAATGAGCCTGGAAGAGTTCCTTCCTCTTGAATTTTTTGGAATAGTTTGAGGAGGATAGGTTTTAGTTCTTCCTTGAGTGTTTGGTGTAACTCTCCTGTGAAGCTGTCTGGCCCTGGGCTTTTGTGTGCTGGAAGCTTTTTGATGACTGCTTCAATTTTTTTCCATAGTTATCGGCCTATTGAGATTTTTAGAATCTTCCTGATTGAGTTTTGGAAGGTTGTATTTTTCTAGGACTATGTCCATTTCCTTCAGGTTGTCTAGTTTGTTGGAGTAGAGTTGTTCATAATATTTTTTAACAATCCTTTGTATTTCTGTGGCGTCTGTTGTTATTTCGCCTCTCTCATTTCTGATTTTGTTTATTTGGGTCCTTTCTCTTTGCTTCTTGGTGAGCCTGGCTAGAGGTTCATCAATCTTGTTTATCCTTTCAAAGAACCAGCTCTTGGTTTCATTGATCTTTTGAATTGGTTTTTTTTGTTTTGTTTTGTTTTGGTCTCTGTGTCATTTATTTCTGCTCTGATCTTTATTATCTCCTTCCTTCTGCACACTCTGGGCTTTTCTTGTTGCTCTCTTTCTAATTCTTTGAATTGTAGAGTTAGATGATTTACTACCATTTTTTCTTGTTTTCTGAGGTAGGCCTGTAGAGCTATAAACTTCCCTCTCAGGACTGCTTTCATTGTATCCCATAGATTTTGGATTGTTGTGTTTTTATTTTCATTATTTTCCAGGATGTTTTTAATTTCTTCTTTGATCTCTTTGATAACCCAATCATTATTTAATAGCATGCTATTCAGCTTCCAAGTGTTTGAGTTTTTTGGATTGTTTTTATTGTAGTTTATTTCTAATTTTATTCCATTGTGGTCTGAGAAGATGCTTGTATGATTTCAATCTTCTTGAATTTGGGGAGACTTTGCTTGTGACCCAATATGTGGTCTATTTTTGAAAACGTCCCATGTGCACTTGAGAAGAATGTATATTCCTTGGCTTTGGGGTGAAATGTTGTGAAGATGTCAGTTAAGTCCGTCTGATCTACTGAGTCATTTAGGATTGCTGTATCTTTGCTGATTTTTCGTCTAGAGGATTTATCCAATGATGTCAATGGTGTATTGGAGTCCCCTACTATGATTGTATTGTCAATCTCTCCCTTGATATATTCCAGGCATTTTGTTATTTATTTGGGTGCTCCTGCATTGGGTGCATATATGTTTATCAGGGTTATATCCTTTTGTTGTATTTATCCCTTTAGTATTATGAAGTGGCCTTCCTTATCTCTTGTTATGGCTTTCCCTTTGAGGTCTATTTTGTCAGATATAAGTATTGCTACTGCAGCTTTTTTTTCATTTCCATTTGCCTGAAAGATATTTTTCTATCCCTTCAATTTCAGTCTGTGTGAGTCCCTTGTTCTGAGATGGGTCTCTTGTAGACAGCATATATATGGGTCGTGGTTTTTTTATCCATTCAGCCACCCGATGTCTTTTTATTGGAGCATTTAGTCTGTTTATGTTTAAAGTTATTACTGAAAGGTAGTTGTTTGTAGGAATTTCTATTTTTGTGCCTGTGTTCCTTCTTACCTTTTTATTTCTTCTTTTTACAGCAGTCCCTTTAGCATTTCTTGCATTGCTGGTTTGGTGGTGATAAACTCCCTTAGCCTTTTTTTTTTTTTTTTTTTTTTTTTTTGTCTGTGAGCCTCCTGATTTCCCCTTCAATTTTGATTGATAGTCTTGCTGGATAGAATATTCTTGGATTCAGTCCTTTGCTTTGCAACATTTTGTATACCTCCTTCCATTCCCTTCTAGCTTGATGTGTTTCTGTTGAGAAATCATTTGATAATCTGATGGGGGATCCTTTGTAGGTAACTCTCTGTCTCTCTCTTGCAGCCTTTAAGATTCTCTCTTTGTTGTTAATATTTGCCTTTGAAATTATGAAGTGTCTTGGTGTGGGTCTTTTGGGATTGCTCTTGCTTGGGACTCTCTGTACTTGTGTAACTTTTTTCTTCCCCATATCCGGGAAGTTTTCTGTCATTATTTCTTCAAATAGATTTTCTAATCCTTGCTGCTCTTCTTGTCCTTCTGGCAGCCCTGTTATATGTATGTTACTTTGTTTCATGTTGTCCCAAAGCTTCCTTAGGCTCTCCTCCTGCTTTTTAATTTTTTTTTCTCCAGTTGCTATTCAGATTGAGCTTGTTTCTGTACCTGATCTTCTAACTCACTAATTCGGTCCTCTGCTTCTTCTAGTCTACTGTTGAAACTTTCCATGGTGTTTTTGATTGTAGCTATATAACTTTTCATTTCTTTCTGATTCTTGCATAGGTTTTGATTTTCTCATCCATCCTATGAATGACTTGCATGACCATTACTCTGAATTCTTTTTCGGTCATGTTGCATGCTTCAATTTCACCAATTTCCTTTCTTGGTGACTCCTCGTTTTCTTTCCTCTGGGGATTGTGTTGTCTCCCCATTCTGACTATCACCAGAAGGTTCAAACTTCGAGTTGCGTGGACCTGGGCTGTGTGCAGTGGGAGCTTCGCAACACCCAGGTGTCACTGAAGTGCTCCGACACTAGGACGTGTGACTGCCATGGGTTGGTGGGAACCAGGCTCACCCAGAGTCAGTGTTACCAGCGCTCAGTGTGGTCTCGTGAGCGCACCTAGAATCAGGGACCCCGCCTGCACCGCGCTGTTGGCGTGTGCCAATAATCAGAGTCCCCTAGCGCATGCCAGGAGTAAGAGTTCCCCTATGTCTGCACCAAGAATCAAGTATCAGAGTCTCTGTTGCTTTGTGCAGCCTCCAGCTGAGAATCAGGGTCCCTGTGTGTGCATGCACCAAGAATTGGAGACACTGGCTCTTAGTGGGAGTGCACTGGGAATCAGGGATCCCAGGCATACGCGATAAGAAACAGAGTCAAGTCAGTGATGCTCAGTGCTGCCTCCCGCCCAGAGAATCGGGGTCCTGGTCAGCTTGGGGAACTGGGTTGCACAGTAACACTGTTTCAGCCGGAGGTCTGCTCCTGCACTGCGGAAAACAGACTTCTGTGTGCGCTTGCCCAGAATCTAAGTCAGGTGGCACTGGTGTCCTGCGTGGGCTTCAGGTTTGGTCACCCAATTGCGTTGTAAGGAGCAGATTCCCAGTGTCTGTGCATGTGCAGGCTCAAATTCCTGTAGCGGCACTGTAGCCCATGTGAGGGGCGGGTCTATCAGTTATTATGGTGCTGCCCACGAGCCTTCTGGGAGGGGGATAGGCTTTGTGACTCACAGAAATCTGTGTCCGGGATGTCTGGATTCTCGTTGTCTGTTGTTCTGCAGCTGTGGTCACAGGTCTTTGTCCCTGGTGGCTGCAGGGTCCTGGTTTGCATCTGAGACCAGACTGGGTGGTGCTGAGGCCAGGATCCTAGTCTCAAGCAGCTCTGTTTCTCAAGATGGCGTGGTCTCTGTGCCCACACTGGCTGCCCAGAAGTGTCTGCGTTGTGCGTGGGGCTCCACCATCTAAGACTGCCTGGTTTGGCAGCCCCTTGGAAGACCTGCAGAATCTGTCCTTAGCTCATACACACACACACCACACACGTCCACACACTCCTCTATTGCCACCACACTCGCTCACACTCTCTCCCTCCCTATCTTCCTGCTGGTCGCCATCTTCTGTCCAGCCTTGTTGCAAATTTTAGCATCTATGTTCATTAGGGATATTGGCCTGTAATTCTCTTTCTTTGCAGTGTCTATCTGGTTTTGGAATTAGGATAATGCTGGCCTCATAAAAAGAGCTTGGAAGTGTTCCTTCCTCTTGGATTTTTAAAAAAAGTTTGAGGAGTATAGATGTTAGTTCTTCTTTGAATGTTTGGTAAAACTCCCCTATGAAGCCATCTGGACCCAGGCTTTTGTTTGCTGGGAGTTTTTTTTATTACTGCTTCTATTTCATCAGTTATTATTGGCCTATTCAGGTTTTCTGATTCTTCCTGATTCAGTTCTGGGAAATTGTATTTTTCTATGAATTTGTCCATTTCATCCACATTGTCCAGCTTGCTAGCATATAGTTGTTCATAGTATTTTCTTAAAATCCTTTGTATTTCTGTGGTGTCAGTGGTTACTTCTCCACATTCATTTCTGATTTTATTTGGGTCCTCTCTCTTTGTTTCTTGATGAGTCTGGCTAACAGTTCATCAATCTCATTTATCCTTTCAAAGACCCAGCTCTTGGTTACATTTATTTTTTGTATTGTTTTTATAGTCTCTATGTCATTTAGTTCTGCTCTAATCTTTACTATTAACTTCTTTCTACTTACTCTGGGCTGTCCTTGTTGTTCTCTTTCTAATCTTTCAAGTTGTCGGATAGTTTGTTATTAACTTTACTTGTTTTTGTTGTTGTTGTTTTTTTGAGGTAGGCCTGTAATACTATGAACTTCCCTCTCAGGACTGCTTTTGCTATTTTCCAGAGATTTTGTGTTGTTGTGTGTTCATTTTCTTTTGTTTCCAGGAAGTTTTTTAAATTTTTTCTTGATCTTGTTGGTAAACCATTCATTTATACTATGTTTAATAACATACTATGTGTCCTCCATGTGTTTGAATGTTTTCTGGGGTGTTTTTGCTGTAGTTGATTTCTAATTTTATTCCACTGTGATCTGAGAAGATGCTTGACATGATTTCAATCTTCTTGAACTTCTAGAGACTTGTTTTGTGTCCTAACATGTGGTCTATCTTTGTGAATGACCCATGTGCACTTGAGAAGAATGTATATTCTGAAGCTTTGGGGTGAAATGGTCTATAAATGTCAATTAAATCCATCTGATCCAGTGTGTCATTTAGAGGCACTGTATCCTTGTTAATTCTTCATCTGGAAGATCTATCCAGTAAAGTCAGCGGGGTGCTAAAGTCCCAGACTATGACTATATTGTTGCCTATCTCTCCCTTAAAGTCCTACAGAAGTTTATATATATATATATATATATATATATATATATATATATATATATATATATATATATATATATATATTTAGGTGCTCCTATATTGGGTGCATATATGGTTACCAGGGTTATATCCTCTTGTTGGATCAATCCCTTTAGTATTAGTAGTGACCTTTGTTTTCCCTTATGATGGCCTTCCTTTTGAAATCTATTTTGTCAGATATGAATATTGCTACCCCAGCTTTTTTTTCTTTTCCATTTGCATGGAAAAATTTTTTCCATCCCTTCACTCTCATCCTGTGTGAGTCTTTTGTTCTGAGGTGGGTCTTTTGTAGACAGCATATATTTGGGTCATGTTTTTGTATCCATTCAGCTACCCTATGCCTTTTGATTGGAGCATTTAATCTATTTACATTTAAGGTTATTATTGATAGGTACTTATTTATTGCCACTTTAATTCTGTATGGCTAGGTTTCTCTCTCTATTTCTTCTTCTCATTACAGTAGTACCTTTAGCATTTCTTATAATGTTGGCTTGGTGGTGATATACTCCTTTAGCCTTTTTTTGTCCAGGAAGCTTCTTATTTCACTATCTATTTTGAATGATAACCTTGCTGGACAAAGTAATCTTGGTTTCAGATCCTTGTTTTCCATTACCTTGAATACTTCATGCCATTTTCTTATGGCCTGTAGAGTTTCTGATAAGAAGTCAGGTGTCATACTTATTGGAGCTCTTTTGTAGGTAATAGTTTGCTTTTTGTCTTGCTGCCTTTAAGATTCTTTTTCTTTTTTTTCTTTTTTTTTTTTTTCTTTATTTTAATTTTATTTTTCAATTACAGTTTAAGTTCAATATTACTTTTTTTTTTTTCCAATTTTTTTATTAAGGTATTATATGTGTACATATCTTACCATTGCCCCCCCACCCCACTCCCATATATGCCCTCACCCCCCAGAGTTTTGCGTCCATTGGTTATGCTTATATGCATGCATACAAGTCCTTTGATTGATCTCTTATCTTCCCCACCTCTCCCTAACCTTCCTGCTGTAATTTGACAGACTGTTTGATGCTTTACTGCCTCTGTATCTATCTTTTTGTTCAAGTTTTTAATGTCCTTTATTATCCATAAATGAGTGAGATCATGTGGTATTTTTCTTTCATTGACTTGCTTATTTCACTTAACATAATGTTCTCCAATTCCATCCAGGTTGCTGCAAATGGTAAGAATTCCTTCTTTTTTATGGCAGCATAATATTCCATTGTGTAGATGTACCATAGTTTTCTGATCCAGTCATCTGCTGATGGGCACCTAGGCTGTTTCCAGATCTTAGCTATTGTAAATTGTGCTGCTATGAACATAGGGGTGCATATTTCCTTTCTTATTGGTGTTCCCAGTTTCTTAGGATATATTCCTAGGAGTGGGATTACTGGGTCAAATGGGAGTTCCATTTTCAGTTTTTTGAGGAAACTCCATACTGTTCTCCACAGTGGCTGCACCAGTCTGCATTCCCACCAGCAGTGCACGAGGGTTCCTTTTTCTCCGCATCCTCGCCAACACTTGTCGTTTGTTGATTTGTTGATGATAGCCATTCTGACAGGTGTGAGATGATAGCGCATTGTTGTTTTGATTTGCAGCTCTCGGATAATTAGTGACTTTGAGCATGTTTTCATGTGTCTCTTGGCCTTCCTTCTGTCTTCTTTGGAAAAGATTCTATTTAGGTCCGTTGCCCATTTTCTTATTGGATCATTTATCTTCCTTTTATTAAGTTGTATAAGCTGCCTGTAGATGTTGGAGATTAAACCTTTATCAGTGATGCCATTTGCAAATATGTTCTCCCATGCAGTGGGCTTTCTTGTTGTTTTGTTGATAGTTTCTTTTGCTGTAAAAAAGCTTTTTATTTTGATGTAGTCCCATTTGTTTATTTTCTCTTTAGCTTCCATTGCCCTAGGGGCAGTATCGGTGAAGAAGTTCTTTTGACATATGTCTGAGATTTTGCTGCCTGTGGATTCCTCTAGTATTTTTATGGTTTCCCGTCTTATCTTTAAGTCCTGTATCCATTTTGAGTTTATTTTTGTGTATGGTGTAAGTTGGTGATCTAGCTTCATTTTTTTGCATGTGTCTGTCCAATTTTCCCAACACCATTTATTGAAGAGACTGTCTTTATTCCATTGTATGTTCATGCCTCCTTTGTCAAATATTAATTGAGCATAGTGGTTTGGATCAATATCTGGATTCTCTATTCTGTTCCATTGATCTATATGTCTGTTCTTGTGCCAGTACCAGGCTGTTTTGAGAATAGTGGCTTTGTAATACAGCTTGAAATCTGGTATTGAGATCCCTCCTACTTTATTCTTCTTTCTCTCAAGATTGCTGTGGCTATTCGGGGTCTTTTTTTATTCCAGATGAATTTTTGGAGAGTTCTTTCAAGGTCTGTGAAATATGCCGTTGGTATTTTAATGGGGAGTGCATTGAATCTATAGATTGCTTTGGGTAGTATGGACATTTTAATGATGTTGATTCTACCAATCCATGAACATGGTATGTTTTCTTCCACCTGTTTACGTCTTCCTCTATCTCTTTTTTCAGTGTCCTGTAGTTTTCCGTGTATAGGTCTTTTACCTCCTTAGTTAAGTTTATTCCTAGGTATCTTAATTTTTTTGGTGCGATGGTAAATGGGATTGCCTTTTTAGTCTCTCTGTCTGTAAGTTCACTATTGGTGTATAGAAAGGCCATAGATTTCTTGGCGTTAATTTTGTATCCTGCTACATTGCCGAATTCATTTATTAAGTCTATTAGTTTTTTGACGGAGTCTTTCGGATTTTTTATGTACAATATCATGTCGTCTGCAAATAAAGACAGCTTTACTTGTTCTTTTCCAATTTGGATGCCTTTTATTTCTTCTTCTTGTCTAATTGCATTAGCTAATACTTCCAGTACTATGTCAAACAGGAGTGGTGAGAGTGGGCATCCCTGTCTTGTTCCTGTTCTTAGGGGAAATGTTTTTAGCTTTTGTCCATTGAGTATGATGTTTGCTGTGGGTTTATCATATATAGCTTTTATTATGTTGAGGTATGAGCCTTCCATTCCCACCTTGTTGAGAGTTTTTATCAAGAAAGGGTGTTGGATTTTGTCAAATGCTTTTTCTGCATCAATTGATATGACTATGTGATTTTTATCTCTCAATTTGTTTATGTGATGGATCACGTTTATTGATTTGCGGATATTGTACCATCCTTGCATTCCTGGGATAAATCCTACTTGGTCATGGTGTATGATCTTTCTGATGTGCTGCTGGAGCCGATTTGCTAGAATTTTGTTGAGGATTTTGGCATCTATGTTCATGAGGGATATTGGTCTGTAATTCTCTTTCAATGTGTTGTCTTTATCTGGTTTTGGTATTAGGGTGATGCTGGCTTCATAGAAGGAGCTTGGAAGTGTTCCTTCCTCTTGAATTTTTTGGAATAGTCTGAGGAGTATAGGTTTTAGTTCTTCCTTGAATGTTTGGTAGAACTCTCCTGTGAAGCCATCAGGCCCCGGGCTTTTGTTTGCCGGAAGCTTTTTGATGACTTCTTCAATTTCGTCCATAGTTATTGGCCTATTGAGCTGTTGAGATTCTTCTTGATTGATTTTTGGAAGGTTGTATTTTTCTAGGAATATGTCCATTTCCTCCAGGTTGTCCAGTTTGTTGGAATAGAGCTGTTCGTAGTATTTTGTAACAATCCTTTGTATCTCAGCGGGGTCTGTTGTTATTTCACCTCTTTCATTTCTGATTTTGTTTATTTGGGTCCTCTCTCTTTGCTTCTTGGTGAGCCTGGCTAGAGGTCCATCAATCTTGTTTATCTTTTCAAAGAACCAGCTCTTGGTTTTTGTTGATCTTTTGTATTGTTTCTTTGGTCTCTATGTCATTTATCTCCGCTCTGATCTTTGTTATTTCCTTCCTTCTGGTTACACTGGGCTTTTCTTGCTGCTCTTTTTCTAGCTCTTTGAGTTGTAGGGTTAGGTGATTTATTACCATTGTTTCTTGTTTTTTGCAATAGGCTTGTAGAGCTATGAACTTCCCTCTCAAGACTGCTTTCGCTGTGTCCCATAGATTTTGGATTGTTGTGTTTTCATTGTCATTTGTTGCCATGATGTTTTTTATTTCTTCCTTGATCTCTCTGGTGACCCAGTCCTTGTTTAATAGCATGCTGTTTAGTCTCCATGTGTTTGATTTCTTTGGATTGTATTTATTGTAGTTGATGTCCAGTTTTATGCCACTGTGATCTGAGAAGATGCTTGATATAATTTCTATCTTCTTGAATTTGAAGAGATTTTGCCTGTGACCCAGCATATGGTCTATCTTTGAAAATGACCCATGTGCACTTGAGAAGAATGTATATTCTGTGGCTTTGGGGTGAAATGTTCTGAAGATGTCAATTAATTCCATCTGGTCTAGTGAGTCATTTAGGATTGCTGTTTCTTTGCTGATTTTTTGTTTTTAGAGGATTTGTCCAATGGTGATAGTGGGGTATTAAAGTCTCCTACTATGATTGTATTGCTATTAATCTCTCCCTTGATATCTTCCAGGAGTTTTTTTATGTATTTGGGTGCTCCTATATTGGGAGCGTATATGTTTACCAGAATTATTTCTTCTTGTTGGATTTCTCCCTTTAGTATTATGAAGTGGCCTTCCTTATCTCTTGTTATGGCATTTACTTTGAGGTCTAATTTGTCAGATATAAGTATTGCTACCCCAGCTTTTTTTTTCATTTCCATTTGCCTGGAAGATATTTTTCCATCCCTTCACTTTCAATCTGTGTGAGTCTCTTGTTCTGAGGTGGGTCTCTTGTAGACAGCATATATATGGGTCATGCTTTTTTATCCATTCAGCCACTCGATGTCTTTTGATTGGAGCATTTAGTCCGTTTACATTTAAAGTTATTACTGAAAGGTATTTGTTTGTAGTCATATCTATTTTTGTGTCTGTATTCCTTCTTACCTGTTTATTTCTTCTTTTTACAGTATTCCCTTTAGCAATTCTTGCATTGCTGGTTTGGTGGTGATAAACTCCCTGAGTCTTTTTTTGTCTGCAAAGCTCCTGATTTCCCCTTCAATTTTGATTGATAGTCTTGCTGGATATAGTATTCTTGGATTCAGTCCTTTGCTTTGCAACACTTTGTATACCTCCTTCCATTCACTTCTAGCTTGTTGTGTTTCCGTTGAGTAATCATTTGACAATCTGATGGGTGTTCCTTTGTAGGTAACTCTCTGTCTCTCTCTTGCTGCCTTTAAGATTCTCTCTTTATCATTTATATTTGCCATTGAGATTATGACATGTCTTGGTGTGGGTCTTTTGGGGTTGATCCTGCTTGGGACTCTCTGTACTTGCGTAACTTTTATCTTTCCCATATCCGGGAAGTTTTCTGTCATTATTTCTTCAAATAGATTTTCTAATCCCTGCTGCTCTTCTTGTCCTTCTGGCAGCCCTATTATACGCATGTTACTTCGCTTCATGTTGTCCCGAAGCTCCCTTAGGCTTTCCTCCTGCTTTTTAATTTTTTTCTCCAATTGCTGTTCAGATTGAGCTTGTTTCTGTACCTGATCTTCTAACTCACTAATTCGGTCCTCTGCTTCTTGTAGTCTACTGTTGAAACTTTCCATGGTGTTTTTGATTGTAGCTATATCACTTTTCATTTCTTCCTGATTCTTGCATAAGTTGTTGATTTTCTCATCCATCCGATGTATAAATTCCACAACCATTGCTCTGAACTCCTTTTCGGTCATGTTGCAAGCTTCAGTTTCACTAATTTCCTTTCTTGGCGACTCCACATTTTCTTTCCTCTGTGAGTTATTTCGTTTCCCCATTCTGGCTATCACCAGAAAGCTCAAGCTTCCGTTTGTGTGGACCTCGGCCGTGCGCTGTGGGGACTTCGCTCCACCCGAGTTTCACTGAAGTGCTCTGACACTAGGACGTGTGGCTGCCTTTGGTTGGTGGGAACCAGACTTGCCCAGGGTCAGTGTCCCCAGTGTTCCGTGTGGTCTCGTGTGCACACTTAGAATCAGGGGCCTTGTCAGCACCACACTGTTGGTATGTGCCGAAAATGAGATCCTTAGCATATGCCAGGAGTCAGAGTTTCCCTGTATCTGCACCAAGAATCGAGTGTCAGAGTATCTGTTGCCTTGTGCAGTTTCTCGTTGAGAATCAGGGTCCCTGTGTGTGCATGCACCAACAATTGGGGTCGTTGGCTCTTAGTGTGAATGCGCTGTGAGTCAGGGATCCCAGGCAGCTGTGTTCGGCGTGCCAAATTCCCCTGAAGTGGAGCTGTGTCCTGTGTGTGCTCTCTCTACTGAGCCAAACCGGCTAGGGCGCACACTCTCAAATCCCTGAAGGTGAGCTGCCTTTGTGCACTCTCCCAGAATCCCCGAAGAGGGGCGGAGTCCGTCCTGCGCGCCAAATTCCCCAAAGGGAAGCCCCTTTGTGCACGCTCTAAGATTCCCCGAAGGGGAGCTGTGACCCGCAAGCCAAATTCCCCTCAATTCCCCGAAGGGGAGCCCTCTGTGCGCACTGACAGATTTCCCCGAAGGTGAGCTGCTTCTGTCCTGTGCGCCAAATTCCCTAAGGCGGAGCGCGCGTCCCTGCGCAAAGCTCTGCAGCTTGAGCGAGGGGCGTGTCTATTAGTTACTATGGCGCTATCAGCGTGCGCCTGCGGGGAGGGGGGTAGGCTCTTTGACTCACGGGAATCTGCCGGGAAGTCTGGATTCTTGTTGTTTCTTCCACTGAAGCTGTGATAGGAGTTCTCTGTCCCCAGTGGCTGCAGGGTCCTGGTTTGTGTCAGAAGCCAGGATCCGAGTCTCAGGCAGCTCTGTTTCTCAAGATGGTGTGGTCTCCGCGTCCGCACCAGCCGCCGAGAAGTGTCTGCTTTGTGCGCGGGGCTCCGTCGTCTAGGACTGCCCGGTTAGGCAGCCCCTTGGAAGCCCTGCAGAATCTAACTGACCCTAGCTCATACCCACACACACACCACTCACGTCTACACGTCTACACTCTCCTCTATGGGTTCCTCACTCACACTCTCTCTCTCCCTACCTTCTTGCCGGTCGCCATCTTTTCCGGATCAAGATTCTTTTTCTTTAATTTTGGCATTTCAATTATGATGTGTCTGGGTATGAGCCTGTTTAGAATCTTCTTGCTTGGGACTCTCTGTGCCTCTTGAACTTGTGTGACTTTTTCCTTCACATGTTAAGGATGGTTCCTGCCATTTTTTTCAAACACATTCTCTATCCCTTCCTCCCTTTCTGCCTCTTCTGACACACTTACTATGTGAATATTGTTATGTTTCATGTTGTCCCTTAGCTCTCTTAAGCTGTCCTCTTGTTTTTTAATTGTTTTTTTCTTTTTGGTTCTCTGATTGAGTGATTTTTTTTTCTACCCTGTCTTCTAATTCACTGATCCGATCCTCAACTTCCCCTAATCTGCTGTGTATTTCTTCCAATTGTTCTATATTTGTGCTATGTCATTCTTTATTTCTGTTTTCATAGTTACTATATCTTTTCTCATGCTGTTGAGTATCTTTACCATCATTATTCTGAACTCTATATCAGATAAATTTCTTATCTCCATTTAATTTATCTCTTCTTCTGATGAATTCTTTTGTTCTTTCATTTGGGTGTTGTGTCTTTTTCTCCCCATTTTGGTGCCTGTTTGGGTTTGTGACTATGTACTAGGCAGATCTGCTATGCCTCTCAATCTCTAGTGCAGGACAGTGTCAAATGCTGATTCTGACTCATTAGGTCAGGCAAAGTTTCAAAATGTCCAGAAACCATATCTGCCTGCAGACTGATTGGATTCAGTCTTGAATAGCCCTCAGACAATTGTCCATCAGTGTGCTATGAGTTTTTTTCAACAGGGTGGGGATATTGCTTCTGCCTCAAGGCTGCTGATTGTTCTCAGTCTCTAAATGGGCCTGAGAAGCTCTGCACCATGGGTCAAGGTGTTTTTCAATAGGGTGGGTCAACTATCTTCACCCCAGGCAAAACTGCCTGGATAGCAATTGTCTGCGTTAGAAAGATGTCCTCCTCACCATGAGGGAATGACTTAGCACAGGAAACCAGTGTGTCTGCCTTCTGAGCTCGAACCCCAGAGCCCCCAACCCTGGCTTCTGCTCACACAGCTCCAGTCCACTCTGCCCTCTGTTTGCTGGAGCACACGGTGAGTGGTTCCACAGGGAATTTTGTGTATTGGCTCTTTACATGGGTGCCTGCACCTACAGCCATCTCTCCCTGGCAGATAGCAAACCTGCTGCTTTTGTCAGCCAGATGTTATGGGTACCTTTAAGTTCTGGTGGTCTCTGTTTGAGGGCCCAGCTTGGGAATTAGATCCCAGAATTCTCAGTGGCAACCCCCCACAGCTGAGATATCTCTCCAGAACTTCAGTTGCTGTCTGTGGGAGCCTGCCAGCCCTTTCGCACCTCTGCCCCTCCTACCAGTCTCTAAGCAGTCTCCACTTTCTGTCCTTGGTTATCATGGTTCTCTCCAGCGAGTCTTCAGTTGATTATTTAGGGAGTTTTTCTGTGTTTTAGTTGTAATTCCATTTTGGTCCTGGGAACATGTTTGTGCAGCATCCACTTACTTCACTGCCATTTTTAATCTCCTGTATAAGTAAATCTTTTAAACCCTTTATGACAGTCTCTAACTTAAGGGTTCCTATAAGTTTCTAAGCCAGTCGAAGCCCCCTTAGTACACCAGGCCTTCACAGGTGACTAAAACCAGACACAGGCCATGAGTGCATGAGGCTTGGGGGCCAGAGGCTGGGATTAAGAGTTTCTACCTGAACTATGAGACCCTTCAACACTCAGTAACATATACTACCTCTGCTACCTTGGTGCCATTGACCTTGGTTCAGAGACAGTTACAGAAAGACTTCTCACCAACTTTACATAACTTGTCTTCTCCCTCCCTTGTCTACCTTCTCCCTGGGTGAGTTCCAGCCCACCTCCGGCTTCCTGACCACATGTGCACAGTGGGCAAGCACTAGCCATGACCCTCCTGCTCAGCTCTCAAATCACCTGTATCCTATCATTTGCTACACAGCTCCTCGTGGTGAAGAAACCTAACTCAAAATCAAGTCTTAAAATGAGCTCATCACATACCCCACCCCTCTCTTTCCATCAGAGCTTCTTAGGCCCCCATTGCCTATTCAGTGTTCATCCTGAAAAGCTTAGCATTATTTTTGCCTTCTTCCTTTTGACAAAGCAAGCATTCAATGTTTGTGGAATGAATTACTGAATGAATGAGTCCCATCATGAATCACACTTCTTCATCATGCAGGTTCACAATAATCCACACTTTTTCTTTTCAAATTCAAACAATTTTACATAAAGGAAAACCCAGAATCCCTCCCCTTAAAGCAGCAATCATTTCTCTCTCAGGCCTTTCATGTTAACACTGAAGAGAACACATTTTTACAAAGTGCAATCAATTTATATATAAAGCAGGGACTGCTTTATATTTTGCTTTTAACATATCATATACTACAGAGTCTGCCTTACAATCATTTTAATGACTGCAGGTTAGTTTATAATGTTGCTGTATAATGGCTTACTTAGCCAGCCACAGATTTTGAAGATTTGTATTATTTCCAGGTTTTTACTATTTGTTCCTTTATTCATTTAACAAAGTAAATTACATTATTTGCTTGTGTGTACATAAAATATCTCTGGAGAAGGAGGGGTGTTGGCTGTAAGAGGCCACGAGTGGGAAGGAAACTTTTCACAGAATTCCCTATCATCCCTCTTGAATTTTGAGTAATGTGAATAGTCTGACTGTTCAAAATATAGATATCAATTGTTACTAAGCAGTGCCCTGGAAGCTGGGTTTAGAGCTGGGGTCTATGCTCCAAGCTAACTCCCTCATATGGGCTGTCCCAAAAGTAAGTCTAATTTGCCTTAGGAACCCAGAAGAGAAAAGTGGGCAGGGAATGACATTTTCGCTGAACCTTGAAGCTTGCGTAGGAGTTGGTCCAACTGGTAAGAGACCACTGTGGGAAGAGGTCCAGGATAGGAAAGGGCACTTTCTGTTTGGGGAAGGATGCTATATCTAGTGTGGGGTGACAATGATTGGAAATGAGACTTTAAAAGAAGACAGAAACCAGTGTAGTCACAGATGTGGGTGCCAGGCTCTGGGGTCCGAACTTAATTGTGGAGGCAATGGGAGACTTTGGAGGTTTTGAAACAGGGAATATGCAAAGAGCTGTGTGTGACAGTGATCCTCTAGCAGCAGCATGGGGACCAAAGGAAGGGAGCCCAGTGGGGAACAGCCTGTTGATGTCCAGGACACAGTGGCAATGACCAGAACTAGAGGACCAGCTATCCTGGTCAACTCCTCAGTCCCTAGCAAACAGAGATGGTTGGTCAGCCTAACCTGCTGCTGCAGGCCTACCTACCCTGAGAAGTGACCCAGTGACTTCCAGGAGACTTTGAAATACCCACCCAATTGTACCCTACCCTCTACCACCACAGGCCCTTCCTCGAACCACCACTCCTAGGTTGATTTTCACTGATTCTAGACCCATTGACCTCTAGACATAAGAGATTTTTGAGAAAAATATCCCCACTTACCGATTTCCAGCCTTTTTTCCTACGTACCTCCACAAAACTGAGGCTCCAGCTAAACTCAACTAGTTCCTGTGCCAAAACAAACCTTTAGACTTTTGTGTCCATTGAGCCACTACAGGAAAGGTCATGTTCCCTATTTCTCTGTCTGCTGGAGCCTGTAGCAAATATCACCTCCCCACAGGCCAATACCAGTTCTATAGAACAGTGTCTGGGTATTAGATAACTCCAGAGGAGCATCTCAAAAATTACCACTAATCCTCACAGCAAATAAATGTGACTAGTCCTTTTTCCACGTGAGGAAACTGAGACTCAGAGAGGGGAAGTGTCTTGTTTAAGGTCACACAGCTACTAGCCTTCCCCTCTGTCTTCTTTATAATTCTTTGATGGCCCCAATCTTTGTATTGATGATGTACGCACTTCTTTCACTCTCTACCTGCCCCCAGGACCAACCACACACACAACTGCCAACCTAGAACAAAACTAGACAACCTAGAATAATACCTACTATTACTAGTAGGACCACAATAGAAATTTGGTGAATGAAAGGACTATGTAGCTTGGTGCCTGGCATTAAATAGATTCATCACAAAATGCTTTTAAATAAGAGTATGTCAGAGGAGGAATATCAGAAGAAAACACACTGTGGCAAAACCTCAGCTACCCAAAGTTTTCTGGAAATGAGTCATTCTGAAAGATGGGGTGAACCTTTGAATCCAGGAAGAATAATCCTGGGACTGCTTTTTTTTTCTCTCTCAGCTACCCTCACTTCCACCACTCCTTCTGAGCTCCCTGGTCCCCTTCACCTTCTTTTCCTTCCATTCTTGTTATTATTATTATTATTATTATTATTATTATTATTATTATTAATCTCTTGCTCCCTAGGAGCTTCTTAGCTTCACAGCTTATCCCAGACTCCCCATTCTTTTTGGTTTGGCAAACTAATTGCAGTCTACCCTGGATTGCTCTTTTGAGCCTAGTCCATTTCTGTTCACTGCAGCAGCCCCTGCTCCATCAAGCCTTCCCAGATCATCTGCTCACCCCATGGTTCCCCATACAGGTGTCTGGGCTTATGTCTGTCTACCTTGGACACTGGAATGTGAATTTCTCCAGGGTTAGAATCATGTCAGCCCTAATTTTTTGAGAATGGAACTGGCAGACCTTTTGTACTTTTTGGCCACCATTCCTTTGGTACTGCTGTCTCTGAGGCAGCTAAACTTTTGCTTTCTGGTTGGTTGAATTGTAATTGGGACATATGCGTGCTGGCTGTTCAGGGTTTTTCTGCTGGCTTACTTCTCTTCTTCTTGCTTTTTGTATACTCCCTGGTACTTTACACTTGTCCATTTGGCTCAAGAGAACTGCAGCTCACCTGGCCGGCATGGCTCAGTGGTTGAATCTCGACCTATGAACCAGGAGGTCATGGTTCAATTCCTGGTCAGGGCACATGCCCAGGTTGCAGGCTCAATTCTCAGTGTGGGATGTGCAGGAGGCAGCCATTCAATGATTCTCTCTCATTATTTATGTTTCTGTCTTTCTCTCCCTCTCCTTCCTATCTGCAATCAATAAAAACATGTTTTTTAAAGAGAGAACTGCAGCTCGAATGGCACTCTCTGCTCAGTGGAGGAAAAGGTGGCCAATCAGAGTCTGGGCCAAGCCCTGGCAGTCACTGTTACTCAAAGAACCAGGAGACCAGATCTTCTTCATTTGTTCCACAAACATTTAATTCAGTGCCTACTTTGTATCAGGCCCTGAGCCACACTTTTGGGGGAACAGAAATAAAAATTGGTCTGTACTTGCCCTGCCTCTGGTATCCTATATGATCTTGAGTCCTTTCTAGGCCTCTTGATTTACCAATCTGAAAGTGAAGTGGGTAGAGGCCTTATCTGTAAGAAGACTTAGAGCTATCAACATTGGAGATCTTGCTTATCCTGAATACTCCAGCCCTCTTCACATCTGTGCTTTCTGTTAGAAGAGCCAGTCTTGCCTCTCTTACCTTTCTTCCTCCTCCCCTGAAAATTCTGAGTAGACATGCTCCAATACATCTCATCGTGTATGTAGTCAAGTAGCCCCAAGAAGCAACATAAGAACTGCAGCTATGGGAAAGTTAAAAAAAAAAAGGAAGTGGAGAAAGAGGCAACATGTCAGATGGCCACCTAGGGCACATTGGACAATGAAAGCACTCCCCTGCCCAAACATACCAAGAAAAGTTGTCTAAGCCCAACTCTAAAGAGTAGTATTAGTCAGTCTAATCAGGAGACCCAAGCCAGAGTTGGGGGTTGGGAGGAGAAAAGACAGAGTTCTTCTTACCTCCCTGGAGAAAGCTAAGAAATCAATATTTCCTTGCACTTATAGGACACTTGATAGTATTTTTGTATTTGATTTTCCTAGCAACCCTTTTAATGACATTCAAAAGTGTTGTTGTTTTTAACACCTTGTATACACAAGGCCTTATGCTGAGAATACTAGTCTTTTTTTTATGACACAATCACAAATTCAAGTGTATAGACATTTTCATGATTTTTGTTTGTTTGCACAGTCTCCTTCACTAGACTGTACATTCGGTGAAGACATGAATCATGTCCATCTTCTTCCCCACTGAATCCTCAGCACCAGAAATAGTGTACAGCAAACAGCAGTCACTCAATAAATAATTAAAGAAAAAAAACTGAATCCAGCAGTCTGGGACCTGGGGACAATCTTTAATTTTGCAAAGGCTGGTATGCAGGAGAAAGCCTCTTACCCTGGAACTTAGTAGATATTCAATAGACAAATTATAGTAACAGGAAACACTTACTTAATGCCTATTGTGTGCCAGGTCCTGTGCTAAGCACATCATATTCATTCACTCACTTAATTCTCAGAACAACCCTATGAAGTAGGTACTATTATTATTATTATTGCCATTTTATAGATAGGGGAAACCAAGGCACAAAGTTTTACCATTTTATGTGTCAGAACTGATATTTGAATCCCAGCTATCTGGCTCTGAAGTCCATGTCCCTAACCAGTACACTGCCTCCCAACAATGAATGGTCAAACTGAGTTGTAGAGAGATGAGCAATTTCCAAAGGTGTCATAGGAAAAACATAGTGGAGCTAGGACTGGAACTTAGGTCTGCTCTCTGTGAAATGCTTTTCCCACTCTATCATATGGTGTCTGACCACTGATACAGAGACCCTGTGAATAGAGACACAAAGATGGATTTGAGAAGTACAGATATCCGTGCAGAAAAAGACCCCTCAGCAGGAGACAGGAGGGGGCAAAGAGTAGCTACTAGGGCAGAAACAAATGCAGTTCCTAGGTCACCTTTCTTAAGCAGTGAAAAGTAGCAGGTTGCTTTCAGAGGTCCTATTTGAGGCCTAAGCCATTCTTTTTTCTGCACAAATTTATCAGGGACTCCCTCCCCACACACACATAGCTAGAACCACCCCAAGGCCATTTCTGCCTCATTGCAACTGAGCACCCATGGAGAAAGGATATATGTATATTAGGGAGATTAGATCGTAGGATCTGAAATCTGATGTGTGTAGGAAGTTGGGGCGGGGCAGAGAAACAGAGAAGACTGGAGGAAAGTTTAGGTCAACCCTAAAATCTCCAGCAGCTAAAGGGACTCAGTGATAACAGATTAAAGCAAAGCACCTGTAAGCACCTCAGCTTTAGAGACGCTGGCCTTCCGTTTGGGCTTCTTGCCACAACAGAACAGCACCATGGTCATGGCCTTCCTCTCCCGACAGAATCTTCAGGAGATCCTTCAAACCTTCTCAGTTCTGCAGTGGCTCCCAGTCTACATAATTTTAGGTGAGTGAACCCCAAGAGCTAGAGAACACATGGAAACAGGCCAAGAAAGAGGCCAGGAATCCACAAATGAGGAGGGCTCCAAAGAGATCATTTGGTTGGTACCCTCCCTCTGGGAAGGACTGTGCCTCCTCACTCAAGATATGGCTACTGTTGAGTTCACTGGATTTCTCTCTTTCCAACTGAGGGGTGTGAAGGCCAGGAATGAGGCTGTAGTTGTTGTAGTTTAAAGATCACCCCAGCCTTCTCAAGACTGCCCCCTCCAGTTCAGAGTCAGATTCACGGACTGGGGCAAAGGTGGTGGTGGCTTGCAGCATTGGTGTTACTAAGTAGGTGTAAGGTGATTTCCCAATATAAGGTAATAGTGAGAGAATTCTGAAAAATCTTAGGGCTTCCTGAGTAACTCTTTAGACAGAATTTTGAGAAAAGGCCAGTTTTTCAGTGGACTCCCAGTCAGAAACCAGGACTTTGTGGGTAGCCAATTAAGGGGCAAGCTTAAAACTGGACAGGGAGAAATGTCATCCCGAAGGATGAGACAAGTAGGAGGCAGCCTATTCCAATCCATGGACAGCTGGCTGTATAACCCTTTAGAGCAGAGGTTCTTAACCAGGACCTCAAATTGGGGGTTGGGTCACTTTGATTTTGGATGGGGAAAAATGCCTCTTTATTATCACTTATTTTCAAATAGAATTGATGAGTGTAGACAACAAACCACAGAAGTGTTAGCAGTACTTGTGAATGTGTTAGTAATAGACATCGCAGAGATGTGCACATCATATGCCGGTTGCTGCAGATATTTCATTTATGCTCATGACTGTTTCGAAATTCTTATAGATATTTGAACTACCATTAGGTATGGTTATTTAATGCATAAATCAAGAACCCCATGTTATGCCAAAACCGGTTTGGCTCAGTGAATAGAGTGTCGGCCTGCAGACTGAAAGGTCCCAGGTTCGATTCCGGTCAAGGGCATGTACCTTGGTTGCAGGCACATCCCCAGTAGGGGGTGTGCAAAAGGCAGCTGGTCGATGTTTCTATCTCATCAATGTTTCTAACTCTCTATCCCTCTCTCTTCCTCTCTGTAAAAAATTCAAGAAAATATATTTTTTTAAAAAAGAACCCCATGTTACTATATCACTTTTTTGTAATGTTTTGATAACTGTGCTTTAATATGTTGAGTTTCTTTTGTAAATCTGTATTTTATTTTGTGCATTAAAAATATTATTCAGGGAAGGGTCCATAGGCTTCACCGGACTGCCAAAGGGGCCCATTACCCAAAAGATAAAAATTTATTGAGCTTTATTGAAGTCAAATCAAGTCCATCATAGGCTTGACTCTGGTAATAAGAGAAGGAAGCACTTTTTCTGTAAATGTATTTGTTTCTATTGTTTCATATTTTCTTCTTGTTTTCCTTTGTATTCATCTTAACTTCCTCAAAAAGACTCCTTTGATAAGTTCCAGCCCTTAGCTAGGGAAGTGAGGGGCACAGGAATGTCCTAAGAGACTTGTCATTTTGATGGCAGCCACCATTTCAAGTCTGGATCCCAGAGAGATGGGGCAAAGAGAGCAGGAAGAGGTCAAAAGAGAAAGAGCTGTGTGAGCTGGCCTCTTTAGGTGTTGGGTTTATCCCACCGCAGAAAGCTTTTGTATGGTATTTGACACAAGGGCTCCGATTGTTCTGGCTCTTCTGGGGAGCTGTCCTCAAGAAAATCTCACTTTTCTCCCAGAAAAAAGTTTATTCTTAAACATTTTTTTCTCTTCCTTTCCCCTCTCGAAGGACACTGTCTCTGGACAGGGATAGGGTAGAAGGCATATCCAACACTGAATATGTAAGGGTCCAAGAAGGTGAGAGCTCACTTCCTGGTAATGCCCACCCCCAATCTTACCAGCTTATAGTCATCCTGAAAGAGCTGGAGAAGTGGACTGAGGATGTCAGGGACAAATGATGGCATTGATGTGCCTTATGTAAAAACACTAGTAATAAATGTGAATGTTTACTTTCACCTGCATTTTTTAAAGTTTTTAAAAATCATGCTAAAATATACATAAAATCTACCACCTTAACCATTTTTAAGTGTACAATTCAGTGACATTAAGTACATTCAGTGTTGTGCAACCATCACCACCATCCATCACTAGAACATTTTCATCATGCAAACCTGAAACTCTGTACCCATTAAACAACAATCCCCATTCTCGCCTCCTCCCAGCCCTTGGCAACCAGCCTTCTACTTTCTGTCTCTGTGAATTTGACTACATTGGGTACTTCATATAAGTGGACTCATACACTATTTGTTCTTTTGTGACTGGCTTATTTCATTTAACATAATGTCTTCAAGATTCATCCATGTTATAATATGTGACAGGATTTCTTTCCTTTTAAGCCTGAATAATATTCCAATGTCTGTAAATATCACATTTTGTTTATCCATTCTTCTATAGATGGATGCTTGGGTTGCTTCCATCTCTTGGCTATTGTGAATAGTGCTGCTGTGAACATGGGTGTTCAACTATCTCTTTGAGACATGATTTCAATTATTTTGGATATATACCCAGAAGTGGAATTGCTGGATCATATGGTAATTCCATTAAAAAAATTTAGAAACTGCTATACTGTTTTCCATAGCAGCTGCACCATTTTACATTCCCACCAACAGTGCACAAGAGTTTGAATTTCTCCACATCCTTGCCAACACTTCTTTATTTTCTTTGTTATGGTAACCATCTTAATGGATGTGAGATGATATCTCCTCGTTTTAATTTGTATTTTCCTAATGATCAGTGTTTTTATCATCTTTTCATATGCTTGTTGGCCATTTGTCTTGACTTTTTTCCAATTGATTATCTTTATCATTCCATTTGTCTTCCTCTACTGGTTTAGGTATTATACATTCTGTTTCTATTCTTTTAGTGATTATGCTAGAAATTACAACACGAATCCTGAGTGTTGGAGGTTACCCAGCATCAAACAGTTGTGATGTGCATAGATGTACCTAAGAGATACTCAAATCAGTTCAGCAGTAATAGAGAAAATACTAATTATAAGACCTTGGCTGTCCATGCCCCTACTATCTAGTAACAAAGATAAACCAATCGCTCATTCCACCATTGTTCATCATTGTTCATTTTATGTGTTAGTGCTGGACATATGCACAAGTCACTACAATGTAGGACAGACTGTGGTAAGTGAAAGAAAGAGCCACAACAAATTGATATTAGGGTTTTAAAAAAGAAATTATTACACTAAGTTGAGAGGATCAGGGAAGGCAGGAAAGGAAAGCAGTGTGGCATGATGAACAGGATGTGGGTTCTGGAGTTTGTCAGACCTGGATATAAAACAATTAGCTGTGTGACTTCAGACAAGTACTGTAACCCCTTGATACCTCAGTATCTCCATCCTCTAGCCTGGTCCACAGTAAATGCTCCATACAAAAAAAAAAATTGTCCTTCCTCCCTCCTCCCCTCCCTCCCTTTCTTACATCCTTCTTTCCTTCCTTCCTTCCTCTTTCCCTCCTTCCCTCCCTCCTTTCTTCCCTTCCCCTCCCTCTCTTCCTTCCTTCTTCCCTTCCTTCCTTCCTTCCTTCCTTCCTTCCTTCCTTCCTTCCTTCCTTCCTTCCTTCTTTACTTCATTCCTAATTTCCTTCTTCTTTCTCTTTCTCACCCTCTTTCCTTTATTCCTCTGTCTTGCTCAGAGCATCTCTCAGTGCTTCTCCTTCCCAAATGATGTTCAGAATCATGGCTAATTACTGAGCATTACTGAAAGTGATGGGAGAGGAAAAATGGAAAAGGGGAAGAAAAAGGCAAAGAGACAAGAAGGAGGGAGGGAAGAATGAGAAGAACGGAATTAAAAAACTGTTTGAGGGAGATGTGGAATATAAATTCCCATAACTCTTAGAATTAGGCAACAGCCCTGAGAGCCCTCTGAAGGCCAGCTCCTATATAGAAGATGGCTTTCAATCTGTCTCTTCTTTTCTGGGCTTACTAGTATATCACGATCTACCTAAAATGTTACAATATCCTCTTTCCTAGCCCTCTATTCTCTACTCTCTACCCTCTCCAATCTACTCCACTGCCTGTTCCCAGAAGAGTCTTTCAAAAGCATCTTTAATTACAGCCCTCTCTTGCTCAAAAATAGTCAGTGGTTTCCCATCGCTTACTCAATGAAGCATAAATGTGTTAGCTTGGACATTCAAGGCCCTCCTCCACTCTCTGGCTCTCTTTACCAGCTCATCCTCCTACTCTTCCCCTATATGAAGCTTGTCTTCCAGGCAATCTATTCACAAAACAAACACTAATGGTACTCTCCCACTGCCTCACCTCTGCTCTATTTCCTCCACTCGAAATGCCCTGATCACTCTTCCTGGATTATCCATGGACAACCCTTCCTTTCAGATATTGCTTAAGTCACAGCTTCTCTACAATGTTTCCCAGACAACCAGAGACTACATCAACTCTAAAAATCCAGAGCACTTTGTACAAACAGGTTGGGTAGCAGCCTTTATATTTATTGTCCCCTTCTACCCAGTAAGCTCCATGAGAACAGGAGCCAGCCATGTCTTGTCATTATTATATTTCTCCTAAGACCAGACTTGACACTAAATTGACAATTCTTCCGGATTTCTGCTTCCTCAGTAGAGACCTTTAAGTCCACCTCTTGTTCTTTTTTCTCTCTCCTGAACATCTGTGTGTGTGTGTGTGTGTGTGTGTGTGTGTGTGTGTGTGAGTCTTCTTTCTCTAGTTTCTTTTTTTTAAATTATTTTTTTAAATATACATTACTTATGTTTCTAGTTTCTGATACTACAAAAACAGATCATTGTCTTAGAAGTCACACAGACCAGGTCTGCCACTTACTTGCTATGTGACCCTGTACAAATAAGTCACTATTATTTTCTGTGTGACTTTGAGCAAGTCATTCACCCTCCACCATTGTAGAAACAGAGCATAATACCTGCCTTTGAAGACCATTCCAAAAATCAAAGAAGCAAGAAAATCCTTAATAGATATTTATTTTCTTTCCTTCTGTTATAGAAATTGGCATTAACTAGATCTTAGAAAATTAGGCAAATAGAGACTTTGATACATTGCCAGCATTCCCACAGGCCCCTTCAAAGCATTATTCACTTATCCTTTTCCTTCACCCCATATATACAATCAATCACCAAACCCTGAAAATTCTACCTCCATATTATCTTTCAAAATGATTTGGTAAATAGCAACCCATTTCAGGTTCCCATTGCCTCTCACCTAAATCATTGCAACTCTTAGCTTATCTCCCTGTCTACGGTTTCTCTTGTTCCCACAGTTAGCCTAAAATACCTTCCTGATACACAGATATGGTCATACTACTCCTCTGCTTAATAATCTTTACTGGTGTCTCATTCCCTTCAGCACCAGGCCTAATCTACCCAGCTTCCTTACCAGCTTCATCTCCTATTCCACGGCTTCCTGAGCTTGGAAGTTATGGTGTTACTCATGGGCTTTAGACTCCTCTACCTCCAGGCCTTTGCTAAATTTCTTCCTTGTGCATGGAAGGCTCTTCCTTCACTAATCTATATGTGAAAAGTATATTCTTCTTCCAAAAATTCAACTTAAATCTTCCTTTCTACAAGAAATCTTTCTTGATTCTCCGTTAATAAGGAATAGTCTTTTCCTTAGGTTCCCATAGAATGACATTGGAGCTCTGACTGCATAGTTCTTACTCTCTGGGATGTATTTATGGTTCAGTCTTCCCCACTAGACTATGAATTTCTGGAAAGCAAGAAATTTATTTTCTACATGTGTTAATTGAGTTAACACACACATTGTGCTTAAAATAGCTCTTGGCACATAATAAAGACTCAACAAACACTACACTTTCTCCCCCAAAGCTTGGAGTGAAGGTACATGACCTCTCTGAGCCTCGGCTTCTTCATATGTAAAACAGGGATGATAAAATTATCTACTTTCAGGGTCATGAGAGGATTAAATGAGATAATGTATCTTAAGTGCTTCTTAATTAAAAATGCTGGGTACATGGTATCAATGACTGTACTTAAATTATTTTCATAATTTCCATATTTACCCTTCTCCTTCTAGTCCCCAGCCCTGTCTGCAGGGCCTCTAGCACAGAGACTTCACATGAGGTGTGCTCATTCAATGTTTGTTGAATTATTAGATTACCTTTGATTCCCACAGATTCTTAGATCTATAGTTAATTGGATCCAAAAAGTAACCATAAAACCACAGATACTCATCTTGGACACACCAGCCATGTTCTTAGATTTTTTAAGGCTTTGATTAGAATGCTGGGTCTTTGCTTTACACTGGAAATAACTGATTGCCTATTGCCTTATACACACATGCACACCCTGGAACCTCAGAAGGCCTTTCCTTGTTTGGAATAAGGGCATTGGTGGTTTCTCTTACTCTTAGCTTTCACCTACTCATGGAGAATTTTGAAAATCAAACTTCTACCAGTGGTACAATTTAATGTAACATTTTATTATGGGTCATCTTGCCCCTGCTTGGCACTGTGCTAATGGCTGTTTTCAAGAATCTTACTGTCTAGTAAGGAAAGGGCCATACATGTAAGCTACTAACTATACAAGCAGCAAAATCAAACAGGGCAAGTAGAAGCATAAGTAATGTGCTGTGGGTATGTGGAGGAGGAAGCCCTTAATTCTGACTAGAGAAGCAGCAAACATATCACCCAAGAGGTATCATGTGAGCTAAGCTTTAAAGGTTGGGAGAATTTTGATAGGTAGAATGTTGGGGATAGGGTAGTCAGAATAAGAACAGCATCCCCAAAGGCATAAAGATGTGAAATTACATGATGGGCTGAGGAAATAGGAGTAACTAAAGTAGTTGAGCCCCTGTTTCCCATACTTCAGCCATTTACATCCCACCTTCTGGTTCTTGCCATGGCTGAATACCACCTTTCAGTGGTATGGGACCACACTTTGAGGAATACTGGTCTAAAGCATAAGGGGTGTGAATGCAGGTACTGAGAAATGAGGCTAGGAAAGTGGGGGGGGGTGCAGTCCATAGAGAGCCTTAAATGCCAAGCTAACATGTTCAGACTTTATTCTGTCAGCAGTAGGAAAACATTGAAGGTTTCTGAGGAAGCAAAGGACATTATGACTGTTCTTTAAAAAATTATCTGGCAGTAGCATGTAAAATGGGCTGGAGAGGAAGAGACTAGAAGACAAAGAGTAGACACACGACTGCAATCTAGACCAGAGGAGATCAAGTCCTGGACCAAAGAAGTAGCAATGGAGACAGAGGCAGGAGGGTGAATTGGAGAGATTTTTTTTTTTTTTTTTTGGAAAGGGAGAGAAGTCAACAACAGCTCCAAAATATTGAAACTGAGATTTTTTCCCGAGGTCTGAAAGATGAACAGCAACTAGTCAGGCAAAGAGCTGAGGAAAGAATCTTCTAGGTAAAAGGAATAACTTGCACAGAGTTGAAAGAACTGATAAAACAGGATGGTGGCGTGCAGAGAACAAGGGGGTGGCCGGAGCTCCATCATGGATGGCCTTTGAAACCAAGGTTACAAGACTGGACTTGATCCTAAGAGTGATGGGAAGACATGTTAGTTGTTGAATTTTTAAATCAGCATTTATTCCCACAGCTTATGATATCTATAGTTAATTTAGATCTACTAAGTAATCACAAAACCACAGAAATGCCTCTTTGATAAGCCAGCCATTTTTGGTTATATGCGGCAGAGGGACAGACTCTGATTTTTATTCAGCCTGCTACTGTGTCATGGCTCAAATGGAAGCACAGGGCCTACTTAGGAATAGTGGCAGTCATCCAGGAGATAGGTGATGAAAGTTTGAACAAGGTAGTAACATGGAGACAGGGAATAGGATAATTTGAAAGATGTTTGGAAGACAGAACTGACAGGAAGCAATAAGAACAGGTTAATGGTTAAAGGTACAGTCTCTGGAATAAGACACATTGTGACCTTCCCTACAAGCTAGCTATGTGACCTCAGGTGGTTATTTAACCTCTCTTAACCTGAGTTGCTCATCCACAAAATGAGAATTACTGTCCTAATGAGGTATGTACAAAGATTAAATAAAATATGCATGTAAAAACAGTTTTACATAATGAGTATATAGTAAATATTGGCTATTACTATATGGGGAAAGTGAGCAAGTGAGATGAATCAAAGATGACTTGAAGAGAGGACAAACTTAGATTCATATTGGTACTATCTTTAAGTAATCCTTTGTAATTTGAGGCTGTACAGGTTTAAGAAAGTCAGCACCAGAGATATATTACATAATGATAAAAAGGTCAATTTACCAAGAAGACATAGCTATTCTAACTGTATGCACCTAACAATAGAGCTTCAAAATATATGAAACAACTGACAGAACTGAAAAGAAAAATAGACAAATCAGCAATGGTATTTGGAGACTTTCTCAAAAACTACAAACAACCAAAACCCACCCTAGATAAAATAGGTAATCTACAACTACTAATTAAATTAAATATTAATTATGGAAGGTTAAAAACTTTCCAAAACAGTAATCTGCAGGCCTAAATGGATTCCACCAAACAATTTAAAGGATATATATCACAGATTCTACACAATCTTATCTAGAAAATAGAAGAGGAAGGAACACTTGCCAACTCCCTTATGAAGCGAAACCATGATGCCAAGGCCAGACAAAAACAGTACACAAAAAACCTATAGACCACTATTCCTTGTGAATAAAAATGCAAAAATCCTCAACAAAATCCCAGCAAATCGAATCCAGCAATATATTACAAAGCATAATATGACACGACCAAGTGAGCTTTATTCCAGGAATGCAAGTGTAAATACTTGAAAATTAATCAATGTAAATTATTAACCATCCAAGAAAGAAAAAACACATGATCATATAAACTAATGTAGAAAAAGCAGTTGACAGACATCAACTTCAATCATGATAAACACTCTCAGTAAACTAGGAATAGGAGGAAACTTCCTTAACTTGATAAAGACCATCTACAAAAAAACCCTGAAGTTAACATTATGCTAATGGTGAAAGACTTAAAGCTTTCTTCCTCAGATTGGGAGCAAAGCAAGATGTCCACTCCTACCATATACATTCAACATCACACTAGCAATGGCAATAGGGCAAGAAGAAAAGCATGCTGATTGAAAAAAAAAGATCTAAGAATGTCCTAATTCATAGATGATATGATTGTGTAGAAAATCCCAAGAAATTTACTAAAAACAAAAACAAAATCCCTCCCAAGAACTAACAAATCAGGTTAGCAAAATGACAGGATACAAGACACATATAAAAAAGAAATCAGAAACACCAATCAGAAAAGATATATGTACCCCTATGTTCACAGCAGTACAATTTAAAATAGCTAAGATTTGCAAGCAGCCTAAGTGCCCATCAGCAGATGAGTGGATTAGAAACCTGTGGTACATCTACTCGATGGAATACTATACTGCTATAAAAAGAAAGAACTCATTCGCATCAGCATGGATGGACAGGGAGAGCATTATGCTAAGCAAAATAAGCCAGTCAGAGAAAGAGAAATATCACATGACCTCATGTATTTGTGGAATATAATAAAGAACATAAACTGATGAACAAAAATAGATCCAGAGACACAGAACATTAAACAGACTGTCAAACCTCAGAGGGAAGGCAGGGGAGGGTGTGTGGGGGGAGATCAACCAAAGGACTTTTGTGCAATGCTTACAGCATAACCAATGGACACAGACAGTAGGGGGGTGAGGGCATGTGCTGGGGGGGAGGGGTGGGAGTGGCCAGGTAAAGGTCAATGGGGGGAAAAGGAGAATATGTAATACTTCAAACAATAAAGAATTTAAACAATGGAGACAAAATTAACTACATTTCTATATACTAGTAGAGAACAATTGAAAATTTAAAATAGAAACTTAAAAAACAATACCATTTCAATACTTCCAAAAAATTAAATATGTATGAATAGATTTAACAAAACCTTTACAGTATTTGTAGGCTGAAAACTATCAAATATTAATTAAAACAATTAAAGACCTAAACAGTTAGAGTTATATTGTGCTCATAGATTGGAAGACTCAGTATGTAAAGATGTCAATTCTCCCTGAATTGATCTATAAATGTAATGCAATTCAAGTAAAAATCCAAGCAGAGTCTATTAGATAAGAATTTTGCATAAATATTAAAATTTCCAAATTTAATAAAACACTGTGGGTGTTATAAGGGAAGAGAAAGTCTGTTTTTAGAAAATACACACTTAGGTATTTAGGGGCAAAGTGTTGTCATCTCTGCAATGTACTCTCAAATACAAACATATATATTTATATCCTATATAATAAAGAGGTAATATGCAAATTGACCCTCAAACCCTCACACAAGATGGCCACCCCCATGTGGTCAAAGATGGCCACCACAAGATGGCCAGCAGGGGTGGGTAGTTGTGGGCGATCAGGCCAGCAGGGGAGGGCAGTTAGGGGTGACCAAGCCAGAAGGGGAAGGCAGTTGGGGGTGACTAGACCAGCAGGGGAGGGCAGTTGGGGGCAACCGGGCCTGCAGGGGAGGGAGGGCAGTTGGAGGGATCAGGCCTGCAGGGGAGGGCAGCTGGGGGTGACTGGACCTGCAGGGGAGGGCAGTTAGGGGCAACCAGGCCAGCAGGGGAGGGCAGTTAGGGGCGACCAGGCCAGCAGGGGAGGGCAGTTGGGGACAATCAGGCCAGCAAGGGAGCATTTAGGTGTCAATCAGGCTGGCAGGGGAGTGGTTAGGGGGTGATCAGGCTGGAAGGCAGGCAAGTGGTTGGGAGCCAGCAGTCCCAGATTGTGAGAGGGATGTCTGACTGCCCCGTGGGATCGGGCCTAAACTGGCAGTCGGACATCCCCTGAGGGGTCCCAGATTGGAGAGGGTGCAGGCTGGGCTGAGGGACACCTCCCCCCCAGTGCACAAATTTCGTGCACTGGGCCTCTAGTGTATTTATATTTAGAGATAAATCAAATGTAAAATGTTAACAAGAGGTAGATATAGGTGAATGTTATATGGGATTTTATTAAAACACTAGTGGCCCAGTGCATGAATTCATGCACATTGAAAGGAAATTAATTAGAAGAACTATTTTAATATCACTATTTGCCCTTTCTCTATAATAGAAATGTCAACTAAATTCACAATCAACAATGACAGATAGAAACACATGTATGTGATTGTCATCAGTGAGAGCTTTATATGTATCGTGCATGTGCGAGTCAACTTAGCCTTTTATAGATATAGGAAAAACTTGCTTAATTAGACCTGCTTTCTGATGTAGCTAAACTTTTTCCAGCCCAGGGAAGCACCCCAACTTCTCTTTCAGGTAATTGTCAGCAACACGGCAGTAAATATCAACACAAAGCAGATTATTATTGTAGATCACGCAGGGAGAACAAAGGGTAAAATATTTAACTGCAGCAGTGTTTGACTATATTCTGTGCAGTGAGAAAACCTGAAGTCATTTTCAAGGTCCACCACTTCTTGTCTCTTTTCAGTCGGGTCAAGTTTCTAAGCTTTCTAAATCTTCATTTTCCGGCTAATGGAAAGAAAATAGGATTCCACTGAGTCTCCTATCTACCTACTCCAGGACTTCTGTGAGGATCAAATGAGATGAGACACGGGAAAACACTTCATAGAGATTTGGTTCCGGTGTAAAATGTTTCCACCTGGCTATAAAGCAAGTCGTGTTCCTGGGCTGAAGAAACTCCAAGGAGGCTAGTCGCTAGGGAGAGGAAGCAGGGCGTTGCTACGTGACATCATTACCTGGTGGACACTTAGCATATTAGCCTTTTATATATATAGATTCTTGCAAATTTTCTGTTGATCTAAAGTTTTTTCAAAAGAAAACGTTTAATTTAAAACCTCCCATCAAGAGTTTTTGTAGACATAGACAAAATTGATGTAGAAAAACAAAAGAACTACAACTAAAAATTTTGAAAAATAATAAATTGAAAAATCATACTATCTGATATTAAGACAGTATAACACTACAGTAATCAAGATAGTGATTATTGGTGAAGGGATAGACAATATAGAGTGCAGAAATAGATCCACATGAACAGGGCCAATTGATTATTTTTAAGCTCAAGATGATTTGCTTTATTGTGTCAAGCATGCCTTTTAATTTTATTTTTTAATATATTTTTATTGATTTAAGAGAGAGGAAGGGAGAGATAGAAACATCATTGATGAGAGAGAGAATCATTGATCAGCTGCCTCCTGCACGCTCCTTAATGGGGATTGAGTCCACAACCCAGGCATGTGCCCTGACTGGGAATTGAACTGTGACCTCTTGGTTCATAGGTCAACACTCAACCACTGAGCCATGCCAACCTGGCTTTATTATTTTATTTTACTGTATTTTAAAATTTTAAATAATTAAAAAATTTTTTCAATTATACTTGACATACAATATTATATTAGTTTCAGGTGTACACCCCAGTGATTAGACATTTATATAACTTACAAAGTGATCATCCCCAAAAATATAGTACCCATCTGACACCATATAGAGTTATTAGAATACTAGAGGCCCAGTGCACGAAATTTGTGCACTGGGAGGGCAGGTTCCCCTCAGCCCAGCCTGTGCCCTCTCACAGTCTGGGACCCCTAGGGGGATGTATGCCTGCTGGCTTAGGCCCAATCCCCCAAAACTGGCTCTCCAACATCCCCCAAGGGGTCCCAGATTGCGACCAGGCCAAGGGATGCGGCCAAGGGACACCACCGGTACACAATCGGGGCAGGGGAAAGATGCAGAGGTTGGCCAGCCAGGGAGGGACCATGGGAGGGCTCCAAGGCATGTCCGGCCTGTCTCACCCAGTCCCGATCGGCTGGGCCCCAGCAGCAAGATAACCTACTGGTTGGAGCGTCTGCCTCTTGGTGGTCAGTGCACATCATAGCCAGCAGTTGAGCAGCCTTAGCATATCATTAGCATATTACACTTTGATTGGTTGAATGGCCGACCGGTCGACCGGACACTAACATATTAGACTTTTATTATATAGGATTACTGACTATTTTTCCTATGCTATAATTTATATCCCATGACTATTCTGTAACTACCAATTTGTACTTAATCCCTTCACCTTTTTTCACTCATCCCCCAATACCCTCCCATCTGACAACTGTCAAAATGTTCTCTGTATAGCCCTGGCTGGTGTAGCTTAGTTGGTTAAACATTGTCCCATGCACAGAAAGGTTAAGGTTTGATTCCCAGTCAGGTCACATGCCCAGGTTTCAGGCTCAATCCCTAGCAGAGGGCATGCAGGAGGCAGCCGATTGATGTTACTCTCTGACATTGATGTTTCTCTCTCTCTCTCTCTCTCACTCACTCTCTCTCTCTCTTTCTCTCTCCCCTTCTCATTCTAAAAGTCAATAAAAGTCTTTTTTTAAATGTTCTTTGTGCCCTGGCCAGTTTGCTCAGTGGTTAGAGTGTCAGCCTGTGGACCAAAGGGTCATGGGTTCAATTCCAGGCCAAGGGCACATACCTAGGTTTCAGGTTCATCCCCAGCCCTTGTCGTGGCATGTGTGGGAGGCAACCAATCAATATGTGTCTCTCATGTCAATGTTTCTCTTTCTTTCCCTCCCCCTTCTCTCCCTTCCTTCCCCCTCTCTAAAAAAACAATGGAAAAAATATCCTCTGGCGAGGATTTTTAAAAAAATGTTCTCTGTATCTATAAATCTGTTTCTGTTCTACTTTTTCATTCATTTTGTTTTTAAGGTTAAAATGTTGATAGATATGCATTTATTGCCATTTTATTGTTCATATTTTTTATCTTCTTTTCCTTTTTCTTCTTAAAGAAGACTTTTTAACATTTCATGTAATACTGGTTTGGTGGTGATGAACTCCTTTAGCTTTTCCTTGTCTGGGAAGCTCTTTATCTGACCTTCAATTCTAAATGACAGCTTTGCTGGGTAGCATAATCTTGTTTATAGGTCCTTGCTTTTCATCACTTTATTTCTTGCAAATCCCCTTTGGCCTGAAAAGTTTCTACTGAGAAATCAGCTGACAGTCTTATGGGAGCTCCCTTGCAGGTAACTAACTGCTTTTCTCATGCTGCTTTTAAGATTCTCTCTTTGTCATTATAATCCTGATGTGTCTTGGTGTGGGCCTCTTTGAGTTTATCTTGATTGGGACATTCTGCACTTTCTGGACTTGTATGTCTATTTCCTTCACCAGCTTAGGGAAATTTTCTGTTATTTTTTCAAATAGGCTTTCAATTTCTTGTTCTCTCTCTTCTCCTTCCAGCACTCCATGATGCAAATGTTGGTACACTTGAAGATGTTCCAAAGGCTCCTTATACCATCTTCATTTTTTGAATTTTTTTTTCTGTTCTGATTGGGTGTTTTTTGCTTCCTTATATTCCAAATCACTGATTTGATTCTTATCTTAATCTACTCTACTGTTGATTCCCTGTAAATCATTCATCATTTCATGTAGTGTATCCTTTATTTCTGACTGGTTCTTTTTATGTTTTCTATTTTCATTTTTGTTTCCTATCTCTTTGTTGAAGTTCTCATGCATTCATCTATTCTTCCCCTAAATTCATTGAGCATCTTTATAACCAGTGTTTTAAACTCTGCATCTAGTATATTGGTTGTCTCCATTTTGTTTAGTTTTTTTTCTGGAGTTCTGTTCTTTAATTTGGGTCGTGTTTCTTTGCATCCTCATTTTGGCAGCCCCCGTGTTTGTTTCTGTATATTGGGTAGAACTGCTATTTCTCCCAAGCTTGGTAGAGTGGTCTTGTGCAGTAGGTGTGCTGTAGGTTCCAGTGGCACAGCCTCTCTGATCACCCAAGCTGGGCACTCTTGTTTCTCCCCTCACCCCATGTGGGCTATGTACACCCTCCTATTGTAGTGAGCATTGATTGCTGTTGGCACATCAATTGGAGGGATTTATCCACAGGCTGATCCACTGCAAGGACTGGCTGTACCACCATGGAAAACCAGCTATGTAGGGGCCCACCCCATGGAGTAAGACTTACTTCAGCAGGGCCTGGTTCCCGCTGAGTCCACCCCTTGAATGTGTCGCTTGTAAAGGTGGTTGGGTGGTGCTTGGTGGTGCTTGGATCATCTGAAGCTGTCCACCAGGTGTGTTGACTCTGGAGCCTTCCAGGAAGTGCAGGCAATGTCAGTGCTGTTTGTGTTCTGCTCATGGCCACCGGGCTTGAGCTACAAAGCAGTCTGCAGCTGCCTGCTACTTGTGCTGGGCTTGAAGATGGAGATGCCAAGTTACAAAACACAGCCAGCTGCTGCTGGTGCCGGGTCTGGGGGCAGTTAGCCAAAGGTATAGGGTAAGCTGAGGCCAGATGCTGCTTGTTTGAGAGCTTTTAGGAAAGTCTGAAGCGTGAACCAAGACAGGTCATTCACATGGTAAAGGCACTGGATAGTGCTTTGGTGGGCTCACAAGTTGGGTGGGCTTGGATCTCAGAGAATCACCAGGGCTGGGCAAACAGTGATAGCCAGGTTGATGGAATCTAGATATGGTACCCACCTGCTGGCTCTGTGGGGGAGAGGGGCATCTCATCAAAGGAACAATGACCTCTGCCAGCACTTCTGTCTGGGAGAAAGCTGTCCCCTGAGCTCTCGCCCTGATGCCAGTCAGTTCAGTTTCTCCCATATGTCCCTGGTGCCTCTTGAGCTGCTGCCCCAGTGCTGGAGCTCAGAGTGAGTGAGTCTAAGTCTGTGAATGGGTCCTTTAAGAGAAATTGCCTGGGATTTCAGCAGCCCTCCATCTCACTCAGCCTCAATTCCCACTGGTTTTTAAAGCCAGAAGTTATGGGGACTTCTCTTTCCAGCACTGGAACCCTAGGCTTGGGGGCCTGATGTGGGACTGGGATCCCTCACTTCTCAGGGGGAACCTCTTCAGCTGAGATATCACTCCTGATTTTTATCCACCACATGTGGGTGTGGGGCCATGTCTCCACTCCTCCTACCAGTCTCAATGTGGCTTCTTCTTTATATTCCTAGTTGTAGGACTTCTGTGCAACTATATTTCAGACAGTTTTTTTGTAGGCAGCAGGAACAGCAACAGGTGTTAAGCCCGTGTGTTCAGAACGGACCTGGGTTCAGCAATCTCAGAGCTTGCGTTCTGGCTAGGAAAGAATTCAGAGCCAAGACTCAAACTATAAGAGAAAATTTATTTATAAAATCACAGAACTGGAAGAAGTAATTCATAGAATAGGTGGGCTTAGGAAAAAAATTATAAATTGGAGCTTGGGATGAAGAAGGTAATGGTAATGTGCCTGGGGTTGGGGAGCAGGAGAGGGAAAGGGGTGGGCATGTTCCCAGAAAGGAGAAAGCACTGGGTACTCTGTCCTAAGGGTTTTAAGGGTGGAGATTCTAGGGGAAGTCCCAGGGAAGGTCTCAATAGACTATTCAGCAGTTTTCCAGGTGTGTCCTTTCAGGGTTGAGGTCTCCACTGATTGATTGGCTGGCACCAGAGGGAGTGCGGGGTCATTATCCAATGCAGCTGGTCCTGAGGTCAGCTGTGGCTGCTTTTGTTGCTTATCTGGTCCTGGAGCTGAAATAAAACTGAGGCTTAGATATTATCTCTAGAGAGGAAAGGTCAGGGGGTCCAAACCCCATGACCAACAATATGCTAGGGGAGGAAAGGTCACCCTGGAGGCAAGGTCCCATCCTACAATTGAACTTTGCTAGGCACCTGGGGCTTTCCACCTGGTGAACTTCTGTATCTGGCCCACCATCCTTGCTCTGCTTATGTCTAACTATCTACCTTAATTTGAATGATAGTTGTTCTGTAGTTTAGTTGTAATTTTGATATGGTTATGGAAGGATGCAAGTACTGCATTTTACCTATGCCAGCATCTTGACTGGAAGTCCTGGCCATATCATTTTTGACAAAGATGCAAAGCAATTCAGTGGAGGAAGGATTGTCTTTTTAACAAATGATGTTGAAACAATTGGATATTCATATGTAATAAATAAACCTTGACCAAAACCTCACATTTAATTAAAAAATTAACTCACAATGGATTACAGATCTAAATGTAAAACACAAAACTGTAAAACTTTTAGTAAAAAACATAGGAGAAACCCTTTATGACCCATGGTTAGGTAAAGAGTTCTTGGATTGCCTTAGCTGGTTTGGCTCAGTGGATAGAGCGTTGGCCTGTGGATTGAAGGGTCCCAGGTTCGATTCTGATCAAGGGCACATGCCTGGGTTGCAGGCTCAGTCCCCAGTTGGGGATGTGCAGGAGGCAGCCAATCAATGATTCTCTCTCATCATTGATGTTTCTATCTTTCTCTCCCTCTCTGAAATAAAATAACTATATTTTTTTTAAAAAAGAGTTCTTGGATTTGACATCAAAAGCACAATATATAAAAACAAAAACAAACTAAATAATGATAAATTGGACTTCATCAAATTTAAAAGGTTTTGCTCTAAGAACGACCTTGTTAGAAGAGTGAAAAGATAGCCGAAACTGGTTTGGCTCAGTGGATAGAGCATCGGCCTGTGGACTGAAAGGTCCCAGGTTCGATTTCGGTCAAGGGCATGTACCTTGGTTGTGGGCACATCCCCAGTAGGGGGTGTGCAGGAGGCAGCTGATTGACGTTTCTAACTCTCTATCCCTCTCTGTAAAAAGTCAATAAAATATATTAAAAAAAAAACCAATAAAACATATACACAGTATGGTGATGATGATTATACTAACATATATTTAAAAAAAAAAAGAAGAGTGAAAAGATAAACACAGGCTGGGATAAAATGTTTGCAAAGCACATATCCAGCAAAGAACTTGTATCCAGAATATATAAAGAACTTTCAAAACCCAACAGTGAGAAAAGAAACAAACCAATTGAAAAATTGGCCAAATATTTGAATAAACACTTTACCAAAGAGGATATACAGAAGGCAGATAAACACATGAAAAGGTGTTAAGCATCATCAAATACAGTCAAACTTCAGTTCTCCAGCGTCTTGAACAATTCAGTTCTCCATCAAGTTGTTCACAGAAAAAAAAATGTTTCAGCCGTGGACCAAAACTTCAGTTTTCGACCTGATAACCCTTTCATGCTGATACCTCAGCAAGACAAAAAGAGTCTCTGAGGCAACAAAGGAGAGAATGCTTTTGTTGCTGAAGAAATCAAAGATTAGCACAATTTTAAAACAAAGAGATCATCAAGAATGCCAATATTGCTAAGGGTGTGAAAGTGCTCACAAAACAACAACCACAGGCAATTGAATAGGTAGAAAAACTGTTGTTGATTGGATAAATGAAAAGCAGTTAGCTGGTGATAGCATTTTGGAGGCAGTAATATATGAAAAATTCATTTAAGGGACACAGAACATCCAAAAGAAGGGCCAAGGCCCCACAGCAGCTTGCATTGCTTCACAGCTGGGCCTCATATGGGCATCTCCAAACCCCAAACAAAAAAGAGGAATCTGCAGATCTCTCCGTAGCTCCTGCTGGGTGGCCTCAGGCAGAGGCTAAATTAGCACCTCCTTAGAGATCCAAGAGCCAGTGTACCCAGTGGTCAGAGTGGGACCATCCAGATTACAACTCCTCAGATCCATAAGGGACACACTCAGGGGGCAGACTCAGTGAGCACCAAGCCCACTGCAGCAAGTCTTGCCCCATAATGGTGTCTCTAGCACGGAAGTTCTCCCATCGTAGACACAACTGATTCTCACAGCCAATTGGCCTGGAGGCCAATTCCTCCCAGTGGTACCAGCAACAATCAAGGCTTAACTACAACAAGACTGTGCACACAGCCCACAAAGGGGTGCACCAAGAGTGTCCACCTCAGGTAACTGGGGAGGCTGAGCCACTGGGCCCTATAGGACACCTAGCACACAAAGCCACTCTATCAACACAAGGGAAGCAGCCAAAATGTGGAGACAAAGAAAAAGGTCACAAATGACAGAAATGGAGGAAAGCAAACTACTGGATATAGAGTTCAATACCATGGTTATAAGTTTTTTCAAGAATTTTTTAGAAACAGCTGATAAATTTAGTGAGACCCTCGAGGATATGAAAAAGGACCAACTAGAAATTAAGCATACACTGACTGAAATAAAGAATAATATACAGAGATCCAACAGCAGACTAGAGGATCACAAGAATCAAGTCAAAGATTTGAAATATGAAGAAGCAAAAAACACCCAACTGGAAAAGCAAAAAGAAAAAAGAATCCAAAAATATGAAGATAGTGTAAGGAGCCTCTAGAACAACTTCAAGCGTACCAACATCCGAATTATGGGAGTGCCAGAAGAAGAGAGAGAGCAAGATATTGAAAACCTATTTGAAGAAATAATGACAGAAAACTTCCCCTACCTGGTGAAAGAAATAGACTTACAAGTCCAGGAAGCGCAGAGAACCCCAAACAAAAGGAATCCAAAGAGAACTACACCAAGACACATCATAATTAAAATGCCAAGAGCAAAAGACAAAGAGAGAATATTAAAATTAAAATGCCAAGAGCAAAAGACAGAGAGAAATCAGCAAGAGTAAAACAGTTAATTACCTACAAGGGAGTACCCATATGATTGTCAGCTGATTTCTCAACAGAAACCATGCAGGCCAGAAGGGAGTGGCAAGAAATATTCAAAGTGATGAATAGCAAGAACCTACAACCAAGATTACTCTACCCAGCAAAGCTATCATTCAGAATTGAAGGTCAGATAAAGAGCTTCACAGATAAGAAAAAGCTCATGGAGTTCATCACCGCCAAACCAGTATTATAGGAAATGCTGAGAGGTGTTCTTTAAGAAGAGGAAGAAGAAGAAAAAGGTAAAGATAAAAATTATGAACAACAAATACATATCTATCAACAAGTGAATCTAAAAATCAAGTGAATAAAAAATCTGTGAACAGAATAAACTGGTGAATATAATAGAATCAGGGGCATAGAAAGGGAGTGGACTGACAATTCTCAGAGGGAAAGGGGGGTGGAGGGGTGGGAAGAGACTGGACAAAAATCATACACCTATGGATGAGGACAGTGGGGAGGCTAAGGGCAGAGGGTGGGGTGGGAACAGGGTGGAGGGGAGCTATGGGGAAAAAGGAGGAACAACTGTAATAATCTGAACAATAAAGATTTATTTTTAAAAAAAGAAAAAGAAAAATTCATTTAAGGCTAGTAGTGGTGGTTCGATAAATTTAAGGAAATAAGTGTTTATAGATTAAATAGTACATTAGACATGTACTATATATAATAATGGTTAAAACAGGGAATCATTTGGGGGTCTGGAATGGATTAATTCAAATTACATTATTTCCAATGGGAAAGGTGATTCAGTTTTCAAACAAATCGCTTCTCGAACAACCTTCAGGAGTGAATCAACTTCGAGAATAGAGGTTAAACTATATTAGGAAAATGCAAGTTACAATTATGATGAGATACCACAGTACACATCTAGTAGAATGGCTTGACTATCTTTAGTACAAACTAAATTAGGAGCTTATTTTATGTGAACTTCCTCATTGATAATCCACTCCAAGAGTCCTCCCTTGAACATGGACAAGATCTGGAAGCATCTCCTGGTATCAAGGACATAATATCTAAGGAAGGGTCACACATACATACATACAAATGGTTGTTCTTCATCATTCTTGCCTCAGATCACCTCACTTTTTGTGAAGGAACTTCTTGTTCCATGAGCTTTAGCTCTTCCATGTTTGGCTTCTGTTCCTCCTACTTCTTTAAATCCCACTTCTGTCACCTTGAGTGACAATGATTACATTCACACAGGCTGGGCCTGGCAGGCTTGCCCTCATAAACACTTATGGTCTCCTGAGATGCCACACCTGCAGTTCAAATAGATTCCACAAGGGGGATGATGTTTCTCCAGGTATGGCTCTTTTAGGTTACCTTTGGGACTTGTGGGTAGTTGAAAGAGATTGGATATAAGGCACACAATTAATCCATCTATGCTTTTAAAAAATAACAGCTCACTTAAATAACATAAATGCTGACTAAACACTAATCAATTAAGTTCACCTACTCTTGAAGAGAAAACACTTATCCTTCAGTCAGTCTACAGATATTTGTTAAACACCTTCTGTATGTAAGGCTCTATTCTAAATGTTAGGGATACAAAGTAAATTTATTTGAAGAAAGATATAAAAGAAAGGATACACTTAGACTACCTTTAATTAATAATCATTCTTATTAAACTTTATCGAGTTTTCTCTGAAGCTTATCCAGCAAATTAACTCTCATATTTCATGAGGGTCAGAGGTGTTAGGACTCTCATCCATGACAGGCTTCTCATAAAATTCCTCCCACCACTATCTTCTATTTAATCAGCATGCTTACAACAACCATCTCAGCCAGCTCTTACAATGGGAATTCAGCCCATCACTAAGGTTTCTTCTATTCCATAACATGACTTTTTAAAGAAATGCCCATTATGTCGTTTTGTTTTGTTTTATTTTCATCTATGTTATTTTCATCTCAAAATGTAAGAGACAAACCTATGCGTAAGTAACTCTTGATTTTCTTCTCCTTCTCTGAAATATTTTCTACCATGATGTGGTTACCTGGTCAAAGAAGTCATTCCCTTAGCTGGCTCTTTTTTTATTCACAATACTAGAGGCCTGGTGCATGAGATTCGTGCACTGGGCGGGGGGCGGTCCCTCAGCCCAGCCTGTGCCCTCTCGCAGGCAGTCTGGGACCCATCAGGGGATGTCCACCTGCAGCAGAGGCAGGAGAGGCTCCCGCTACCAGCTACCGCCACTGCACTTGCCAACCATGAGCCCAACTTCTGGCTGAGTGGCACTCCCCCTGTGGGAGTGCACTGACCACTAGGGGGCAGCTCCTGCATTGAGTGTCTGCCCCCTGGTGGTCAGTGTGCATCATAGTGACGGGTCGTTCCTCTGTTTGGTCAATTTGCATATTATGCTTTTAGTATATAGGATGTGTACTTAGCCCCTTTCTCACGAATGCAGATTTTAAAATGGAATTCAATTCCAACTGCTATAAGATGTATCACATTTGCATTTCACAGCATTCTGTGGCCCTTTGCTAACAGAGATCATCCCCCCTACCTCCAATGAACCTTTGAGACATTTTTAATGAGCCAAAATTGAACTTAGTAAAAAGCAATTTCTAAAAAAATTTTCCTCTCAGCAACAAACAGCCCGTGCACCACAGGCAGCTCCTCTCCACTGGAATGTGCTAACTTGGTTCTGCTGTTTCCTCAATTAAGATCTCAGCCATCAAGGGGACCCAGATCCAGGGACTCAGCAGCCAGCCCGAACCACAGAAGAACTAGATGGAGATTGGGGTAGAAGGAGAGATGGGTCTCATACTAGCCTTGACCTGCTCCTTCAGTATAGAGCAAAGATCAGAGTTACGAGAGGCATATTAAAATTGAAGAGAACTGAAGGGCATGAACCCTTTGTGTCCCCTCAGGAGCTATTCCCATTGTCCTTATACCCTACTTTCTGGTGTTCACTAATTTCTGGACCTTGCCCGTGCTCACCTTAGCCTGGCTCGCCTATGATTGGAACACCCACAGTCAAGGTAAGAGACTGGAAGAGGGGTGGTCCCTGTCTGTCTGTGCCAAGGGTATAACTACAGGGAGGGAGGTGGAGGGAAAGAGTGGGAGAGGCAGAGGGAGAAGGACTGGGGAGAGGAAAGAAAGGGAAAGGAAAGGAGGGGGTGATGGAGAAGGGAGAGGTGCAACAGGGGGTTAGAGGGAAGGGGAGGGAGAGAGGGCAGCAAGGCTCAGCAGGGAACAGAGGTCTCTGCCAGGCTTCCCAGGAAGAATTAAAAGGTTGAGGTTTGGCTCAGTCAATACAGCACAAGGATTGAAGGGTCCTGGGTTCGATTCCAGTCAAGGGCACCTACCTCAGTTGCAGGCTCGATCCTAGGTCAGGGAGCGCATGCAGAGGCAACCAATTGAAGTGTCTCTCTCATATCGATTTTTCTCTCTGTGTGTGTCTCTCTCTTTTTCCACTCTCTCTAAAAATCAATGGAAAAATGTCCTCCGGTGAGGGTTAACAAAACAAACAAACAAAAAATGTTGAGGTTTTGGGGCAGGTGCAGGGGCTTCCATGGTTGTATTCAGGGACAGTAACTACAGCTCTGTGCCCTAGAAATATGGAAGTGTGAGAAGAAGGCCCCTTTTTTTGACCTGAGGACTGTAGGAAGAACCATCCACTTCTGGGAAAGGTAGAAGAATTGGCAGTATCTCACCTCTCTTCCCTTTCCTTCTGTACCCGCAGGTGGTAGGCGTTCAGCTTGGATACGAAAATGGACCCTCTGGAAATATTTCCGAAATTACTTCCCAATAAAGGTGACTACCCCTTCTGGGTGCATTTGGACCCTGTTGCTCAGATTCTCCCTTTCCACTCAGCTTCATGTTTTCAAAGCGTTTGGTGGCTAGTAGTTGAAGGTCAAAGCTCAGAGGTTGGGGCCCAAAATGGATGGGCAGGTGAGGAGATGGCTGGATAGCAGCCTTTCCTCACAGTGACAAACCCAAGTCAGCCTCTCTGAGCATCATAACCCCTGGCGACATCCCAATGAACAGGAATTTGGGCTCCCCAGGGGAAACACAGGTTACCTGCTGGGATGAATCTGCATGTCCTCTTTTCCTTTTTCCTATCCACTGTTCTGACTCAATCTCCCTCTGACAGCTGGTGAAGACTCATGACCTCTCTCCCAAACACAACTATATCATTGCCAACCACCCCCATGGTATTGTCTCTTATGGTGTCTTCATCAACTTTGCTACTGAGGCCACTGACTTTGCTCGGATTTTCCCAGGCATCACTCCTTCTGTAGGGACCTTGGAATGGATCTTCTGGATCCCGATTGTGAGAGAATATGTGATGTCTATGGGTGAGTATAAGACACCATCCCATCCCCTGTCTGACCTACCTTAGGGCTCCAACCTCACTAAGCCCTGAGAGTCAGTCTAATTCTTACTCCCTGCTGGGAGATGACTTAGTAGAAAATGAGTCCAGAACCCACTGGACCAGTAAGGGAGTATGTGGCTAAGCATCAGATTCTGTCCAAGATCTGGGAGGCAGGGTTTGGTTAGGCAGCAAGGTAAGTAACTGGCATTCATAAGATTTATCATGAATACATTCAGAGGAGGAAGGAGAAGGCTGGAGTTGAGGATCAAAGCCCAAGTGGAAAGCAGAAGGCAAACGCCAAATATCACACCCAAATGTCTGGGAAAATTAGTCATGAAAGAGGTAGCTCAGATGAATTTTGTCAGATTCTTTCTGGGATATCAATTGGCTTCTTATGGCCAGTCATTTATAAAGCAGCTCTCATCCCATGGAGTCTTAAAGACATTTTTAAGTCTTTCATATTAGCTGGTATTTTCCTGGCCCATGACCTTCATCTCCTGGGAACCCCTTCAAACTTGCATAAGACATCAAGCGATAAAGAATAAACATCCGTCAGAATCAAGGACAACCTCCCCATGCCAGGCTTCAAGCCAGGGTACTGTGACAAATGTCCTTCTCTCTGGATGAATATCCATCCTCTGGACACCAGAAAACAACTAAAGCCAAATATTAAAAGGTAAGATACATTTATCTGGAGGGACCAGATGGGAACACTAGAGTCCCAGAGGATGGTTCTACCCTCTTCTGAGGTTGGCATGAACCTGGAGCAGCAGTTTCTCTCAATGACTGAGGCCTGGAGGCAATTTCTGCCATCCCAGGAGAGAATAGAAGGTAAGTTCAGGGCAAAGATGGGAAGCAGGAGTGAGGAAAGACTCTGTGACTGTTGTTGAATGAACAATAGGGTGTCATCTTTATTCCATGGTTCATTTACATTTCAATTTGGGTTGGGCAGGCTCCTGGGCCTGCCTACTCTCAAGAAACCCCAGCCAATGGCTCCCCTTCAGCAGGTGCTCTAGGGAGGAAGCAGGTTGGTGTTGGCTAGTCCTGATCACCCTAGGAGAGAGAACTCTGGTGAGTCTCCAATGTTGTCACACTGGGGAGAGTGGTTCATGAGTAGAGAGATAAGGGATAGGCTAGTATAAATACTTACTTCAATAGTATTTATATTGAAGTAAGAGGAAGTAGGCAGAGGAACTCAATGTCTCCTAAACTGTAGTAGCATAGACTCCCAACACAAGCAACTGACCCTAAGAACCAACCTCAGACTAAGGGTAACCCAAGATGTGGAGGTTAAAAACAGGAGAGTGAAACAGTAGTCAGGAAACAGAACTGTATCCATCATTAATAGCATAGCGGAATCCCTTTACCCCATCCTTAGACATCAAGTTTGTTGACTCTTTGGTTTCACAGGTGTGTGCCCCGTGAGTGAGTTGGCCTTGAAGTATTTGCTGACTCAGAAAGGCTCAGGCAATGCCGTGGTTATCGTGGTGGGCGGAGCTGCTGAAGCCCTCTTATGCCGGCCAGGAGTTTCCACCATCTTCCTTAAACAGCGTAAAGGTTTTGTGAAATTGGCACTGAAGACAGGGTGGGTCCTTAGGTTCTGGTGCCCTATTGTCTGGGTGCCATAGATCCTCTGTAGCACCTCTCCAGAATGGTGTCCTTCCTTGGAAACCTGTTAGAGGGAGCTCCCTCTTCACTCTGATTAATTATCTCTACTTCCTCACATTGTATCTTAAAGGTGTTTTAGCCTCCAGACAGGTTTCAGTGGGCACTATTTTACTTGAAGTTGGAGAAAGAACAATAGAAGAAGACCTTTATCTTCTACTCATTAGCCTGCTGGCCGGGGGTGTGGAAAATGCAGATTTACTCTATATCAACCTATTAACTGAGAGGCGGAGAGACCTTACTCAGGGCAAGGAAGGCACTAGGTTTGATGTTGTAGAGATTGCAAAAATGAGTAAGACATGTTTACTAAGGGAAGGCAGGATGGGAGGAGGTAAAAGAGGACAAAGGGTATAAATGCTGATGAAAGGAGACTTGATTGGGGGTTGTAAACCCACAATACAATATACCGATAATATATTTTAAGAATTGTATACCTGAAAACTATATAATTTTATTCACCAATGTTACCCCAAATAACATTTATTTTAAAAAGATATGATTACTGCCTTCCCCACCAAAGAGCATATAATCTGGTTTGAGAAATAGAATAAATTTATTAAATAGTTATTGAACACCTGCTCTCTGCTAGACATAGTACTATGCATTGACTATATAAAAATAAATAAGACCTAGTCCTTGCCTTTAAGGAACTCAGTCCAATAGGGAAGACAGACATACTGGTATGCACATATAATTACAAAATATATCCAAAAGCCAACCACTTTCCATCCTTGCCTCCACCACATCCGAGAGTCTATTCCCAACTGTAGTTAGGATGATCCTATTTTTTAATTGAATTTATTGGGGTGGCATTGGTTCACAAAACCATATAGGTTTCAAGTGTACCACTCAGCAAAACACCATCAGCACACTGCACCATGCACCCTTAGCCTCAAGCAAAGTCTCTTTTCATCTCCACGTATCCCCCCTTTTCCTACCTCTACATACCCCCTTTTCTCCTCTGGCAATCACCACACTGTTGTCTGTGTCTATGTGATATATATATCTTAATCCCTCATCTTCTTTCATCCAGCCCCCAACCCCCTCTGCTCTCACAGCTGTCAGTTTGTTCCATGCCTCTGTTTCTATTTTGTTCATCAGTTTATTGTGTTCATTAGATTCCACATATAACTGAGATCATATGGTACTTGCCTTTCTCTGACTGGCTTATTTCACTTAGCATAATAATCTCCAGGTCCATCCATGCTGTTGCAAAAGGTAAGAGTTCATTCTCTTTTATAGCCAGGTAATATTTCATTGTGTAGATGTACCACAGCTTATTTATCCACTCATCTGCTGATGGGCAGTTGGACTGTTTCCAAATCTTGGCTATCTATAATAATAAAGGCATTATATGCTTATTAGACCAGACGTACTTCTGGATGACCTTCCGGACGAAGCTAGGGCTTCGAGGGAAGCCGGTGCTGGGGCGGGGGGGGGGGGGGGGGAGAAGGAAGGCCTTCTCTTGCACGAATTTCATGCATCGGGCCTCTAGTTGTAAATAACGCTGCAATGAACTCATGGGTGCATATATTCTTTTGAATTAGTGTTTTGGGTTTCTTGGGATATATTTCCAGAAGTGGGATCATGGGTCAAAAGGAAGTTCCATTTTTTATTTTTTTATGAAACTTAATACTGTTTTCTACAGTGGTTATACCAATATGCATTCCTACCAATAGTGCACGAGGGTTCCCTTCTCCCCACACCCTTGTGAATTTATTGATGATCGCCATTCCGATAGGTGTGAGGTGAGATCTCATTGTGGCTTTAATTTGCATCTCTCTGATGATTAGTGACATTGAGCATCTTTTCATATGCCTGTTGGCCATCCATATGTCCTCTTTGGAGAAGTCTTTGTTCAGGTCCTTTGCCTATTTTTTAATTGGATTGTTTATGTTTCTTGGCGTTGAGTTGTATGTTATTTATAATTTTTTTATATTAAACCCTTATTAGATGTATCACTGGGGAACATGTTCTTCTATTTAGTAAGTTGTCTTTTCATTTTGTTGATGGTTTCCTTTGCTGTGAAAAAAGTTTTTAGTTTTATGTAGTCCCATTTGTTTATTTTTGTTTGTTTGTTTCCCTTGTCCAAGGAGATATGTTGGCAAAAACATTACTACAAGAAATGTCTGAAATTTTACTGCCTACGTTTTCTTCTAAGATTTTTAAGGTTTCATGCTGTACATGTAAGTCTTTAATCCATTTGAAGTTTGTTGTTGTGTATGGTGTAAAAAGGTCATCTAGTTTCATTTTTTTGCATGTTTCTAATTTTCCTAGTGCCATTTATTGAAGAGACTGTAAAATATTAATTGACCATAAAGGCTTGGGTTTATTTCTGTGCTCCCTATTCTGTTCCATTGCTTTATATGCCTGTTATCATGCCAATGCCATGCTGTTTTGATTACTATGGCCTTGCAGTATAGTTTAATACCAGGTAGTGTGATCCCTCCTACCTTGTTCTTTCTCAAGATTGCTAGGCTATTTGAGGTCTTTTGTGATTTCATATAAATTTTTGGAATATTTGTTCTGTATCTCCGAGATATGGCACTGCTATTTGAATAGTAATTGTGTTGAATCTGTAGATTGTTTGGGATAATATAGACATTTTAATGATGTTAATTTTTCTATCCATTAACGTGGTATATGCTTCCACTTATTTGTATCTTCTTCAATGTCTTTCTTTAGTATCTTATAATTTTCCAAGTATGAGTCTTTTACCTCCTTGGTTAAATTTATTCCTAGGTACCTTTTTGTGTTGCAATAGCACATGGGATTGTTTTCTTCATTTCTCTTTCTGATAGTTAACTATTGGTATATACAATTTCTGAATATTAATTTTGTGTCCTGCTACTTTGCTGAATTCATTTATCAAATCTAGTATTTTTTTGGTGGAATCTTTAAGGTTTTCTATATACATATCATGTCATCTGCAAATAATGACAGTTTTATTCCTTTCCAATTTAGATGCCTTTTATTTCTTCTTCTTGTCTGATTACTGTGGCTAGGACTTCCAGTACTATGTTGAATAAGACTGGTGAAGTGGACATCTCTGTCTTGTTCTTGATCTTAAGGGAAACACTTTTAGTTTTTGCCCATTGAGTATGATGCTGGACTGTGGGTTTGTCATATATGGTCTTCATTATGTTGAGGTATGCTCCCTCTATCAGGATGATCCTATTAAACATAAGTCAAATCATGTCACTATTCCAAATGTCCCAACAACTCCCATTTCACTATAAGCAAAAGCCAAAGTCTTTCCAAAATCCTGCAAGACCTTAAATAATCTCACCATTGGCCACCTCTCTGACCTCATCACCTACTGATCTCCCCCTTGTTCACTCCATTAGAGCTATACTGGCTTCCTTGCTGTCCCTCCAACAAGCTATACGCTCCTGCCTTAGAGCCTGTGCTCTAGCTGTCTGTCTTCTCAGTAAAGTCTATCCCTACTATCCTGCTTTCCTTTCCCCATTGCACTTATCATTTGCTTATATAGTACCACTTTGATTTATATGTCAGCTTTTATTTATTTGTTATTATTGTTTATTATCTGTCTTCCCTCAATAAAAGGTAAACTCCATGATGACAGAGATTTTTTTTAATCCATTGTGTTCAATGATGTATCATCAGGGCTTAAAACAGTACTGGCACATAGAAAGAATTTAATAAATATGTATTGAATGAATGATGTATTATAATGGATATATGTACAAAGTGTCATGAAAGCACTGGTTGATGGAAAGATTTTCACCCAAAGTAAAAGTTTCATTAGTGGGTGACATCTGAATTATGAATTGAAATATCAGTAGGATTTGCCAATCAGACCAAAAGAGAGAAAGAACTTGGGAATTTTTCATATCAGGCACTATGCCAGGCCCTAGGAATTCATAGGTAAATGATACAGTTCCCAACTTTGATTAGTTTGACAGATAACTGGGGAGTCAGACCGATAAGGAGATGACTGTATTAGAGTTAAGATAGTGTTGGTGCAGGAGAAAGGTAAGCATTAGGCGAGGAGTACCTAATCCACATTGTGGGGAAGGGAATTGGAGGTGGTCAAAATTTCTTCAGGGGATGAAATCAGAGCTGAGTATTGAAAGGCAAAATAGAATTAACCAAGTGAAGACAGAAGGAAGACATTTCCATCAGAGGGAGCAGAATACACAAAGACGCACAGACAAAGAACTTGGCACACTTAGTATGGCTTAGCAGATTGCAAAGAAGGGGTGGGGAGAAGGGAAGCTAGCCAGGTAGGTAGGTCTACAGAACAGAGGCCATGTTAAGCAATGTGGTAAAGTTGGGAGCTCTGGAAGAGTTTTAAAGTGAGGAGCGACAGGTCCAGATACGTAGTTTAGGAAGATCCCTCTGGATGCTAGGTGTAATAAAGGCAATTAGGTTGCCTGAGATTGGTTTCTTCCAATCATGGGAAAATGTGTAGCAGCTACCCACAAACGGTTCAGTTGGGAGGATGGGGGATGGCAAGAATGAGACACAGGCTGAAGATATTTGGGTTCTTGTCCTATAATGGAGAGATTTACAGGTTTCCCACCTTGGCTAGGATTTCACTGGGGGAAGTTTCCTGGGAGAACTTACACTTCTGTCCCTTTCTTTGCAGAGCACACCTTGTCCCTTCTTATTCCTTTGGAGAGAATGAGGTGCACAATCAAGAGACCTTCCCTGAGGGCACATGGTTAAGGTTCTTCCAAAAAGCCTTCCAGGACACATTCAAAAAAATCCTGGGACTAAATTTCTGTACCTTCCATGGCCGAGGCCTCACTCAAGAATCCTGGGGCTTCCTGCCTTTCAATCGGCCCATTACCACTGTTGGTGAGATTTCTAGTATCTCTGAACCACCCTGGTTCTTGATTCCCATATCAAGTCCCAGGGGACCTGGAACACAGCTGTGATGGGCAATGGAAAGTCCATTGGGTGTGGTTGAGGGAAGGGTGGGGAGGACAACTGAACAGGTAAGAGTTATGGCCATTCACAGTAGGACAGAGTTCAACAGCTATCATGAGAGCATCATTATTCCTTCAGCACTCTCCTGAGCTTGTTCTCATTCTCTTGAGCATGTGTGAGGTTAAGTATTTGGAAATTATGGGAAAGGATGAGGTTGGGACAGAAGAAAAAAACAAAGGAAGGGGAGGGGACCCAGACACTGAGTTTCAGTATGTGGTCCCCTTTGAGGGATGGGTAATTTGAGTTGGGAGGGAGCTCTGATGCTTGTCTCTTCTTCCCCACAGTTGGGGAGCCCCTGCCAATCCCCAGGATTAAGAGGCCAAACAAGAAGACAGTGGACAAATACCACACACTCTACATCAGTGCCCTGCGCAAGTTGTTTGACCAGCACAAAGTTCAGTATGGCCTTTCTGAGACCCAGGAGCTGACAATCATATAACAAGAGCTGGATTCCCTTATTATTGAACTCTCAAAGCATTGAGGGATCCAAGTAAGGTCACATAGAAGGAAGAATTTGGAGAGAGTAGAGGATCTCAGGTGTGAGATAGGAGCCAACCAAGCCAGAAAGTACACAATGAGTCAAGTTTGGGGGAAGGAACTAGAGGAACACGGGAAGACTGGGCAACAACCCAGCTGATCAAGCAGTCTTGTGAGTCAACAGATCTTTTTTGCCCCCTGACTCCAGCCAACTCTCTAATCAGAAGAATGAGAAGCCAAAGAACACCATGCTCCTTCCTCCTGAGCCTTAGTGATACCATCACTATTTGCGTTTAGACTTAGAAGACTTACTGAAAACAGGGATGGTTTGTTTCCTCCTAAACCCATTCCCTACAATTTGAGACCACCACAAGATAAACTGGGGACTTGAACTGTTGTTTCCTGACCCAAGCAGAGAGGATTCCCTCAGTTGTGACACAATTCCGCATTGACAAAAACTGTTGCATGCAGTTATGCTGTTTCTTTTATTAAAATAAAGCTCTAGATATATAAAACCAGATATGACTATTTCCTACTTACTTTGTGGTTCACTATTGTACTTCCCTCTAATCTGGCCAGAAAGCTGGTCTGTGGAGAGCCATTTTCCTCTTCATCTGCCCTTTATACTGCTCCTGACAGAAAATGTGAGGGAATGGAACCATAACTGCTGCACAGTGCAGAAGATAGAAGCAGAATGGTGGGGACTGACACTGAGGAGCCCATCCCTCCTGATCCCACATAACTATCCTGGGTCACAAAGGAGAGAGCCACAGACCATCCACCAGCTGTGAGTCTGCTTTATGTAAAGTACTTACTGTGTACCAAGGACTATGCCATCATTTTCCAAACCTTTGTCCCTTAATGCTAACACCAACCCTGCAAGATTGCCATCATCTCCATTTCACAGTAGCTAAAACTCATAGAGGTTAAGTAACTTGCCCATAGCTCTGGATAGAACTGTCATCCAAATACAGGTCTTACTAATTCAAATCCAAAGTTCTTTCTAATGCACCAATCACCATGCTTTCTATTTCTCATTTCCTGGAGACCTATTAATCAGCTTAATTTTCCTCAATGAGGTTGCATAGCACCCCACTTAAATTAGCTCATAAGTGTGGGGAAAAAATGACATGGATTCTACTCAGAGTGTTCCCCCTCAGAAAAAATAACATTAATGAAAAAAAACAACCATTTCTATATCAATAGAATGAATTGAGAGTCCAGAAGCAAACCCATACATTTATGCTCAATTGCTTTTTGCCAAGGGTGCCAAGACAGTTCAATGGAGGGAAAGAATACTCTTTTCAATAAATGATGCAGGAGCAATTGTATATTCACATTAACAAAAGGAAAATTTGATAAATTGGACTTCACCAAAACTAAAAATATTTTATCTGCTAAAGACCCTGTTAAGGAGGGTGAAAAAGCAAGCTATAGACTGGGAGAAAGCATCTGCAAACCATATATCCAACAAAGGACTAGTGTCTAGACTATATAAATAACCCTCGGCAGTAAAAATAAATAAATAAATAAATAAATAAATAAATAAATAAATAAATATCTAATCAATCCAATTAGAAAATGAGCAAAAGACATGAAGAGACATTTCACTGAAGAGGATTTATAGACAGCAAATAAGCACATGAAAAGATGTTCAATATCATTAGCCATTAGGAAAATTGTAGTAAAAATGCCTGATAATTAGCTTTTTTTATTGTAATGTAAGTGCCTGATATTAACCTTTTTTGATTGCCAAGGCATTCATTTCAGAGACATCCATCTCAAATAAACATATTGGAATCTACCTAATCAGATAAAGAGCCAGGCCACTACATCCAAGAAATTTCCGATTTAGAAAGCCCAGGGTGACCTAGGTAACTGAGTTTTTGAGTGACCCTGCTTCTCCCTCCCGTGCTTTAATTCCTACTCAAATTTTTATTTTGTTAATGTATCAGTTTACATTGGAGCTGTAACAAATTATCACAAACTTAGTTACTTAAAACAACAAATTTATTATCTTACAATTCTGGAAGTGAAAAACCTAAAAAAGGGTCTCACTGGTCTAAAATCAAGGTGTTGGCAAGATTGCATTCCTTCTGGAAACTCTAAGAGAGAATCCATTTTTTTTGCCTTTTCCTGCTTTTAAAAACTGTTCACATTCCTCACTTTGTTACTTGTGTTGGTGTTCTTAGATTCCCCAAGATAGAAATCAAGAGGAAACCCCAGAGAATTTCCAGACAGATTTTATTAAGCTTATGCTTGAGCACAAGAGAGGCAGCACAGAGGAAAGAAGGTCCTCTGAACTGGCTTGGAGGCCGCCTCTGCTAGGCTGTTTTTATAAGCTGGGGACAAAGTGGGCTTGCTCAAAAAGGTGGGCTTGTGTAGGGTTCAGAAGTGAAATTTTCCATGCCAGGGTGGGGTTACTTTCTCCTTCTGTAAAGTTGCTTGGCATCTATATCCGCATCTCCACACCTGCACTGTTGGGACAAGATGGTGGTGTTGCCAATGGAATACTAAGCAGCTGTAAAAAATTAGGATCTCTTATCCCTGGAAACAGCATGGAGGGACCTGGAGAGTATTATATAAGTGAAATGAGCCAGTCAGAGAAAGACAGTATCACATGATCTCACTTATATTTGGAACTTAATGAATAAAATAACTGATGAACAAAAAAGGTCAGAAACACTGAAGCATGCAATAGACTGACATATTTCAGAGGGAAGAGGTGGGCAGGAGATTAACCAATGAACTTATATGCATATATGTATAGCCCATGGACAGACAATAGTGTGGAGAAGACCTGGGGACGGGCAGGAGTGGGGTGGAGGGGGTCAACTGGGGAAAAAGGGGACATCTGTAATACTTTCAGCAATAAAGATAAATTTAAAAAAAAATTAAAACAATAGCCCTCGCCGGTTTGGCTCAGTGGATAGAGTGTCGGCTTGCAGACTGAAGGGTCCTGGGTTCCATTCTGGTCAAGGGCACATGCCCGGGTTACAGGATCAATCTCCAGTAGGGGGCATGCAGGAGGCGACCAATCAATGATTCTCTCTCATCATTGATGTTTCTATCTCTCTCCCTCTCCCTTCCTCTCTGAAATCAATAAAAAATATTTTTAAATTAAAACAATAGCAACCAACCAAACAAAAAAACAAAACAAAGAGAAAAAAGAAGATGGTGGTGTTGCTCATTATCACCACCCCAGGAAGGTCATATAGTGGCCAATCCTTGATCAACTGTACATGTGGAATAGTGGTTTTAATATTTTCTGGCTACCTGGTCTTAACTTTGTTTCCTAGACATTCAGTATTTTTCCATTCTCAGACCCAAGTCCCTATTGTGTCAGATTCATGACTCTCTTCCAGCAAAGGCATCATTCTGAGCTCTGCTTTTATTGTCACATCTTCTCTACCTCTTACCTTCTTAGCTCCCTCTTATAAGGACCCTTGTGATTACATTGGGCCCACATAAATTATTCAGGATAATCTCCCCATCATTCAATCATATCTGCAAAGTCCCTTTAGCCATGTAAGGTGAAAATTTAAAATTCCAGGAATTAGGATGTGGGCATTTGGTGGGGGGAACCATTATTCAGCCTACAACATGGCTCTTGTTTTGGTGTCATGTCTAAGAACACTTCTCAAAGCCCTAGGTCCCCACGATTTTCTCCCATGTGTTTTTCTAAAATTTTTTAGTTTTATGTTTTACATTTAAGCTTGTGGTTCATTTTGAATTAACTTTTATATAAATGATAAGGAAATAATAAAATTTTGATTATGTACAAAGTGTAATCCAGAGCAAATGGAACCACTGTACCTCCCTCAGAGAATACCACAAAGATGATTCATTTCCTTCAAGTGTTTTCATTGCCAGTACCTGATACAAAACAGAGACAACACACATGCCAAAAAGGAAACTATAGAATAATATTACTTATAAACAAAGATGTAAACTCTTAAATAAAATAAGAATAAATTCAAATCAAAATTCCCTTAACAAAAGGTTCACTATCAAAAAGGATTTATCCCAAGAATTCAAATATGATTAAATACTAGAAAATCTATTCCTATGACATAACAATGGGTCAACAAAGAAAAACTGTGCAATTACCTTAATACATACTAAAACACATAAAATAAATGCCCATTCTTGAACAAAAACTCTAAAATCTACAAATAGAAGATACTCCTATCCTCTCTAATAAAGAAGTAATATGCTAATTAACCATCACTCTGCTACATAAGCCACGCCCGCCAGCCAATCAGGGCTGGTATGCAAATTAACCTCAACCAAGATGGCTACCAGAAGGGAGGCTTGGGTTTCCCCAGTAACAGAGGAAGCCAAGCTTTCCACACACTGGCGGGCCCAGGCCTCCACTCAAGGATACAAAGTTTCAATTATAGAAGATACATCAATCCCAAGAGAAATGGCTGCCGGCCATGGGAGAGAGCAGGAGGCTTGGCTCCACTCCAGACTACAAAGTTTCAATTGTAGAATGTAAATAAATTCCAGATACCAAGGCCTCTGCTTGGGTTGTCAGGGGCATGGCTGGCCTGCAAACCACCACAGGCCCCTCGCCCAGGCCTCTCCATGCCCCAAGGGAACCCCACCCTGATCCAGGACACCCTTCAGGGCAAACCAGCTGGGCCCCACCTATGCACCAGGCCTCTATCCTATGTAATAAAAGAGTAATATGCAGACTGACCATCACTCCAACACACAAGATCAAGATAGCTGCCCCTATGTGGTCAAAGATCCTGCCCCCATGTGGACACAAGATGGCCACCACAAGATGGTCAGCAGGGAAGGGCAGTTGGGAGGGACCAGGCCTGCAAGGGAAGGCAGTTGAGAGGGACCAGGCCTGCAAGGGAGGGCAGTTGGAGGCAATCAACCCTGCAGAGGAGGGCAGTAAGGGGTGACCAGGCCAGCAGAGGAGGGAAGTTGGGGGCAAACAGGCTGGCAGGGGAGCAGTTAGACATCAATCAGGCTGGCATGGGAGTGGTTAGGGGGTGATCAGGCTGGCAGGCAGAAGCAGTTAGGGGAAATCAGGAAGGCAGGCAGGTGAGCAGTTGGGAGCCAGCAGTCCTGGATTGTGAGAAGGATGTCCGACTGCCAGTGGGATCAGGCCTAAACGGGCAGTTGGACATCCCTTGAGGGGTCCCAGATTGGAGAAGGTGCAAGATGGCCTGAGGGACACCCCCTCGCCCCTGTGCACGAATTTCGTGCACCGGGCCTCTAGTAATATCATAAATGGTATCCATCTCAAATCAATAGCCAACATATAATAATGAAACCCTATAGACATTTCTATTAAAATCAGAAACAGACCAAAAAATGTCCCTTACCAATACAGTTATTCACCACTCTTTTCAAATTTCTGGCCTAAGTAACAAGTGTTAAATAAAATTCAAATGAGTACATTTAAAGATCTATTTAAGCAATTTATTAAGCAATTCATGAATCAGGTAGCATCCCACCTAGCAACTAGAAGAGTGTTCAAGGGGTTGTACAAAATGGAAGGTTTTTATAGGAAGAGGGGTGGGGCAAGGGAGATATTAACAAAAGAAAAAGGGTTATTTTCTAACCAGAACGTGCAGATTGCCTCTTCTTTTTATGGGGAGGGGTTGTAGAATACTAGTCTTAATAAATTACTTCACTGGTGTTGACCAGAAAATTCCAGACTGGTTGATTTAAGGTTTTGTTTCTGGGAGAAGTTGAAACAGCAATTAGGTCAGGTATTAAATCCAGGTTTGGTGTCATAGGCTTTAGCATAAGTGACACCATTTTGGGGCTGTGTTTTTCTCTTTCATAAAATGAAACAGAGTTGAGAGGAATACATATAGGAAGGAAGGCACCAAAATTATGTTTAGAAGTTATTCCTTTATTATCAAAACTAAAGTCCCCGCAGTAATACCCAAATCCTTATTTACACTGATACAACATCAATTGATAATAAGCTGAAGTGTGGGAGAAGAATAAGAACAGGGTAGGAGAGATAAGCAGGAATCAAATTACACAAGGTGTTGGAGGTCATGGTAAGTACTTTGGATGCTATTCTGAGTTATATGGAAAACCACTGAAAAGTTTTGTATAGGGAAGTAACAACATCTGATCCCTTTTAAAAAAACACTCTTCAATTAGTTTGGTCACCTTTCTTTAATTTTTTTTTTACTGTCCCCAATATATGAAAAAAGAAATCAGTAAAAAAGAAAAGCTATAACTTAAAATTAAAATATTGTATTTTGACTCCATTAATGCATAATGAGCCAAGCAACAATTTGGACAAAAAAAAAAAAAAAAAAAAAAAAACAAAAAAAAAAAAAAACCACCTAACAAAAAACATACCATCTTGCTTAAAGAACACACAAAAACAACCAGCATGAGCTCTCCAAGGAAAACATTTTATCCTGAGCAAAGTGTACTTCTGATTTATCAGGGACAAGAAGAGAACTGTTTGTTGTAACATCAGAATTGGGAGAGGGGGTATCTGCAGGTCCCGTCACAGAAGCATTGAAGAAGTTCCTGGCAAAGTTAACTGAATTCATTGAAGAGGAAGGCAACTATGTCCAAATAGGTGTCTAATATCAATGAAACAGGACTTTGTGTAAGCTAATGTTATCACAAATCTATAATCCCAAGAAATACAAATCAAGGCCTGGGTACAAAGCAGAGGCCTTTGAATTGGTACATTTTCAAAGGAACTCAGCTATAAAGATTTTATTGAAATGACAGAGCAAGAGGTCACTGTTAGAGTTGCCATAAAAATGAGCCTGCTCCATATATTAACCATGTGTCAATACACATGTCATCAACAAAAACTTTCCAGAAAGATGACCTTATTCTAAAATGCACTTGGAAAGTCTTGAGAGTAATAAAAAATACCTATGTTTATTCAAGGAATAGTTAGCAGAAAAATGTGACACCTTAATTCCAAACTTCAATAACTTGTATTCTTTCTTTTAAAAATTGAAACATAATTCACAGACCACATAATTCACCTTTTTAAAGTATACAATTCAGTGTGGGGTTTTTCCCCCACATAATCACAATGGACATCTTAGACAAACCAGCCCATGAGGGAAAATAACCTCCAAAAGAAGTATTTATGATACATCATTTCTATTTAGTGTTTTGTTTTGCATAGTTAATAAAGGTTTTAAAAAAACATATATTTGTATTTTCTTTTCATTATCAATTTTGGTATTTTTACAGTGTGAGATGAGTTTTTATGAACAAATTCCAATGAACAGGCATCCCTCGTTTTATTGTGTTTTGCATTATTGGACTTCACAGATGTTGCAACTACAAAACCAGGTCAAAATGGTCCTATCCTGTCTGATGAGGTGCTGAGTTGTCCAGAGACAACAGACCAAAACCACAAGTCACAGCTGCATCATGTGCAGAGGAGAGAACATTGGTCTCCAGCTGCACCCAGAACCAAAGTCTCTTGCCTCCCACCCCCACACTGAGAACCAAGGGACCTGGACATAACTGGAATGTGAACACCGGAACCCTTTCAGAAGCTAACGGGGTCTATTGTACAGGAAGATCCAGTGTTGGCGCCCCTTTACTCTAAATGGCCAAGTTCCAAGGTCTTCCAATTAAAAATCGCCCCACCAGCACTTCCACAGACCTGTTCCCCCAACCTTTGGCCTGGTCCATTGAACAAGATGGATTTGAGGCATCATTAAGTCTCCTATCTTCTCCATTGGCACTTTCTCGATCAATAAACCTTTTCTTATTCCAAACTCTGATGATTTGAGTTTTGGCTTTTCAAGCATGGGCACATGGACTTTGGTTTGGTAACAATCTTACATCTTTTACAAATCAAAGGCAAGACCGACCCTCCACCAGCAAAAAGATTACAACTTGATTTATTGTGATACTCCCTTTATCACAGTGGTCTAGAACTCAACCTACAATGTCTCAAAGTATGCCTGTATTATATTGTAACAATAGAATATGAGTTTACCTTATGAGAGCTAAATTACTGAACTTGGTCCAGGAACCAAGAGTCTACAAGTTACTTGCAAACAATGATTGTTTAAAAACTCAAGAGAGTAGTTGGTCCGACGGTTGTGGGTTATTGTTAAGCTGATTAAAAACTCAAGAGAATAAACTGAGAAATTGTTAGAATTGATAAGAGTTCAGTGCAGTGTAGCTAAATACATGATAATATATACAAAAATCAATTTTTCCTGTAAACTAATAATAAGCAATTAAAATAGGCTAAGAAAAAGATTAGAAAATTTTATTGTGACATAAAAGGAATGGGTAAATAAATGGAGAAATATACCATGTTCCTGGATAAGAAAACCCAGTATTGTGAAGATATTATTTCCAAGTTAAATTGAATGTTTTATGCACTGCCAATTAAAATTCTAATAGGGTTTTGGCACTTGAAGTTATTCTAAAATTCATCAAAAATACCAAGGCAATTTTTGAAAATGAAGGGTAATGAGGAGGAACTAGCACAACCAGATGTTAAAACACATTATAAATATTCAAACATTAAAACAGAATAGTATTGGTATAATAATAGATACATAGGTCAATGGAACAGAACACAGAAACAGAGATAGATAGACAGATAGATAGATTTACTATATCTATATCATATAAGTCTATCCATGCCATATCTTGGAAATATTGCAGGTTCAGTTCCAGACCACCACAATAAAAGGTATTACACAATTTTTGTTTCCTAGTGCATATAAAAATTATGTTTGCTCTATATGGTAGTCTATTAAGTGTGCAATAGCATTATGTCTAAAAATGTATCTAACTTAATTTAAATATTTTATTGCTAAACAATGCCAACCATTATCTGAGTCTTCGGCAAGGTATAATATTTTTGCTGGTGGAGGGTCTTGCTTCAATGTTGATGAAAATGCAATATCTGCAAAGTGCAATAAAACAAGGTATGCCTAGACTGAACACAAGATAAAGAAGGCCTCACAAATAAATGGGAAAGGGTAGATTGTTCAATAAATGGTATTATAGTGGAAATATGTATCTGAGGGATGAGCTATAATGTCACTTGATACTGTATACCTAAATACAGTGTGGGGCAAAAGTAGGTTTACAGTTGTGAGTATGCAAAACACAGTTTATTCTTGTATTATTATTTATTAATTATTGTATTATTTTTCATATGAACAACTGCAAACCTGCTTTTTGCTCCACCCTTTATATTCTAATTAGATTTAAGAATTTAATTTAAAGCTCTAAACCATAAAAATAGCAGAAGAAAATGTGGGAACTTCAGGAAATGGGCTCAGGGTTTAGTCTCTCTGCTTATAGTTCCCCCATGTTCTCTTCCCTCATGAAGCTTTTCCTTGGCCTTGGTGTTTTCTAGGCAAAAGCAAGAGCCAAACCCAATGCACAACACTGTTGTCTGAGTGTGCAGCAAAATCAGTGGCCAAGGTCCCTCAGAATTTGTTGAGCTGAAGAACTGAATGGGGGCTCTGCACAGTCATCCCTAAACAGGCTTTCCTCAAGTGCCACAAGCCCAAGCTCATTTCTGTCTTGTGGCTGCATAACATAACAAGAGAGTATCAAGAGGTCCAATGGAGAGAGGTTGGAGGGAAAATAGATAAAGGGGAGGTTTCCTTATTGTGGGGGTGGGGGGAGGAAAGAGCTCCCACGTCCAAGACTATCATAGGGAACTCACCCTTTTGGGGTATCCACAAAGAAACCACAACAGGACAGTTTCAAGGCATAATGTCTGAGGAAAACCTAAGACGTTTTTAGAGCCTAATCTCAGTATCTCAGGACCTGGTGGAGCTTTTTCTCAATAACCAGTGTTCTTTCCCCCAGTAACTGGAGGCAAATTGAGTTTAGGGATGGCGTAGGACTGGGAACTGGTGAGTCAGAAAACAGAGCAGTTAAGATAATAGCTGGAGGGGGACTCCACCCTCTTGGCAAACCCAACTGCCTGGAGGTAAGCCAGGGGCCACAGGCCAAAAGCATCTGTGCAAACAAGTCCTCCCTGAACACAAGCAGAGTCTGAGAGATGCCTCACTCCTTATCCCCAAGATCTCTCACACCATATGACATATACAGGTCATTACAGCACCTGCTGTTTGTAGAGGATTAGTAGTTCAGCAAATGTGTGAAGCTGAATTGCTATCTGTCCCACCTCACTCAGTGCTTTCAAGCTGTCACAACATGATTTTTTCACTATTTTAATAAATGCTTATGGCATTCTTACAATGTGACAGGCACTATTCTAGATGTAGCACTGAATAAAACAAAGACCCTGCCCTCACAACGCTTATCAAGCAAGCAACACCACCAGATACTGATAAGTGCCATGAAGAAAAAGAAAGTCGATAAGGGCTTAGTGTGTGATGAGGAGTCCTATTTCAGCAAGGGTGGTGGAAAGGTTCTATTTGAACAGACATCTGAATGAAGTGAGGCAGCCAGGGGGGTAGATCAGTCCTAGTGGAGGGACCAGCGAGGACAAAAAGCCTGAGAGGAAATCTATTTGGCAGACTCAACCAACAGCAAGATTGCCTGGTAACTTGTTAGAGTGGAGTGAACTGGGAGGATGGAAGATGAGATGGAGGCAGGAAAGTTAGATGAGGGAGCCAAGACCTCAAGCTCTACCCCTCCCCTTCTCCGTCTTGGCTGGAACATTCATAGACCAGACCTTCACTGACCACCTGTTCCCCCTTTCCTCCTCCCAATTACCTCGAATTGGGAGACCAAAAAGAAATCGCTATCTGGAGAAGAGAGACAAGGACCAGCTGCATGGGCAGTCACCCCACCAGCGTGAGAAGCAGAGGACCACCCTATCCCATCCTTCCCACGTATAATAAAAACCTTATATCCAGACCCCATCAGACGTCTGATTCTCTGATGTCAACCACCCTCACTTCTTAAATGCATAGTATCACTTTAATAATTTTGCTGTGCTTTACTAAATCCTTCTGTCACACTCTCGAATTCCTTCTTGGGCCATGACAGGAACCTGGATGGGGTTGAGACCTCCCTTGGCCTTCCTGGGTGCCACTCAGTGTCAAGGTGAGAGAGGTAGAGATCAAGTAGACCCTCATAAGCCAATGTGATGGCTTTGGATTTTCCGCTAAGTGAGATGAGGAGTTGTTGGAATGTTTAAAAAATTTTTTTTATGAAACATTTTAAAGATACACAAAACGAGAGAAAATAGTATAATGAACCTCCATAAATGTCACCTGGGTTCAACAATTATCAAGATACTGCCACTTGTTTCATCTATTCCAACTTTTCCTTTTTTTTAGCAGAAATGTTTTAAAACAAATTTCACCCTTATGTATCTCACGTCTAAACAAATGACTGTTTTCTTACATAACAATAAAGCCAATATCACACCTTAAAAAATGGCTATAGTTCCTTAGTGTCATCTGATATTCAGTCCATAGTCAAATTTCCCTCATTGCCTTCAAAATATTGGGGTTTTTTTTACAGTTGGCTTATGGCATTCTATAATTATTTTAATGTAGAACAATCCTCCCTTTCCCTTCCCCCATTTTTAAAATACCATTATCTTATTGAAGAATCTTGTAAAAGTCCCATATTCTGTGTTTGTCTGTTAGCCTTCTCATGGTGTCTAAGTTGTTTCTTTATTCCTCCTATTTCCTGTAAACTGGAAGTTAGCCAGAGTCTTGTTTAGATTCAGGATCAACTTTAGAGGAAAGAATACTTTATAGGTAGATATAGGTAGATACTTCACACTGGGGCTATCCCCCTTTTAGTACTTGTAAGATTGATTGAAAGTGTGGGTGGTGATAGCCTGATCTTTTTCATTGTGACATTCCACATTGACCTTTCACCTCATGACTTTAGCAATCAATGATAATCATTGCATGACACAATTCTTTCATAAGAGCTTTTACAATATTTTTCTATTTCTATCATTCCACCCACACTTATTAGCTCACTTAATGCATTTTTAAAATATATGTTTTATTGATTTTTAGAGAAAGGGAGGGAAAGAAAGTGAGCGAGAGAAACACCAATTGTTGTTCCACTTATTTATGCATTCATTGGTTGATTCTTGCATGTGCCCTGACTGGGGATCCAACCCACAACCTTGGCGTATCAGGACGACGTTCTAACCAACTGAGCTACCCAACCAGAGCCATAATGCTGTATGTTGATAAGTCTCACTTCCAACTCTACCCCTTCTAATCTCCCTTCCCTCTCCCTACAGGTAAGCATTTTTGTTAATTTGAGGTTTTTTTCCCCTTCTAGAGTTCTTTTCACAATTAGAAGCATTTGTATTATATACATTAGCATATATTCGTATATATTTGTATTCCTCCCCCCTTTTTGACAAAAGTTGTATTACTATACATGCTATTCTGTATCTTCCTTTTTCAACTTAACTATATCCTGGAAATCACTCTATATCTGTATCTCTAGATCTTCATTGTTGGAGGAAGAGCTTCCTCATTGTTGGTTTTGAGCAAGAGAATGGCAAAATCTGACTTACAGTTTAGAGTCTTCCTCTGACTGGCTTATAAAAAATAGATTTTAAAAGAGCAAATGCCAAAGCAGAGAGATCATTAAGAGGCTGCTACAATTATTTAGGGAAATGTGATGAGCCATCTTGAATCATCCCAAAACCCTAGGGATGGAGGGGCCTGGGACCCTGACAACTTCACTGAGTAGACCTGCACAACAGCTCAAACATCTCACAATGTCTGAAAGAGAGAGAAGTATATCTTTATCTTATTTAAGCTACATTTTATTTTGTATCTCTGTCAAATGCACTAAACCTACATCCTATCTAATGCAAATCATTCTAGTTCTAACATGCTCTGATTGCCATGACTGGAAGTCAAGACAATTTGATTCTATTGGTAATATGACCTTAAGCAAAGAAGAGCTGAGAGGGTGTTCCTGGTAGAGGGAATATTATAGATGAGGTTTCAGAGGCTGTGTAATTTGGCCTTTATCTCATAAGCAATAGAGAGCCCCTGAAGGTGATAATAGGAATTTTCAAAAGATTAAGTGAGTGGTAGTACAGAAGGAAAGATAAACCAGAGACCAGGAGACCAGAATAGGAACCCAGGCTTATGCCTTGCTTCTATCCAACAGGTAGTCACTGACGACCCAAGAGAACTTATTTTCTCAATGACTTACCATGACTAACTCTCAAACCCCACTTCTTACTATATTCTCTACTTGTTGCCAACTCCACTCCAGCTTGCTGTTCCTTAAATACATTCCTTGAACAAGTATGCTCCTGCCTGGAGGGCCTTTGTACTTGGTGTTTCCTCTGTCTGAAATGGTTCTTCCCCTAGATAGCCACATGTCTTCCCTAACCAATCTATCTAAAATGGCTGCCCATTTCCCATTTCCCTTACTTGGATTTATTTTACTTCACAGAATGTATAACCACTTTACATTATATTATATGTTAACTTGATTTTTGTTGTCTTCCCTCCCTAGACTATAAGCATCAACATGTAAGTGTAACCCCAACACCTAAAACTGCATAAAATATAGCTGCCACACAATAAGTATTTGTTGAATGAATGAATGAATGAATGAGATATTAAATAGATTTCACTTAAATCCTTCTACCAGTACTTCAAGGAGTGTTGGCTAGCCAAAACCGGTTTGGCTCAGTGGATAGAGCATCGGCCTGCGGACTGGAGGGTCCCAGGCTCGATTCCAGTCAAGGGCATGTACCTTGGTTGCGGGCACATCCCCAGTAGGGGGTGTGCAGGAGGCAGCTGATCGATGTTTCTCTCTCATCGATGTTTCTGACTCTCTATCCCTCTCCCTTCCTCTCTGTAAAAAAATCAATAAAATATATTTTTAAAAAAAGGAGTGTTGGCTAAAGAAAAGTGTGAGTCAACAGAGGTGAAGAGGGGAGGGCTAGAATGGAAAACTCATCCCTGAGCCCTGGCCAGTGTGGCTCAGTTGGTTGGAATGTCTTCCTGTGCAAGAAAGGTCGAGGGTTTGATTCCCAGTCAGGGCACATACCTAGATTATGGGTTTAGTCCCCAGTCAGGGCGTGTATGGGAGGCAATTGATCAATGTATCTCTCTCACATGGATTTTTTATCTCTTCTCTTCTCTTCTCTTCTCTTCTCTTCTCTTCTCTTCTCTTCTCTTCTCTTCTCTTCTCTTCTCTTCTCTTCTCTTCTCTTCTCTCCTCTCCTCTCCCCTCCCCTCCTCTCTCTCTCCTCTCCTCTCCTCTCCTCTCCTCTCCCCTCCTCTCCTCTCCTCTCCTCTCCCCTCCCCTCCTCTCCCCTTCTCTCCTCTCCTCTCCTCCTCTTCTCTCCTCTCCTCTTCTTTCCTCTCCTCTCCTCTTCTCTCCTCTCCTCTCCTCTTCTTTCTCTCTCTCTCTCTCTCTCTCTCTCTCTCTCTCTCGATTTTTATCTCTCTCCCTTCCTAAAAAATCAATAAAATAAAATAAACCATTCCTCTACAGACTGATCGTTTCTTGTTTCTCAGAGTCCAATGACATTAGGGAACCTAAAGCAGCTTCCCAGTTAGCATTTTTCTAGCCATGTTCAGTGATATGACATGTGCTTTCTTTGCAAACTCCGGTTTTCACTCCCACAGTTATCACATTGCACTAAACAAATCCTTGATCCCTGCTACCCCCAGCTTGGTTATTTCTGTACACTCCATACAGCATGAATTCATCTAATTGTTTAGCAGGCAAAACAGGCTTAGAATGGACAGGCAGATAGCCAAAGGCAGGCAGTGTCCATTGGGGGATAAACTGAGGTTGGTCAGTGACACTGCATGACAGGCTGGACCAGCAGGCCGAAGCAGGTGGGAAAATGGCAAGACAACTGTCTGATTGTTCTAATCACCTGAACTGAGAGATCAAGATCACTTACCTTCCATCTCTACTCACCTTTGACCTAGGACTAGACCTGGGTGGTTTTCACTGGCTGTGTAACCTTTGAGAATGGTCTTGCCTTTTGATTTATTCTTTTTTGGTTTATTCTTGATTTGATCTCCACACCTTGCTGACTTCCCAGATCTTAGAACTTCAACTTGTTTCTGATACCTAGATCTCCATATGACCAGGCATTGGCTTAGGCGGAATATTGATGCCTGTCAATAATTCTCTGTGACCTGCTTTAGTTATTTGCTGCCCACATCCTGTTGTGACAGAACTCACTTGAGGATTTGATGCTGCTCTGATAAATCCTTACCAGGCCAGGGACTGAAGACAAGGGAAAGAAGGACTCTATTACCAAAGCTGTAGTATCAAGAAGATACCTGCGGGCCTCTGAGAAGGAAGTGAAGTCCAAGACCAGACAATTAGCTGCTAAATTGTGACCTAGGGCAAGGACAATACTTCTCCTGTATAGTGCTAAAGAGGGAAGTCCCTACTGGAAAAATGTGGATCAATAAAGATAGATAGATAGAGAAGAGGACATCCATAAAACAATGATGCGAGTGTGTCATCAACCAAGGAGTATGATTAATACAATTCTGTGAAATCACGTTAAAAAAAAGTAAGGATCAGTGTACTTACTAACAACAGGTTCTCACATTCCCAGGTTTCCTCATTTCTTTGGCTACCATTCCATTTTCTTTGACAGTGTAGGGTGGCCAGGACCACCCACATACCAAGGAAGTCTCTAGCCTAGGAAATTCCAATCACTCTCACCTTTCGTTCAGGTGAGATCTGATTTTTTTTTCTCATAAAAGAAAACAATATGAAAGTATAAAAACCAACATAGTGATAGAACAGATTTTTTACCTTAGTTTTTCCAGGGTACAGGTAGATCTCAGTGATCTAAAGCTAACAAGTTTCATTTTCCACACTTCAGCTCAGTCCTGGACTTAACTTGCATTTGAACATTCCCTCAACTTGAGCTGAGGTGAATCTATGCAGCAGCCTTGCCAGGTCTAGTAGGATTTGGGGGGTCTTCATGAAGAAATTTGTTTCCAGACCTGTTTGAATAAGAGGCGCAATCTCTTTCTTTAGACCCAGTCATCTCCTCACGGGGAGAGGCCAATTCTGCTGACCAGGCTATCTGGTTCCTGGACCCTACCCAGGTTAATGGAGGCTTGAAGAAGTGTTCACCTTCTACACCAGTAAATTCTAAAACCTTCTGGGAGAGAGGAAACTGAGCAGTGCTACAGAAAGGGCTGTGGGTAAGAGGGTTTCTGATCAGTGACTTTTCACCTACCATTAAAAGACCTAGAAATCTGACCAGTTGGTGGAACAGGCATGCCTAAAAATTAGTGCTTCCTCCATAACAGGAGATTGGTTAAATGAACCATGGTATATCCATACAATGAAATGCTCTGTATAATGTTATGGAAGAATATTGACATCAAAAATATCCACGATGTACCATTAGGTGAAAAAGCAGGACACAAAACAGTATAATGTGATTCTAGTTTGGTTAATAAATTATACATAATTACTAACAAATATGAGGATATATATGAGCAAGGCACTAAGTAATGTTTTACATTAATTACTTTATCCTCATGACAACCTTATGATGTACATAGGTATTATACTCATTCTTCTAAAGATGAGGAAACTGAGGCACTAAGAATTAATTTGCCATCGTTCACTTAAGTGGCAGATGTGTTGAAGTCAAGAGCCCAAACTCTTCACAATGAACTATATCTATGTTTATATTTGTACAGGAAAAAAAAGTGAAGAAAGATAGATACCATGATGTTGACAGTTAACTGGTTATTTCTGAGTGGTGAGATTATGAGTGACTTTTGTTCCCTTTATGCTTTTCTGAGTAGTCTGACATTTTCATGATTTACATGGATTATTTTTATAATCAGGAAAAACAATAAATCAATTTCCATTTTGAAAAAAGCAAACTAGCCATTGTTTCCAATCTGTAGGCAGCAAACTGCTGGCAAATGGGGGGAGTAACTTTATTACAAGGGTTCTGGAAATTCCTACATGGCCCAAGCACTATCTAGAAGGAATACATAATGTGCTTCTACATAGGTTATTTTTCAAATGTCATGATGTATACTGCCATGATGTGCACCCATAGTCCTTGAGTTCATTATAAATTTATCAATCAATAGATATTAAAAATACAACCATTATCATGTGGAAGTCTGTGACATTTTAAGCATTAAAATACAAAAGCAAGGGATGGGGACCTGCTGCTAAGAGGAAAAATGTATGTATAGATCAACTTTCTGTAGTTTGAGTGTCTTATCAACAGCTTACTTCCTTTTTATGGGGTGGGGGCAGGAAGAAATAGAGGGGAAAACTGAAAAAGCACACATTATTGAAAGTTAATCCAGGAGAAGTCCTGGAGAAGACAATTTACAAGGATGAGAGAGAATGGAGAGGGAGTTGATGTAGGCCCAGAAAATTCTATCATGAAAAGACAGAATTCTAATCTCCCCTGTATAGCCAGGGGCTAGTCTCCAACCTCAACCACAGGGATTGTCAACAGTTAAGTAGAGTGGAGATGCTGCAATACCTAAGAGCTGACATTTGCTGGAGGGCCTGGCTAGTATCCAATCAGCAAAATCACCTGGAGTGGGGCAGGCCCCCAGGTATAGAGGAGGCAAAGTAAGCAGAATTTTGTCTTTTGCCAAACTGACTCAAAGGTTAGCACCTGCCTTCCTTTCTCTCATTCTTCTTTCCTTTTGTAATGTGTCCTTTGCCCTCTATTTCTGGGCAGCCTCTTCTCCCCTACTCAAAATCTCTAGGACACACTTCTCCAAAGAACTCCTGTGATCACATTACCCATAAGAAACCATCCTGATCACTGACCTCAAACTAAGATACTTAATGAGGACCTAGACTTTCCAGGCATTGGGGGCAGATGCACTGATAATAAAATATGGCCCCTACACCTTTAGAAGCATAGTCTTCAGATGTGAAAAGCAAAAGCAAACAAACAAAAAAAAACCCACCAAAAACATAAACAGAAGCCCTAGCTGGTTTGGCTCAGTGGATAGAACTTCGGCCTGCGGACTGAGGTGTTCTGGGTTCGATTCCGGTCAAGGGCACAAGCCCAGGTTGCGGGCTCGATCCCCAGTGTGGGGCATGCCGGAGGCAGCCAATCAATGATTCTCTCTCATCATTGATGTTTCTATCTCTCTCTCCCTCTCCCTTCCTTTCTGAAATTAATAAAAATATATTTAAAAACAACATAAACAGAAAACAACCCTACAACCCTACTTGCTTCAGTGAGCATAAAGTTACAAGGTAAGAGATAGGAGTCAGAGAAAGATATGGGGCTTCCTTTTCCCCCTCCCACTTTGGCCTGTATTTGGAACTACTCACCCAGGAACCAGGTTCCACACTCCCACCCCTGCTCATGAGAGCTGGTGCTAATGTCTGGAAGACTGGCTTACTGCAAGTGAGAACAGTTTTCAATAGTTCAACGGCATGATGAAAAAAAATAGCTAGTAGGAAGGGGGATTGTTCTGTATTAAAAGCAAATAAAGCCCTGGCCCTTGTTGCTCAGTGGTTAGAGCATCGGCCCATGCACCGAAGGGTTGTGCGTTCAATTCCAGGTCAAGGGCATGTACTTGGGTTGCAGGTTAGATCCCCGACCCCAATCGGGGCAAGTACGGGAGGCAACCAATCGATGTGTCTCTCTCACATTGATGTTTCTCTCTCTCTCCCCTCCCTCTACTCTCTCTAAACATCAATGGGAAAAAAGTCTTCAGGTGAGAGTTAACACACACACACACACACACACACACACACACACACACACACACACACACACACACGAAATAAAGAAAATAAAGCAAATAAAGATCTTACCAAAGGGCTGAAACCTGAGTCCAATCTAGTCTTTGAATCCAACTGCCAATCTACTGGAAATCCCTAGGAACCTGCTGAAATGCACCATAAGCGTGCAGTAAACAAAATCCAGGCTGTGGGCAATTCTCTAGGTCAGTGGTCGGCAAGGCAAACTGCGACTCGCAAGCCACATGCGGCACTTTGGCCCCTTGAGCGTGGCTCTTCCACAAAATACCACGGCCTGGGCGAGTCTGTTTTGAAGAAGTGGCGTTAGAAGAAGTTTAAGTTTAAAAAATTTGGCTCTCAAAAGAAATTTCAATCGTTGTACTGTTGATATTTGGCTCTGTTGACTAATGAGTTTGCTGACCACTGCCCTAGACCCATCCAGAAGTTTTATTGCATTACACATACACAACACAAAAGGAAACTTAAATCAGAGCCAAATATCAACAGTACAACGATTGAAATTTCTTTTGAGAGCCGAAGACCGACTTCTGCACATGGGCCACGATGTTTCAATCGCACTGTACGTGTGCGCCCGCATGTGGTATTTTGTGGAAGAGCCACACTCAAGGGGCCAAAGAGCCGCATGTGGCTCGTGAGCCGCAGTTTGCGGACCACTGCTCTAGGTCAAATGCCATGGGTTCTTCAACAGATAAATAATCTGTATAGGGATAAATAATCTGTGATAGCTATATGATGGTTATTTAAGATGTTAACCAGGGGAAGCTAGGTGAGGGGTATAGGGAACTCTCTGTATTATCTTTGAACTCTCCCATAAATCAAAAATTATTCCAAAATTTAAAAAATTTAAAATAGAAAATTTAAGGGACCTATCTATTTTTATGGGCAAGACTAAACCATAGTCCTTAGGGAAGTACATTTGGGTAATAAAACCATAGAAAGGCAAGGAAAAATTACTCTAAATGTCAAGATAATGGTTAGTTTGGGAAAAGAAAGAGGGTTGTGATTGAAATGGGGCACAGGGGGAGGCTTCTGGAGTGGGTGGAAATGTTTTCTTTCTTGACCTAGTGGTGGCTGCAAGGTGTTTATCTTATAATAATTCATTAAGCTATACATTTGTTTTAGGTAGTTTTTTGTTATTTGAGTTTTATTTCACAATAAAAAAATTAGAGAGTGAGAAAAACTTAAGAGACACAGCATCCAAATATAATCAGTGGATCTTATTTGGATCCTGATTCAAATGAAGCAACTATCTATACATATAAAAGCCTAGGTGGCCCTCGTGCCCTCACGCCCTCGAGTGATGCCCTCACATCATCACTAGATGGCCACCCCCCATGCTGCCACAAGATGGCCGCCCCATGTCATCACAAGATGGCTGCCCCCACGTCATCACAAGATGGCCACCACAAGATGGCCAGCAAGGGAGGGCAGTTGGGGGCGATTGGGCTGGCAGGGGAGGGCAGTTGGGGACAATCAGGCCAGCAGGGGGGGCAATTGGGGGCGATTGGGCTGGCAGGGGAAGGCAGTTGGAGGCGACCAGGCCGGCAGGCAGAGGCAGTTAGGGGTGATCAGGCTGGCAGGCAGGTGAGCAGCTAGGAGCCAGCAGTCCTGGATTGTGAGCAGGGATCAGGCCTAAACTGGCAGTTGGACATCCCCTAAGGGGTCCCAGATTGGAGAGGGTGCAGGCTGGGCTGAGGGACCCCCCCTTTGCACAAATTTCATGCACCAGGCCTCTAGTAAAAATATATTTGAATATGGACTGGCTATTAGATGTTATTAAAGAATTAGTAAATTTGTTAAGGCTGATAGTGGCATTGTTATTATGGAAGAAAAATCCATATTTTTGTTGATGAATAGTGAAGTATTTAGGAATGAAATGACATGCCTTAGAATTTCTTAAAAACACTCCAAGAAAAAAAGAAAGTGAGGAGATAAATGAAACAAGTATGACAAAATATTAATAGTATGAAGATGAACACAAAGATGAAAATTTGTTGCTTTCTCTAGTTTTGTGTGTGTTTGGAAATTTTTATAATAGAAAGTTTAAAGAGGGGACAGCCTCAAAACAGGTCAACAGTCAGTTACAACCGACTAATCCCAGGTGCTCCCCACCCCCGCAAACCTCCAGAGCTCCCCTCCCACCCGCCATTTTCCTGAGGTCACAAACCCTGTATTCTCGAAGTGGCCTGTGAGAGGTGTTTTTCTTCTCTGGATTTCTGGGTCAGTAGGACTAGATTGCAGTCCTCAACTTTCTCCATCCTGATTTCCCAATAATCGCAGAAGGAAGAGCCAAAGGGCAAATGTGCAGAGGCCAGGGATCAGATCTGATAGGACAACCCTCGGTACTCCAGAGCCTGCCCCTGAAGCGGGTGGTAGGTGTGGGACCGGACAAGAAGGGAAGACAGCAGGTAAAAAGCCTCATAGGCACTACTGAGGGAGCTTCCAGAGGCGGGTGGCACCTTTGTTTGGAACACTGCTCTGGGATCTTCACCTCTGTCAGGCTCCTGGGCATCATGCCTTGTTTTAAGCAGCCTAAACATTTCCAGAGTCTCATACTTCTGCATTGGCCCTTGAGCTACCTTGCCTTATGTGAGTACTAATCTAAGAATGCACGGCAAGAAGCCAGGTTCAGGGGCCAGGGCCAGATCTGGGGTGATTTTTAAGTTCATAAAAAGTTTCATCTCTGGCCTTTCATCATCTCAGATGGTACTGCAGAGTAAAGGCAAGGAGTCTGGAGTTTCATGAGTGCCCTGGAGAAGGAAAAGATAGAACCCCAGGGGCTGTAAAGACAGGCAGGGGATAGAACAAGGGTCACGATGGATATGAATAGCTCTAGCTCCTTTCAGCCACTTCCTAACCCTTGCTATCTGGAGAAGGGAAAGGAGGTCCAGGGAATAGGCATGGTAAGTTCATGATCATTAGGAAGCATGGGGAGTGGGAGAGAGGAAGCATTAGCATTACAGACTTAGAGAAGTATATAGCCTGTGTTTGAATGAATATGGGGGTGGGGAGATAGAGAATAAAGATAATGGAAGTAATGGTGAAGGGCGAGAGGACAAGAATGGTGGATGGGATACAGATGTTGTTTGAGTGGAGTGTGGGGAGGTATGGACAGCATATGGGCAAGGGAGGGTGGGCTAGTGGTTTAACAGGGTTCAGGGATAATGGGTAGGGAGGGAGACAAGAGAAGCAAGATGGTGGGCAAATGGGAGCCTGGTAAAAGCTGGTGGCAGGCAGGAAGCAGGAGTAGTGGGATGGTGGATCGGCAGGAAGGCAGGTAGACTGCGGTGACAGGTAAGCAGAGAAATAGGGCTGATGTGTGCTAGATGATAGAGGAAATATTCGAAGGACAAGTAGACATGGATAGTGGATGGGAATGAGCTGAATTGTGCAGAAGGCAGGACCAGAGGCTTGTGTAGTTTCTTAATGGGGCTGAACATGGTCAAGTTCTGCTGGCAGCACAAATTTGGTCTTACTTGCTCTCTCATCAGTTTGGATCGTGCAGCCACTGTTCATTTACCTGTTGTTTACATCCTTGTGGCCGCTACCAGCCCTTTACTTTGCCTGGCTTTTCCTGGACTGGAAGACCCCAGAACAAGGTAAGACTCATGGGCCTAGAAAGACAGGACCTAAGAATGTTCCATCTTAACCTGTAACTAGGGAGTCCCATGCACCATACCACAGGCCTTTCATCACAGTTCTCAGAGCCACAGGAACTGGGCCAGCCAGGACCATCCTGGGGTCTCTTTCTTTTCCAGCTCTCTAGCAAAGCCATGGTCCCTTTATGCTGCTAGGAAAGCCCTGGGAACGGTTGAATTGACATACACAGACACTATCCCTACTGATATTTCTGTCTCAGGTGGCAGGCGATCCGCCTGGGTAAGGAACTGGTATGTCTGGACCCAGATCAGGGACTATTTCCCCATCACGGTAAGTGTCTCTTCCTTAGCACCCTTCACAGTTACCCAAATACTAGGCATTTATGTCAAATGACTATGGTTGTCCATAGGGGAAATGAACATCCCACACAAATCTCAGTGCAGGCCAGACATACTTTATGATCCAACATTGCTGCCAAGTGCTCATTACTCTGCTAGGACACTTTGGATGCCCTTGGCATAGCCTACTAGATGACATAGGCAGAAATGGAAATGCAGTTCAGTTCAGTTTAACAAACATTGATTGAAAGCCTACTTTGTGCCACATGTTTGGGGTACAGAGAAGTGAGTAGAATACCATCCTCTGCCATCAAGGTGCTCACATCTAATGGGGAGGACAGATTGTATATTTATGGTTTAGTACAAGGTATACAAGTAGTTCAAGTGATGGATAAGGAAAGGCACTCAATGCAAGTTACTTAGGTGGACACGGAAATGGGGTTGGGGAGAAAATACCAGGAAGAGTTTCTATAAATATATTGCTACACTGATCCTCTGAGCACACTTTGGAACAGACAACAAACACTTCCCTGATTTTTAGAGCCGAGCTTGCTGATCTTTTCCACTTAAGAGCACTCAGAAAATGATACCATTCACGAAGTGCACTGACATAAATGGTCGAGACTCCTTGCAGCCATAGGCAAGAGACCCAGCAGTTCAGCTGCCCCAGATTCTACCTGGTTTCTCAGGGACTGAGGAGACCAGTACCTCAGCCCCTGAAACCCACTCATGGCCTATGTGTTCGAAAGCTCTGGTTTAGAGAGTGCCCTGATCCCTGAAGTGTCTCCACCTTTGCTTCCCCATGTGATCTCATTCCACCTTCTCTGTAATTTCTCTCCATGACTGCAGATCCTGAAGACTAAAGACCTGTCACCTGAGCACAACTACCTCATGGGGGTTCATCCCCATGGCCTCTTGACCTTTGGCGCCTTCTGCAACTTCTGCACTGAGGCCACAGGCTTCTCGAAGATCTTCCCAGGCATTACTCCCCACTTGGCCACGCTGTCCTGGTTCTTCAAGATCCCCTTGATTAGGGACTACCTCATGGCTAAAGGTGCTTCTGACCATACTAGATCTTCTCACCCATTTCTCTGCTTGGAGATGAACCTTTTTAAGCCTCCCATATCCTGCCTCTCAACCCCCTCTCATCCTCTCCCCTGTCATTATAGAATAGTAGTTAAAAGCATATGTTCTGGAGCTTAACTGCGGTCTCGCAAGCATGTCAAACTCGTGGCCAGCAGGCCACATGACTTGAGACCGCGAGGTTGACATGCTTGGAGGGCAATCTACCAAATCTCTATTGGTCTCAGTTTCCTCATATGTAAAGTGGTGCTGCTGCTGATTGTCTGACCTCAGATGTGGTGTGATGACTAAATGAGACAATACAAGTCAAGTGTGCAATATAGTGTCTGCCAAAGAATATGTGCTCAATAAATAATCGCTGTTGAAATTAATGGTGATAAAGGAAAAGAGTAGAATTATAATGGAATTCAGAAAGTCCTGGTTGTCCCACTGAAAACCTTCCTGCTACAGTTTTGACCCAGTGCCTCCCACAAAAGTGGAGATGTTGCCTCAAAGTGAAATGTGTTGTGTTTGCCCACAGCCTTCTCTTCTCCACACCCTTTGTCCCATCTCATTACCTCTCCTCCTGGGACACACGGGAACAAAGGGCACACAAACAAGCCAGTGAGGAGTAGAGCAGAGGGTGTTCCCTCTCAGCCTTTTCTCCTCCTGATCATTTTGTTCTTGTCTGTGCTCCTTGATTCTTTCAGGTGTGTGCTCCGTGAGTCAGCCAGCCATCGACTACCTGCTGAGCCACGGCACTGGCAACCTTGTGGGCATTGTAGTGGGAGGGGTGGGTGAGGCCTTGCAAAGTGTGCCCAACACCACCACCCTCATCCTCCAGAAGCGCAAAGGGTTTGTGCGCACTGCCCTCCAGCATGGGTAGGTGTTCCTCCCAGGGCAAGGGTGGGTGGCCTTCTCTGAGCAGCATGCCCTGGTAAGCAATGCCCAGATAAATGAGACATGACTCTTGCTCTCATTGAACTTATTAGTGAGTAGGGGAGATGGTTATAGAATTTCAAAAAGATTCAGGTCAGATACTCCTTTTGAGCTAACTGGACGTTGTCCCAGCAAGCCAAAGCACAAACCCAGATTCATTATGAGGGGAATTGGCTAGAGCTGCCCTGGTATATAGAGGACTCCTACATTATCTCTATCAACATCAATATCTACATTTTCCCTTAATGTTAAGTGCAAGAGGTAGTACAGTATGGTCAGTATGCACCAGGATCTGGAGTCAGGGGCCTGATTTAAAATCCTGGCTCCATGACTTACCCTCCACTCTGGAACAGCTTACTTAACTATTCTGAGCCTTCATGTTTTCATCTTTATAACGTGGCTACTAATAATTGTATCTACTTCATTGGATTATTGTGGGGTTTGAATGAATTCATGTTCATAAAACACTGACCATGTGCCTGGCACATAGTAAGCGATGGATACACATTACTCACACTGACATAGGAGAAAAGAGAGGAGATAAGGAGCCCAAGGCTGGAGCTGTGGGGTGTCCCACCAGACCAGCAGGCAGACGCACTGAACACAGGAACAATTGTCCTACTACAGACTCAGAAAAGAGGGAAGCATTTCTTCTAATGACCTTGCCTGAGTGGTCTGTTGATTAGTTTGGAGCAAATGTAGGGGGATAGTGTTCTGAGTTCAGAGGAAGGAGTCCTGGGCTCCTAGTCCAGGTCCTGCCACTCAGTGACTACCTGAGTGACCTTCCCACTTCTGAACCTGGGCTTCTGGATCTGGAAGGTAACGAAAATAACCCCCCACTGTGTCCTTCACTGTCTCTGCTATGAAAAGCCAGTAAGGTAACATAGGTCAGAGTGCTGAGAGATTACTATTAGTAACTCACAAAGATTTGTATAAGAGAGATTGTGTTCTCTTTACGCTTCTCTCACAGGAAGACTTAAGGAGCCTGATTCCCTACCTGGGGCACTGTCAGGGTGGATGCCCATGGCCTATGAGAAGGGAACAACTTTTCTCTGCACTAATCCAAAGACCCAAGGACAGAATACGTTATGCATAGTCCCTGTGGGTGAGAGGCATATTGTATAGACACGTCTGTGCAAAATTATTGTCATCTCTGTGCATCCTACTAGTAGAAACAGAGTCAGCTATTCCCCTCCCTGAGCCCTCCTGGAAGCTTTTCTTTGCACTATGTGGGTCTCTGGGGATCTCTGCCCAAACTATTCACTCTTCCCTGCACCCCCATATTTTGTCCTTGTAATCCTGGCCCAGATATAGCACTTTCACTGGCCTTGAAAATTCCAGGACAAGAGACACTAAGTGTGGGAGCCCTGTTTAGTGCAAGAAGAAATACTTTATGCCACAGGGATTTCCTATGGGGGCCTGGCCGTGAACAAGTGTTTTTCCTGGGTGGTTTCCACTCTAGACTGTGTCTGAGAAATAAATTGGGGTTTTCCTACAGGGCTCATCTGGTCCCTACCTTTACTTTTGGAGAAACTGAGGTGTATGAGCAGGTGTTGTACCAGAAGGACAGCTGGATGTATAAGTTTCAGAGCTGTTTCCGCCGTCTCTTTGGTTTCTATTTTTGTGTCTTCTACGGACGAGGCTTCAGCAGAGGCTCTGCTGGGCTCCTGCCATACCCGCTGCCTATCACCACCGTGGGTGAGTGCTGGTCTCATCCCAAGGGCACCTCAGCTCTTTCTCAACTTCCACCTGAACCCTGACAGCCCTGCCCCCACCAAAGAAGAGGGCAGTAGAGGGGGAGAAGCTGGGAGTTAATTTGAAATGTGAGAGGATTGGGCCCAGGTAGAAAGAAGGAGGTTTACGGAACACAAGATTCTAACACTTGTCCTTTCTCCTTTCTCATGTCTCTTGGCAGTCGGGGAGCCTCTGCCAGTGCCCAAGATTGAGAAGCCGAGCCAGGAGGTGGTGGACAAATACCACACACTCTATATGGAAGCCCTGCACAAACTGTTTGACCAGCACAAGACCCTGTTGGGCTTCTCAAAGACTCAAAACCTGCTTTTCTTGTGACTGAAGAGACTGTGCCTTGAAGAGGAGACTCATTTGCTACTACCCAAAAGTGGGAAAAGGAAGATGAAGAAGGGCTATGCATGGTCAGGGAGGGCATCAGGAATTCCTTCCTTGGCACAGAGTCCTTGTAATTGCTGTCCCTGAGTTGCTTCACTCAGTCTTTACTGAGATGGAGACATCCTGAGGTCCCTCAGGCCCAGACACGCATGCTCCCTGCTGGGCTCCCTACTGGCTTTCCTCTCTGAGGCCAACCTCTCAGGGCCTTGGAGGGCTCAAGTGACTGCCAAGCAGCCTGAGTAGCCACCACTCTAGTTGCTATTGTTGTCTTTGTGCATTTTTAAAATTGACATATATTTTGCATCCCATAAATTTAATCTGGTTTAAGTATGAAATTCAGTATTTAGTATATTCACAGAGTTGTGCAACCACTACCACTATTTGATTTTAGAGCATTTTTCAGGACCCCCTTAAAAAAGAAATCCAGTTCACATTACCCGTCACTCCTCATTCCCGCATCTCACCCATACCCTGGCAACCACTAATCCACTTTCTGTCTCTGGATTTGTCAATTTTGGACATGTCATATAATGGAATCATAGAATATGTGGTCTTGTATGTCTGGCTTCTTTCATTTATCATAATGTTTTCCAGGTTCACCATTGTTGTAGCATGTATCAGTACTTCATTTCTTTTTGTGGCTGAGTAATAATATTTCATTGTACATATACACCACATTTTTTTATCCATTCATTGGCTGATGGACTTTTTGGGTTGTTTCCAGTTTTTTGCTATTATGAATAATGCTGCTATAAACATTCATGTACATTTGTGAGGTAAACTGCTGTCTCCAAATACCAAGGCTTACCTTATGTCCACACCACTGAGCTAACAAGCATGCCTTTAAATAGATCAAAAGCATCTTATTTAGGGTTTTTTTTTCAGTTGTCAGAGGTATTTCACATAGGTCATTTTGTCCTCATTTTGTTCTAACACCATAATCCCAAGGTATTTGCACCTTCCTAGGAGTCTATTACAGGGGATCCACTTTATATCTTTATTTTAAATCCTTAAGTTTTTCTTAAAGCTGTATTCTGAGAATTTTAAAAGAGTAAATAAAAACACAGATGTCTCTTCTATTTTTATTTTTATTGAATTTATTGGGGTGACATTGGTTAATAAAATTATATGGGTTTCAGATGTACAATTCTATAATGCATCATCTGTATAGTATGGGTGCTCACCACCCCAAGTCAAGTTTCCTTCCATCACCATTTATCACCCTTATAGCTTTTTCTATCTCCTCCCACTCCCACGATGTCTCTTCTTTCACAAGGCAATCAACAAATGACCCATTTACTAGTAAAAACAGAAAAGAAAATTTAACAAAAGTTAAAAGACCATTTAGAAATTCATACAACTCAATAGCAAAGACAAAAACAAAACACAACAGCACACAAAACAAATGATTCAATTTAAAAATGGGGTAGAGGACCTGAATAAACATTTTTCCAAAGAAGACATACAAATGGCCAAGAGGTACATTAAAAAATGTTCAACTTCACTAATAATTAGGGAAATGAAAATTAAAACCACAATGATATATCACCTCAGACTTGTTAGAATGGCTATTATCAAAACAACAAAAGATAAGTGTTGGCGATGATGTGGAGAAAAGGAAAGCCTTGTGAACTGTTGGTGGAATTATAAATCGGTATAGCCACTAGGGAAAGCAGTATGGAGATTCCTTAAAATTAAATATGGAACTGCCATTTGACCCAGTGACCCCACTTCTAGGAATATATCCTAAGAAACCCGAAACACCAATCAAAAAGAATGTATGCACCTCTGTATTCATAGCAGCACAATTTACAATAGCTAAGATCTGGAAACAACCCAAGTGCTCCTCAGTAGATAAGTGGATTAAAAAGCTGGGGTACATGGAAAACTATGTAGCTGTGAAAAAGAAGGATCTCTTGCAAGGCTCAGTGGTTGAGTGTCAACCTATGAACCAGGAGGTCACAGTTCAATTCCCGGTCAGGGCACATGCCTGGGTTGCAGGTTTGATCCCCAGTGTGGGGCTTGCAGGAGGAAGCCAATCAATGATTCTCTCTCATCATTGATGTCTCTATCTCTCTCTCTCCCTCTCCTTTCCTCTCTGAAATATATATCTTACCCTTTGACACAGCATGGAGCAACCTGGAGAATATTATGCTAAGCGAAATAAGCCAGTCAGAGAAAGACGAGTATCACATGATCTCACTCATATGTGGAATCTAATGAACAAAATAAACTGATGAACCAAATGGAACCAGAGACATAGAAGCATGGAACAGACTGTTGAATCTCAGTGGGGTGGTTGCATGGGTGGGAAGATGTCTACCAAAGAACTTGTATGCATATATGCATATCGCATGGTCATAGAATATAGTGTGGTGAAGGCCTGGGCAGTTGGGTGTGTGCAAGAAGGGGCCAATGGGGCAAAGGGGATATATGTAATACTTTCAACAATAAAATAAATAAAAATTTAAAATAAATAATATTTAAGAGAAAAAATATAACTACCATATGATCCAGAAATCCCAAATCTGGGTGTATATCTGAAGGAAATGAAGTTACTATCTTAAAGAAATTTCTGCACCTGTGTGTTCATTGTAGCACTATTCACAATAGCCAACACACGGAAACAACCTAAGTGTCCTTTGAAAGATGAATGGTTAAAGAAGATGTGAAATAAGTCAGACAGAGAAAGACAAAAGCTGTATGATCTCGCTTATATGTAGAATCTAAAAATAAAAAGCCAAACTCATAAAAACAGAGTATAAAGTGGCAGTTGCCAGGGGCTGAGGAATGAGGGAAATGGGAGATGGTGGTCAAAGAGTACAAACTTCCAGTCATAAGATTAACAATTTCTGGGTATCTAATGTACAGCATGGTGATTATAATTAACTACAATGTACGATATACTTGCAAATTACTAAGAGGATATATCTTAAATGGTCTCACCACAAAAAAATTGTAATTATGTGAGGTGATGGTTGTGTTAACTAACCTTACTGGGGTAAACATTTTGCAGTATATCTATATACCAAATCATCATGTTGTACACCTTAAACTTACACAATGTTATATGTCAATTATATCTCAATAAAGCTGGATAATTTAGATTAGCATTTTTTCCTTTCCTTAAGCCTTAAATATTAGGTTTTGGTGGGATCCCACCCTCTTCTCTAAGTTTTACACAGTTTCAGGTCTGAAATATCTACTTCTAACCCAGATTTCCCTCATACGTAATTTCCCTCAAAACCACTATATCCAACTTACCAATCTCTAGTAAGCACTTTGACTTCAACATACCCAATATCTGGTGAACAATCTCCCCCCTTTCTAACCTCACATTTTGACACCAAGTTCTATCAATTTTACCACTTTAATATTAATACAACCTCTTTTTTCTCCACTGTCACACCTATTGAAAGACTTCGCCAATTTCCTAGACTACTGCCACTCCCTCTAGTAAAGTCCTCTGTAATCAATACATTCATCATACTGCAAACAGGATGCTATTCCTAAATCTTAAGTCTGACTTGTTAGTCCTCTGCTTAAAATCCTTTATTGATCCTACAATGCTTCTACCACCATATCCTAAATTATGTTCTGGGCACTACTTATATTCCAAAGATGTTAATGAACATTGCACAGAAAAATGGCTCTGTGGTTAAAAACTATAGGGATATGCTGGATTAAACCAAGTTATATAGATGTATTTACTGAAATATTTTGAGAGTCTTTACTACACTAATGGGCACTGTGACTATATAAGAGGGAGTATTTAGCATTTCCCAAACTTATCTGACAATGGAACACTTGCTTTAAATAACACATATTACCATCTCATGTAACATTTAAGGTTCCTCTAAATATAGTCTTAGAAATGCTGGTCTTGGAAATACAGGATAAAGTTCAAACTCCTTACCATGGCAGAGAAGGCTGCTGGTAATACAGGGAAAGTGGCTGATTTAACTTTGGCACCTATCAGTGTTATCAGTGGAAGTGGGATATCCTTTTCCCCACTAAGTTCTGGGGGGTGGAGTCCTTACGATATTTGAGAGAAAAAAATTTTGGAGACTCACATGGGAAGGTGAGTGATTTTTATTTGCATGGAATTACATTTCTGTGTTTTTAAAGTCCCATTTCTCTGAATCCAGTCCCGGAAGAAGTGCAGCTGGGGATCCAGTAGAACTAAAATCAGAGCCAGTGTCTAGAGTTTCCATTCCATGTTGTAGCCAGGTCCAGTTCAGCATCAGACCATTGTGTATGGGAAGCTAAGAGGGTGTGCCCCCTGCAACAAAAGTCCCAAGAGAACCAAGAGCACAAGAGAGAGAACTCCTTTGTTTAGGGGATTAAGTATCTCAAATTTTCCTGTGTTTGCAGTGGCCATACCTACTCTAGCCAATGACCTGTTCCCAGATATGACTGACAGCAAGCATCTTCGCTAGTCTTCCCAACTTTACTAGAAATGCATTTACTCTCCCCTGTCCAGTCCCTTCTACCAAGGATCTTCAGGGAATGGATTGGTAGCTCCATGGGGAGCTGTAGCTTCCTGGCAAAGCTGCCCAAATGACATGCCTATAATATTTGGCTTTTCCTTTGCTCCTTTCCTGTCATTAATAACTAGGTTAATTACAATGGTCCTACCTTGGTTAGAGTCATTGGGGCTGGGTTGAGGCTTCATAAGGGGTGTCCATAAAATAACTGAATAAAAGGGGAATTGCAATGAGTTGTTCTTACATGTTTAACTTGCTCAGGAAGGGGAAATGAAAGCAATTTTTTTTCCAGAAAAGAGTGTGAAGGGCACACATGGGAACAAAGCTATAACTGAAAGAGTAAAAGAACAGATGGGTTTCTATTTAAGCCGCTGCTTTTCTTTTTTTAAATCGTTTTTGTTTTTCAATTACAGTTGACATACAATATCACATTAGTGTCAGGTGTACACCCCAGTGATTAAAAGAAGCTGAGGACCAAATCAGCAAATTAGAAGACAAGGTAGGAAAAAAAAAAAAAAAGCAATCAGAGCAACAATTAGAAAAAAATTTTTTTAAGCAGGAGGATAGTTTAAGGGAGCTTTGGGACAACATGAACAGAAAAATATTTGCATCATAGGGTTACCAGAAAGAGAAGAATGTGAGCAAGGAATAGAGAATCTATTTGAGGAAATAATGACAGAAAAATTCCCTAACCTGGTGAAGGAAAAAGTCACTCAAGTTCAGGAAACCCAGGGAATCCCAATCAAGATGAACCTAAAAAGTCCCATATCTAGACACATCATAATTAAAATGGAAAACATTAAAGACAAAGAAAGAATCTTAAAGGCAGCAAGAGAGAGACAAAAACTTACCTACAAGGGAGCTCCCATTAGAATGTCAGCTGATTTCTCTATAAAAACACTTCAGGCCAGAAGGGAATGGCATGAAGTATACAAAGTGATAAAAAGCAAGTGACTGAATCCAAGACTACTCTATCTGGCAAGGCTATCATTCAAACTTGAAGGTGAAATAAAGAGCTTCCCAGAGAAACCAAGATGGCAGCATAGGTAAACACCTAAACTGCAGCCTCGCACAACAATTTCAAAAATACAACTAAAAGTCAAAACGGACATCATCCAGAACCACAGGAAAGCTGGCTGATTGAAACGCCCACAACTAGAAGGAAAGAGAAAACCACAAGGAAAATCAGAGGAGCCGTAAAAGCCTGAGGTACGGAGACACGGGTGCGCATGCGTGTGGGGAGGACGGAGCCCGGAGAAGACGGGGCGGCTGAGTGCCTGGCCAGCGTTCTCTAGCGGGAAGGAGATAAAAGCTCCAGATTGCATTGAACCCCAGCTCTGACTGCACCGAACCCCAGTTCCGGGCGAGACCCTGGGGAGCCAGGCTCATACTGGGGGAATCTGGGCTGTAAGGCGGAAACTCAGGGGAGCAGCAAAAGGCAGAGCTCCGGAGGCGCGCACGTGAATGTGCACAGAGGACGGACTGTTGACTGTGCCGCTGAATTGCCTTAGCGGGAAGGAGACAAAAGCTCCGGACTGTGCTGAGCCCCAGTTCCGACTGCACTGAAACCCAGTTCTGGGTGAGAATCTTGGAATCCAGATTCATTGGGGGAGAGACTAGACTGTTTGGCAGCGGGCGAAACTCCAGGGCACCTTTCTCTCAGAGATGCTTGCAGGGAGTACAGAGGGACACTGAGGGACACTGAGACCCAGGAACCTCATAAGGCGGGGCTGATGGGAAGCCAAGGCTGTAGGCTACACCCTGAAACTCTGCCCCATCCAAGCTGAGCACAGAGGCTTTTACAATTTTGCAAGTCTAGTTGAATAAGGCTGTCTCCCGGCGTAGAAACAGCTGATCCTCACTGCCAATTGGCCTGGAGGTCAAATCCTCCCAGTGTACCAACAGCAATCAAGGCTTAACAACACCAAGACTTTGCACTCAGCCCACAAAGGGGGGTTCCAAGAGTGACCACCTAGGGAGATTGGAGAAGCTGAGCTACCGGCCCCTATAGGTCACTGACCACACAAAGCCACTCCATCAACACAGGGAGGCAGCCAAAATGTGGAGACACCGAAGCAGGTCATGAATAGAAGAGATGGAGGAAAGTAAACTAATGGATGACACAGTGTTCAGAACCACATTTATAAGGTTACTCAAGAATCTTCTAAAAACCGCTGATAAACTTGAAGAGACCTTCAAGGACCTTAATGAGAATACCAAAAAAATGGAAAAGGACCAGTCAGAAATTATGCATACACTGTCTGAAATAAAGAATATACAGAAACTCAACTGTAGATCACCGTACCCCAAGAGTCAAACCAAAGATCTGGAACATGAGGAAGCAAAAAACACCCAACCAGAGAAGCAGAAAATAAGAAGAATCCAAAAGTGTGAGGATAGCATAAGGAGCCTCTGGGATGGCTTTAAGCCTACCAACATTCGAATTTTTGGGGTGCCAGAAGAAGAGAGAGAGCGAGATACTGAAAACCTATTTTAAGAAATAATGACAGAAAACTTCCCCCACCTGGTGAAAGAAATAGACTTACAAGTCCAGGAAGCACACAGAACCCCAAACAAAAGGAATCCAAAGAGGACCACACCAAGACACATCATAACTAAAATGCCAAGAGCAAAAGACAAAGAGAGAATATTAAAAGCAGGAAGAGAAAAACAGTTAGTTACCTCCAAGGGAGTACCCATATGATTGTCAGCTGATTTCTCAACAGAAACTATGCAGGCCAGACGGGAGTGGCAAGAAATATTCAAAGTGATGAACAGCAAGAACCTACAACCAAGATTACTCTACCCAGCAAAGCTATCATTCAGAATTGAAGGTCAGACAAAGAGCTTCACAGACAAGAAAAAGCTAAACAAGTTCATCACCACCAAACCAGAATTATATGAAATGCTGAAAGGTATTCTTTAAAAAGAGGAAGAAGAAGAAAAAAGTAAAGGTAAAAATTATGAACAACAAAAAGACATCAAATACATACCTACCAACAAGTGAATCTAAAAATCAAGTGAATAAAAAAATCTGAAGAACAGAATGGATTGGTGAATATAATAGAATCAGGGACATAGAAAGAGAGGCGACAGACAATTCTCAGGGGGAAGGGGGTCTGAGGGGTGCAGGAAGAGATTGGACAAAAATCTTACACCTATGGATGAAGACAGTGGTGGTGGGGTAAGGGTATGGGGTGGGGTGGGGAATCAGGTGGAGGGGAGCTATGGGGGGAGGGGAAAAAAAGAGGAACACCTGTAATAATCTGAACAATAAAGATTTATTTAAATAAATAAATAAATATAAACTAACCTACCAAAAAAAAAAAAAGAGCTTCCCAGATTTTTAAAAAAAGGCTAAAGGACTTTATTACCACCAAACCAGCACTGCAAGAAATGCTAAAGGGACTGGTGTATGAAGAAGAAGAAACAGAGAAAGAGAGGAGGGGAAAGATGGCAACCGGCAGGAAGGTAGGGAGGGTGAGTGTGTGATCCAGTGAAGGAGTGATAGAGGTGTGTGTGGACGTGTGTGGGTGTGTGTGTGAGTGAAATAGGGACAGTTAGACCCTACAGTTCTTCCAGGGGGCTTCCAATCCAGGCAGTTTTGGTTGGCAAAACCCCGCGGCTGCTGCAAACACTCCGGGGAGGACACCAGTGGCACAGAGACCCCGCCATCTTTAAGAACGGAACTGCTAGAGACTAGAATCCTAACCTTACCACCACCCAGTCTGGTCTCGGAAGCAAACCTGGTCACTACAGCCACTCTGGTAGAAGACCTGCCACCCCAGCTGCAGATGCGCGAACCCTGAGACCTCCACCTCCAAAAGTGCGCCTCTGAAAGCAGTAAGTACAACCTCCCCCTCCCCAGCACCGGAACTCAGGATTCGCCGCGTCCCTAGCCCATAGGCACCCAGGAACTCCACTACCCAGGCAGTGCTTGGGAACCACTGAGAGACCCCGAGGGGGTGATTCTGCACAGTCAACAGTGCGTGGCCCTGCAGTAGAATCTCTGAACTGCCTCTTCCTAAATAACTGCCCACGGACACCCCTGTGGTGCAACTTCAGGGCCAGGGTGCATCAGAGCTTTGCGCCGGTGGGCGCGCCACCGGTTCGCGCACAATCAAGGGCAGGCAAACTCACAGCCACAGCAAGGGAAGGCACCCTGAGCTCCACAGGGTCCTCTGGGGAGCTGCTTTGAGCCTCTGCTGGGTGTGATTCTGTACAGCCAAGGACGGCTGCCCCACAGCAGAAACTCTGAACTCCTTTATCCTGAATAACTTCCCACATACACCCTAGCTGTTTAACTTCAGTGCCAGAGTCTCTCAAAGTACGTCAGAGCTGTGCCCCTGCAAACACACCTCCACAGAAGCGAATTTACAACAGGCAGGCACCCTGAGCCTATCTACACACAGGGTGCTAGTGGGAGCCACTGGGAGCTCTCCCAACAGACGGTTCCTGGGTGCCACTGTGAGTTCCCACTGGACATGCGCGATTTCAACTAAGGGTACAAGACAGCAAAAACTGGGACACTCCATAGCTGCTGACTTTTAAACACCACAGTTGTGCCTCTCAAGCTTGCAGGCCTACATCAAGAGAACCCAAGTAGCAAAAGTAGGGAGCTACACTAGATTACCAAGCCCAGGAGAACTGAGAGATTACACCAGTAGCACCATCCCCAAAAGAACCTGGGTAGCAAAGCAAGCGGATCTACAATTAAAACATTACAGGAAAACATGGGGAGAAAAAAAGGAAATTCCCAAAGGGAGGAAAAAGAGGAATCACCAGAAAGGGAGTTAAATGAACTTGAGGCTAGCAGCTTAACAGAGAAAGAATTCAGAGTATTCGTTATAAGGATGTTTAAATGGATGGATGACAAATACACACAACTCAATGAGAACTATAAGGAGCTGAATGAAAATGTCACCAACATGAAAAGAAACCAAGAAGAGATGAAGAACGACATAGCTGCAATAAAGAACACAATGGAAGGCTTAAAGAGTAGAGTAGAAGTGGCTGAGGACCGCATCAGCGAATTAGAAGACAAGGTAGGAAAAAACACACAAACACAGCAGCAACTGGAAAGAAGACTTAAAAAGCAAGAGGAGAGCCTAAGGGAGCTTTGGGACAACACAAAACGAAACAACCTTCGAATAATAGGGATAAAAGAAGGAGAGGAAGAGAAGCAAGGAATAGAAAACCTGTTAGAAGAAATAATGACAGAAAACTTCCCTGATATTGGCAAGAAAAAAACTATCCAAGTCCAAGAAGTACACAGAGTCCCAAACAAGTTGAACCCCAAAAGACCGACACCAAGACACATCATAATTAAATTGACGAACACCAACGACAAAGCAAGAATCTTAAAGGCTGCCAGAGAGAAACAGAAAGTTACCTACAAGGGATCTCCTATCAGAATATCAACTGATTTCTCAACAGAAACACACCAGGCCAGAAGGGAATGGAATGAAATATACAAAGTGATGCAAAACAAGGGACTGAATCCAAGAATACTATACCTAGCAAGGCTATCATTCAAAATTTAAGGTGGAATCAGAAGCTTCACAGACAAAAAAGGGCTAAGAGAGTTCATCACTACCAAACCAGCAATGCAAGAAATGCTAAAGGGGCTGCTGTAAAAAGAAGAGAAAGGCAAGAAGAAACACAAACACTAAGGAAAAATATGTCAACAAACAGGTACATATCAATAATAACAGTAAACGTAAATGGATTAAATGCACCAATCAAAAGACATAGGGTAACTGAATGGATAAGAAAACATGACCCATATATTTGCTGTCTACAAGAGACCCACCTTAGAGCAAAAGACTCACACAGACTGAGAGTGAAGGGATGGAAAAACATTTTTCAGGCAAATGGAAATGAGAAAAAAGCTGGGGTTGCGATACTTATATCAGATAAAATAGACCTAAAAGTAAAGGCTTTAATAAGAGATAAGGAAGGCCACTACATAATATTAAAGGGAGCAATCCAGCAAGAAGATATAACTCTGGTAAACATATATGCACCCAACGCAGGAGCGCCCAAATACATAAAAAAATCTGCTGGAAGATATCAAGGGAGAGATCGACATCAATACAATCATAGTAGGGGACTTCAATACACCACTGACACCAATGGATAAATCCTCTGGACAAAAAATCAGCAAAGAAACAGCAATTCTAAATGACATATTAGATCAGATGGACCTACTTGACATCTTCAGAGTATTTCATCCCAAAGCCATGGAATATACGTTCTTCTCAAGTGCACATGGGACATTCTCAAAAATAGACCATATATTGGGTAACAAGCAAAGTCTCCCCAAATTCAAAAAGATTGAAATCATATCAAGCATTTTCTCAGACCACAATGGCATAATATTAGAAATAAACTACAATAAAAACATTCCAAAAAATTCAAACACTTGGAAACTGAATAGCATGCTACTAAACAATGATTGGGTTATCAATGAGATCAAAGAAGAAATTAAAAACATCCTGGAGACTAATGACAATAAAAACACAACATTGCAAATCCTATGGGACACAATGAAAGCAGTCCTGAGAGGGAAATGTATAGCTCTACAGGCCTACCTCAAAAAACAAGAAAAAATGGTAATAGATCATCTAACTCAACAACTCAAAGAATTAGAAACGGAGCAACAAGAAAAGCCATAAGTGAGCAGAAGAAAGGAAATAATAAAGATCAGAGCAGAAATGAATGACATAGAGACCAAAAAAACAATACACAAGATCAACAAAACCAAGAGCTGGTTCTTTGAAAGGATAAACAAGATTGATGAACCTCTAGCCAGGCTCACCAAGAAGCAAAGAGAGAGGACCCAAATAAACAAAATCAGAAATGAAAGAGGTGAAATAACAACAGACCCCACAGAAATACAAAGGATTGTCAAAAAATACTATGAACAACTCTACTCCAACAAACTAGACAACCTGGAGGAAATGGATACATTCCTAGAAAAACACAACCTTCCAAAACTTACTCAGGAAGAGACTAAAAATCTCAATAGGCTGATAACTATGGAAGAAATTGAAGCAGTTATCAAAAAGCTTCCAGCAAACAAAAGCCCGGGTCCAGACGGCTTCACAGGGGAGTTTTATAAAACATTCAAGGAAGAGCTAAAACCTATCTTCCTCAGACTATTCCAGAAAATTCAAGAAGGAACACTTCCAAGCTCCTTCTATGAAGCCAGCATCACCCTAATACCAAAACCAGATTAAGATAACACAATGAAAGAGAATTACAGGCCAATATCCCTCATGAACATAGATGCCAAAATCCTCAACAAAATTCTAGCAAATCGAATCCAGCAATACATCAGAAAGATCATACACCACGACCAAGTAGGATTTATCCCTGGGATGCAAGGATGGTATAATATTCGCAAATCAATAAACATGATACATCACATAAACAAATTGAGACATAAAAACCATATAGTCATATCAATTGATGCAGAAAAAGCATTTGACAAAATCCAACACCCTTTCTTGATAAAAACTCTCAGCAAGCTGGGAATAGAAGGATCATACCTAAACATAATAAAAGCCATATATGACAAACCCACAGCCAACATCATACTCAATGGGCAAAAACTAAAACCATTTCCCCTAAGAACAGGAACAAGACAGGGATGCCCACTCTCACCACTCCTGTTCAACATAGTGTTGGAAATACTAGCCATTGCAATCAGACAAGAAAAAGAAATTAAAGGCATCCAAATTGGAAAAGAAGAAGTAAAACTGTCCTTATTTGCAGATGACATGATACTGTACTTAGAAAACCCTAAAGACTCCATCAAAAAATTACTAGACTTAATAAATGAATTTGGCAGAGTAGCAGGATACAAAATAAATACTAAGAAATCTATGGCATTTCTATACACCAATAATGAACTTACAGAAAGAGAGACTAAAGAAGCAATCCCATTTACCATCACACCAAAAAAATTAAGATACCTAGGAATAAACTGAACTAAGGAGGTAAAAGACCTATACGCGGAAAACTACACAACACTGAAAAAAGGATAGAGGAAGACATAAACAGATGGAAGAACATACCATGTTCATGGATTGGTAGAATCAACATCATCAAAATGTCCATACTACCCAAAGCAATCTATAATTTCAATGCACTTCCCATTAAAATACCAATGGCATACTTCACAGACCTAGAACTAACTTTCCAAAAATTCATCTGGAATAAAAAAAGACCCCGAATAGCCACAGCAATCCTGAGAAAGAAGAACAAAGTAGGTGGGATCTCCATACCAGATTTCAAGCTGTATTACAAAGCCACTGTTCTCAAAACAGCCTGGTATTGGCACAAGAACAGACATATACATCAATTGAATAGAATAGAGAACCCAGAAATCGATCCAAATCACTATGCTCAATTAATATTTGACAAAGGTGGCATGAATATACAATGGAGTCAAGACAGTCTCTTCAATAAATGGTGTTTGGAAAATTGGACTGATACATGCAAAAAAATGAAACTAGACCACCAACTTACACCATACACAAAAATAAACTCAAAATGGATACAGGACTTAAACATAAGACAGGAAACCATAAAAATACTAGAGGAATCTACAGGCAGAAAAATCTCTGACATATGCCAAAAGAACTTCTTCGCTGATACTGCTCCTAGGGCAATGGAAGCTAAAGAGAAAATAAACAAATGGGACTACATCAAAATAAAAAGCTTTTGCACAGCAAAGGAAACCATCAATAAAACAACAAGAAAGCCCACTACATGGGAGAACATATGTGCCAATGATGTCAACGATAAGGGTTTAAATCCCCAACATTTACAGGGAACTCATGCAGCTTAACAAAAAGAAGATAAACAACCCAATCAAAAAATGGGCAACTGATCTAAATAGACACTTTTCGAAAGAAGACAGAAGGAAGGCCAAGAGACATATGAAAACCTGCTCTAAATCACTAATCATTAGAGAGATGCAAATCAAAACAACAATGCGGTACCATCTCACACCTGTCAGAATGGCCATTATCAACAAGTCAACAAATGACAAGTGCTGGCGAGGATGTGGAGAAAAAGGAACCCTCGTGCACTGCTGGTGGGAATGCAGACTGGTGCAGCCACTGTGGAGAACAGTATGGAGTTTCCTTAAAAAACTAAAAATAGAACTCCCATTTGACCCAGTGATCCCACTTCTAGGAATATATCCCAAGAAACTGGAAACATCAATCAGAAAGGATTTATGCACCCCTATGTTCATAGCAGCACAATTCACCATAGCTAAGATTTGGAAACAACCTAAGTGCCCATCAGCAGATGAGTGGATTAAAAAACTGTGGTACATCTACACAATGGAATACTATGCTGCGGTAAAAAAGAAGGAGCTCTTACCATTTGCAACAATATGGATGGAGATGGAGAATATTATGCTTAGTGAAATAAGCCAGGCAGAGAAAGGTAAATATCACATGATCTCACTCATTTGTGGAATATAATGAACAACATAAACTGATGGGGGGAAAAATAGATCCAGAAACAGAGAAACATCAATCAGAACATCAAACCTCAGGGAAGAAATGGTGAGGTAACCAGAAACCCAAGAATGCCTGAGAACGCCTTTCTAGCCATGCTAGCAATCATCAGATGTACGGTAATTTTACCTGGGACAAGAGGGTAAGTATTTTGGTCTTATGTTCCTGACCTTTCATGGGTAAGACCCCTTACATGGGCTTATCCCCTGACTAATGTAGTTACCAATAATACCAAACACCCTGGACATCCAGGAGGTCCATGGGTGGGGCAAGAAAGTATAAATACACAGGGGTCTCCACCCAGCTTCCCTTTTGTATGACACGAAATCAAAATAATGCCCCTTTGTGTGTACAATTAAAGAGAGGTTTCTGGCTTGTGTGGACACCAAAGAAAGGGTGTCACTATTATCAGTACGTGCCCCCAGTAGAGGTGCCGAAAATGTAACTAAGGCCTTGTCTATATAAAAAGAAATGGACAGCCAGTTTGAAAGGGAATTCCCATGGACTAGAACAAAGAATATCCTTGCATGATATTATTCTACACTATCATTAAAATTTTTCCCAGATTTGGATCACCCCAGTACTTGTAATAGTTCCTCGCACTCTTGGGGATAAAAAAAAAAAAGTCTGTTTGGTGCTTGGAGACAAACTTAACACATCTCTTGATACTTTAGAATCAGTACAGCATAATATACAATTATCCCAAGCAAATGTACAAACTAATTCTTTGAATGTCTGGCAGCAATTTAAAAAGGACATGTAAGGATGTAATCCTTCTCATTGTGCAGAGGGCCTCCAGGGAAGGCACCTGAGCATTCTATATTGGTCCCTCTTACCCTTTAGGCCAAGAGAGACCCTCTTCTCACAATTCAATTGCTCACAGCTGTTGCATGAGCTCTCTGTTCATGTCGAGGTTGAAGTCTCGTGATGACTGGTGCCATGGATCTGTCTCTCACCCAGTGGGGCAAACTGAGCCCTCCCTGGAGAAGAAACCCGGGTTCCAAAAGACATGTGATCAGTGCTGGGGCAGGTGCTGGGCATGGAGGCCATGGGGGCATAGGCTACCAAGGAGACAAAACTGAACCTCACGTCACCCTGCTTGGCCCCGTTGGATGGCTGGTTAGCCAGAGACGGGTAAGATTCCTCAAGGAAGGAACAACCTAAGACAGGCACAGTCGCAGAGGGGCCATCAGGAGAGAATTTGAGGATCAACAGAGGTGGGGCACAGACCCTCACCCCCCCAACATTGCAGGGGCCTGAATCATAGCCCCTTCTGAGGGAGGTCTCCTGCCCCCATGGCTGCTTCGTGCTTCCCATGCCCAGCTCAGATCAGGACCCAGGTGACCGACAGAGACTTGGCCGACAGCAGCTGCCCTCTCACTCCAACAAGAATTGTTTGAGTTGTCTTGTACCCATGGTGCAGGGAAGTGGGTTTACGATATCTAAATCCAGCCTACCACCAGGTATGCTCAGGACCTACTCAAGAAGGCAAATAATCCCTTCCACCAATATTTACAGGGTAAAATAAGATTGTTGTTAGAGTAATAAATTTGATAGTAAAACAGTAGTCAAGTTTTCAGGCAAATTTAAATTGGCTAGTTGAAACAAGCGAATATTCTAGAAAAATTAATTGTACTGGACAAAAAGGTGTTCCTAAAGTGTTAACTAAAATCTTTATTGGTACTTCATCTCATGATAAAATTGTGCACCATGTAATGAACCTAAAACAGTAATATTATAGTGCAAAAAATTAAAATTTAAAAGCCATCGAGACTACACTATAAAATTTTCAAAAGCCTCCTAACATTTAAATCAAAAAAGGAGGGGATAGTAGAGGAATATCATGTAAGGAAATATATCCTGTAAGTAAATTACATCTAGAAAATTAATACTTTAGAAAATTAATTGTAAGGCTAAAAGCAAGACACCCATGAAAAACACACAAGGTGACAAAACAAGCCAGAGGAAAATCATTTGGGCAAAAAATGAAAAAGGATCCCCAGTCAAATTTATAGAAAATATTCCTTTATTAATTTTGGTCGAGAATATGTTTGTATATTTTCAGAAAACAACTCCGAGACCATGTTGATTCCAGCAACAGAGAGGAATCGACAGGACTACTCCAGCCATGAAGACAGAAGAGAAGCAGTCCAGAGATGGAAGACGCTGATGTGGCCTTCCCATACCAGCAGTTAACAGCTGTGCATCACTGCAGGTTGCCCAGGACCAAACCAGACAGAGTCGGACCTGCATTACCACCATTTGTCCACCATCCAGAACTGAAATGTCATTGCTGACATGTACACATAAGGAACTGTTGGACATTGAAATTGGGTCTCAAAAGAACTGTTGACCCAGAAAGAAACTCACTACACACTGATTCATTTGCCTGTCACCATAACCATTATTGCTTGTCTCATTTTCGGTTCTTATAAGTGTATTTCTAATAGCACATGATCTCACTCATCTAGGGGAAATAATGAACAACATAGACTGATGAACAAGAACAGACCCAGAAGCAAGGAGGCATGGATCAGACTGTCGGGCCTCAGGGGGAGGGTAGGGAAGGGTGGGGGCAAAGGGGAGATATCAACCAAAGGACTTGTGTGCAAGCATATGAGCCTAACCAGCGGTTAAGGACAACAGGGGGGTTGGGGCATGTGTGGGGAGGGGTGAGGGATGGGAATGGGGGGATGAGGACAAATATGTGATACCTCAATCAATAAAGAAATTAAAAAATAAAAAAAATAAAAAATAAAATAAAAAATAAAAAATAAAAAAAATTAAATTAAAAAAAAACAGAGAAAGAGAGGAACATAGGCATAAAGAATAAAAATGGCAATAAATACGTAGCTATCAATAATAACCTTAAATGTAAGTGGCTTAAATGCTCCAATCAAAAGACATGGTGTAGCTGAATGGATAAGAAAACATGACCCATATATATGCTGTCTACAAGAGACCGACCTCAAAACAAAAGACACAGACATGATGAAAGTGAAGGGATGGGAAAAAAATTTTCATGCAAATGGAAAATTTTAAAAAAAGCTGGGGTAGCAATACTCATATCTGACAAAATAATCTTCAAAATGAAGGCCATCACAAGATATAATGAAGGCCACTTCATAATACTAAAGGGATTGTGATACAACAAGTGGATACAACCCTGGTAACCATACATGCACCCAGCATAGGAGCACCTAAATATATAAAAAATACTTCAGGGAATGATCCACAACAATACAATCATAGTAGGGGACTTTAACACCCCACTGACATCACTGGATAGATCTTCTAGACAAAAAAAATCAACAAGGAATGTGGAATCTCAGAGGAAGGCTGGGGAGGGTGGGTCAGTGGGAGGTAATCAGCCAAAGACCTTGTATGCATATATACATAACCCATGGACACAGACAATAAGGTGCTGAAGGCCTGGGTGGGAGGGGAGGGTGAGGCAGGGGGGCTGGAGGGGGCCAATGAGGGAAAAAGGGAGACATATGTAATACTTTCAACAATAAATAATTATTTCTTTAAATCAACAAGGAAAGAGTGATCCTAACCTATACTAGTATACTAGATCAGATGGAATTAATTGACATTTACAGAACATTTCATCCCAAAGCTACAAAATATACATTCTTCTCAAGTACACATGGGTCATTCTCATAGGCCACATGTTAGGACACAAAGTCTCTATAAGATCAACAAGATTGAAATCATATCAAGCATCTTCTCAGATAACAATGGCATGAAACTAGAAATCAACTACAATAAAACACTCAAAAGCATTTAAACACATAGATGCTAAATAGCATGTTATTAAGCAATGAATGGGTTACCAATGAGATCAAGGAAAAAAAATTAAAACCTTCCTGGAAACAAAGAAAATGAACACACAACAATCCCAAATCTATGGGACACAGTGAAAGCAGTCCTGAGAGGGAAGTTCATAGCACTACAGGCCTACCTCAAAAAAAACAAGAAAAATTTATAATAAACTATCTAGCCCAACAATTTAAAGAATTAGAAAGAGAATAACAAGAAAAGCCCAGAGTAAGTAGAAGGAAGGAAATAATAAAGATAAGAGTGGAAATAAATGCCATATAGACTAAAAATAACACAGTATAAAAGATCAATGAAACCAAGAGCTGGTTCTTTGAAAAGATAAACAATATTGATGGCCTTAGCCGGTTTGGCTCAGTGGCTCAGTGGATAGAGCGTCGGCCAGAGAACTGAAAGGTCCCAGGTTCGATTCCAGTCAAGGGCACATGCCCAGGTTGTGGGCTCTATCCCCAGTGGGGGACTTGCAGGAGGCAGCCGATCCATGATTCTCTCTAATCATGGATGTTTCTATCTCTCTCTCCCTCTTCCTTCCTCTCTGAAATCAATAAAATATATATATATATATATATTAAAAAAAACAATATTGATGAAACTTTAGCCAGACTCATCAAGAAACAAAGAGAGAGGACCCAGCCTTAACCGGTTTGGCTCAGTGGATAGAGCGTCGACCTGCGGACTGAAGGGTCCCAGGTTAGATTCCGGTCAAGGGCATGTACCTTGGTTGCAGGCACATCCTCAGTAGGGAGTGTGCAGGAGGCAGCTGATCGATGTTTCTCTCTCATTGATGTTTGTAACTCTCTATCCCTCTCCCCTCCTCTATAAAAAAATCAATAATATATATATTTTTTAAAAAGAGAGAGTACCCAAATAAATAAATAAAACCAGAAACATAAAAGGTGAAGTAACAACTGACACCACAGAAATACAAAGGATTGTAATAAAATACTATGAACAACTATATGCCAAAAAGCTGGAAATCCTGGATGAAATGGACAAATTCCTAGAAAAAGTACAATCTTCCAAAATTGAATAAGGAAGAATCAGAAAACCTGAATAGGCCAATAACAACTGATGAAATTGAAACAGTAATAATAATTTTAAAAAAACTCAGTGGAAGGTAATCAACTAAAGACCTTGTATGCATATATGGACACAGAAAATAGGGTGCTGAAGGCCTGGGGCTGGAGGGGGTCAAGGAGGGAGGGGGAGGGACATATATAATGCTTTCAACAATAAAGAATTATTTAAAAAAAGAAAAACTCCCAGCAAATAAAAACTGTGGTCCAGATGGCTTCACAGGGAAGTTTTACTAAACATTCAAGGAAGAACTAATACCTATCCTCCTAAAACTAGTCCAAAAATCCAAGAAGAAGGAACACTTCCAAGCTATTTTTACAAGACCAGCATTATCCTAATTCCAAAATCAGATAAAGACACTACAAAGAAGGAGAAGTACAGTATAGGCCAATATCCCTGATGAACATTGATGAAAAAATCCTCAACAAAATATCAGAAAATTGACCCAGCAATATATTTAAAAGATCATACACCATAACCAACTGGTATTTATTCCAGGAATGGAAGGCTGGTGCAATATTCACAAATCAATAAATGTGATACATCACATAAACAAACTGAAAGACAAATATCACATGATCTTATCAATAGATACAGAAAAAGCATTCGACAGAATCCAACACCCATTTTTGATAAAAACTCTCAACTAAGTGGGAATAGAGGGAGCATATCTCAACATAATAAGGGCCATATATGACAAAATTACAGAGAACATCATACTCAATGGGCAAAAACTAAAACCATTTCCCCTAAGAACAAGAACAAAACAGGGATGTCCAATTTTACCACTCTTCTTTTTAAATTAGACTTCATTGTAGAGATTATTACAGATGTCCCTCTTTTCCCCCCATAGCTCCCCTTCACCCAATTCCCACCCCACCCTAGGTCCTGGCCACCTTATTGTCTGTGTCCATAGGTAATGTATACATGCATATAAGCTCTTTGTATAATCTCTTCCCACACCCCCCCGCATCCCTTTCCCTCTGAGAATCGTCAATCGGTTCCATTTCCATGCCCCTAATTCTATTCCATTCACCAGTTTTTCTGTTCATCAGATTTTTTATTCATTTGATTTTTAGATTCACTTGTTGATAGATATGTATTTGTTGTCACTTTGTTGTTCATATTTTTTATCTTTGCCTTTTTCTTCTTCTTTCTCTTCTTAAAGAATACCCTTCAGCATTTCATATAATACTGGTTTGCTGGTGATGAACTCCTTTAGCTATTTCTTGTCTGTGAAACTCTTTATCTGACCTTCAATTCTAAATGATAGATTTGCTGGGTAGAGTAATCTTGGTTGTAGGTTCTTGCTATTCATCACTTTGAATATTTCTTACCACTCCTTAGTTTCCATTAAGAAATCAGCTGACAGTTGTATGGGCACTCCCTTGTAGGTAACTTTTTTTCTCTTATTGCTTTTAAGATTTTCTGTCTTTTGCCCTTGGCATTTTAATTATGATGTGTCTTGGTGTGATCCTCTTTGGATTCCTCTTGTTTGGGGTTCTCTGTGCTTCCTGGACTTGTAAATCTATTTCACCAGGTAGGGGAAGTTTTCTGTCATTATTTCTTCAAATAGGTTTTTAGTATCTTGCTCTTTCTCTTCTTCTGGCACCCCCATAATTCGGATGTTGGTTTGCTTGAAGTTGTCCCAGAGGCTCCTTACACTATCTTCATATTTTTGCATTATTTTTTTTTCCTCTTCTGGTTGGGTGTTTTTTGCTTCCTCATATTTCAAATCATTGATTTGATTCTCGGGATCCTCTGGTCTACTGTTGAATCCCTGTACATTATTCTTTATTTCAGTCAGTGTATGCTTAATTTCTGACTGGTCCTTTTGCATTTTTTTGGCATTCTCACTAAGATCTTTGAAGGTCTCACTAAGTTCCTTGGAGGTTTCTAGAAGATTCTTGAGTAACCTTATAACTGTGGTTTTGAACTCTATATTCAGTGGTTGCTTTCTTCCATTTCTTTCATTTGTGACATGTTTCTTTGTCTCTGCATTTTGGCTGCTTCCCTGTGTTTGTTTCTATGTACTGGGTAGCTGCTAAGTCTCCTTGAGTTGATAGAGTGGCCTTGTGTAGTAGGTGTCCTATAGGGCCCAGTGGCTCAGCCTCCCCAGTCACCTGAGGTGGACACTCTTGGTGTACCCCTTTGTGGGCTGTGTGCACAGTTTTGTTGTAGTTGAGCCTTGATTGCTGTTGGTGTCACTGAGAGGAATTGACCTCCAGGTCAATTGGCTGTGGGGACCAGCTGTGACTACAGTGGGAGAGCTGTTGTGCAGGAGACACCCTTGTGGAGCAGGACTTGCTTCAGTAGGGCTTTGGTGCTCACTGAGTCTGCTTCTTGAGTGTGTTGCTTATGGATGTGAAGAGTTGTAATCTGGTATGGTCTCACACTGACCACTGGGTACACTGGCTCTTGGGTCTCCAGGGAGGTGCAAAGTCAGCCACTGCCTGGGGCCATATAGCAGGAGCTACAGAGAGATCTGCAGATTCCTCCTCTTTGTATCAGGTTTGGCAGTGCCCAGATGAGGCCCACCTGTGAAGCAAGGCAGGCTAGTGCTGATGCCGGTTCTTGGGCTTTTTATTGATAGGTTTGGGGCTCCCTGACCCAGCTGAAGCTTGTTTGACAGTTTTAGCCTGAGAAAGGACAGACCATTCATATGCAAAAGCTGCTGTGCACAGCTTGGGTGGGGTTGTAAATTGGGTGGGGCGGGGTCTCAGGGAATCACCAGGGTGGAGCAAACAGAAATGGCTGCCAATCAGCCCTGTACCAGGGAGGTCCCAGCATGGGAACAATGACCACTGCAAGCACCTCTGTCTGGAAGAAAGCAGCCAGTTCCTTCCCTGATGCCAGACAGTCCAGTTTCTCCCTGTATGTGTCTGGGTCCCCCAGAGCCTCGTCCAGCACTGGAGCTCAGAGGAAGTGGGAGTTTGTAAATTCAGATTGTGGTGCCAGCCTTTTAAGAGGAGCAGCTGAGTCTCTAGCAACCTGTGTCACTCAGCCCCAATATTCACTTCTTTTTACAGTCCGTAGTTCTTACAGCCCATAGGGACTTCTTTCCCCAGCTCTGGAACCCTGGGCTGGGGGGCTGGTGTGGGGCTGGGACCCCTTGCTCCTCCAGGCAGCCTCTGCAGAGGCAATCTGCCTTCTTATTAAAAAAAGCAGCACACCTGGGTGCTGGACCAGCCCATTCTGCACCTCCGCACCTCCTACCAGTCTCAATGTGCTTTCTTCTTTACCTCTCTAGTTGTAGTACTTCCACTCAGCCAGCTTTCCCACAGTTCTGGATGATAGTTGTTCTGTATTTTAGTTGTAATTTTGATGTGGTTGTGGGAGCCAGCAAGTACAGGTGTTTACTTATGCTACCATCTTCTCAGTACATCTGCTTTCACCACTCTTATTCAATATAGTACTAGAAGTCCTAGCCACAGCAATCAGACAAGAAGAAGAAATAAAAGGCATCCAAATTGGAAAGGAGGAAGTAAAACTGTCATTATTCTCAGAAATGACATGACATTGTACATAGAAAACCCTAAAGACTTCATCAAAAAACTACTAGATTTTATAAATGAAATCAGCAATGGAGCAGGATACAAAATTAACACCCAGAAATTGATGGCATTTTATACATCAATAGTGAACTCTCAGAAATAGAAACAAAAAAAATCCCTTTTACAATTGCAACAATAGAATTAAGATACTTGGGAATGAACTTAACCAAGGAGATAAAAGACCTCTACTAAAAAAACTACAGGACATTGAAAAAAGAGATAGAGAAAGATATAAACAAGTGGAAGAATATACTGTGTTCATGCATTGGTAGAGTTAATATTAAAATGTCCATACCTTTCAGAGCGATCTATAGATTCAATGAAATCCCTATTAAAATACCAACAACATATTTCACAGATCTAGAATAATTACTCCAAAAATTTATATGAAAACCCAAATGATCCCAAATAGCCACAGCAATCTTGATAAAGAAGAACAAAGTTGGAGGGATCACAATATCAGATATCAAGTTATACTACAACACCATTATAATCAAAACAGCCTGGTAAGGGCACAAGAACCAGCATATATACCAATGGAACAAAACAGAGAACTAAAAAATTGACTCAAAGCATTATGCTCAATGAATATTTGACAAAGGAGGCAAAAGCATACAATGGAGTCAAGAAGGTCTCTTCAATAAATGGTGTTAGGAAAATTAGACAGATACATGCAAAAAAATGAAACTAGACCATCAACTTACACCATACACAAAAATAAACTCAAAATGGCTAAAGGACTTAAGTATAAGACGGGAAACCATAAAAATCGTAGAAGAAGCCATAGGTAGCAAAATAGCAGACATTTGTCGTAGCAATATCTTTACCAACACAACTCCTAGGGCAATGGAAACTAAGGAGAAAATACACAAATGGGACTACATAAAAATAAAAAGCTTCTGCACAGCAAAAGAAACCAACAAAACCACAAGAAATCCCACTGCATGGGAGAACATATTTGCCAATGTTATCTCCAATAAGGGTTTAATCTCTAAAACTTTTAGGGAACTCATACAGTCTAACAAAAGGAAGATAAACAATGCAATCAAAAAATGGGCAAAGGAACTAAATAGAAACTTTTTGAAAGAGGACCTACAGAAGGCCAGGAGACATATGAAAACATGCTCAAAGTCACTAATCATCCGAAAGATGAAAGTCAAAACAACAATGAGGTACCATCTCACACCTGTCAGAATGGCTATCATCAACAAATCAACAAATGACAAATGCTTGTGAGGATGCGGAGAAAAAGGAACCCTCGTGCACTGCTGGTAGGAATGCAGACTGGTGCAGCCACTGTGGAGAACAGTATGGAGTTTCCTCAAAAAACTAAAAATGAAACTGCCATTTGACCCAGTGATCCCACTTCTAGGAATATATCCAAGAAACTAGAAACACCAATCAGAAAGGACATATGCAGCCTTATGTTCATAGCAGCACAATTTACCATAGCTAAGATTTGGAAACAGCCTAAATGTCCATCAGCAGATGAGTGGATTAGAAAACTATGGTACATCTACACAATGGAATACTAAGCTTCAATATAAACGAATGAATTATTACCATTTGCTACAGCATGGATGGAACTGGAGAGCATTATGCTAAGCGAAATAAGCCAGTCAGAGAAAGATAAATATCACATGATCTCACTCATTAATGGAATATAATGAACATCATAAACTGATGAACAGAAATAGATACAGAGACATAGAAGCATCAAACCGACTGTCAAACTACAGCGGGAAGGCAAGGGGGGGATTGCGGGGGGCGGGGGTGGGGTAAGAGATCAACCAAAGAACTTGTAGGCATGCATATAAGGATAACCAATGGACACAGACACTGGGGGGGAGGGGAGGGAGAGAGGGCATGTGTGTGTGGCGGGGGGTAGGAGAGGCCAGGGGGAGGTCAATGGGGGAAAAAGGAGACATATATACTACTATTTGTAATATTTTAAACAATAAAAAAATTACACACACACACATATATGTATATATATATGTGTGTGTGTGTATATATACACACAGAGAGAGAGAGAGAGAGAGAGAGAGAGAGAACTCACACAACTTAACAAAAGGAATACAAACAATCCAATAAAAAAAAATGGGCAAAGGCCCTAAATAGACACTTCTCTACAGTGGACATAAAGAGGCCAAAAGGCATATGAAAAAATACTCAGTCACTAATCATTTGAGAGATGCAAATTAAAATGATAATGAGGTACTACCTTACACTTGTCAGAATGTCTATTATCATAAAATCAACAAGCAACAAGTGCTGGTGAAGATGTGGAGAAAAAGGAACCCTGGGAATGCAGACTGGTACAACCACTATGGAAAACTGTATGGAGCTTCCTCAAAAAATTTAAAATGGAAGTTCCATTTGACCCAGTGATCCCACTTCTAGGAATATATCCTAAGAAGACTGAAATACCAATCAGAAAGAATATATGCATCCCTGTGTTCATACCAGCATTATTTACAATAGCTAAGATCTGGAAACAGCCCACATGCCCATCAGTAGATGAATAGATAAAAAAGAACTGTGGTACATTTACACAATGGAATACTATGCAGCTGTAAAAAATAAAGAAATATTACCTTTTGAGACAGTATGGAGAGACTCCAATATGATTATGCTAAGCTGAGAAAGACAAATATCACATGATCTCACTTATATGTTGAGTCTAATGAACACAATAAACTGATGAATAAAATAGAATCAGAGGCATGAAACACACTGACAAATCAGGGGGAAAGGTGTGTGTGTGGGGGGAGAGATTAACCAAAGAACTAATATGCATATATGCATTGCCCATGAACACAGACAATAAGGTGTTGAAGGCCTGAGTTGTGGTAGGAACCGTTTAGTAGGGTGCAAGGGGGAAAACAGGGGACATCTGTAATACTCTCAACAATAAAGATTTTTTAAAAAGAGGAACTACCTCAAACTCCAGCAACCTCAGCCTCCTTCCTCAATCCACGCTGGTTTTTACAGCCAGAAGTTATGGGGACTTCTCTTCCTCGCAATGTGACCCTGGGATGAGGGCCTGGGATTGGGGCTGTAACTCCTCACTCCTCAGGGAAACCTCCATAGCCAAGATATCCTTCCTGATTTTTATCCACACATGGGTTTGTATGCATGCATATAAGGAAACCAGCTCATTCTGTGTTTCCACCCATCATAACATTATAAATGTGACTTCTTTATATCCTTAGTTGTAGAACATCTGTTCAGCTAGATTTCAGGTGGTTCTGAATGATGGTTGTTCTGTAATTTAGTTCTAATTTTGCTGTGGTTATAGGAGTATTTGAGTACCATATTTACCTTCACTGCCATCTTGACTGGAAGTCCCTTGTTTTCTTATTAGCATCAGCTACTTGCTCCTTGTCAAAAATTCATCCTCCCATATCTTTTCTCCCCACCCTCACCCTCTCCCCAAGATTGTAATCTCTTGTTCTCTCTTTCCCTCCTCCTCCCCTATGAGTATTTTAAAGATACTCTAAAACTCTAAGGTTTTGTCTCATACTCTTGAGTGTTACAGTAACTTTATATGTGGTGGTCATCAAGGGAACTAATCAGTAGGACTTAATCATGGAATGTGAAGGCAGGAAGAAACATTTCCAAAGAGTGGTCAGGATGGTGACCCTAATGGACCAAATAGCCAGGAGTCTGTCTAAGGTAATAATGAGGGCAGAAAGTGAGCAGAACACTTGAGTGGTATCCAGAAGGCTGCCCCACAGAGGAAAGAGATGTACTTAGTCATCATCTCTTGGACCTAAACTATCAGCCAGGAAGTTCAATGCCTCCCTATACACATAATAGTTGATTGATCTATCATAAAGGCCAGCAAAGGCCCTTCTCTGGCCCTATTAATCTCTGATCACTCTTTATCACGGTCTAAAGTAGTGCACTGGACTACTTCATATTTTATGAACATTTTCACATGTTTTTGCTTTTGAAACATGTTTTCTCTACATGGTAAAGCCTATTCATTTGTAAGCCCCCATCAAATATTATCTTCTCAAATGAAGCTTTCACCAGGCAGAATTAACAACCCCTTCCTCCATTCTTCCATACCCTTTTCTTGGCTCTACTATGGTAGTTAACATATTATATTACAGAATAATTTTTTTTTTTCTGTGCAAATCTTTCCTACTAGTTTGAGAATGAAAACTATCTTACTTGTCACAACATTCCAAATGTATAAAGCAGCGCCTGGCATGTAATATTCACCTAAGATATGTTTATTTCTAGGAAAGAAAGAAGGGGTTTCATTGGGATTTCATAGAAGACAGGCACTAAAGAGATGATGTAAGGGAATGTGGATCAAAAGTATGCTATTCAATGAAAGTCTAATAAGCTAAATAAGATAGCATAAAACTAAGTAAAAGAAAGACTGAAAAAAGAACTTTGAGGAAAAATTAAACACAGAGCAGAACTTTGGAACTGACATATTTCATGTAGTTTCAATAATCTGCAAGTAAATGTCACTACAGTGAAGCTCTATGAGCACAGGGACTATGAGTATCTCGCTCATCTCTGTATCCTTACCCCTTAGCTCAGTGCCTGGCTCATTGTGGATGCTTAAGAAATAATTGTTGAATGGATGAATCCAGAAGGCCCATGACTTGTGGGCAATTTCTAATTCTGCTAAAACAAGTGACTTAGCTAGTGAATGAACTAAACTTTATCTAAACGTAAACATGGCTTTGACACTCTCTACTCATAGTTAACTACATTAAAGATGTGAAGAAGAAACTTGAAATTTTCAGTTATACCTTTACTGCATTTGTGGATGAAAATCACATTGTCTCAGGATGCATGCTTTGTGATGTGTTCCAAGGGTCTGCTGTATAATGTGACTGGAGAACTCAATAGTCTGCTATCAGGAGACAAATCAAGAATAAAAACTGATTGTAAAAAGTATGGAGCTGAATAATACAATAACTAATGTAGGTTAAGCTGTCAAGTGATAAGAACATAATGAGCAGGACAAGGAATTACATTTTCTTTTCAAGTGTACATGAATCATTCACAACTATTATTTGTGTATTTGAATTAAAAAATGCTCTTAGTAAATAAAAAGGCAGAAATTCTACATACTATAGTCACAGAACACAGGACAGTAAACTTAGAAATAAATAATAAATATAGAATTAGAGTCCCTAGGTGAATAGGAACTAAAAATCTTCTCCTGACAAACAAGCTGAGAAAAAATTAGAGACAATAATCCTATCTAATAAAGAGGTAATATGCAAATTGACCGTCACTCCAACACAAGATGGCCACTCCCATGTGGTCAAAGATGGCCACCCCCATGTGGACACAAGATAGCTGCCACAAGATGGCCAGTAAGGGAGGGCAGTTGTGGGCGATCAGGCCAGCAGAGGAGGGAAGTTGGGAGGGACCAGGCCTGATAGGCAGGGCAGTTGGGCGTGATCAGGCCTGCAGGGGAGGGCAGTTGGGGGGCAGCAGGCCTGCAGGGGAGGACAGTTGGGGGGGACCAGGCCAACAGGGGAGGGCAGTTGGGGGTGACCAGGCCTGCAGGGAAGGAAGTTGGGGGGGACCAGGCCTGCAGGGGAGAGCAGTTGGGGGCGATCAAGCCAACAGGATAGGGCAGTTGGGGGGGGGGGACCAGGCCTGCAGGGGAGAGCAGTTAGGGGCAACCAGGCCAACAGGGGAGGGCAGTTGGGAGGGACCAGGCCTGCAGGGAGAACAGTTGGGGGTGACCAGGCCTACAGGGGGTGGCAGTTGGGGGCAATTGGGCTGTCAGGGGAGCAGTTAGGCATCGATCAGGCTGGCAGGGGAGTGGTTAGGGGGTGATCAAGCTGGCAGGCAGAAGAGGTTAGGGGCAATCAGGCTGGCAGGCAGGCTGGGAGCCAGCAGTCCTGGATTGTTAGAGATGTCCCAGATTGGAGAGGGTGCAGGCTGGGCTGAGGGACACCCCTCCCCCATGCATGAATTTTGTGCACTGGGCCTCTAGTCTGTATATATAAAACCCTAATATGCAAATAGACAGAACAGCAGAACAACCGAACAACTGGTCACTATGATGTTCACTGACAACCAGGGGGCACATGTGAAACATGGTGGGCGTCAGCAGCAAGTGGCAAAGTGCTGAACTTGGCAGGCATCAGCCGCGGCAGGATGGTGGAACAGGTGAGAGGGGCCACCAGACCAAGGCGGGGCACCGGTCTCTGTCATCGGGGCGAGCCTCTGGTGGTTACTGAAAATTCTTTGCTCCCATGCGCATCGGTCCTGCCCAGTGCTTGCACCTGCTGCCAGTGCCCAGTGCTGGTGCCAATCACTTGGCACCATCAGTGGGTGCGAGCGGCAGCTGCCGGCCCTGATCGCCCCTGACGGCTCTCCACCTCCTCCTGCTCCTGAGGGGCTATTGGGGCAGCAGCTTCTGCTCACACCCGCTGACGGCACCGGCCCCACTAGCACCCGCTGCTGGCGCTGGCCCCAATCACTCTGCGCTGTCAGCATGTGCAAGCGGGGCTGGCGCTGTCAGTGCATGGGAGCGGCTGCAGTGGGAGCGGCTGCAGCGGGAGTGGGGCTGCTGGCAGAGAGGGGACCGGGGGTCATGGTGGGAGGGGCCAGGCAGGGGTGCAGAGGATGGGCTGAGACCCGCCCCTGTGTCCACTGCAACCTTGTGGCCCACAGTTCCTTTCAAGGTTCACGAATTCATGCACTGGGCCCCTAATAGAATATGTTAGGGGAAACAAACAAAATATAAATACAGCAAGGAAGTGCTCAAAAGATGAAAGGATGGGGGCATGTCAAAAGGATATACAGGAGCAACCAGGAAGAGCTCTCAATGGCCAAAGCTGGAACAATTGGAGCAACAAGATAAATAATGTAGTATTGGATTATTATTCAAAGTATAAAATAACCCTGCCCATGCGGCCCAGTGGTTGAGCATTGAGCCATGAACCAAGAGGTCACTGGTTCTATTCCCAGTCAGGGCACATGCCCTGGTTGCAAGAGACAGCTGATTGATGATGTTTTTCATCCATGTTTCTATCTCCCTACCCCTCTCCCTTCCTCTCTCTCTAAAAGTCAATAAAAATATTTTAAAAACAAAGAATAAAATAAATATACACGGGTTTATACTGATATAAATAAATGATTGAATAAATGGATAAATGGCAATTCTGTAATTCCTTACAGAATTACAAATAATGTATGTAGATACTCTCCCTTCCAGTAGATGGAGCTTGATCCTCTTGCCACCTCCAAGTTTGGACTAGACTTAGTGACTCCGTTCCAAAGAATAGAGTGTGGAAAGGGACAAACGGTAACTTTCCAGTGGAAAAATGAGGCAAACACAGCCTAAACCAGCTGATCAAGGTGAACACACAAGCAGTAAGCCATGTTGATATCATGTAATGAAAAAGGCATTCACCTCTGTAGTATTCTTCTCCAAACCCACAAACCCAGTCTAACTATGAGAAAAACATCAAAAGCCCAAGTCGAGGAACATTTTATAAAATACCTAACCAGTACTCATGAAAATCATTGAAGTCATGGAAACAAGAAAAGAAAATCACACACCAGAAAACTAAAAAGACATGATGACTAAATGCAATGTGGTATCCTAAATGTTAGTGAAAAAACTGGTAAAATCCCAGTAAAGTGTGGAGTTTAATTACTAGTAATTTACCAATGTCAATTTCTTAGTTTTGACAAATGTACTGTGGTTATAGAAGATATTAACATTAGGAGAAACTGAGTGAGGGTTATATGGGAACTGTATATGATCTTTGCAGTTTTCTCTGTAAGTGTAAAATTATTCCAAAATAAAGTTTATTTTTAAAAATGTCTGAGTTGCCCTGACTGGTGTGGCTCAGTTGATTGGGCATAGTCCTGTGCACCAAAAGGTTACTGGTTCAATTCCTGGTCAGGGCATATCACTGGGTTGCGGGCTCAATCCCTGGTAGGGGGTGTTCAGGAAGCAGCAGATGGACTGTCTGCTCTCACATAAATGTTACTATTTCTCCCTCTGTCTTTCTCTCTCTATAAAAGTCAATAAAAATAGTAAAAATGTGTGAGTTGATGCCAAACTAATAGTGAGAGGAAAACTCATAACTTTTAAATGTTTCCATTAATAATAAAAGTAGAGAGAGCAATTAATTATACCCCTATCTGAAAAGTTTAAAAAGTGAAAGAAAAGTTCACTAATTAATTAGAATACAGGAGTGGGCAAAATTAACAGTTGTTCATGTAGAAAATAATACAATAATTAATAAATAATAATTCAAGAATAAATTCTGTGTTTCCTGTACTCACAACTATATAACTACATTTTCCAACCCCTGTATATAAATTAGAATATATAGAAAATGAATACAAGTTTGTGTGTATAAATAAAAAATTTAAATATATATATATATATACATACACATACACTGGAGGCCCGGTGCACAAAATTCATGCACAGGGGGAGGGGGGTGTCCCTTAGCCCAGCCTGCACCCTCTCCAATCTGGGACCCCTCGAGGGATGTCCAGTGGGATCAGGCCTAAACAGGCAGTCGGACATCCCTCTCACAATCCAGGACTGCTGGCTACCAACCGCTCGCCTGCCTGCCTGCCTGATCACCCCCTAACCACTCCCCTGCCAGCCTGATTGATGCCTAACAGCTCCCCTGAGGGCCCGATTGCCTGGTCACCCCCAACTGCCCTCCCCTGCAGGCCTGGTTGCCCCCAACTGCCCTCCCCTGCAGGCCTGGTTGCCCCCAACTGCCCTCCCCTGCAGGCCTTGTCGCCCCCAACTGCCCTCCTCTGCCAGTCCAGTCACCCCTAACTGCCCTCCCCTGAAGGCCTGATTGCCCCCAACTGCCTTCCCTTGCAGGTCTGGTCCCTCCCAACTGCCCTCCTCTGCTGGCCTGATCACCCACAACTTACCTCTCCTGTCGGCCATCTTGTGGCGACTATCTTGTGTCCACATGGGGGCAGCCATCTTTGACCACATGGGGGCGGCCATCTTGTGTGTTGGATTGATGATCAATTTGCATATTACTTCTTTATTATATAGGATATTTATATACTGTAAACATGTAATCGTTAAATATCCTATATAATAATAGAGTAATATGCAAATTAACCATCACTCCACAACAAAAATGGCGGCCCCCATAGCCACAAGATAGCGGTGCCCAGTCCCCTCAGCCCCGCTGCTAGAGTGTCCGGCCTGTCCACAGGAGCAGCGAGGCTGGATCCACCTCTGGAGGGGGCAGATCCAGCCTCCTGCTCCACCGCTGCTGCAGTGTCTGGGCCTGTCAGCCCTGCTGGGGTTCGGGGGGACCAAGCAGCGAGGCTTGATCCGCCCCCAGAAACGGCAGACAGAGCCTGGACAGCAGGGCATGGAGGCTTCCTTAGCGCAGCGGCAGCAGGGAAGCCCCAGGCCCAGCAAACAGAGCCCAGACAGCAGGGCATGGAGGCTTCCTTAGCATGGTGGCAGCAGGGTAGCCCCAGGCCCAGCAAACAGAGCCAAGACAGTAGGGCTTGGGAGCTTCCTTAGTGCTGCAGTGGCAGGGAAGTCCCCAGACATGGCAGACAGAGCCCAGACAGCAGGGCTTGGGGGCTTCCATAGCAAGGTGGTGGCGGGAACACCCCCAGGCCCCAAGACAGAGCCAGGACAACAAGGCATGGGGGCTTCCTTAGTGTGTCGGTGTCTGCGAAGCCCCCAGGCTTGGCAGACAGAGCAAACTGCAGGGCACTGGGGCTTCCTTCACATAGCGCATGGCGGAGGCAAGCAGAGAGCAGAGAGCAGGGCATGGGGGCTTCATCTCCATGGCTGTAGTGAAACCTCCAGGCCCCGCAGAGAGCAGAGAACCATGGGGAGTGGGCCTAAGCCATCAGTAGGACATCCCCTGAGAGCTCCTGGATTGTAGAGGGTGCAGGTTGGGCTGAGGGACCCCTGTGCACGAATTTCCTGCACCGGGCCTCTAGTAAATATATAAACTAAATCCCAGGTAGATTCATAGAATTTGGCCAATGAACACTGTATTAGTCTGCTGAAGCTACTATAAGAAAATATTATAGATTGGGTGGCTGAAACAACTGAAGTTTATTTCCCCATAGTTCTGGAGTCTGAGAAATCCAAGATAAAGTTGCTGACAAATTTGGTTCTTGGCAAGAGCTATCTTCCTGGCTCATAGACAGTCATCTTCTCTCTGTCTTCATATTGTCTTTCCTCATTGTGTGCAAGAGAGCTCACACTCTGGTGTTTCTTTTTCTAAGGACACTATCCTATTGGATCAGGCTCCAACCTTAGGATCTCATTTAAGCTTTATTACTTCCTTAGAGGCCCCATCTCCATACATCCACACTGGGGGTTAGTGCTTGAACATATGAATTGTCTGGGGACACAAAATTCAATCCATAACAGACCCCATGTCACACCCAGGGCATAAGAAGATCGCTTTCAGAACTAAGAAATATTCCATGTCAGAATCTAGACTCTAATTGGCTTTTCAATCAGTAGGGTTTATGCTGTCAGGTGTACAATAGCAAACTGATGGAAACAATCTAAATGTGCACCAATATGGAAAAGGTTAAATAAATAAAAGGCGAATTTAAGTACATCTATGTAGTGAAATACTATGTAACCAATAAAAGTGACATCGTAGAATTTTTTAAAAAAGAAACCCAACATCTATTTTTCCAGAAGAGTAAATGTTCTTATTCCTACAACAGTCAGTGTTGAACTTTTTCTTTTTTTCATTATATTTTTTATTTTATTTAAATACAGTTTATAAAAACCCCGAATAGCTGCAGCGATCCTGAGAAAGAAGAAAGTAGGAGGGATCTCAATACCGGATATCAAGATGTATTACAAAGCCACGGTTCTCAAAACTGCCTGGTACTGGCACAAGAACAGACATATAGACCAATGAAATAGAATAGAGAACCCAGATATCGACCCAAACCACTATGCTCAATTAACATTTGACAAAGGAGGCAAGAACATACATTGGAGTCAAGACAGTCTCTTCAATAAATGGTGCTGGGAAATTTGGTCAGACACATGCAAAAAAATGAAACTAGACCACCAACTTACACCATACACAAAAATAAACTCAAAATGGATAAAGGACTTAAACGTAAGATGGGAAACCATAAAAATATTAGAGGAATCCACAGGCAGCAAAATCTAAGATATATGCTGAAGCATTATCTTCACTGACACAGCTCCTAGGGTAATGGAAACTAAATAGAAAATAAACAAATGGGACTACATCAAAATAAAAAGCTTCTGCACAGCAAAAGAAACCATCAACAAAATAACAAGACAACCCACTGCATGGGAGAACATATTTGCTAACGATATCTCTGATAAGGGTTTAATCTCCAATATTTACAGGTAACTCATACAACTTAACAAAAGGAAAAGAAACAACCCAATAAAAAAAATGGGCAACAGACCTAAATAGATACTTTTCGAAAGAAGACATAAGGAAGGCCAAGAGAATGTGAAAACATACTCAAAGTCACTAATCATCTGAAATGCAAATCAAAACAACAATGAGGTACCATTTCACACCTGTCAGAATGGCTATCATCAACAAATCAACAAATGACAAATGCTTGTGAGGATGCAGAGAAAAAGGAACCCTCGTGCACTGCTGGAAGGAATGAAGACTGGTGCAGCCACTGTGGAGAACAGTATGGAGTTTCCTCAAAAAACTAAAAATGGAACTGCCATTTGACCCAGCAATCCCACTTCTAGGAATATATCCAAGAAACTAGAAATACCAATCAGAAAGGACATATGCAGCCTTATGTTCATAGCAGCACAATTTACCATAGCTAAGATTTGGAAACAGACTAAGTGCCCATGTGCAGATGAGTGGATTAAAATACTTTGGTACATCTACACAATGGAATACTATGCTGCTGTAAAAAGGAAGGAACTCCTACCATTTGCAACAGCATGGATGGAGCTGGAGAGCATTATGTTAAGTGAAATAAGTCAGTCAGAGAAAGATAAATATTACATGATCTCACTCATTTGTGGATTATAATGAACAACCTAAACCAATGAACAAAAACAGATCTAGAGACAGAGAAGCATTGATCATATACTCAAACCTCAGAAGGAAGGTAGGGGAGGGTTGGAGTAAGGGGTAGAGGTCAACCAAAAGACTTGTATGCATGCATATAAGCATAAGTGATGGATGCAGACAACAGGAAGTGAGGGTGAGGGCAGGACTGGAGGGATGGGGGAACAATGGGGGATAAGGACAGTTTTGTAATACCTTAATCAATAAAGAAAAAATGGAAAAAAATAAATTACAGTTTATATTCAATAATATTTTATATTAGTTTCAGGTGTACAGCATAGTGGTTACACAATTATATAAATTACAAAGTGTTCCCCCTGACATTTCCTCTACCCAACCAAAACCATGAATAGTTATTACAATATCATTAACTATATTTCTATGCTGTACTTTACATCCCCATGACTATTTTGTAACTACCAATCTGTACTTCTCAATCCTTTCACAGAATTATTACTTTTGACAGGAAAAAAAAATGTTATCAAATAAATGGTTAAGTGAAAAAAGAAATTTACAAAACAGTATGCGTAGAATTATTTAATTTTTGTAAAAATAGTGTGTGAATGTGTATATAGTGTGCGCGCACATGTGTGTGTGTATGTGTGTGTGTGTATGTGTGTGTGTGTGTGCATGTAAAGAGAATGAGATACAGACAGAGATAGATATAGAAGCAATTGATATCCAAAAGCTGGCCTGGCACAGCAATGCTATGCTATTCTCACATTGTGAGATTGGTAAATTCAACATAAACCATTTCACACATACCAACCTCAGACTAGGTTATTCTGACACCATGATAAAGTGAAACAAACCAAGGCCATTTCATAATTTTGCCTAACTACACAAAAATAAGGTTACTTTGCCACCCACAAAAGAAACTAACATCAAACACAAAATGGCAGCCAAATAGGCAGAAGTGTCATGCACCTCCTCCTGGGGCCAGGCCAAAAAAGCAACTGAATCGGACAACAGAAGCCTTTCATAGCAACCCCAGGCTCAGTGACCACGCGTGAACAGCCAAGTCTTATGCAGGAACCCTGGGAGCCCTATCTGCATGTAAACAGCCAAGCCTTATGCAGCAACCCTGGATGCCACGACCAAACTAAGCGCTGCCAAGCCTGACACAGAAACCCTGGGCACCGCAACCAAGCATGAGCAGCCAAGCCTTATGCAGAAACCCCACGTGCCTCATGCAGCAATCCCAGACGCCAGCTGCCACCAAGCCCAATGCAGCAACCTGGGCACCGCAACCGAGCGTTAGCAGCCAAGCCCTATGAAGCAGCACCAGGTGCTTCACGCAACAACCCCAGGTACCGTGACCACTCGAATTAGCACCAAGTGTGACACATCAACTCCAGGCCTGGTGACCATGCAACCCACCAACAAGCCTGCAGCTGCAGTCATGAGCCCAGTGCGACTCGATACCTAGATCCTTCAGTGAGAGCAAAAATGGGGAGAAAAAGAAACAACCCCCAAAGGCAAGAAAAGGAGGAAGCACCAGAAAAGGAACTAAATGAAAAGGAGGCAAGCAATTTGTCCAAAAAAGAATTCAGAATAAGGGACATACAGTTCATAAACCAGATGGATGAGAATATCAACAACTTATGTAAGAATCAAAAGGAAATAAAAAGTGATATAGCTACAATAAAAAACACTATGGAGGGTTTCAACAGTAGACTAGAACAAGTGGAGGACCAAATTAGTGAATTAGAAGACAGGGCAGCAAAACACATCTGACCTGAACTGCAATTGGAGAAAAAAATTAAAAGGCAGGAGGAGAGGCTAAGGGAGCTTTGGAACAACATGAAACACAGCAACATATGTATAATAGGGGTGCCAGAAGAACAAGAAGAAGAGCAAGTGTTTCCTCAAAAAATTAAAAACGGAACTGCCATTTGACTCAGTAATCCCACTTCTAGGAATATATACCAAGAAAACATAAACACCAATCAGAAAAGTTATATGCACCCCTATGTTCATAGCAGCACAATTTACAATAGCTAAGATTAGGAAACAACCAGATGAGTGGATTAGAAAACTGTGGTATATCTACAAAATGGAATACTACCCTGCTGTAAAAAAGAAGGAATTCTTACCATTTGCAACAGCATGGATGGAACTAGAGAGCATTATGCTAAGCAAAATAAGCCAGTCAGAGAAAGATAAATATCACATGATCTCAATTAAGGAACAACATACTGATGAACAAAAATAGAACCAGAGTCAAAGAAGCAATGAGCAGACTGTCCAACCTATGAGAGAAGGCGGGAGGTGAAGGGGTAAGAGATCAACTAAAGGACTTGTATGCATGCATATGAGCATAACCAATGAACACAGACAGTAGGGGGAAGAGGGTATGGGCTGGGGGGTGGGGTTGCTGGGGAGAAGTTAATGGGGGGAAAAGGAGACTAATGTAATACTTTAAACAATAAAGAACTTTAGGTGTCCCCTGGACACCAGGAGCCATTGCTGGTCAAAGCTAAAACTTGGGTCACATCTCACAGGTGCAGGTCTTAAAATCCGAGCACCTGAGGCAGGGTTGCAACTCTTCACTTCTCCGGAGGAGATGCAGCCCAGGAGGATGAGGAAGAGGAGACCCAGAGCAAGCATATGGTCCAAGCTCTGAACCACTATGTCACACTGCACCCTGCTGCCACATACCAGAACTTTGAAAAAACTGGTGTTGAAGACATTCCAAGGAGCTTGTAAGGAGAGAGAGAACTACATAACCAGACATCCAGAGAAGAGAGACCATGGGGAGACAAAGAAAAGCAGGCATCACCAGAAAAGGAAGTAAACGAAATAGAGATAAGCAACCTATCAGAGAAAGAATTCAGAGAAATGGTCATAAGGTGGCTGAAAAGAATGGAAGACAAATTTGACAATATGAGTAAGAACCAAGAGGAAATGAAGAAGAACCAAGAAGAAATGAAAAATGACATCGCTGCTATAAAGAACTCAATAGAAAGCATCAAGAGTAGACTAGAAGAAGCAGAGGACTGCATAAGTGAGCTAGATAACAAGATGGGGAAAAAATACCCGAGTAGAGCAGCTTCTAGAAAAAAAAATTAAAAAACCGGAGGAGAGCCTAAGGAACTTAACACAAAACAAAACTACATCCTCATAATAGGGGTGCCAGAAGGAGAGGAAACTGAGCAAGGAATACAAAACCTATTTGAAGAAATAATGACAGAAAACTTCCATGATATAGGGAAGAAAAAACCCACACAAATCCAAGAAGCTCACAGAGTCCCAAGCAAAATGAACCCCAAAAGAACAACGCCAAGGCACATTATAATTAAATTGGCAAACACCAACGACAAAGTAAGAATCTTAAAAGCAGCCAAAGAGAGACAGAAAGTTACATACAAAGGAACCCTCATCATACTAGCAACTGATTTCTCAACAGAAACTCATCAGGCCTGAAGGCAATGGAATGAAATATACAAAGTCATGCAAAGGAAGGGTCTGAATCCAAGAATACTGTACCCAGCAAGGCTATCAATCAAAATTGAAGGTGAAATCAGGAGCTTCACAGACAAAAAAGGGTTAAGGGAATTTATCACCACCAAACCAGCAATGCAAGAAATGCTAAAGGGTCTGCTGTAAAAACAAAAAAGAAAGAAAGAAATAGGAAGCAAAGAAGGAACACAGGGGTAAAGAATAAAAATGGCGACAAATAAGTACCTATCAATAATAACTTCAAATTTGAATGGATTAAATGCCCCAATCAAAAGACATAGGGTAACGGATTGGATGAGAAAACAAGACATATATATCTGCTGTCTACAAGAAACCCACCTCAGAAAAAAAGATGCACACAGACTGAGGGTGAAGGGATGGAAAAAGGTTTTTCAGGCGAATGGAAATGAAAAAAAAAGCTGGGGTAGCAATACTTATATCTGACAAATTAGATCTCAAAGTGAAGGACATAACAAGAGATAAGGAAGGCCATTTCATAATACTAAAGGGAGCAATCCAACAAGAAGAAATAACTCTGATAAACATATACGCACCCAATACAGGAGCACCCAAATACATAAAAAAAAAACTCCTGGAGGATATCAAGGGAGAGATTGAAAGCAATACAATCATAGTAGGAGACTTTAATACCCCACTATCACCATTGGACAAATCCTCTATACAAAAAATCAGCAAAGAAACATCAATCCTAAATGACTCACTAGACCAGATGGAATTAATTGACATCTTCAGAACATTTCAACCCAAAGCCACAGAATATACATTCTTCTCAAGTGCACATGAGTCATTTTCAAAGACAGACCATATATTGGGTCACAGGCAAAGTCTCTTCAAATTCAAGAAGATAGAAATCATATCAAGCATCTTCTCAGACCACAGTGGCCTAAAACTGGAGATCAACTACAATAAAAGCAATCCAAAAAAATCAAACACATGGAGACTAAACAGCATGCTATTAAACAATGACTAGGTTACCAGAGAGATCAAGGAAGAAATAAAAAACATCATGGCAACAAATGACAATCAAAACACAACAATCCAAAATCTATAGGACACAGCGAAAGCAGTCTTGAGAGGGAAGTTCATAGCTCTACAAGCCTATTGCAAAAAACAAGAAACAATGGTAATAAATTACCTAACCCTACAACTCAAAGAGTTAGAAAAAGAGCAACAAGAAAAGCCCAGTGTAAGCAGAAGGAAGGAAATAATAAAGATCAGAGTGGAGATAAATGACATAGAGACCAAAGAAACAATACAAAACATCAACAAAATCAAGAGCTGGTTCTTTGAGAGGATAAACAAGATTTGTGAACCTCTAGCCAGGCTCACCAAGAAGCAAAGAGAGAGGACCCAAATAAACAAAATCAGAAATGAAAGAGGTGAAATAACAACAGACCCCGCCGAAATACAAAGGATTGTTAAAAAATACTACGAACAACTCTATTCAAACAAACTGGACAACCTGGAGGAAATGGACCTATTCCCAGAAAAATATAACCTTCCAAAACTCAATCAGGAAGAATCTAAACAGCTCAATAGGCCAATAACTATGGAAGAAATTGAAGCAGTCATCAAAAAGCTTCCAGAAAACAAAAGCCCGGGGCCAGATGGCTTCACAGGAGAGTTTTACCAAACATTCAAGGAAGAACTAAAACCTATCCTCCTCAGACTATTCCAAAAAATTCAAGAGGAAGGAACACTTCCAAGCTCCTTCTATGAAGCCAGCATCACCCTAATACCAAAACCAGATAAAGACAACACAATGAAAGAGAATTACAGGCCAATATCCCTCATGAACATAGATGCCAAAATCTTCAACAAAATTCTAGCAAATCGGATCCAGCAGTACATCAGAAAGATCATACACCATGACCAAGTAGGATTTATCCCAGGAATGCAAGGATGGTACAATATCCGCAAATCAATAAACGTGATACATCACATAAACAAATTGAGAGATAAAAACCACAGTCATATCAATTGATGCAGAAAAAGCATTTGACAAAAATCCAACACCCTTTCTTGATAAAAACTCTCAACATGGTGGGAATAGAAGGATCATACCTCAACATAATAAAAGCTATATATGGTAAACCCACAGCTAACATCATATTCAATGGGCAAAAACTAAAACCATTTCCCCTAAGAACAGGAACAAGACAGGGATGCCCACTCTCACCACTCCTGTTTGACATAGTACTGGAAGTATTAGCTATTGCAATTAGACAAGAAGAAGAAATAAAGGACATCCAAATTGGAAAAGAAGTAAAGCTGTCCTTATTGTCAGATGACATGATATTGTACATAAAAATACCCAAAAGACTCCGTCAAAAAACTAATAGACTTAATAAATGAAATCGGCAATGTAGCAGGATACAAAATTAACGCCAAGAAATCTATGGCATTTCTATACACCAATAGTGAACTTACAGAAAGAGAGACTAAAAAAGCAATCCCATTAACCATCGCACCAAAAAAATTAAGATACCTAGGAATAAACTTAACTAAGGAGGTAAAAGACCTATACGCGGAAAACTACAGGACACTGAAAAATGAGATAGAGAAAGACGTAAACAGATGGAAGAACATAGCATGTTCATGGATTGGTAGAAACAACATCATCAAAATGTCCATACTACCCAAAGCAATCTATAGATTCAATGCACTCCCCATTAAAATACCAACGGCATATTTCACAGACCTAGAACAAACTCCCCAAAAATTCATCTGGAATAAAAAAAGACCCGGAATAGCCACAGCAATCCTGAGAAAGAAGAATAAAGTAGGAAAGATCTCAATACCAGATTTCAAGCTTTATTACAAAGCCACTGTTCTCAAAACAGCCTGGTACTGGCACAAGAACAGACATATAGACCAATGGAATAGAATAGAGAATCCAGATATCGACTCAAACCACTATGCTCAATTAATATTTGACAAAAGAGGCATGAACATACAATGGAGTCAAGACAGTCTCTTCAATAAATGGTGTTGGGGAAATTGGACAGATACAGGCAAAAAAAAATGAAACTAGATCACCAACTTACACCATACACAAAAATAAACTCAAAATGGATACAGGACTTAAAGATAAGACGGGAAACCATAAAAATACTAGAGGAATCCACAGGCAGCAAAATCTCAGACATATGTTGAAAGAACTTCTTCATTGATACTGCTCCTAGGGCAATGGAAGCTAAAGAGAAAATAAACAAATGGGACTACATCAAAATAAAAAGCTTTTTCACAGCAAAAGAAACCATCAACAAAACAACCTAAAAGCCCACTGCATGGGAGAACATATTTGCAAATGTTATTACTGTTAAAGGTTTAATCTCCAACATCTACAGGCAACTTATACAACTTAATAAAAGGAAGATAAATGATCCAATAAAAATAATGGGCAACGGACCTAAATAGAATCTTTTCTAAAGAAGACAGAAGGAAGGTCAAGAGGCACATGAAAACATGATCAAAGTCACTAATTATCCGAGAGCTGCAAATCAAAACAACAATGCGGTACCATCTCACACCTATCAGAAGGGCTATATCAACAAATCAACAAACAACAAGTGTTGGCGAGGATGCGGAGAAAAAGGAACCCTTGTGCACTGCTGGTGGGAATGCAAACTGGTGCAGCCACTGTGGAGAACAGTATGGAGTTTCCTCAAAAAACTGAAAATGGAACTCCCTTTTGACCCAGTAATCCCACTCCTAGGAATATATCCTAAGAAACTGGGAACACCAATAAGAAAGGATATATGCACCCCTATGTTCATAGCAGCACAATTTACAATAGCTAAGATTTGGAAACAACCTAGGTGCCCGTCAGCAGATGACTGGATGAGAAAACTATGGTACATCTACACAATGGAATACTGTGCTGCCATAAAAAAAAAGGAATTCTTACCATTTGCAGCAACCTGAATGGAATTGAGGAACATTATGCTAAGTGAAATAAGCCAGTCAATGAAAGAAAAATAGCACATGATCTCACTCATTTGTGGATAATAAAAAACATTATAAACTGATGAACAAAAAGATAGATACAGAGGCAGTAACGCATCAAACAGACTGTCAAATTACAGCGGGAAGTTTAGGGAGAGGTGGGGGAGATAAGAGATCAACCAAAGGACTTCTATGCATGCATATAAGAATAACCAATGGATGCAAAACATTGGGGGGTGAGGGCATGTATGGGAGTGGGGTGGGGAAGGGCAATGGTAAGATATGTACACATATAATACCTTAATAAAAAAAAATAAAGAATTTTAAAAAAAGATATAATTCCTGACCTGAAGAGATTCATTATCTAGAGGGAATGACAGAGATATAAACCAATTAATCATAATATAGTGAGTTATGAAGAAATAAATATTTATGTAAGAGGTAAAGAAAGAGGTAACAATCCCAATTGTTTTCTCTTGAAATCAGAATTTTCTCTCTGACAGGTAACCATAGAAGCATAGACAAAATAAAATATTTAAAACTGAAAATAAATAAATAAATAAATAAATAAATCGGAGGACATCCACACTGAATTAACAAATTACACACAGAGGAGACAATTTTCAATAAAAAGGGCAGAGGATGCCTAGAGAATGCTGCTTGCCAGTCATAACCCATGTGGAACCACCACTGTGCCCTGGCAGTGAGTAGTTCAGTACCTCCTGGCAGGCACCCAGACATCTGCAGGGAGTGCTCGCCAGAGCGACATCCTGCATCAGGACTCTTCACCAGCCCACCAGGACCCAGCCTCCCTGGATCTGGCTCCAGGACCCCACAGTGAGAGGAAGCCAGGGGGCACCTGTGCCCCACCCTGCCCTGGATTCCAGAACCATGCTGCTAGCCTGACCCGGAGTCACCTGGCGCCCACTCCACCCCCAGCCCTGGGACCTGCTGCAGAGGCAACCTGGAGCAACCCAGAGCATGCCCTACTCTGGGTCACAGGAGAGTACAGACTGTGCGACCCAGAGCAACCCACCCCCAGCTCCACCCCAGCCGTGGAGGGGTGATCCAGAGAAACCCATCATGCCCGTAACTCAGGGCCACAGGAGAGCTCTGACTGTGTGAGCCAGAGCAACCCACCCCTGCTCCACCCTGACCCCCAGGACAGTCCTGCTGGGGCCACCAGGAGCAACCCAGGGCGTGCCTCACTCTGGGCTACAAGAAAGTAAGGATTGTGTGACCCAGAGCAACCCACACCCACTCCACACTGAGTGCAGGGACTTGCTGCCGGGGTGACCTAGAGTAACCCAGCACATGCCCCACTCCAAGCCACAGGAGAGCTCTGACTGTGTGACCCAGATAAACTCACACCCACTTCTCCCTGGCCCCTGGGAAATTCCTGCAGGGGCTACCTGGAGCAACTCAGCACACGCCCCACTCCGGGCCAAAGGAGAACACTGCTGGGGCAACCCGGAGCAATGCAGTTTGCCCAGCCAGTGGCCACAGGACCCTGCTGCAAGTACACTGCCAGAGGGACCTAGGGCACTGCACTGCCAGAGGGACCTAGGGCACCACCCTGCCACGGGTGCAGGGACCTCACAGCAAATTGCATGCCAGAGGGCTCTGGGTCCTCACAGGGAGTCTCACGTCAGCGGAACTGTGAACACACTCCCACCACCCCGAGCATCCGAAGCAGGCAACTGAGGGGCCAGATCCATGGGAGAAGGGGCTACAACTCAGAGCAGAGACAATAAAAGCATGAGACTCAAGGCAGACCCAGCCTCTGGGCTAATGATTTCTGGACCATTGCCCTGATAGGGTCTTCAACCTCTCAAACCCCAAGCAGGGTGCCCAGGGCCAGAAAGAGACAGCAAAAACAACCCCCCAAGCAAAGAAAAAGAGAAATCACTAAAAAGGAACTAAATGAAACAGAGGCATGAAATATGTCAGAAAAAGAACATAGAGTAAGGGTCATACAGTTCATAAACCAGATGGATGAGAAAATCAACAACTTATGTAAGCATCAAGAGGAAATAAAAAATGATATAGCTACAATAAAAAACACAACAGAAGGTTTCAACAGTAGACTAGAAGAAGTGGAGGACCGAATTAGTGAATTAGAAGATAGGGCAGAAAAACACACCCAATCTGAATAGCAATTGGAGAAAAAAATTCAAAAGCAAGAGGAGAGCCTAGGGGAGCTTTAAGACAACATAAAATGAAGTAAAATTTGCATAATAGAGGTGCCAGAAGGACAAGAAGAGGAGCAAGGATTAGAAAACCTATTTGAATAAATAATGACAGAAAACTTCCCTGATTTGGGAAAGAAGAAAGTTAAACAAGCACAGAGAGCCCCAAACAATATGAACCCAAAAATACCCACACCAAGACACATCATAATTACAATGTCAAACATTAACAACAAAGGGAGAATCTTAAAGACTGCAAGAGAGAGAGAGAGTTACCTACAAGGGATCTCCCATTATATTATCAAATGATATCTCAACATAAATGCATTAGGCCAGAAGGGAATGAACCAAGAGGTCACTGTGTGATTCCTGGTAAGGACACATGCCCAGGTTTTGGGCTCTGTCCCCAATGGGGAGCATGCAGGAGGCAGCTGATCGATGACTCTCTCTCATCATTGATATTTCTCTTTCTCTCCCTCTTCCTTCCTCTCTGAAATCAATAAAAAAAATTATAAAATCTTTATTCTTGTTCTCCTCTCCCCTCCCTGTAAATAAGATTTATTGAGACAACTAATATTGAATTTTCCCCAGTTTTTCACAGCATTCAATCTAGAGTGAACCCTCACCTCCTTAGAGCCTCCCCCAAACCCTCTCACTGAAACATCCCATGGTTCCCATGACATGTGTTCTCCTACACAGAAATGAGTAATAAACACAATTTGTTCAACTACAGATATGTTCTTGGTTGTCTTTGGCGAGAGAGAGAGAGAGAGAGAGAGAGAGAGAGAGAGAGAGATCCTCGGGTAAGGATTAACAAAAGAAAGAGAAAAGAGAAAGATTTGCAGGAAAAATATTTTATGTTTTGTTAGGAGAAAGAGGAGGAGTATTTCTTTGGATTTGAAAAGCAAGGGTATTTCCTGCAAAAAAGAAGTATTTTCTCTTTTTAAAAAATATTTTTATTGATTTCAGAGAGGAAGTGAGAGGGAGCAAGACATGGAAACACCAATGACGCCTTCTGTACACCCCCTATTGAGGATCAAGCCTGCAACCCAGACATGTGCTCTGACTGAGAATCAAACTGTGACTTCCTGGTTCATAGGGTGCTGCTCAACTATTGAAGCACACCAGCTGGGAAAGAAAGTACTTTTCTTTTCCACTTCTATATCTGCCGATGGTGGAGAGCAAGAAATCTAGGAGAACAGGAGACATAAGATAACTCCTGTCCTTTGATCAAGTAGGATCAAAATATTAGATTTCCATTTCTAGAACAGTGTCACCTAAAGTGTTTTGGCATAGTAAGTTCTTGAGATGCACCTCAGGAAAGAAGAAGTAAAGTTCCATTGGTCAGTAAGTTTGGTAGATATCACATATAGAACCCCTTCCTCTTAGAACTTCACCATGGACATTATGATGTTAAAGGCTCTAAGGAATTCTTCTTATTGCTTAACCCAATCCTTTAAAAACTTAGTAATACCAATTACCATCCTGGAATGTGTGTTTTGGGAGAGTGTATTAGAGAAATGAGTAAAGACAAAAACTTATAAAATCAAACTAGCTCAAATCCTCAAAGAACCAGAACAATTGCTATCTTCTGGAAAGGAATCTTGCGAGTCTGAATGAGTAAAAAGAAATGTTTTATTAACATTGTAGGTAAAGGACTGTTGGTAGTAAAGAGAATGAGGTTTACAATGAGCAGTGAGTTAAATATCAATGAAATACACAAATTGACCAGGTGTCAGCAGAACAATGTCCCCTGAGAGGGCATGAGTTGATTTTTCTCTTGAGTTTTCCAAGTACATTTGATTTCTTCTTTCCAACAGTAGATATAAGAGCATGGGTATGGCCTCAAACTGTGGTACAAATTTTACAGTAATAACCAGCCAGCCCCAAGAAAGATTTCATCTCTCTCCTTCTCTTGGAGAGTTCTCATATTTTAATAATTTACAGTTTAACTCAGGAGAAATAATTTTTCTTCTTCCTTATTTGTGACCTAAACACATAAGCTCCGGCAATCAAATACATAAGGGTGCCCTCATAGGCAGGCTCAGTTTTTGGTTGCACTTCCTTTTAGTGACAAACCACATCTCATCTCATACTGGAAATATTAGCTCTGTAGGTTTCAGCAAATAACCCATTCAAGTGGGTTATTCTTACATCTATGGAAAGAGGTAAAGGCACCTAGGGAACTCAAAGGGAAAGAGGAGTATAAACACATGTGAACAGATCTTGATTACAAAAGTTATTTGAGATTGGCCTCTTTAGATAATGCCATTGGATAATATCCTTTGTATGTATAGATTCAGGTTGGCAGGAAATCAAGTATTTTTCATTATCTTTCTGAGTGTCTCATCCTCCCCAAATTCTTTTAGGCATTTGACATTGTTGCTTGCTTGTTTTTTTAAAGTATGTTTTTCATTTATTTTAGAGAGTGAAAGGGAGAGATAGAAATATTGAACAGCTGCCTCCTCCATTCCCTGTTGCTTGCTTTCTTAATATTTTTCTTTTGTTCAAAGAGATTTAAAAAAAACAAACTTGTATAAGTCCTTCCTTTTGAAACTCTCTTATCCCTTGGTACAATGCTAGAGTCCCAATCTGTTTCCTCCCTATCTATCACTGTAGTCATCTTTCAGTGATCAATTCTTAGCCTTCAGCTTCTCACACTCAAGGGTTCATTCTTTGTCATGATCTTGACTATCACTACTAAGCAGCACCAAATCCAAATCTAGAATTCTGATTCCTTGTCCAGCTACACTAAAGTTGAGAACTGTTGAAAAGAGGTTTCCATGCACAGGCACTATAAGTAATGTTTATTCATTTATTATTCCATTAACACTTCACAATAGCCCTGCCAAAGACCTGTTACTATCCCCAATTTACCAATGAGAAAACTGAATCCCAGAGAGATTAAGAAACTGAACATCAATGATTCAAAGCCAAGTCTGGTTATCTGACTACAATTGCTTGTTCTCTCTACTACTCCTCATCACTTCCTTCACCAAAATGTTGGCTTTCATCCCATCAATGAAGGAGAACAGTCTCAGGTGAAGCATTTAGCCTAACTAGTTAGGGATTGTGGGATGAAAAAGTAGAAAATGTGGAGAAAGTGAAAGTTCAGGTGTACCACCTTCTCCTCTTCTTCACTTCCAGTCTAGCCTTACAGGTGGGCCAAGGAGTGAGTAGCCAATGTAGTGGGATGTGAGAGATCCTGAACAGTCCTCCTTTTCTTCAAAATATTTTTCCAATTCCCTCCCTACCCCCACTGTTCCTAAAGGTACACTTGGGGTTCCTGTGGCCCCTTAATATGGGAATATACCCAGGAGAAGAAACATTAAACTGAATTACTGACATGTAATCATTCAACAAATATTTATTAAGCACCATTTATTAAGCAAATGAGATGATATAATACAACTACTTATATTTGCTTAGATCTATAAATTTGCAGAGATGGCCACAATCTGAAATATTTAAAGCTGACATTATGATCCTCATTTTACAGATGATCAAATTGTGGCTCAGAGAGTCTGAGCGACTCGCCCAAGTCACACACTTGAGTCCCACTTCATAACCAGGGCTCAAACTTGGGTCTTCTGACTTTCCGTCCTATGCTCTTTTCTTTCTATCACAGTAAATCAAGGTGTTTACAGGTGGGAACCCACACAGACATGCATCAAGAGTTAAATAGCAATTCAAGATAATAGTATAAATAACTAGAGACCCGGTGCACCACATTCATGCACTTGGGTGTGGGGGTCCCTCAGCCCAGCCTGTGCCCTTTCACAGCCCGGGAGCCCTCGGGGGATGTCTGACTCCCACCACTGCTGCTGCACTCGCCAGTCATCATCCTGGCTTCTGGCTGAGCAGTGCTCCTCCTGTGGGAGCACACTGACCACCAGGGGGCAGCTCCTGCATTGAGCGTCTGCCCCCTGGTGGTCAGTGCGCATCATAGCGACCGGTCATTCCACCATTCGGTCAATTTACATATTGCCCTTTTATTATATAAGATAGCAAAAGACAATAAAAGTGACAAATGACTCATAGATAATAATAACCGTAGGAGTGACCAGAAAGTTCACTGGGTGAGATTCTGCAGAGAAGGTCTCAAAGAGGAAGTGGCCTTGGTAACGAAATAGGAAAAAGACAGTGGGAGAAGAAAAGGAAGGCATTCTAGTGTGGGGCAAAAGAAGAATAAAGGTACAGAGGTAAGAAAGTGCAAGTCTTATTTGGAGAAAGAATGAGGAGATCAAATGAGTGGAAGAAGATAGATTTGTATTGGGGAAGAATGGAAAATAAGACTGAAAAAGCCCTCTTGAATTTCTGACTAAAGAATTTCAATTTGTCTTGTAGACATGGGGGAACCATGAAAGAGTATTTAGTAATAGAGTGAAAGCAGTGTTTGGGCCAATTCATCTGGCAGTATACATTATATATAATGCAATCTTGTGAGGAGAGACTGGAGGCAAGGAAGATCAATTAGGAGGCTAAGACTGTCAGTCAAGGATAAAGTGACAAGAGCCAATATTAGAATGGTAGCGCTGGGATCATAAAATTGTAATTGACATGATGAAGAAATAAATTCCAGAATCTCATGGAACAGGGAGGGAGAAGAGATGAAGTTGCCTGAAAGTTTTCAAGCTTATGGAAGGATCTCTGGGAATCAGGAGACCTGAAACTTAGTCCCTGCTCTGCCACTAATTTGATAAGTCACTGGAAAGTTATATCTATGGGCCTGTTTTGTCCTCTGTAAAGTGAGGGAATGCTCAGGCCCTGGAAGATTTCTATGGTACTCAAGGACTATGAGTCAACTAAGTTGTATTCCTGTACATATATGTTCTCTCCAAAAGAAAATCAAGGATCTGATGGGAGACGGGATTAAATAATCCCCAAATGCTATAACTATGACAGAGCTTGGAATTCTGTTCACTTTAGGGAGTAAAGGATAAAGAGAATCCAGCAAAGAGAGAGGAAGTAATAAGAGAGATAAAAGTAGAAGTAGATAAATTTTAAATCAGGGGGATAAAATAAGAAACTAAAATTAAAAGTACTACAATAAATGGAAGAAATTATATATCTCAGCTATGACAAGGGATAATATGTATGTTAAAGAATATATTTAGATACGTAAGAATACCACTAAAATGCCAGTTGAAGAGGATAGGAACATATAGTTAACACAAGAGGAAATGCAAATGGTAAACATATGGGAAAGTGTTCAATCCCATGAGTAGCCAAAGCAGTGAAATTAACAAATTAATGTTTAAATCACTCCAAAAGATTTCTTATCAAGTCCAATGCTGGAGCGGTAAGGGAACTGGAAAAACTCATGTGTCGTTGTGGCGTTGCAGATTTGTGCAGTCCTTTTGAAAATCAAGATCCATAAAAACGTTCATGTTCTTGGATCTGGCAGTCCCACTCCTGGGAACTTGTCCTAGGAACAGAATTACAAAGAAGAAAAAAGCTGTATGCATTAAGATATTCAAAGCACAGAAAAATTGGGAGCCACCTAAATGTCCAATAATAGGGGAATAGTCTAATAAAGTATAATCTACTGATAGATATAATTTTATGCAGTCATTGAAAATGATAAACAGGAAAGACTGTAGCACAAAGAGACCATTTACAATAAAATATTTTTGCAGAATTTCAAAAAATATGTACACTATGATTATACTTATATAAAATATGTATGTATTATACAAACTGAAAAAGCATGGAACATGAAAAAATGAAAGCAATTGTTGAGGGCTTCGAAGTATAGGTGATTATTTTCTTTGAAAATTTCCTTTGATGTTGTCATAGTGGAATTTTTAGTGCTGTTTTTATGCAGGAAGAGATTAACTAAAGAACTTACATGCATATGTGCATAACCCATGGATACAGACAATAGTGTGGTGAAGGCCTGGGGGTGGGGGTGGGGGCGGGAGTGAGGTGGAGGGAATCAATAGGGGGGAAAAGGGGACATCTGTAATACTTTCAGCAATAAAGATAAATTTTAAAAATAAAATACACAAAAAATTTTAAAGGAAATATGCAATAAGGACATCCTAGAGGAGTCAAAGACAATAAAGGTAGAAAAAATATCATTAAAGATCTTGCTTATGAGGTAATTTGTGTTCTTCTAGATACAAAAAAAAGTGTAGAAAGGAAACCAAATTAGAAGAGTTAAGGGGTGACTTTGTGGTGAGGAAACAAGTTTTATGGTACTCTTTCTAAAAATGACAGTGAAATGAATAAGATGAATAGAATGATAGCTAGAAGAGACAGCAGAGTTAAGATATCAGTGGTAATGCTTTATTTTCATTTGGTTTGCTTTTGGTGTGTGTGTGTGTGTGTGTGTGTGTGTGTGTGTGTGTGTGTGTGTGTGTGTGTTTTAAGACAGAACGAAATTAGTTATGGAAGAGATGGAAAATGATGAAGAAAGATATACACAAAAGAAAAAACAAGAGGCCACCTCTTATTCTGGGACTGCAGGGAAGAAAGGGAGAAAGATGGGATGAATATAGAACTAGAGTTATCCTAAATGAAGCAGAAAGAAATTGAGGTATTAGAGTTTCTCAATTCTAGGAAGCCTCAAGAAACAGGACCAATGGCCCAGGAGGCAAGGTAAATCTTAAGAGATCATAGGGTAGGATGAAATTGGTGTCTTGAGAAAGTGGAAAAGATAGGAAACAATCCCTCTGGAATGTTCATTAGGAACTCAGCAGACTAAGAAGGATGGAGGTTTAGATGAAATTCCAAGACAAGAAGTTTTAGTGGGTCAAGCCATACTTGTGTTCTGGCTTCATCTGCAGTCTCCTACAGTCTAGGAGAGAGGAGAAGATTGGCCCACGGTAAAAATCAAGATATTTAACTAAGGCTGGAGTGAGAGGAAAGGCAGTCCTAAAGTAGCAGACCACAAAGTCTGGGGAGTTAGTCTCAATTAAGCATATGGGAGTTAAATGAACTGTTGAAATGGAGGAGGCTGGGTCTGTTGTGATGGAGAGAGCAGCTTTCATGGGTGGGGCTTGTGGGTAGGAGAGGTGATGGACAAGGAGGCTGTGGTCATAGGAATAAAAGGAAGTGAGTACAGATGAGGAACAGGTTGTGTAACAGTTTAAGCAGTGGCTATGAGACTGGGAGATTAGTAAGAAGGCCAGTTCATTTACTCCTAAAAGAAAGGGTCCCAGGTAGCAGCCGGGTCCTGGATATCTAGGGAGGAAAAGAGCACACTTAAAAGAATGGAAAAGAGAACTCGGGGGCATTGAAGTCATTTTATTTCTCCAGACCAGTCCCAACCTTACTTTCCAGAGAGAACTAGTAAGACTGAGTAAGCTAATAGATAAGTGAAAGATCAGAGGCAGGTCAGCAAGGGTGGGGCAAAAGAAAAGGAAGGCTGAATACTCAGGAGACCAATGGGCTGGAAGGCCATTTCAGAAGGGGTTTCCTAGAAGTGTGATTCCACCCTTCTCATGAAAGCCTGCCCAGAAACTCTTACTTCCCAATGCTTGGGAATTAGCTCCCCAAGTTCCATAACCTTCCCGCCCCCCCCCATATCCATAAGCCCTTAAGCACTAAGATGCAGCTGGGAGAGGGTGGGTGACTGAATGGGAGACTCTGAGGGGAAGCTGTCCTGATCCCAGTGCCCTTCTCTGGCCTCAAAACCCTAAATCCTGATCTGAAATAACTGGTGACAGGTTTATTATTTATCTAGGGCAGGAGCTAGAGAAATGGAAGAAACCAGTGAACAGCCAGCTCTGACGTCAATCCCTGTCACCACCCCCAACCTCTGCACAAACCTGCTCTACCCCTTGATGCTGAAACTTACAGCCATAGACATGAAAGATCTTCCCTCCCATTCTGAGCCATTCCCCTCTTCCTTTCATTACATACAGAAGTGTCAAATATGCTCTCAGCAAACTTCATAAAGGAGGTCCTGTCCCATTCCTGTTCCAAAATCTCTTATCAGATTGGGCCCTGCCCTCGAGGCTCTTCAAAATTCCCAGCCCATGGTAAGACTCAGGGTTCCCTCTCTACCTAGCAGCTACACACCAGTTCAATAGTGCCATGCCTCCAGCTGCATGTGGAAACCCTGCAGGCTGTCTTGGATTGTGCCCTATTTCAGCACCTAAGTAGGCCAGACTATCTTGTCCTCACAGGGAAACCAGGAAGTGGCTATGAGAGCTACATATGTCAGATCCTTGGCATCTGTGATATGCTGGTGCCCCTACCTCCTGATTCTGGCTATCACCGTCAGATAAATCAGGCCAACCCTGAGATTACTCCAGCTTCTCCACTCTTCCAGTTGAATGCTCTGGTCTAACTGGAGTAACGCATGCTATACAAGGATGTGGGGGAAAGGAAGGCTCGGGAAGGGTTCCAGGAAGCCTCCTAGGATCAAGAAACAGGACCAGTGGCCCAGGAAACTAAGAGGAAGAAGTAGAGGAGAAAGAGTGGCTGCTACTGCCTTTGGCTAAAAAGTAGAGGGCAACTGAAGGATTTATGAGAGATGGGGTCACACGTGATTTTCCTGGCTCCCCCTAACCCTCAGAGGGAGGGCCTCTCACCAGAGCCTGGAACAAAGAGGAGGCAACAATATGAGTTGTCACCATTAGGATCCCTCACCTCTGCCCTGCACTCACCCCCTTTTCTCTTCCTTCCAGGCTTCCAGTGCTACAATTTATCTGCCCTAGGGGTAGGGCAGCCACTGTCCTGGGGGTTTCTGTCCTCCTGTAGCTGCTACCCTCAGGCAGGGACACCAGTGCCAGGGAGGAGGCAGCCCTGGGGGGCTCAGGGGTGCCACCACTACAGAGCTTCCAGAGCTGCCTACGATACTTGTCCCCAGTGAGCAAGTAGAGCACAGGATCCAGGCAGCTATTGGCGCTGGCCAGAGGCCGGGTCACTTTGTATACGACGTTGACAATGTTCAGCACCTGGCAATCAGCTTCCAACAGCCTTGCCATGTAATAAATGGTTCGGGTGATGTGGAAAGGCACGAAGCACACAGCAAAGACAGTCAGAACCACTGCAATGGTGCGGAGAGAACGCAGACGAGAAGACGACTGGGCAGCCCCTGGCAAAGGCCGATACAGGCGCCGGGCCATGAGCCCATAGCAGACAAGAGTGACCACGCAGGGTATGCCAAAGAGCAGCCCCATGATTATTGAGCTGAAGTGGACATAGTGGTTAAACTCCTCAGGCCGAGTGGTGTCATGGCACAGGATGGTATCCCCCCTGGAGCTGGTTGTGACAAAGAACAGATTGGGCACAAGACAGCTGGCTACAACCAACCAAACTGCCAGGCAGAGAAGGCCTGCGAGTCTTGGGCGGCCCCAACGTATTGCTCTCAGAGGGTGGCAGATTCCAAGGTAGCGGTGCACACTGATGCAGGTGAGGAAAAGGACACTGCAATAGAGGTTCCAGTAGAAGAGGAAGCGGATGAACTTGCAGAGCTCAGTGCCAAAGGGCCAGTGGTTTCGGGCTGCGTAATAGTAGATGAGGGTGGGCAGTGACAGCACATACAAAGTGTCTGACAAAGCCAAGTGGAACATGTAGGTGGTCGTTGCATCCCAGGGTCGGAGGTGAAAGAGGAAGAGCCAGAGGGTTGGAGCATTGAGGACTAGACCCAGCACAAAGACAACTGCGTAGCTCACAGGCAGCAGGATGAACTTGAACTCTTCATCAAACCAGCAGTCCAGCTCCACCTCACTGTTGCCAGGATCTGAGTTGGGCCCTGGGGTTGTGAGCAGTGAGGATTCTGCACTGGCCATGGTCCCTCCTAGAGGTGAAAAAGGCAGAAGTGAGGGTACTGGATTTCCCTGTCCCTCCTACCCCCAGCCCTGATCTGGGTGGGGGGGGGGGGAGGGAGAGAACAGGGAGGGCAATGGTTGAAGCATTAGTGGGAGCTGAGCTGAGAGGAGTAAATCTGGGTGTAACCCAGGCCAGCTGGGCCCCTGCCCGAACTCCCTTGGTCCAGCCAGGAGAGCGGTGAGTAGCAGGCAGTGCTGGGAAGACAGTCAGTTTTTTGGGTTATTCTCATTCTAGGGCTGACTCTGTCTTCCAGAGCTTGGCTAGCTGAAGCGGGTAGAGGCCTACTAGGACTCTCCAATGTGAGAAGATGCCCAACCTCTAATTACCTCCTAGCTCATCACAGCAGCTGTGTCCCTGTGAAGAGAACATCTCTCCATTAGGGAACTTCACCTCTCCTCTCACCCTGCTCCCCGTATCTTTGTACTACAGTTACTTCTGACGCCTGGTCCAGCCCAGGAACCCCATCACCACTCTACCCAAGAAACTTGGCAGGTCTCCTACCTGGTCCCCTTGAAGCTGAGCCCAGCTGACTCTGTCACCCTTCTCCTTGGCAGCCAGAGGGCCTATTCCTGGGGGCGGGGTTGGGGTGGGGCCTGTCCCTCTTCCTGTCCTGGGAGACTGTCAGAGCAAGAAAGGCCCATCAAGATTATCTAGTCCAACCCACTCACTGTATAGATTGCAAAAGAGGCCCAGCGAGATTACTATTTAACAGCTTCTAAATGACTGTAGGAGAGTACACAAGGAAACGTCTAAGTTAACAGATAAAGAGCCAGGCCACTTGAGTTAAATAAAACTACAAGATGATCATACATTCTATGTAAGTGAGCAGAAACATGAGAAATAAATGTTAACATGGGCAACTACAAGATAACACACTGAAAGATTTTATAAAATCTAAGCTTCTCATATAAATCTTAACTCCATGTGCATATGATTATAGCAAATGCTTATGTAGCACCTTCTCTGTGCAAGGCACTAAGTGCTTTACACTTATTAATGGCCCCCAGGCTCTCTATTGAAGTGGGTAATATTATTGTCCCTATTTTTCTGATGAGAAAACTAAGGTACAGAGAGTTTAAGTATTTTGTTAATTCGTGGTAACTAAGATTTGAACCCAAGCAGGCCTGCCCTTGAACCAGGCTCTAGCATCCATGTACTTAATTACTATGTTTAGTCACCTCTCTAAGCCACTGGCCATAAACCACAGATGGATAAGCAAATATTTCCTGAGAGATAACTATGTACTTGGCCCAACTCTAGTAAACAGAACAGACAAAAACTTCTACTCTAATGAAGCTTACACATTAGCGGGAGGGAAAAGATAAAATTAACAAGTAAAATATATAGATTTTGATCATTATTATAGAGAAAAATAAAGGATGAAAGGGGAATGCTGAAGGAAGAGAGGATTGCTGTTTTAAATATTAAGGTGACTTTTGAATAAAGACCAGGTGGTTGTGAGGAAGGGGAAACATAGAAATGAGGTCAGAGACTTTGGCAGGGGCCAGATCATGAAGGTCCTTGGAAGCCCTTGTGAGGACTCCTTGGCTTTTACTTTCAGTGAATAGGAAGCCATGTAGGGCTTAGAAGAGACAACTGTCGGGATCTGATGTACACTTCAGAAGAATCACTGGCTAGCTCCAGGTTGAGAATAGACTGCAGGGCTGGGGACACAGGAGGCAGACCAGTTCCGAGGCTGGTGCCAATAGAGATGATGGTGGACCAGGCTGGTGAAAGTGGTGCGAAGTGGTCAGATTGTGGCTAGATTTTCAAAGTAGATACCAGATTTCCTGATGTGGGGTGTGTGAAAAAGGGATGATGAGTCAAAAATGACTATAAGATTTCTGGCCTGAGCAACTGGAAGAATGAGTTAATGTTGACAGAAATGGAGTTACTGACGGCTATAAGAGGAAAGATAGGGAGTTCAATGTTCAGCCTGTCAATATTTCAAGATGTTTATTACTTTATGTCAGAGGAGACGGCCAGGAGGCAGTTCTCTCCTCCCCACGTATGCTAGCCAACTCCCTTACAGACTCCAACCCTTCCTATACACCAACTCATCTCTCTCTATCACTACAGGCAATACTGGTCTGAATATAGCAGATAAAGCCTAGATCAGTGATGGCGAACCTATGACACGCATGTCAGCACTGACACGCGTAGCCATTTCTGATGACACGCGGCCGCTGAGGCGGCCGCATGCCGAGGATGAAACATTTGCGAAATAATGTTTTTTCCTCAAAGTGACACACTACCCAAGTTATGCTCAGTTTTTTGGCGAAGTTTGACACACCAAGCTCAAGTGGTTGCCCATCACTGGCCTAGATGTTTGAGAGTCATGTGTCCAGGAATGCCCAATTGTCAGGGCTCTTGGGGCTAACTTCAGTCTTAGTGATTATGGAGGTCTTAGGCATAGGAGGCCAGCTCTGGGCCTGGAGGCCTCTGAGGATAAAGTGGGTAGTGCTTGGGGAAAGGGAGCAGGTTAGAGCAGAATCCACTCTGAAGGGAACTGGCAAACAATGGGGACTCTGAACCTGATCTTCAGGTCCTAAGAATGCTGCCCAGCTGGATCCTACAAGTGAGAGGAGGAGGCAGGCCTACAAGAGAGGCTCTAGAATCTAGAATTCAGAACTCCTGGAAGACCCAAAAACCTGGATGGGGAAATGTAGATTTCTTTGCTCTGTGTCACGGTAGGGGGCAAATAAAAGGTAGGCATGGAGGAAGCAGTTATAGCCTGAGTCCTGAACAGCTGACAACTGTGATACTGAATAAAAGATGGTGATACTGCATCAGGTGTTTGGAGCCAGATGGAGTTGAATTCAAATTCTTGTTCTTCCTTGTATGCGTTGTGTGACCCTGAACACCACTTTGTAACTCAGTGTCCTCACCAGTGAAATGGGGATAATAATACCAACCATTTAGGGTTTCCTGCATATTGAATTGGTTAATAGGTGTGAAAGCACTTTGTAAACCATAAAATGCTGCTTAATCCATAAAGTATTTTGTATCTTACTTTGCTCCCGGGGATGGAGGTGGCCACTTCAGTGGACAAGTGTGATTTGAAGCATGGCATACACCCAAAGGGTCAGTCCAATATCCACTACACTAGGGAAGCCCTAGACTAAGCCAGCTCCTGGTTCCCACTGCTTCAAACTGGCTTAACTCTGCTAGGTTTCCACTGGAAACAGCTACAGCTGCCACTGCTGCCACCACTACCACCCAGTGGCTACTTCAGGAAAAGACCTCTTCCAAAGTTCCCCAATAAGCAGCTAGCTTCTGCTAAAGTCACAGAGGCCAGAAGAAATTATTTGTGCCTTACGCAATGCTGCTGTCCACACTTGCTCTCTTCTGTGAAGCTCTTCCTCACTTTTGTAACTGTCATTTGGGGGTTACTCTGGTTCTCCTGTTCCTGTGGCTATTCCTTCAGACTCCTTCCCTGGTTCCTTATTGTCCTCCTTTCCCCAAGTGGGACCCTTCCCCAAGGCTTATTCGGAAAGCCTCTCTCCACTCCCCTTTTCTAATCTCCTCCTTTCTTCTCTCTTCCCCTTTGTTACCCCCCCACCCCCATTTCTCTCCCTCTCTCTCTCTCAACATCCACTCTCAAGATTTAACTTAGAAGTTATGAATAATTATATTGACACTAGGGGCCCGGTGCACAAAATCCATGCACTGTGGGGGGGAGTCTCCTCAGCCCAGCCTGCCCCCTCTCACATACTGGGAGCCCTCAACGGATGTCCTACTGACGGCTTAGGCCCGCTCCCCATAAGGAGCTCCCCATAAGGAGCGGGCCTAAGCCGCAGTCTGGCCTCCCTTTGTGAGAGACAACCAGGCTGATCAGGGAAAGGCACCAGCCCCATCACCCCGCTGCTGGAGCCACTGCCAGTCACCGCAGCCACCAAGGTGTTTTCATCAACACGGACTCCAGCCCCTTCACCAAGAAAAAATGACAACTTTCTTTAGGCATTTTCAAGATGTGTCTTTCATAGAATATGACATTTCTTTCTTTTTTTTTTTTTTAACCTCACCTGAGTATATGTTTCCATTGACTTTTAGAGAATGTGAAACAGAAAGGGAAAGACAGAGAGAAACATCAAAGTGAGAGGAATACTTAGATTGCTTGCCTCCTTCATGAGCCTGGACCTGGGTCCCAGCCAGGGAGGAGCCTGCAACTTAGGTACATGCCCTTGATCAGAATCTAACCTGGACCCTGCGGTTGGCAAGCCTAGGCATTATCGACTGAGCCAAACCGTGTAGGGCAGGTTATGACATTTCTTAGCCCTCCAGCAGCGGACCTTCGTTTTTTTCTCCAGGAGTGTGGTGGAAAAGCCCTAGATCACCTTTTTGGATTCTTATACTCAAGTTACTAAGAATATTACCAGTGGCATACAGGGAGCTTAGCCAATGAGAGGTCAGAAAAGGTATTTCCTCTGTAGTTCATACCTATCTCCTGTGATCTCCGGCTCCGCCCCTGGCCAAGGCCTAAAGCCTCCAGCCTTTGGCAGGGGACCCCCAGCTGGCTCAATCGCCAGGCTCCGCCCCTGGCCAAGGCCTCAAGCCTCTGTTTGAGGCTCCGGCCCTGGGCAGGGACCCCCAGCTGGCTCCACCCCCATCCAAGGCCGCAAGCCTCTGTTTGAGGCTCGGGCCCTGGGCAGGGACCCCCAGCTGGTTCCAATAGCCCGCAGGGACCCACAGCTGGTGCAATGGCCCGGCTCCACCCACAGCCAAGGCCGCAAGACTCTGGCAGAGGCTTGGGCTCTGGGCAGGGACCCCCAGCTGGCTCCGATCACCCGCAGGGGACCCCAGCTGGCTCCGATCGCCAGGCTCCGATCGCCAGGCTCTGCCCCAACGGCCAAGGCTGCAAGCCTCTGGCCAAGGCTTGGGCTCTAGGCAGGACCCCCCAGCTGGCTCTGATCGCCCCCCTCCACCCCCAGTCAATGCCGCAAGCCTCTGTTTGAGGCTCGGGCCCTGGGCAGGGACCCCCAGCTGGCTCTATCGCCCACTCCATCCAAGGCCAAGGCCTCAAGCTTCTGTTTGAGGCTCAGGCTCTGGGCAGGGACCCCCAGCTGTCTCCCATTGCAGGGCTCCACCCCTAGCCAAGGCTGCAAGCCTCTGGCTGAGGCTTGGGCCCTGGGCAGGGACCCCCAGCTGGCTCTGATCGCCTGCAGGGGACCCCAGCTGGCTCTGATCACCTGTGGGGGACCCCCACTGGCTCCAATCTTCCCCTCTGATCTTCGGCTCCAATATCCCAGTTCCAACAACCGCTGCTCTCCAAGGCTGCAGCCATCTTGGTTAGGTGTATTTGCATATTCGCTTTCTGATTGGCTGGTGGGCGTGGCTTGTGAGTGTAGCAGAGTGATGATTTGCATATTACTGTTTTATTAGATAGGATATGAGACACCAGCATAAAGATCTCTCTCTAATCAAAATTAATCTCACATTCCTATTATATTTTACTAGAGGCCCAGTGCATGAAAATTCATGCACTGGAGGGGGGTCCCTCAGCCCAGCCTGCCCCCTCTCACAGTCCGAGAGCCCTCAGGGGCGGGAGGTGACCTGGCGATCAGGGGAAGGTGATGCCCCATCACACTTCTGCTGCTGCCACTGCCGGCAGCACATGCCTTTGCCAGCCCTGAGCCTCGAGCTGGCCCTGGGTGGCTGGGCAGCCACCATCTGAGGCTTGCCTGTGCCTCAGGCCAACCCTGGGCAGCTGGGGGGCTGGAGGGACTGGGCGCTGCCATCTTGTGACTGTGGGCGCCACCATCTTTGAGGGCATGGCAGTCAATTAGCATATTCCCTCTTTATTAAATAAGATTTCTACTGAAATTATGAAACATACCATAAACTACCTAGAATTATACCCACTTGTGTTTTTGTTCATTTCTTCCCACACCAGACCCAGAGCTCCTTGAGGACAAACACCTGGTTTTACCTCTGTCTTTCCCAAAATCTTCCAAGCATGTTCCAGGTATTTCCCTCCAAATTTATACATCTTGTGGTCCAAAAATGTTCCTTCTAGTTCACAGTTAACAAAACAGATATCTTGCACATATTAGGTATTCAATAAGTGTCTGTTAAGTGAATGAATGACTCACTAATAGTTTGTTGAATTGAATGATTCCCATATCTATAATCTAAGCTCTGTATATATTGTTTGCTGTGGGACATATCCACTTGGCTATCTCATTGACATCTAGAATTTAGTATGTCAGGCAAAGTGTATTACCTTCTTTCCCCTGGCTAAGATAAATAAGTGTATAAATACCATTATTGTTGGTATCCTTCCATTCCCCTACTCTCCAGTCTTTTCCAGTCCTTCCCTCTTTGCCCCTCAAATTCTCTGCAATAGTTGCTGTTTCCTTGGGGCATAAAGAAGGGAAAGGCATGATTTCTAATCTCTTTCAGAGTTGGAGGCAGCTGGGGGAAGAAAGGAAGGTGAAGGAGGGAAAAGAGGGGAGGAAGGAAAGTGGAAAGGAAGGAAAGAAATGAGGGAGGGAAGGTAAGTGAAATAGTGGGAGAAATGCAGCTTTGGAATCAGATGAACTCCGGCTCCATCACCTACTAGATAGATGGCTGTGGGTAAGTCTTCCTGAACATGTGTTTTCTCATATGTAGAATGAGCATATTAGCACGTGTCTTGTGAAGAGAAAATGAGGCAATGCATCTAATGTATAGGGTCTGGTAGTTATCACCCTCCTCATCAATAGGAATTATAAGATAGGTGAATTCAGAGGGTGTTGCAGATAGAGCTCACCCCAATTGCCTGTCTTCTTTACAAAGTGATAAAATGAGGTCACCTATTGAGAATAAGGTGCAATGTGAAGAGAAATAAGACAGTCACTCAATTTTGATGGCAAAGAACACTAATCTGAAATCCTGGATAATGCAAACTTAATAAAATCATGGGAAAGTGACTGGCTCCATCCTATCTAATAAAGAGGGAATATGCAAATTGACCATCACACTGTCACAAAGATGGTGGTGCCCACAGTGGAGTGGGGGTTTCTGTAACACAAGATGGCTGCGCCCACAGTGGAGGCAAGGTTTCTGTAACAAAAGATGGCTGCACCCACAGCAGAGGCCAAGTTCCTGAACGAGCCTTAATGAGCAATCAGCAGTAACCTAAGGCTGCGTGGCGCTGGGCCAGGGCAGGGGACCTGAGGCCTTGCCTCCCTGCCCGGTGGGGCTTGACAGGGGACCTCAGGCCACACCCTCCACCCCAGCACCAGGCCGGGGGACCTCAGGTCGTGCCCCCTGCCCGGCAGAGCTTGACAGGGGACCTCATGCCATGCCCCCTGCCCAGCAGGGCTTGATGGGGGACCTCAAGGTGCACCCCCCCCAACCCAGCGCCGGGGGACCTGAGGCTAGGCCCCCTGCCTGGCACCGGGCCGGGGGACCTGAGGAGACCTCAGGCTGTGCCCCCCCTGAACCCAGCGCCGGGGGACCTGAAGCTAGGCCCCCCGCCTGGCACTGGGCCGGGGGACCTGAGGCTGTGCCCCTCACCAGGTGGGGCTTGATGGGGGATCTCAGACCACGGCCCCCACCCAGCAGGGCTTAATGGAGGACCTCAGACCATGCCCCCTGCCCAGCAGGGCTTGACAGGGGATCTCAGGCCATGTCCCCCACCTGGCAGGGTTTGACAGGGGGCCTCAAGTCTCACCCCCCACCTAGGCCCAGGCTGGGGGACCTCAGGCTGCACCGCCCACTCTGGCACCAGGCCGAGGGATCTCAGGCAGCGCTCCCTGCCCTGGCACCAGGCCAGGGGACCTGAGGGTGTGCTGGGGGTCCTGAGGCTCCACCCCCTGCCTGGCACTGGGTCGGGGGACCTGAGGCTGTGCCTCCTGCCAGGCGGAGCTTGACAGGGGACCTGAGACTGCACCCCCCACCCAGCGGGGCTTGATGGGGGACCTGAGACTGTGCCCCCTACCTGGTGGGGCTTGACAAGGGTGGGGCTGGCTGGGTCTGGATCTCACCCAATGGGGTGGGGCCAGCTGGGTCTGGGTCTCGTGTAATTTTGAGGTGCCGCAGGGAGGTGGGGACTTGACTCTGTGTCCCATGGCATGCCCCAGACTCTGACAAGAGGAAGATTTTCATATACATTTTACTAATTTTCTTTCATCTCTGACACTTCTATTATAGAGAAAGGGCAAATAGCAATACTAAAATATCTCCTCTAATTAATCCTCTTTTAATGGGCACAAATTTCATGCACCAGGCCACTAGTATGATTATATTAAAGTTAGTTTTGTTCCAGTGTCTTTTCTGTAGCTTTCTAAATGTTTGTTCTTTATCTCCAGCAAGGCTATTAACAACTTTAGGGTAGCAATCAGTACTGTTGTGTCCAGCAACTAGGACAGCATGGGAAGTCTCTCTTTCTATCATTTGATTCATCTGTCTCCTTTCCATTCTCCCTCACTGAGCCAATGCCCTGATCCAGAACCCACTTAAGTTTTCTGGTATGCCTTCAGTTGCAATAACAGAAAATTCCAACTCTTCTGGCTTTAAAATAAGGAAATGTATTATCTTGCATCTAAGCCCAGGAGTGGGCAGCTTTGGAGTTGGCTAGTTCAAAAATGTTATAAAAAAAAAATCCTGTTTCTTTCCATATTTCTGATCTGCAACCCTCAGCATTTTGTTTAGCAACTCTCATGGTCACAAGGTGACTACTGCAGCTCAGGCATTGTATCCAAACATGGTAATATTCAGTAGTAGGAGAGGAAAGCCTCTATCCTGGTCACTTATTTTTATCACTCAGTAAACCTTTCCCAAAATCTCCCCAGCATACTTCCCTCACATCTCAGTGGCCTGAATCCCATCATGCCTATAATTAAGCGTATAGTTAAATCTATCACTGGAAAGGGGGATGAAATGACCATGAGTAGCTTAGAAGAGCAGAACACCAAGTAGAAGATGATGGAGTACCCCAAAAATGGGGGTTCTGCCCACAAAAAGGAAGGGGGTATGGCTAATGAGTTGATAAACAATCCTGTCTGCTACAATCCCTTACTGAATAACAGATCCCTTCCTCACTTAGAGATGTGATCACTTCCTAACTGGAATGCCTGGTTGGGAATATTATTGAGTTGTGCAGAGTAAGTGGGAGTAAGGACCTGAAAAGGATCAAAAACACTTTCACTGGGCCAAAATCAATGTGTCAGCAGGACTGCACCTGAACTACAACCTTGCAAACATGAGAAACCATAGGGGAGAACCTGTTTCTTTGCCTTTTCCAGCTTCTAGAGCTACATTCCTTTACTGTTGCCCCTTTCTCCATCTTCAAAGCCAGCAGCATAGCAGCTTGCTTCAGTCCTCACATATCCTTTTGGCTCTGTAGTTAACTTTTTTCCTATCGCCCTCTGCCCCCCTCTCATAAAGAGACCAGTGATTATATTTAGGGCCCACCCAGATGATCCAGAATAATTTCCCCATGTCAAGATCCTTAGTTTAATCATACCTGCAAGGTCCCTTTTGCCATACAAGGTAACATTCATAGGTTCCAGGGATTAGGACCTAACATCTTTGGGGGCCATTGTTATGCCTTCCACAGTAGGTCAAAATTCATCAAGCTGTGCAATTAAGATTAGTGCATTTTACTGTTTGTAAATTATACCCCAGTCAAGAAATGCATAGACTCCTGGAAAAGACATGATGGGTTAAGTTCAAGCATAATAATGAATTAAAGACCTGCCAGATCTACTCCTGCTGAGAGTACCATAGACCTAAGTTGAAAGAGTAATGAGCCTCAAGTATGGGTCTGAAGACAAAAAATGGCCTGAACGCTAGTCCAAAAGTACATTCATTTGGACTTTTCACCCTCCCCACAGACACCAACCTTGGCAAGTATATGACTCTTTTCTTTTTTATTTTTATTGAATTTATTGGGGTGACACGGGTTAACAAAATTATACAGGCTTCAGTTGCACAATTCCACAACACATCATCTGTACACTGTATTGTGTTATATGACTCTTTTCTGTATGTCCAGCATTTGTTTCAATCACCCTATGATCCCTGTAGAGCCTGGGCTTCTAGCTCTACCTGAAAATCCCTGAGAAGGAGAGAGTTACAGCCACTAAAAGACAATGCTCTGGGATGCATGCTGGCAAGGAATGACAAGGGCTAACACAGGACAGCTATTCAGTACCTACAGTGGGGAGCAGGAAGTAGGGAAGGCCCTGCCCAGCCCTCTGAGCCACCCTCTGAGGAAAGAACATCTGATTGTGGAGGATTGAAGGCTGCATCTGTGGATAGATACTAAATACCAGCCAGCTCTAAGGGGAGATGAGGAGGGTAGGGTCCTATATCCCCAGATCTTGGAGATTCTATCTCTACATTCTTCCTGTCTAGGAAGCCTAGGTGTGGGCCTTGTGGGAAGGACAATCAAGTAAGGAAGATTAATTTTGTTGCTGCCATTATGGGGGTTGTAGAGAGTGCCTGGGAAGGCACATGAGCATTTCTTTAATTATTGTCAGCTGAATCCAGTGGCATTGGCAGAGACACGTCCTGGAAACACACCTTGCCAGAGGCAGGTGTGTTGTCAGCCTGACCATCAGCTCAGGTGCCAGGGGGTGGGATTCATTATCTAAATCCAGCCAAGCACCAGGAACAAACACAATTATCCGGGCCCACCCAGAAGTGACAATTACAAAGAAGCCACAAGAATGCACATAATCTCCTTTGTCTTGGGCTTTAGTAAAACTTCCTGGTATTTTGCTGTATAAAATAAATGCACTGTATCAGCTCTGGGTCACTGTCTCTCCTTCAGAGGACAGCTGTCCCACTGGGCCCCAGCTTTTTCCTTCTATCTCTGTGTCTGTCTCTTTCGTTCATTTTCTCAATCCCCAGTCACCCCTACTCAGGAACCGGACCGCTCTAGCCACATTGGATGTGGAAAAGAGAAATATTTATAAGGGGTACTGGCGACTGTACGACAGACATATCCTATAGCATGGACTTAGTTTTAGGGATTGGAGAGTCAAGAGCTTGGGTGCGGGGAGAGGAAGGGTTTACTCCAAGTGAAGGTGATGCATATGTCAACTGCCTATTCCCTTCATATGCAAAATTCTGCCAGGAGAACCTGTTCTTGGGCCAAGAATCCTTTGTTACCTTCTCTCCAACAAGAAAAGAAGTTCAAGGCTCACAGATTTGTATACACACAGCTCAATGCACTCATTGCCCCCTCCCCTACCTCCACTCCCTCTTACCGGAGACTGATTTCTGCTGTGCACATAAGCTGAGATAATCAGTGCTTCTAAACTTCTGCTTCAAGAGTCTCAAGTCCTAAGTGGTGGGGGGCTGAGGAAAGAATATTCTTTTCCATATCCTTGGCTTTGGTGTGGCTTGTAAAAGCTGATCAAGAGATATAGAAAGAGGAGGGTGATACAAAGCTCTTTTCAGAAACGCAAACGCTTATACTTTAAGTCCTCCTATTTCTATCCTTCACCATGCTTTTCCTTTAAGGCTTCTGATTCCCTTTGATCCCAGTCCTCAAGTTCAAGGCCTCACATGGCCAAAGCCCTATATTTCCCCTTCTCAAGCTCCCCTGCCTTTAACACTATCAGATTCAAAATCCTGCCCCACCCTGTCACAACATGAAGAGCCTGCTAATCTTTTAGCCATTAATCTTATAGCCACTAATCTGCTTTCCAAATTCTTGGCACCTGAGCTATTTATAAAGCAGCATTTCATGCTAACTTCCCTATCCCCCATCAGAAACATATTCTTTTCCCCTGACCCCTACCAATCTGAGCACTCAGAGGACCTTGGGTATAAGAGACTGGGGAGAGAGGCATAGCAACCAGAGCTGGAGACTGATGTGAGCGTCATCTCTCTCTCCAGGTAATAGTTCAAACTCCTCTATTTCTAGCCCAAACAATGCCCCACACCCCTTGCCTTTAGCATTCCCCTTAATAATAGTTGAGGGGCACACATCCAGCATGCACTCAGGCTGAGAGACCCTGCAAGAGACCTCTGGAAGCTCCCCTAAGCTCACCCTAGGGTCAGACCTAATATGCATCAAAGAGAAGCACTACAGAGATATCTTCCTCTTCTAATGGTACCCTTCTCTGAGGCCTAGCACCTAGGATATGGATGAGGAAAATGATGGGGAAATCTGGAGAGAGTGATAAGAGTTATGAACAGGTTCAAGAAAAGCTTTCAACCTCCATAGAGGTATCTGCCACCAACAACAAAGAGCATGAGGGCACCAACCATCTTTCCCCCTCACCTCTCCTTTCTTAGCTGAGGGATAAGGCCACTTTGAAGTGAACTCAGGCTCAGAATCCACTGTAGGAGCAAAAGCATCTGTTTTTGTTTGTTCATTCAATTGGGTAGCTAACAAACATGACTTAGAGCCCACTGTGTGATATTTGATGTCCAGCCTCATCCAGTCCAATTTTCCTCACACTTTGCTGGATAGAGGCTTATCTATTGCCCCTTTAGATAAGTTTCTTCCCTCTAAGGCTTTCAAGAGCGCCCCAGCTACTCCAGGGAAGCCAGCACTTTCTGAAGAATAGACAGTGTAGTTAGCCAACAATTTTTAAAAAGTAAAAACAGGGAGGGTTTTTTCCCCATGTATTGGATGGGTAAGAATATGGCTGAATAAGTACCTTTAGCAAGAGAGGAAATAGAAAAGGCACTTCACGGGGGAGAAGGGTGTCTATCTAAAGGGAGAAGGAAGGTTACATTATGCAGGTGTGCCTGGATGGAATAGTAAAGAGGATTAAGGAGACTAGTGGCCAAATGCTTGAGCCTTCCTCCGTCTCCCCCTCTCCCAGAAAAGGCTCTACATCAACTCCATGGCCAACATTTCCAGGTAAGTAAGAACTTCTAATTCTATTATTCTGTGACTTTTCCCCTACCCAAATCCAAGCACTTGCCTTTGGGGCAGAGGGGTTTCCAACCTCCATCTTTGCACCATTTCATGCTCCTATGCCTCTTCTAATCCTAGGAATATTTCCTTTTCTCGCCACTTAACCTTTCTTTCCTCTCTCTTCCTCTCCTCTTCCATTCTCTCCCAATCTTCCACCCTATCTTCTTTCTGGTTTTCTCCCCATAGGGTGTTTAAGAAGACCTGCTCCAATGGGAAGATGAGAGAAGAGAGGGCAAAAGGGATAGTTGGGTACATCCTTCAAGGCCTCAGTGCTTTGGGTTGAAGGATTCAGATGACTATGTTAAAAATGATTATGAGAATAACATGGGAGGTTGTTCCACAACAACTTTCCATCTACCTGGGAAAATGGGACTTCATGGACCATGTGAGTCCAAAAAGGGAAAGAGCCTGGGGAGAAGGGAATGGGAGCTAGGGAGTGAAAGAAAGCTAAGAAAGGACAATGCACATGAGAAGGGCAATTAGAGGGGGAAATGAGAGGAACCATTTCACGTATCCACTTCTGCTTCACGGTGTGAGAGCTTTTCCTGACCAGGTATGCCTTTGCTCCTACTCTCCACAGATAGAGTAGTCCTTGTCGACCCTGATTATTTAAAAGGTCTAAAGGCGTGGTCAGAAAACTGCGGCTCACGAACCACATGCTGCTCTTTGGCCCCTTGAGTGTGGCTCTTCCACAAAATACCACAGCCTGGGCGAGTCTATTTTGAAGAAGTGGCGTTAGAAGAAGTTTAAGTTTAAAAAATTTGTCTCTCAAAAGAAATTTCAATCATTGTACTGTTGATATTTGGCTCTGTTGACTAATGAGTTTGCCGACCACTGGTCTAAAGCATGTTAAACTCACAGCTGGCAGGCCACAAGTTTGACATGCTTGTTCTAAAGAGTAAGAAAAAATCCTGTTGGTCTTTGTGTCAAGGGCCTCAAACTGAAATGTCATACATGCCAGACAAGTAACCTGAATGAGTGGACTAGACAAGTGGACCAGAGGGATATAAGAAAGCCAAATTAGTGGTGGGAACTATGAATGCCTTGTCTGGTGGGGGCTAACAACTGGGAATTCCAGCCCAGTGGGGCCAAATTTTCTGATTGTTAAAGAGGAACAGGAAATGAAGCTCAGAATAAGACCTTTAGAGGCCCAAAATCTGAAAAGATTATGGTGCCATTTCCCCAAATAATATTTAAAAATAGATATAGTTTTAAAGCAAAAATAAAATGTTATTTTTCAAAATTACACACAATTTACATGCATGCTGAAATTTAAATAGTTTCTAAAATTTCTGATTTTCTCCATTACTGTTGGTGGTGCCCCTGCTTCACTGCTTATCAGAACATGGGTTTAGACTGCCTATAGAAAGATCCAATATCTCAGAAATCCATCTTTTTATGCAAATTTCCTGACTTTCAAATGTTGGCAAGTAATTAAAAGATTTTTAAAGGCCTGGACACATTTTTAAAAACTGTATTTTTCTATAAGCTGGCTGTGACCCTAAGGTTGCCATTTTGAAACCTGTGGTATATGTCTTTCCATCTCTCCTTTTGTGTTGGGAAACCTCCTATCTTTTCAATTAAAAAAAATCCCAGGTCCAGGTGAGGCCATGCGCCCCTGAATGCAGGTGAGGCTGGGTCCCGGGTCCAGGTGAGGCCGCACTCCTGGGTCCGGGAGAGGCCACGCGCCCCTGGGTCCGGGTGTAGCTGGATCCCGGGTCTGGGTGAGGCTGTGCGCCCCTGGATCCAGGTGAGGCTGGGTCCCAGGTCCGGGTGAGGCCACGTGCCCCTGGGTCCGGGTGTAGCTGGATCCCAGGTCCGAGTGAGGCTGTGCACCCCTGGGTCTGGGTGAAGCTGGATCCTGGGTCTGGGTGAGGCCGTGCGCCCCTGGATCTGGGTGAGGCTGGGTCCCGGGTCCGGGTGAGGCAGCGCCCCTGGGTCCGGGAGAGGCCACGCGCCCCTGGGTCCAGGTGAAGCTGGATCCTGGGTCCGGGTGAGGCCATGCGCCCCTGGATCCGGGTGAGGCTGGGTCCCGGGTCTGGGTGAGGCCACACCCCTGGGTCTGGGAGAGGCCACCCGCCCCTGGGTCTGGGTGAGGCCACGTGCCCCTGGGTCAGGGTGTAGCTGGATCCCGGGTCCAGGTGAGGCAATGCGCCCCTGGATCTGGGTGAGGCTGGGTCCCGGGTCTGGGTGAGGCCATGCGCCCCTGGGTCTGGGTGTAGCTGGATCCCAGGTCCAGGTGAGGCCGTGCGCCCCTGGGTCCAGGTGAAGCTAGATCCCGTGTCCAGGTGAGGCCGTGCACCCCTGGATCCGGGTGAGGATGGGTCCCGGGTCCGGGTGAGGTTGCGCCCCTGGGTCTGGGACAGGCCACGTGCCCCTGGGTCCGGGTGAGGCCACGCGCCCCTGGGTCTGGGCGAGGCTGGATCCTGGGACCGGGTGAGGCTGCGTGCACCTGGGTCCGGGTGAAGCCATGCCCCTGGGTCCAGGCGAGACCAAACCAGAGGGAGTCGGACCTGCATTACCACCATTTGTCCACCATCCAGAGCTGAAAAGTCAGTGCCGACATGTACACATAAGGAACTGGTGGACATTGAAATTGGATCTCAATTGGTCCAGAAAGAAACTTACTACAGACTGATTCATTTGCCTGTCAGCATAACTATTATTGCTCGTCTCACATTCGGTTCTTATATTTCTAGTAACACATGATCTCACTCATCTAGGGGAAATGATGAACAACATAGACTGATGAGCAAGAACAGACCCAAAAACAAGGAGGCATCGCTCGGACTCTCGGGCCTCAGAGGGAGGGTAGGGGAGGGTGGGGGTAGGGGGAAGAGATCAACCAAAGGACTTGTGTGCATGCATACAAGCCTAACCAATGGTTAAGGACAACAGGGGGGTGGGGTGGGGGATGGGGATGGGGGGATGAGGACAAATATGTGACACCTTAATCAATAAAGAAAAAAAATCACAAACAAAGAAATAAACAAAACAATAGCCACAGTAAATAACAGCAAGAAACATTACTTTGTCCACAGTACTAGAAATCAAAATTACACTGAAATATTTTTTCACTGCTTTTTGTTTTCTTCTAATTTTTACTCTGTGATCTTATTTGATTGAAAATTCTATTTGATTTTGAAAAAGGCTTAGAACAGCCCTAGCCGGCTTGGCTCAGTGGATAGAGTCTCAGCCTGCGGTCCCAGGTTCGATTCTGGCCAAGGGCACATGCCTGGGTTGCAGGCTTCATCCCCACTAGGGGGCGTGCAGGAGGCAGCTGATCAATGATTCTTTCTCATCATTGATGTTTCTATCTCTCTCTCCATCTCCCTTCCTCTCTGAAATTAATAAAGAAATATATATTTTTTAAAAACAGAAGGCTCAGAACAGATTAATGAATATTAATTCAGATGTAACCTTTGGATATTGTAGAATAAAATAGTCTTAATTTGTCAGATTAAGCAGTATGAGTAAGCAGACCAGCCAGTTTTAAATATCAGAGAAATATTGTGGTATAGCCAGTAAATTAAGCAACTTATTTAAGATTCTCAATTGCTCTTTATTTCTAAAGCTTAAATCATTTTTTGCATTCCTACAAAATCTTCAGAATAACCTACAGAAAGAAACATTTAGTTTAAAAAATGCATGTTGGTCCAGGAATATATTTTTCCTTTTATTCTCATCATCTGTATGTCCCTTAGTAGAGTTTGATATTGTTATTCACTTAAGTTGTGTACATTTCTTAAGTGAATTCCTTAGTTATTTTGTTTTGTTACTTTTATGAAGATAATCTTGTTTGCATCATATTTTATAAAATGTTTTTCTTCTATCAAGGTGCATTTGTTGATGTAAAATATGCTTGTTCTAGACCATTAAGTGATTAAAGGCCAGTTCTAGGGCAGTATATGTAGTTGTGTGAGTGAAGTATTGTCTATTAAAAATCTATCTGGGATTTCTATTATTTCTTACAACTGTATGTGAAACTACAATGGTCTCAAAATAAAAAGTTTAATTTAAAAAAGGCAGTGAGACATACAAGAAAAAGCTAAAGGAGTTCATCACCACCAAACCAGGATTACATGAAATGCTGAAAGGTATTCTTTAAGAAGAGGAAGAAGAAAAAAAAGGTAAAGGTAAAAATTATGAACAACAAAAAGACATCAAATACATACCTACCAACAAGTGAATCTAAAAATCAAGTGAATAAAAAAATCTGAAGAACAGAATGGACTGGTGAATATAATAGAATCAGGGACATAGAAAGGGAGGTGACAGACAATTCTCAGGGGGAAGGGGGCCTGAGGGTGCAGGAAGAGATCGGACAAAAATCTTACACCTATGGATGAAGACAGTGGCAGGGGGTAAGGGTATGGGGTGGTGGGGAATCAGGTGGAGGGGAGCTATGGGGAGGGGAAAAGAGGAACACCTGTAATAATCTGAACAATAAAGATTTATAAAAAATAAATAAATAAAAATAAAAAAATAAAAAAGGCAGTGAGAGAGAAGTCATAAATGCCTAAGGTGATCTTATGTTTAATTATAGAAACAAAGTTGAGAAACAAATTCAACAGTTATAAACAGAAGTTATTTCTGGAATATTATATATGATGGTGGAGTTTGAGTTATCTTTTTGTTTGTATTTTCTCATTTTCACACAATTAATATGTATTATTAGCATAATAAACACAAATATAAATTAATAACTTTAGAGTAGATGTTGAATTAAAAAAAATAAAAACAAGATATGTCCTAGCACAAACAAAAGATGATTCTAAACTGCTTTGAGAGCCAATAAGATCTTGAGGGACAAAGCGATACCCTCTCCACATGCAAACAGTGGGATTTAAGAACAAATCATCTGACTAATACCCTCACCTCAGGAAATACTAGATACCCTCTGACTCACCCCTCCTGATCTTTTTCTGTCTTATTCCTCATCTCTTTCATTCCCTCCCTCCCCCTGCTTCCTTCCAGCCAGCTCTTTTCCTCTTCTCACCTTCTCTGTCTTTCCTTTTCCTTTGTCCCGTCTTTCCTTTTTTTTCCTCTCTTCGTTCTCCCACTTTAATTGGCTGTAATTGAGAACCAAGGTGAATTTATTTGTGGTCAATTTTGAAAATTGTTCTTTATCTTAATTGCAGAACAATTAGAAAGTACAGGTGAAGGAGAAAGACACTATAATCCTAAAACCCAGATAATCAAGATAATTACTATTAATACTTTAATTCATATTTATTCATATTCTCTGTGCAGAATATCTACATTTTTATTTAAAATGCTATTAGAAATAATTTTTTCTAATCTTCTTTTGTCAATATATAAAAATCTATAATTTTTAAGTTGCCTAGTCCTGTATTATATGGTTTAGCCAGTCTTCAGTTGTTGGATATATTTTGCTATTATTAACAACCCTATAAAATACATAGTTGTATATATCTTATCATACTTGTCCAATTATTTCTTTTTTTTATTTTGGTATTTTTTAATTAAAAAAACCTTACATTTTATACCAGTAGAACAAAGCTCAATAAACACTTTATTAAACAAGTGAGGTAAAACATTATTAAAACTAAAATTATACTAATGGGAATAAAAATAGTTATTCTTTTTTTAATTTACTAACTGGTTGTTAGCAAACTAAATCCTGTGTACACATGGGCAGAAGTAATGTGTTCAATTTATTAGCTTACAAGACCAAGTCAATGGTGTGTAATCCCTTGAGTGAGCTTGATAGTAATAGGAAACTCTTAAAAAATCAAATTGTGAACCAGATAGATAGTGCAGCTTTTATTTATTTATTTTTAAATTTCTTTATTGATTAAGGTATTACATATTTGTCCTCATCCCCCCATTACCTTCCTAAACCAACCCCCACTCATGCCCCCACGCCCCTGTTGTCTGTGACCACTGGTTAGGCTTACATGCATGCATACAAGTCCTTTGGTTGATCTCTCCCCCTTACCCCCACCCTCCCCTTCCTTCCCTCTGAGGTTTGACAGTCTGATCGATGCTTCCCTGTCTCCGGATCTGTTTTTGTTCATCAGTTTATGTTGTTCATTATTTCCCATAGATGAGTGAGATCATGTGATATTTATCTTTCTCTGACTTATTTCACATAAAATAATGCTCTCGAGTTCCATCCATGTGATTGCAAATGGTAGGAATTCCTTCTTTTTCACTGCAGCATAGTATTCCATTGTGTAGATGTACCACAGTTTTTTAATCCACTCATCTGCTTATGGGCACTTAGGCTGTTTCCAGATCTTAGCTATGGTAAATTGTGCTGCTATGAACATAGGGGTGCCTATATCCTTTCTGATTGGTGTTTCTAGCTTCTTGGGATATAATCCTAGAAGTGTGATCACTGGGTCAAATGGGAGTTCCATTTTTAGTTTTTTGAGGAAACTCCATACTGTTCTCCACAGTGGCTGCACCAGTCTGCATTCCTACCAGCAGTGCACGAGGGTTCCTTTTTCTCTGCATCCTCGCCAGCACTTGTCGTTTGTTGATTTGTTGATGATAGCTATTCTGACAGGTGTGAGATGGTACCGCATTGTCGTTTTGATTTGCAGCTCTCGGATAATTAGTGACTTTGAGCATGTTTTCATATGTCTCTTGGCCTTCCTTCTATCTTCTTTTGAAAAGTTTCTGTTTAGGTCAGTTGCCCATTTTTTGATTGGGTTGTTTATTTTCATTTTGTTAAGCTGTATGAGTTCCCTGTAAATGTTGGAGATTAAACCCTTATCGGTGATAACATTGGCAAATATGTTCTCCCATACAGTGGGCTTTCTTGTTGTTTTGTTGATAGTTTCTTTTGCTGTGCAAAAGCTTTTTATTTTGATGTAGTCCCATTTGTTTATTTTCTCTTTATTTTCCATTGCCTTAGGAGCAGCATCAGTGAAGAAGTTCCTTCGGCATATGTCTGAGATTTTGCTGCCTGTGTATTCCTCTAGTATTTTTATGGTTTCCCGTCTTATGTTTAAGTCTTTTATCCATTTTGAGTTTATTTTTGTGTATGGTGTAAGTTGGTGTTCTAGTTTTATTTTTTTGCATGTATCTGTCCAATTTTCCCAACACCATTTATTGAAGAGACTATCTTGACTCAATTGTATGTTCATGCCTCCTTTGTCAAATATTAATTGGGCACAGTGGTTTGGGTCGATTTCTGGGTTCTCCATTCTATTTCATTGATCTATATGTCTGTTCTTATGCCAGTACCAGGCTGTTTTGAGAACAGTGACTTTGTAATACAGCTGGATATCTGGTATTGAGATCCCACCTACTTTGTTATTCCTTCTCAGGATTACTGCAGCTATTCAGGGTCTTTTTTTATTCCAGATGAATTTTTGGAGAGTTTGTTCTAGGTCTGTGAAATATGCCGTTGGTATTTTAATGGGGATTGCATTGAACCTATAGATTGCTTTGGGTAGTATGGACATTTTGATGATGTTGATTCTACCAATCCATGAACATGGTATGTTCTTCAATCTGCTTATGTCTTCCTCTATCTCTTTTTTCAGGGTCCTGTAATTTTTTGAATACAGGTCTTTTACCTCCTTAGTTAAGTTTATTCCTAGGTATCTTAATTTTTTTTGGTGTGATGGTAAATGGGATTGCTTTTTTAGTCTCTCTTTCTGTAAATTCACTATTGGTGTATAGAAATGCTATAGATTTCTTGGCGTTAATTTTGTATCCTGCTACCTTACCGAATTCATTTATTAATTCTAATAATTTTTTTTTAAAATTTCTTTATTGATTAAGGTGTCACATATTTGTCCTCATCCCTTCATTCCCATCCCACACCCCTCCCACGGATGCCCCCACCCCCCTGTTGTCCCTAACCATTGGTTAGGCTAGTATGCATGCACACAGTCCTTTGGTTGATCTTTCCCCCCTATCCCCACCTTCCCTTACCCTCCCTCTCAGGCCTGACAGTCCGATCGATGCCTCTTTGTTTCTGGGTCTGTTCTTGTTCATCAGTCTATGTTGTTCATCATTTCCCCTAGATGAGTGAGGTCATGTGTCACTAGAAATATACTTATAAGAACCAAATGTGAGACGAGCAATAATAGTTATGCTGACAGGCAAATGAATCAGTCTGTAGTGAGTTTCTTTCTGGACCAACAGTTCTTTTGAGACCCAATTTTAATGTCCACCAGTTCCTTATGTGTACATGTCGGCACTGACTTTTCAGCTCTGGATGGTGGACAAATGGTGGTAATGTAGGTCTGACTCCCTCTGGTTTGGTCTCGCCCGGACCCAGGGGCACGGCTTCACCTGGACTCAGGGGTGCGTGGCCTCACCCGGACCCGGGACCCAGCCTCACCCGGGTCCAGGGGCGCACGGCCTCACCCGGACCCAGGGGCGCGTGGTCTCACCCAGACCCAGGACCCAGCCTCACCCGGGTCCAGGGGTGCACGGCCTCACCCAGACCCAGGGGTGTGTGGCCTCACCCAGGCCCAGGACCCAGCCTCATCCGGACCCAGGGGCACATGGCCTCACCCGGACCCGGGATCCAGCTACACCTGGACCCAGGGGTGCGTGGCCTCACCCGGACCCAGGGGCGCGTGGCCTCACCCGGACCCAGGGGCACATGGCCTCACCCGGTCCTGGGATCCAGCCTCACCCGGACCCAGGGGCGCATGGCCTCGCCCGGACCCGGGGGTGCGTGGCCTCACCCAGACCCAGGGGCACACGGCCTCACCCGGTCCCGGGATGCAGCTTCACCCGGACCCAGGGGCGCGCAGCCTCGCCCAGACCCAGGGGCGCATGGCCTCACCCGGACCTGGGATCCAGCCTCACCCGGATCCAGGGGCACACGGCCTCACCCAGACCCGGGATCCAGCTACACCCGGACCCAGGGGTGCGTGGCCTCACCCAGACCCAGGGGCGTGTGGCCTCACCCAGACCCAGGGGCGTGTGGCCTCTCCCGGACCCAGGGGCACGGCGTCACCTGGACCCGGGACCCAGCCTCACCTGGACCCAGGGGTGCGTGGCCTCTCCCGGACCCAGGGGCGCGGCCCCACCTAGTCTCAGGACCCAGCCTCACCCGGACCCAGGGGCGTGCGGCCTCACCCGGATCCAGGGGCACGTGGCCTCGCCCGGACCCAGGGGTGCGCAGCTTCACCCGGACCTGGGACTCAGCCTCACCCTGACCCGGGTCCCAGCCTTGCCCAGACCCAGGGGCGCGCAGCCTCACCCAGACCCGGGACCCAACGGGGCTTCATCTTCTTGATCCCAATTCCTGTCGGTCAATTCCCTCTCAGCAATTCCTTCGGTCATTTTCTCAAAGCTCCGGGGCGGCTGCCGCGGAATTTGTTGGGCGGCGGGCTCGGCGAAGCTCCAGTGCATCTGGTGCACGACGGCAGGCTGGTCCGAGGTCGTTGCAGCGGCACTCGGGTCTGCAGCAGTGACCAGTCGCCGGGTGAGCGCTCCTGGATCCAGGACCCAGCGGGGCCTCGTCTTCCTGATCCCAACTCTCATCGGTCAAATCCTTCTCAGCAATTCCTCCGGCCATTTTCTCAAAGCTCTGGGGCGGCTGCCGCAGAACTCACTGGGCAGCGGGCTCGGCGAAGCTCCGGTGTGCCCGGTGCACAGCGACGGGCTGGTCCGAGGTCGCTGCGTCGGCGCTCGGGTCTGCAGCGGCGGCCAGTCGCCGGGTGTGCGCACCTGGCCACTTCCGGGGCGCTGAGATTCTCGAAGGACTCGGAGGTCAGCAAGCGCGGGGTCTCCCACCCCATGTCTCCCAGGGGCTCGTCTGTTCGTGCTCGGCAGCGAGTGGAGCTGACCCCTCAGCCGGAGACTGCTGGGGGAACTGCGCCGAGCACGTTCCAGGCCTCCATCGTGTCGCCAGAGCCGTAGTTCTTAAAGTGTGATCTTATATGCAAAAGCTGCTGTTTGGAGCCTGGGCGGGTTTGTGGAATGTGCGGGGCAGGTCTCAGGGCGGGGCGGGTATCAGGGCAGGGCGAGGTCTCAGGGCGTCACTAGGCTAGGGCGTGGCAAACAGCAATGGCTGAAAGTCTGCCTTTCCGTGTTTCCAAGTCCCTGCGTCCTGTGCTCCAGTGCAGTAAACACTGATTGCTGGGCGCACCTCTGCAAAAAAGTCGCTCTCACTTTCCAACACGATGGCCGAGAGTCCAGCTTCTCCACGTAGGTATCTGGGTCTCCCGTGCGTCCCCAGAAACTGGATTTCAGGGTGATGGGGAGCTTATCTCCCTTAGGGTTGGAAAAAAAGCTGCGCGTCCCTTCCCCCGCTGCCAGCCCGACCCATGCGCCTCCGCACCACAGCCCCTCGGCGTTTGCTCTTTCCTCTTCCCTCTTAGTTGTAAATCCACCATTCAGCCTGCTCTCCTGTGGTTCTGGGTGGCAGACACTCTGTCCTCTAGTTGTATTTTTGAAATTGCTGTGCGCGGCGAAGTTCATTTGTTTAACTTTGCCGCCATCTTGGTTCGGTCTCCCAGAGCCATAGTTCTTAAAGTGTGATCTTTGGCTCACCGGCATCAGCATCATCCCAAGTCCCCCTCTCTTTTATTCTAGTTGTAGAGCATCCACTCAGCCAGCCCTCCGGTGGTTCTGGATGGTGTCCGTTCTGTTTTCTAGTTGTAGTTTCAAAATTGTTGTGGTAGGCAACAATCAGGCGTCTGCCCTATGCTGCCATCTTGGTCCTCCTCTCTAATTCTAATAATTTTTGATAGAGTATTTAGGGTTTTCTATGTACAGTATCATGTCATCTGTGAATAAGGACAGTTTTACTTCTTCTTTTCCGATTTGGATGCCTTTTATTTCTTCTTCTTGTCTGATAGCAATGGCTAGTACTTCCAGTACTATGTCGAAAGGAGTGGTGAGAGTGGGCATCCCTGTCTTGTTCCTGTTCTTAGGGGAAATGGTTTTAGTTTTTGCCCATTGAGTATGATGTTGGCTGTGGGTTTGTTATATATGGCTTTTATGATGTTGAGGTATGATCCTTCTATTTTCACCTTGCTGAGCGTTTTTATCAAAAATGGGTGTTGGATTTTGTCAAATGCTTTTTCTGCATCAATTGATATGACTATGTGATTTTTCTCCCTCAATTTGTTTATGTGATGTATCACGTTTATTGATTTGCGGATATTGTACCATCCTTGCATCCCTGGGATAAATCCTACTTGGTCATGGTGTATGATCTTTCTGATGTACTGCTGGATCCGATTTGCTAGAATTTTGTTGAGGATTTTGGCATCTATGTTCATGAGGGATATTGGCCTGTAATTCTCTTTCATTGTGTTGTCTTTATCTGGTTTTGGTATTAGGGTGATGCTGGCTTCATAGAAGGAGCTTGGAAGTGTTCCTTCCTCTTGAATTTTTTTAAATAGTCTGAGGAAGATAGGTTTTAGTTCTTCCTTGAGTGTTTGGTATAACTCCCCTGTGAAGCTGTCTGGCCCCGGGCTCTTGTTTGTTGTAAACTTTTTGATGACTGCTTCAATTTCTTCCATAGTTATCAGCCTATTGAGATGTTTAGATTCTTCCTGATTGAGTTTTGGAAGGTTGTATTTTTCTAGGAATATGTTCATTTCCTCCAGGTTGTCTAGTTTGTTTGAATAGAGTTGTTTGTAGTATTTTTTAACAATCCTTTGTATTTCTGTGGGGTCTATTGTTATTTCTCCTCTTTCATTTCTGATTTTGTTTATTTGGGTCTTCTCTCTTTGCTTCTTGATGAGCCTGGCTGGAGGTTCATCAATCTTGTTTATCCCTTCAAAGAACCAGCTCTCGGTTTTATTGATCTTTTGTATTGTTTTTTTGGTCTCTATGTCATCTATTTCTGCTCTGATCTTTATTACCTCCTTCCATCTGCTCACTCTGGGCTTTTCTTGTTGCTCTCTTTCTAATTCTTTGAGTTGTAGGGTTAGATGATTTACTACCATGTTTTCTTGTTTTATGATGTCGGCCTGTAGAGCTATGAACTTCCCTCTCAGGACTGCTTTCATTGTGTCTCATAGGTTTTGAATTGTTGTGTTTTTATTGTTATTACTTTCCAGGATGTTTTTAATTTCTTCTTTGATCTCATTGGTAATCCAATCAATATTTAATAACATGCTATTCAATTTCAAAGTGTTTGAGTGTTTTGGATTGTTTTTATTGTAGTTTATTTCTAATATTATGCCATTGTGGTCTGAGAAGATGCTTGGTATGATTTCAATCTTCTTGAATTTGGGGAGACTTTGCTTGTGACCCAATATGTGGTCTATTTTTGAAAATGTCCCATGTGCACTTGAGAAGAACGTATATTCCACGGCTTTGGGGTGAAATGTTCTGAAGATGTCAATTAATTCCATCTGATCTAGTGAGTCATTTAGGATTGCTGTTTTTTTTGCTGATTTTTTGTCTAGAGGATTTATCAGGTGAAGTCATTGGTGTATTAAAGTCCCCTACTATGATTGTATTGTTGTCGATCTCTCCCTTGATATCTTCTAGGAGTTTTTTTTTATGTATTTGGGTGCTCCTGCATTGGATGCATATATGTTTACCAGGGTTATATCTGCTTGTTGTATTGATCCCTTTAGCATTATGAAGTGACCTTCTTTATCTCTTTTTATGGCCTTCACTTTGAGGCCTATTTTGTCTGATATAAGTACTGCTACCCCAGCTTTTTTTTTTTTATTTCCATTTGCCTGAAAGATATTTTTCCATCCATTCACTTTCAGTCTGTGTGAGTCCCTTGTTTTGAGGTGGTTCTCTTGTAGACAGCATATGTATGGGTCGTGGATTTTTATCCATTCAGCCACTCGATGTCTTTTGATTGGAGCATTTAGTCCATTTACGTTTAAAGTTATTATTGAAAGGTACTTGTTTGTAGCCATTTTTATTTTTTTGAGCCTGTGTTCCTTCTTACCTTTTTATTTCTTCTTTTTACAACTTTCCCTTTAGCATTTCTTGCATTGCTGGCTTGGTAGTGATAAACTCCCTAAGCCTTTTTTTGTCTGCGAAGCTCCTGATTTCCCCTTCAATTTTGATTGATAGTCTTGCTGGATAGAGTATTCTTGGATACAGTCCCTTGCTTTGCATCACTTTGTATATCTCCTTCCATTCCCTTCTAGCTTGATGTGTTTCTGTTGAGAAATCATTTGATAATCTGATGGGGGGTCCTTTATAGGTAACTCTCTGTCTCTCTCTTGCAGCCTTTAAGATTCTCTCTTTGTTGTTAACATTTTCCATTGTAATTATGGCTTGTCTTGGTGTGGGCTTTTGGGATTCATCTTGTTTGGGACTCTCTGTACTTGTGTAACTTTTTTCTTCCCCATATCAGGCAAGTTTTCTGTCATTATTTCTTCAAATAAATTTTCTAATCCTTGCTGCTCATCTTGTCCTTCTGGAAGCCCTATTATATGTATGTTATTTCGTTTTGCATTGTCCCAAAGCTCCCTTAGGCTCTCCTCCTGCTTTTTAATTTTTTCTCTAGTTGCTGTTCAGATTGGGCTTGTTTTTGTACTTTATCTTCTAATTCACTAATTTGGTCTTCTGCTTCTTCCAGTCTACTGCTGAAGCCTTCCATGGTGTTTTTGATTGTAGCTATATCATTTTTCATTTCTTCTTGATTTTTGCATAGGTTGTTGATTTTCTCGTCCATCCAGTGTATGAACTGTATGACCATTACTCTGAATTCTTTTTCTGTCATGTTGCATGCCTCCATTTCACTTATTTCCATTCTTGGTGATTCCTCCTTTTCTTTCCTCTGGGGATTGTTTCGTTGTCTCCCCATTCTGACTATCAGCAAAGGGTTCAAATGTCGAGTTGCGGGGGCCTGGGCCTTGTGCAGTGGGAGTTTTGCACCCGCCAAGTGTCACTGAAGAGCTCTGACACCACGACATGCGGCTGCTATGGGGTGGTAGGAGCCTCGGTTGCCCCAGGTCAGAGTCACAGGTGCTTAGTGTGGCCTTGTGTGTGCACCTAGAATCTGGGGCCCTGCCTGCGTCACGTTGAAGCAGAGAACCTACTGAGGTGTGCCAAAATTCAAAGTCCCCTAGTGTGTGTCAGGAGTCAGATGCTCCCTGTGTCCGCGCCGAGAATCAAGTATCAGAATCTCTGTTTCTTGGTGCTACCTCGCACCAAGAATCAGGGTCCCTGTGTGTGCATGTGCCAAGAATTGGAGTCGCTGGCTCTTAGTGTGAATGTACTGGGAATCAGGGTTCCCAGGTGCATGCAATGAGAAACAGAGTATAGTCACTGGTGCTCATTGCTGCCTCTTGCATGGACATTCAGGGTCCCTGATCTGCTTGGGAGACCAGGTTGCACAGTTGCACTGTGTTGGCAGGAGGTCCACTCTTGCCCTGCAGAAAACAGCCTCTGTGTGCGGTTGCCCTGAATCAAAGTCTGGTGGCACTGCCGCTCAGTGTGGGTGTGGGGTCTGGTCCCACAGGTATTCACTGCAGGAAACAAACTCCCCGTGTCCATGAACCCAGGCTCAAATTCAGCGCTGCCCTCTTGTGTGTGCATGGGGTCTGGTCTTGGGGAACAAACTCCCTGAGTTCTCATGTTCAGGTTCAAATTCAGCACAGCCTTTCTGCTTGGGTGCAGGGTCTGGGTCTTGGGAAACAAACTCCCTGGGTTCACGCCTCCAGGCTCAAATTCAGCGCTGTCTCCCCGCATGGGTGCCGGATTTGGTCGCAGAAAACAATCTCCCCAAGGTTGCGTACCTAGGCTCAAATTTAGCACATCCTCCCTGCCTGGGCGTGGAGCCTGGGTGAGGGAAACAAACTCCCGGGTTTGCACCCCCAGGCTCAAATTCAGTGCTGTCTCCCCACGTGGGTGCAGGATCTGGTTGTGGAAAACAATCTCCCCAAGGTCGCGCACCTATGCTCAAATTCAGCACAGCCTTCCTGCCTGGGCACGGAGCCTAGTTGCAGGAAACAAATTCCCCTAGTTTGCACATCCAGGTTCAAATTCAGTGCTGTCTCCCTGCCTTGGGTGGGCGCAGGATCTGGTCACAGAAAACAGTCTCCCCAAGGATGCGCGCCTAGGGTCAAATTCAGCAAGGTCTCCCTGCCTGGGTGTGGAGCCTAGTTGCAGGAGAAAAATTCCCCTATTTTGCACATCCAGGCTCAAATTCAGCGCTGTCTCCCTGCCCTGCATGGGTGCGGGTTCTGATTGCAGCAAACAATCTCCCCGAAGATGTGCACTTAGGGTCAAATTCAGCAGTCTCCCTGCCTTGGCACGGACCCTGCTCACAGGAAACAAACTTCCCATGTCCGACACCAAGGCTTAAAGTCAGGTAGAGCTGCCACTGCTGTATGTGTGCAGAAAGCCCTATTGTGCGGCTGGGGTCTGGCAGTTCCTATCCCCTGCCGAGGGGGCGGTGGGGAGAGGGATTGGCTTTGTGACTCACAGAAATCTGCAGCTGGGGTGCCTGGAGTCTTGGTGTCTGCAGCTGTGGTCGCAGGTCTTCTATCAGAGCAGCTGTAGGGTCCTGGCTTGCTACGGAGACCAGACTGGGTGGTGGCGAGACTAGAATCCTAGTCTCAAGCAGTTCTGTTCTTCAAGATGGCATGGTCTCTGTGCCACTGGTGTTCTCCCCGGAGTGTTTGTGGCGGCAGCGGGGTTTTGTCGTCTAAGACTGCCCAGATTGGCAGCCCCTTGGAGGACCTTCAGGGTCTAACTGTCCCTATTTCACTCACACACACACACACTCAGGTCCACACACTGCTCTATCGCTCCCTCACTCTCTCATACACTCTTCCTCCCTACCTTCCTGCCGGTCGCCATCTTTTCCCCCCCAATTATTTCTTTAGACTAAATGCCTAGAAAAGGAAAGAATGGTCAAAGGGCATTCATACATGTATTAAGCTTTCTATTGTCAAATTGCCCTCCAAAGTGGTATACCAATTAACTCTTCCTCCCGCAGTGTGTTAGGCTTCCCATTGCCCCAGTTCTTATAAACACAACCATTATCATTACTTTCAGTCTTTGTTGTGTATTTTGAATGTAGGTTCATTTCCCTTGTTCTTAATTTTAAAAGCAGATAATCTGGCTGTTCGATATTTTGTTTCTCTCAAAAATACTGAAATAAGTTGCTCTCTACTAGTGTGTGGCTGTCAGTAATTTTCTTTGGCTCAGGGCTCCTGATAGAATTAATATTGCCCACCTCTGTTCTACAGCCTTCCTTTCCTCAATCTGTGTCACTATGTTTTTGGACAGTTATCCCTCTGCACCTCATCCCACACTCCACTAGTACATTGTAGCAGCTTTCTATTTGCCACTAATCTTAGGTACCAAATGCAAAGTATGAGTTCACCTCTAACTGTTCCATTTCTGCCAATAATCCCATCATCATCATCATCATTATCATCCCCATCTATAATTACTTTATAATTTCCTATACATCAACTCCTCACAACTGTCCTATGAGTTAAGGTTGGGCACGCATAAGTCTGGGCTTTGGAGTCAGACAGGCCTGGCTTGAAATCCTGGGCCATCACTTAACTACTGTGAGCTCATTTTCTCTGCCTGTAAAGTGGAGATAATACTTCAGAGGAATGCTGTGAGGTCTAAATAACATACGTAGAATTCCTAGTGCAGTCCCGTTATTGACAGGTGAAATAACAGGCTCAGAGAACTAGAGGGATTTATATAAGTCATATTCAAGCCCAGGTATTCTGACCCCAGAGAATTCTGTAACAAATACCAACTAGCTTTGCAGAGCATGGAGGGACCTGGAGAGTATTATGCTGAGGAAAATAAGCCAGTCAGAGAAAGACAAATACCATGAGATCTCACTTATATGTGGAATCTAATGAACAAAATAAACTGATGAACAAAGTAGGTCCAGTGGTATTGACTCATGGAACAGACTGACAGATCTCAGAGGGGGGAGGTTGGGGGGACTGGAAGAGATTAACCAAAGAACTTGTATGCATATATACATAGCCCTTGTTCACAGACAATAGTGTGGTAAAGGCCTGGGGTGGGGCATGGGCGGGGCAGAGGTGGGCCAATGGGGGGAGAAATGGGGGTCATTTGTAATACCGTCAATAATAAAAATAATAATAAAATAATAAATTAAAAAGAGCTAATTTAATCTTATAGAGAAATAAAATAAGACTTTTACATACACACACACACACACACACACATGCAAACACAATCACAGAAACAACTGAAGTCTCCCATGTGTAGTTCCCTGATCCCATTCCCCTTCCTCCCTCCCTCTTCCTTCTCTCCTCACCCCACCCCACTTCTGTCCACTAGCCCAAATTTGTTTATTATTCCCATGATGTTTCTACATTCCTACTTTATATTTATATATCTTTGCAGCAACTTTGGTATTGTTCTACATGCCTTTAAATTTTATAAACATAAACTTTTATAAGCATATCATTCTGCAGCTAGCTTGTTTTACTCATTATTTTTTGAGATTTAACCATATTAACACACGAAGTTCTAGTTCATTTATTTGAATCTCAGTTTAGTATTCCATTATATAAATATAGCACAACTGTATTACCCATTGACAGATATTTAAATTATTTCCAATTTTATGCTATGACAAACATTGAGGCAATGGGTATTTTCATATGTATCTCCTGGTTCTGATTCCCCTCTGACATCTCTGCTTTGCTCTAAACAAGGCAAGGGCCAGCAAACTTTTATGTAAAGGGCCAAAAAACAACTAGGCTTTGCAACCATTTATTTTCTCTTGCAACTACTCAACTGTTCCACTGTACTGTGAAAGCAGCCACAGATAGCACAAAAATGAATGAGCATGGCTGTGTTCCAATACAACTTTATTTATGGATACTAAATTTGAATTTTATATAATTCCCACATGTCATGAAATATTGTTCTTTGATTTTTTTCAAACATTGAGAAACATAATAATCATTCTTATCTTATGGGCAATAAAAACCAGGTAGCAGGCCAGATTTTGCCAGTGAGCCCTATTTTGCTGACCGATGGTCTAGATCAGTGGTCGGCAAACTCATTAGTCAACAGAGCCAAATATCAATAGTACAACGATTGAAATTTCTTTTGAGAGCCAAAAACCGACTTCTGCGCATGGGCCACGAAGTTTCAATTGCACTGTACATGCACGCCCGCACGTGGTATTTTGTGGAAGAGCCACACTCAAGGGGTCAAGAGCCGCATGTGGCTCGCGAGCCGCAGTTTGCCGACCACTGGTCTAGATGCCCACATCAAGGATATAAAGGAGTTATCTGAGGCATGCCTTCACCTACTTCCACTGTCCAAGCAAGGACTGAGGTATAGGATTGGCATGGGAAACATCTGTGGGTCACAAAGGAGAGGCTCTGACTAACGCTTTGGTCTCTACTCTGACTCTGTGAAGCTGGTGATTTGGAAAGTACAGTTTGCACCCCTGGAACCAGGCCATGGCCCCTGAACTCAAACCATCTGCAACTTTCTTCTGTCAGCTCAGCTCCTACAATTTCAGGCCTGTATGGAGAGGGAGGTTTGTGACCCCACTTCTTGCCCTCTACCCCACAGCCCCTCTGAAACCCTTTCTTCACTGATTTACTACTTGGGTAGACAGGGATGGAAGCCAGGTGGCAACAGTGCTAAAGAAACAGGAATTTTAGGTCTTGATCTTGGCATTCTCCCTCCAACCTTATGATGGACCTCTCTCTTTCAACTTCAGGTTCACTACCATGGCCAACCCATCTCTGTCAATGTTTCTATCAACAACTCCACCAGCAAGATCATAAAAAAAAAAAAATCAAGATTTCAGGTTAACTTCTTTTCCTATCCCCCTGCGCCTGTTCCCAAATCCATAGATCTTTTCCTAAAACTCTTCTCCACTTACTCAATCTGCATTCATCCAGGCTTTTCCTCCAATTCAGGTTTATCAAAATACTTATCTTTGTCTGTGAGCACATCTTATTGCACCTGCATATTGTATAAGGTCACATCTGAGGGCAGTGAGTTGGGGTCTTGAGGATGACTGATTAATTATACTTATGTGCTTTTCCTGGCTGTTTAGTTGACCAGATCACAGATGTTTTCCTGTATTCACTAGATAAGTACACCAAGACAGTGTTCACTCAGGAGTTCACATGAACTGGAGCTGGGGCCTGGGTCAGAGAGCCAAAGGTTGGGGTAGTGGGAGAAGGGCTGAGGGCTAGGGGCAGAGGAAAGTGTTGGGGAAAGTAGGAAGTGGATAAGAGCACAGGACTGAGAAATATCAAAGTGAGGGTTGACCTGGATAAAGGGAAGGATTTCCAGGAGAACTAGAAGGAATAGACCCACAAGAGGATCATCAAAATACTGGTAGAGGGCAGGGGCATAAGGACTTCCCATCAGAGCAAATTGTTCCCACTCTCCACAGTTAGACATGTCAGCTCTCTTGGATACTCCAGTAAGTTCGTGCAATTGTGGAAGATACTCTTGAGAATAAAAGTACACTTAGTTGGAAAGCTTAGCCTAAGTTCTTCTCTTCTTCTCCTTTCAAAGGGAGACAATAGATGCTAACACCAGCTTCTTCAAGAGGTTTGCAGTAACCCCACTCCTGGCTGCCAACTGCTAGAAACGAGGCTTGGCACTGGATGGCAAACTCAAGCATGGTGATACCAATCTGGCCTCTAGCATGATGTAAGTTCAATGCAACTCCCAGCCTCCATTTTTTTTTTAATTTCTTTATTGATTAATGTGTCACATATTTGTCCTCATCCCCCCATTCCCATCCCACACCCCTCCCCACGGATGCCCCAACCCCCTGTTGAACTTAACCATTGGTTAGGCTCATATGCATGCACACAAGTCCTTTGGTTGATCTCTCCCCCCTCCCCTACCCTCCCCTATCTTCCCTCTGAGGCCCGATAGTCCGATCGATGCCTCCTTGTTTCTGGTTCTGTTCTTGTTCATCAGTCTATGTTGTTCATCATTTCCCCTAGATGAGCAAGATCATGTGTCACTAGAGATATACTTATAAGAACTGAATGTGAGGCGAGCAATAATAGTTATGCTGACAGGCAAATGAATCAGTCTGTAGTGAGTTTCTTTCTGGACCAACAGTTCTTTTGAGACCCAATATCAATGTCCACCAGTTCCTTATGTGTACATGTCGGTACTGACTTTTCAGCTCTGGATGGTGGACAAATGGTGGTAATGCAGGTCCGACAGCCTCTGTTTTGGTCTTGGCCGGACCCAGGGGCACAGCTTCACCCGGACTCAGGGGCACGTGGCCTCACCCGGACCCAGGGGGCGCGTGGCCTCACCTGGACCCAGGGGTGTGCGGCCTCACCCGGACCCAGGACCCAGCCTCACCCGGATCCAGGGGCACACGGCCTCACCCGGACCCGGGATGATCCAGCTTCACCCGGACCCAGGGGTGCGTGGCCTCACCCAGACCCAGGGGCACGTGGCCTCACCCGGACCCAGGGGGCACGTGGCCTCACCTGGACCCGGGTGCGCGCAGCCTCACCCGGACCCGGGACCCAGCTTCACCCGGATCCAGGGGCACACGGCCTCACCCGGACCCAGGATGCTCCAGCTTCACCCGGACCCAGGCGCACATGGCTTCACTCGGACCCAGGGGCACGTGGCTTCACCCGGACCCAGGAACGCGTGGCCCCACCTGGACTCAGGGGCGCGTGGACTCTCCCAGACCCAGGGGCGCACGGCCTCACCCGGACCCGGGATCCAGCTTCACCCAGACCCAGGGGCACATGGCCTCACCCGGACCCAAGGGCGTGCGGCCTCACCCGGACCCGGGACCCAGCCTCTCCCGGACCCAGGGGCATATGGCCTCACCCGGATCCAGGGGCGCGTGGCCTCACCCAGACCCAGGGGCGCGTGGCCTCTCCCAGACCCAGGGGCGCGTGGCCTCACCCAGACCCAGGTGCGTGAGGCCTCACCCGGACCCAGGACCCAGCCTCTCCCGGATCCAGGGGCACACAGCCTCACCCGGGCCCGGGATACAGCTTCACCCGGACCCAGGGGCGCGTGGCCTCACCTGGACCCAGGGGTGCATGTCCTCTCCCAGACCCAGGGTCACGTGACCTCACCCGGACCCAGGGGCGCGCGGCCTCATCCGGACCCGGGACCCAGCGGGGTTTCGTCTTCTTGATCCCAATTCTTGTTGGTCAATTCCCTCTCAGCAATTCCTTCGGCCATTTTCTCAGAGCTCCAGGGCGGCTGCCACAGAACTCGTTGGGCTGCGGGCTCGGCAAGGCTCCGGTGTGCCCGGTGCACGGTGGCGGGCTGGTCCGGGGTCGCTGCGTCGGCCCTTGGGTCTGCAGCGGTGGTCGGTCGCCGAGTGTGTGCACCTGGCCGCTTCTGGGGCGTTGAGATTCTTGAAGGACTCGGAGGTCAGCAAGCGCAGAGTCTCCCACCCCATGTCTCTCAGGGGCTCGTCTGTCCGTGCTCGGCAGTGAGTGGAGCCGTCCCCTCAGCCGGAGACTGCCGGGGGAACTGCGCTGAGCACGTTCCAGGCTGCCATTGTGTCGCCTGAGCCGTAGTTCTTAAAGTGTGATCTTTGGGTCACTGGCATCAGCATCATCCCGCGTACCCCTCTCTTTTATTCTAGTTGTAGAGCATCTGCTCAGCCAGCCCTCCGGTGGTTCTGGATGGTGTCTGCTCTGCTCTCCTCTCATAGTCTCAAAATTGTTCTGGTAGGCAATAATCAGGCTTCCACCCTATGCCTCCATCTTGGTCCTCCTTTGTATAGTTAAGTCTTGATTGTTGTTGGTGTCACTGGGAGGAATTGTCCTCCTGGCCAATTGGCCGTGAGGACCCTCTGTGTCTATAAAGGAAGAGTTGCTGTGCAGGAGACACGTTTATGGGCCGGATCTTGTTGCAGCAGGCTTTGGCGCTCACTGAGTCTGCCTCTTGAATGTGTCCCTTATGCGAGTGGTTGAAATCTGGTGTCATCTCACACCGACCACTAGATGCCCTCGTTTCTGGGTCTCCAATGGGGTGCAGGTCAGCTACTGTCTGAGGCCACTCAGCAGGAGTTACAGTAAAAACTGCAGTTTCTCCTCCTGTCTAGGCGGCCCTGGAGCCGTCCGACTAGAACCGCAGTTCATCTGGTCAAGCTGCCACAGGGAAGGCCACCCACATGCAAAAGCCGCTGCTTGGAGCCCAGGTGGGCCTGCAAAACGTGCGGGGCGGGTCCCAGGGCGGGGCGGGTCTCAGGGCGGGGTGGGGTCTCAGGGCGCCACCAGGCCATGGCGTGACGAACCGCAATGGCTGCAAGTCTGCTTTTTCTGCTCTCCACGTTTCTAAGCCCCCTCGTTCCGCACTCCAGCGCAGCAAACACTTATTGCTGGGCGCACCTCCGCAAGGAAGTTACTCCCACTCTCCGACATGAAGGCCGAGAGTCCAGCCTCTCCCCGCAGGCGTCTGGGTCTCCCGCGAGTCCCCAGAAGCTGGATTTCAGGGTGATGGGGAGCTAATCTCCCCTAGGGTTGGAAAAAAAGCCGCACGACCCTTCCCCTGCCACCAGTCCAACCCACGCGCCTCCGCACCTTATCCCTTCCGAGTTCGCTCTGTCCTCTTCCCTCTTAGCTGTAAATCCACCCTTCAGCCAGCTCTCCTGTGGTTCTGGGTGGCAGACGCTCTGCCCTCCAGTTGTATTTTTGAAATTGCTGTGTGCGGCGCAGTTCATTTGTTTAACTTTGCCGCCTTCTTGGTTCTCCTCTCTCAAAATGGCTAAAGGACTTGAATGTAAGACGGGAAATCATAAAAATCCTCCAAGTCGGTGTCGGCGGCCTCCGGGGCCCCGAGGATCTCACTGGGCAGCTCGGCCAGGTCGGTGACGCGGATGGGCCCGTCCCGCAGAAAGATGGTCTCTTCCTTCACCAAGAGCCACTGCGCTGAGTCCGCGGCCGCTGCCACAGCAGCTGCCACGGCCGCTCACGAGCTCATGGCCCCGGCTGAGGTGCTGACTGAGAGGAGCAGCCTCCCGGCCTGGGGAGACATGAGCAGGAGTCGCCACGCTCACCAGTCCATCTTTTAGTTGTATTTCTGAAACTGCCATGCGAGGCAACAGATCAGCCGTTCAACTCCGCCGCCATCTTCCAGAGCCGTAGATTTTAAAGTGAGATCTTTGGCTCACCGGCATCAGCATCATCCCGCGTCCCCCTCTCTTTTATTCTAGTTGTAGAGCATCTGCTCAGCCAGCCCTCCGGTAGTTCTGGATGGTGTCCGTTCTGTTTTCTAGTTGTAGTTTCAAAATTGTTGTGGTAGGCAACAATCAGGCGTCCGCCCTATGCCGCCATCTTGGTCCTCTCCCCCCAGCCTCCATTTTATATATGCATGTTATATATACAGTTGTGAGGTTTCACCTTCAATAAAGCCTACCTATTTTTTAAATGTCCCTAGGTCAGTGTTCAGCGATCCCTCCGGCCTAAGGGCCAACAGTAAGCTAAATAATGCCCATGGGATCAATGGCAGGCTTAGGTCATAGGCAGCGAGAAAGGAAAAAGTGGAGAGAGAAAATTCCTGTTGTATAATATTTCACAGCTCACAAAGGCCTTACTATGTTTTCTTCATAAGAATCCCAGGGTGCTCTTCCTCCATGGAGAATGCCTGTACCATTCCCTTTCCCATCTCCTTCCCATCCCTCTGCTGCCCCCCTGCCCCCCTACTCTCCCCTAACCTCTAAGGGTTCCCATGAGACGTGTAACCAGGGGAGCAATGAGTAGCAGCTCAGTCCCAGGGTGCTCTTCCTCCAGGGAGCACTCCCCCCTTCCCCCCTTGCTATTCCCTCCCTCCTCTCCTCTTCCTCCTCTCATACTCCCTGTAACATCTTTTTGGTTTAAATCATATAACCCAAGAGTTCAGAGCCATTGTCTCTCTCAACTGGCCCACTCCTTGCTTGGAATGTATTTTCAATAAATCCCACTTTGCTTTACTTAAAAAAAAAAAAAAGAATCCCTGTAAAGTTGTTGTTGTTCAATTTTATACTTAAGGACCCTGAGGCTGAAAGAGACAAAGGAATTTGTCCAGGCATGCAGAGCTAGTAAGTGGCAGAGGTGGAAAGGATTCTAGCACATGCCATCTGGTTCTAATACTGTGATCTCTACAGTATCTACTCTCTAGGGAAGATAGAAATGATTGAAAGATTAGGAGATGAAAAATGGAGGAAAAGAAAGACAAAAAATGAGAAAGATATGATACAAATTGATAGAATTCTATCAAGTCATTCATTTGGTCTTTTGACTTCAGAGGCCTTAGTGTTAGATGTGTCTCCCAGGAAAAACCACCTGACATGCGTTCATTCCCTCCTGCCTCTCCTCATGCCTCATCAATCATGTAGCTATAGATTACTAATGCTAGAAAGACCCTTAGAAATTATCCAAATAGCATTATTCTATAGACGATCAATATCCCCAATCAATGAAGACTTTCCCAAGAACATACAGCTTTCTTTGTCTTATTTTTCAATCATGGTTTGTTTTTTTTTATTGAGCACCTATTATAAAATACAAAAAATTTAAGACAATCTCTGCCTTCAGTCAATTTATGGCCTAGATGGGGAACAAAGAGGAATGCAAATGCAATCTAACAGTTAAATGTTAGTATAGGTGGTTCAGATTATAGATCCAATAGAAGGTAAAAGAAACTAACATAGCTGGAGAGGGTTTCCTGGAGGAGATAGAATGAGCTAGATCTTAAAGAATGTGTAGAATCCGCCCTAGCTGCTTTTGCTCAGTGGATAGAGCATCAGCCTGTGAACTGAAGGGTCCCGGGTTCGATTCTGGACAAGGGCACATAACTTGGTTGCAGGCTTGATCAGGGCTCATGTGGGAGGCAACCAATTGATGTGTCTCTCTCACATAGATGTTTCTCTCTGTGTGTCTCTTCCCCTCCCTTCTACTCTCTCTAAAAAAAATGGAAAAATATCTTCGGGTGAGGGTTAACAACAACAACAACAACAAAAAGAATGTGTAGAATCTGGATAGCAATAGAGGAAGAAAAGAGCATTCCATTTGGGAGCATAGCATGAGCAAAGGTTAGAAGGTGGCATGTTTTGGGCATGGTGAGAGGATGGGTCCATTTAGGTTGTTTCCCAGGTATTAGAGAATTAGGACAGAAAAGATTAGAGAGGCTGGGTGGGGCAATATTGTTAAGCAGAGTAGTTATATTCAGAGAGATAGGATTTTGAGAGGGTGACATGGTAAAACTGCATTTTAGGAACAGAAATGTGATCCCAATGAGTAAGAGAGAGTAGAGCTTGGGAGACCTGTTGGAAGACAAAAGGTGCACAGGAAGGGACTGGGGGACTTGATTAATTCCTCCCCTTCCCCCATCCCCACAAACACACAATGAAAACTACCACCTCCAGTCTTCGACCTGGAATGAACAAGAAGCTTCTGGGGATCCTGGTGTTCTACAAAAAGTCAGAGTCAATCTGATGCTGTCCAGTGGAGGGTGAGGGAGGGTTCAGGGTCTTTCTGGGCAGGGGTTGAGAAGCTGAATGTTTATCCCTTCTGTTTTCCTCCCAGTTTGACTGAGCCAATCAAGCTGTTCCCTACCATTCTCCCAGATCAGGTTCCCTGTGAGCTCAGTGAGAAAACCACCTTTCCTTCCAGAAACCCGTTCTGTGGCTAACTTGGTTTTAGGATTCCCTCATCCCCCAGTAAAAATAGATTACCTTTTTCCATTTCCAGCTGCTAATTTTATGGTGTCATTCTACCCTTAGCATCCTAGGCAACCTGACAGCCAGGTAAGAGAGTGGAGGACCAGGACAAGAGAGGAGGGTGAGGAGATAAGGAGACCAAAAGAGTGATGAGGGAATCTGAGGCCATCCCAGAATAGGAAAACTCAGGGAGAGAGGTTCAACAGTGGATTTGGAGGGAAATCTGTAACCCTGCCTTGGAATTCTTACAGTGATGTTGGTGTGGAGCTGCCCCTGATCCTGATGCATCCACAGCCATCTCATGGTGAGTGACCAGGTGGGACTCACAGGAATGGTGGGCCTTCCTGTTCTGATCTCATGGATGGGGACTAGCAGTTTGGGTGGAGACAGCAATAGGCAGGTTAAGTGTCTAGGTTTTCAGGGGAAGTAGTGTGTGTGTGTGTGTGTGTGTGTTGTGTGGGAGGGAGAAGGTTAAAAAGGAAGAGGAAACTTATATGCATAGCCCATGGACACAGAATGGGGAGGGGTGGATGGGGTGGTGGGGTGGGGGTGGAGGTGGAAGGGGTCAATGGGAAAAAAAGGGACATCTGTCATACTTTCAACAATAAAGATACATTTTTAAAATATATTTTTATTGATTTTAGAGAGGAAGGAAGAGGGAGAGAGAGATAGAAACATCCATGATGAGAGAGAATCATGGATCGGCTGCCTCCTGCAAGTCCCCCACGAGGGATTGAGCCCACAACCCGGGCATGTGCCTTTGACCAGAATTGAACCTGGGATCTTTCAGTTCGCAGGCCGACGCTCTATCCACTGAGCCAAACCGGCTAGGGCAAGATAAATTTTTAAAGAAAAAAAAATTAAATAAAAAGGGGGAAGACATTTCTTCAGAAACTGAAGAGCCCCTTATCAGCTTCAGCTTAATTTTCCCTCCCTCTCCTGGCTTGCCTCAGAGGCCACTAGGTAAGGAAATGAGAAGCCTGGGCATCCTGTTCTCCTTTTCCCACTGCCATCCTCCATTTTTTGACAGTGGAAATGTAAAAAAGCTCCCAGGAATGTTGCTTGTTTTCAATACATTTATAGTGAAAACTTATGGTTTAGCTTCCTGTAATAGTTCAATGCTTTTCAGCCACTCTCCTTTCCCTTCCTGCACCCCTCACTCCCCACCCCTGCTCCTCTAGGGATCTCTACCCACCTCTTCTCTTCCATTCCAGCCTGCCCTTTTGCCTTTACTTCCCTCTTTCATTCTTCGATCCCTTCCCTCCATCCATCCCTCCATTCTAATTTCCCTTTCGGTACTCAGGCGACATTTGTGTTTGGGTGATTAGGGAAGGAGTGAGTGAAGGGAAACAATCTCATGTGGTTGATCTGGGAGTGCAGGGGGGCTACTGAGAGGCAGCCAGGGATCTGAGCCGGGAGACAGGAAAGGGATCACTTCTCTGGGATCAGGAAGAAGGAATGTGGAGGATGCCCAGAACCTTGTTCCTAACCCTCCAGTCCCCTCTGCTGCTTCTGCATGCTCTGAGGACATAGTCATCCAGGAGTTTACCCGGCAGGAGCCCCAGCAGTGGCTGCATCAAGGAGAGCCAGAAGGCTTTGGCTGTGGAGGGGGATAAGGGGAGTTGAGCTGCTGGCTCTGGCGCTTGTGTGTGAGCCCCATTGTAATGCTCTAATAAATCATCTTGTCCAGACATGGCTGGCAATCTCTTTGATATTTCCTCCTCCAGGAGGGTAATGGAACTACCAGAAGGAGCACTCCCTTCCCCGTCAGTGATTATATTACCATATAGCAGGTGTTTTCCCCCTAAATGACCCCCTGACTTCCTCCTGGCACGCTGCCCCCTTGGTGGGTCCTTCAACTTTCCCTCAGACGCTGTCTATCCTCGCTCCCACCCCCACACTCCCACCCCGTGATCACCCATTGCTCCAGAGAAAGAAAAAGCTAGAGCTGCCTGCCAGTGGACAGTGCTATGCGCCCAGGTCTGAAGGTGTTTTGAATAGCGGTTGGACTGAGAGCTCTGAGAGTATTCCACCTGGAAACCTAGGAGAGACCCCAGTACAGGTCTCTGTGTAAATCCAAATTCCTGTTCCTGGGGGAGCAGAGTGATGGAGGTCTGCGTTGGGCTTGGGGGGATAAGGTGTGACAATATAGAATGGAGTAGAGGCTTCTCTGGTTCGCCCAGGGTGACGAATGGCTTACTCCTCTGCCTCACAGTGGGGAAGACATCCATCACCACCTGCTTCAATGATCCAGAGCTTCAACTGCGCTGGCCAGGTGAGCCCTCCACCAAGGCATCATGAGGCACATTTTTGCCCCCTTCCTTGGCCCATTCACCCAGGCATTCTTCTCCTCAAAGTGATCTATTGTAAGTATTGAGAAGTTGAGCAGGACTACCTTTTCAAGGGCCATTCTCCACTACAGTTCTAAGGCTGCCTGGTATTGGGGGAGGGGAGTACAAAGTATCTCTATTTGCAGGCAACCATTGGATTGAGTTCCTAAGATAATGTACTTGGAGTACTAAATAGTGAATGTTCACCCTCATATCATTAACCCTATACCTCAACCGCTTGGGCATATGGGTCACAATGGGGTAGTCTTATCACTACCTGGTCCCTTATATAATTTCTCATTACCCCAGATTATTTATAGATAAAGGGGAAGGAAAGCATGAACCAGCCCTGTCCTGTTTCTTGTTCTCTATGTCCTCATTTAAACTTCAACTGTAACACAGACAAAATCCAAGAGGCCTTGAATTCTTAATCTGATGCTCTATAGGGTCTTCCTTAATCAAAACAGTATAACCTTGGACCTGTCCAAGGATGGTAGGTCACTTGGTTTGTGGCCATAGTAGCCAGTATTCAGGGACCTAGATTCCTTGACTCTTTTTATTTTGCCTTTATTAAGTCCTACCCTTTAAAGGGCTAGTTTCTTATCTATCTTTCTCCACCTTTGTTTTATGCAGGTTCAACTGCAGCTATGGGACATAGCTGACCAGGAGCACTTTTGCAACCTGATTCCTAGCTACATTATGATTCAATATTTGCAGGGGTTGTCTATGACATCACAAGGGGGGTGTTATGCTGTTTTATTTGAAAAAGGGATTGCGGTAAGCAATAGGGAGTTTGGTGAGAAAAGGCGAGAGGAAGGACAGATACTTTATTCTCTCCAAACCTCTACTGAATGTTTCAACACTCTACAACACGTTCTCTTGTATACATCAATTCTTTCAAAGAGACAGATAAATGGGTAGAAGGTGTTCAGGAAGAAAGGTGATAATGTAGTCATCATGTTGGTGGTTAACAAGATTGATCCAAACGAAAGGTAAGGTGTAACTACAACTTTTTCTGGAATACCTAGAGATTCATCTCTGTGGGGAGGGTCTACTAAGCTCTATTTACTTGGGAGAAGTTACCAGTGTCAGGGATCAGGAAGTTTATGGGTTCAAGGCTTCTAGGGTTCCTATTCCTAGAGAGGCATCATTATACCTGAGAAGGATCTATTTCTATCCACTAAATCTGGTCAGAAAGGGTCTTATCACTAACTGCTCCCTTACATAATTTCTCATTTGTCCAGACAACTCTCTACAGAAAAGGGGAAAATCCAGAGACTTCAATATAATGTTTATTGAAACCAGTTATAATGTGAAAAATAACTATTCTTTATAATTCCCTGACACTCTTGGCTCTAGCCACCCACCACTGCTTACTCTTTCAGATAACCTTGGCTTGTCCTATCATGGGGTGAGGGTACGGTTCATGTTCCCATTATGCAGTGAAAAGGCCCAGAATCATGTCTTTTTCCTTTTGCCCATCACCATTCTCTCTCCCTCCATCACCGCCTCTCTCTCTCACACACACATGCACATACACACAGAGCTATTCCTGTGCATTGCTTCTGACCTTCCTTCCAGAAGTAATTCATCTCCATTGAAGGAAGAAGAGTGTCCTTTATTCCAGCTTTTTTTCTCGGGTAGGGAGTTACAAGCAGAGAAGGCAAACTTCCCTTGCTGAGTTGATGGCCAGGCCAATTTCTCTCCCTAATATTGAAAAGACAAGGGACTAAGTCAGCCCAAAGTAGTTCCCTGGTTTGCCTTTAGGTGAAAGGGATCGTGAAATCAGAATTCCTATTCTGTCTTCTAGAAGCTGCTCCTGAGAGTTGAGTTTTGACCCCAGCCACCTCTCTATTACTTTTCTTAACACACTTCAGTGGTTGAAATCTAACTGGAGCCCTCTGATGCATTAGGCATCAAAAGTCATTGTTCCTGTTGATAGCTTAGATTGTTTGCCTAATTTGATGAATTTATTGCATTTGGGCCTCCCAGTACCAGTCCTTACCCTCCACCCTCAGGTTTATGGTTTAAATACTCAGCCACTTACTAAGCTCTTGTCTAATTCTGGGGCTTAGAAGTAAAACGAAACACCTAGAAGTGTCAGCATTTCTTCCTTGACTGCATCTCACAGTTATGGGTGGAGTGTTCTTGCAGGGCTCAGGAATCTCACCTTACCTTCACTGATCACTAAGAACTGCATCACTATAGGGGATGCAGTTCTACAGCAGCTGGGATACCTCAAAGGCCAACACACTTCATTCTCCACTGTTTTGTTACCTACACCCTCAATGAACAACTGATCCTTTTGCCTCAGCCTGTCACTGCTTGCACTTTCTCCATGCTATACCTATACTTCCACAATGCAATTGCATCATCTGCTACTCCAACCAACCCTGAACCATTCCAAGTACCACAGAGTGAGAACCAATTTAGGGCAGGAGGGGTTTTGCCTCCTAGGCCCATGGTACCTGGCTGGGACTTTTTACAGTTTACACCTCTTAGATGAGTTAACAATACGGATAGTCTTGGATCTCAACATTCAGCCAATATGCCTTTGGCAAGTAAGAGTTTCTTTCTCATATGGCCACTGGGGGGCAGCAGAGCAATAGGAACAGAGTAAAAGGGAATTTCCATGACATACAGAGACTGCTAAATGAGTTCTGACTCCAGCTCTGCACACAAGGATGTTGCTATATAACAATGGCACCAAGCCTCTAGAAGATGTACCATAGCAGAGCTGGGATGGATTTACAGGAAGAGCCAGAACTTCCTCATAGAGATATAGCACTACTACTGTATTTAGAACTGTTTACCATATTTGAAGACTTATTTACCTTACTTAAAATTTCAGATTTCCAGGCTCCACCTCAGACCAACGAAATCACTCTCCAGGGGAAGGGCCTGGAAATATATATTTAAGCTTCCCAGGATTCTTTCAAGGAAAAATTGGGACTTTCATTATGGGGGAACTTCATCCCATGCCTCATTAGAAAAGTTTCCATTCCGAATTAGAAACGTTTCATTAGGAAAGTTTCTATTCTTTCATTATGGGGGAACTTCATCCCATGCCTCATTAGAAAAGTTTCTATTTTGAACATGCCAATGAAAATGACATAAAGTGTGGCCTGGAATCTCTAACAAAAGATTGTAACTAAAGAACTAAAAACATGGCAGAAGGTTATTTAGGGGCTGGGGTGAAGAAAAGGGGGAAGTCAGCTGTCAGTACTACTCAACCTACAAGTTGGAAATTGGGAACCAATTTCTTACTGTTATCCCTGAAAATAAATGCACCTAAGCCTTTCCCTTAGTTTATGTTCCAGATCAAAGAATCAGGGAAAGGAGAGGACAGAACAATATTAATACTGCCCCCCTCGTCCCCTTCCACAGAGAAATGTCCAAAGCTCACAGAGGAAACGGCAGGTTTCCTCCAGTACTCTCCACCCTATACCATTCCTCAGTTATACTGTAGCTAAGATTCCCCGGCCTCCCTGCTGTTCTGGGCAAATAGAGATAATTGTCAAGTAGGTATAGTGTTACTCTGTTACATCCTTTGGTTCTTATCTTTGAAGGAGCTTTTATTTTTGTCTCAATAGCATTTTACACTCAATGAGTATCATCCAAAGTCACACCAACATTTCTTCAGCATGGTGTTTTACTTTCTGGAGGAGAGAATAGGAGGGAGAGGAGGGAAAACAGGGTCCTACGGGAGTCTCGGAAATGTCTGAGACTATATGAGAGTGTATGCGGCTTCCCTGAGGCCTTCCCAGCTTGTCCTAGAAGATTTCATGTGAAGGGCTGTGGGTTGCAGCTCTCTAGTGCACAGTCCTCTCTTTTTGGCGATGATAATCTGGGGAAAAGAAGAAAGAAAAGGAGGAAATAAGCAGGTTATCTTGAGGCCTGAGCTCCCAACTCATGGGGCCTCTAATAATCAGGACTTCAAGAGTTCCTACCCAGGGCCCTTCCAAGTAAGAAAAAAGAGAGTGACACTTACTGTAGGGAAAGAAGCGGACACGCATGCTGATTTCACGAGCTGTCTTCAGGATCTCAACAGCCTGAAAGGAGCAAAACAGCTTGTACAAATGAAGATATGACCCAGGACAGAATCATAACAGGAGGAAAGTCATTTGCCACTCCAACCTTCTGGGTCACTAACAGCTGCTTCCTTCTGGTACACTTCCTCAGGAGAGATTCTTTCTTACCAAGTTACATACAGATTAGGCCAGTGGTCGGCAAACTCATTAGTCAACAGAGCCAAATATCAACAGTACAACGATTGAAATTTCTTTTGAGAGCCGAAAACCGACTTCTGCACATGGGCCACGAAGTTTCAATCGCACTGTACGTGCGCGCCCGCACGTGGTATTTTGTGGAAGAGCCACACTCAAGGGGCCAAAGAGCCGCATGTGGCTCGTGAGCCGCAGTTTGCCGACCACTGGATTAGGCTAATCCTGTCCAACTTGTCCTACCTGGGATCGCTTCTTGCCTCACCACAGCCCAAGTGCTGTGCTCACCTTGCTATGTTCAATATCTTGGAAATCCACATCATTTACAGCTAGGACTTGGTCCCCTTCCTGAAGTCCTGCTCGATGTGCATCAGAGTCTGGGATCACCTGTTGGTAAGGAGAGAATATGTCTGATTGAGGTGGGATAATTTCAAAGACTGTAAGTGAAATTAAGTGTTATCCAAATGTAAGGTTCTATTGTGTGTGTACGCATGCATGCACATGTGCGTGAAAATGTAGGGAAACAGATGCTTGCCAGGTGGGAAGTTATAAGTGGGAAAGTGGGAAAGAGTTTCCCCATTACGCCCCTTCTCAGAGTCTACTAAATCATCCTTCTCCCAGGCCCTGGGACATCACAGTTCTGCAATCTGATAACGAAGGGAAGTAGCTATCCATATTGCCTACCAGGTACACTCACCTTGGAGATGAAGATGCCTAGCTGGGAGGCCTTTCCTCCTCGGATGTTAAATCCCAACTGCAAGACAAGAGCACAGAATGGGGGCTCAATATTGACAACAAACACAAGAATATCTAGTAGCATCACTATATGATAGCTTGGCTATGTGTCCCTCAGAGAGAAGTCAGAAGTTATGGAAATGGTACGTCAGCTTTTCTGCCCAATGAAGGTAGTATCCTTACCTCCCTACCTGCTTCCCAATCTGTACTCCCAACCACAGCTAACTTCTGGGTCTGGTGTGAACAACTCTAGCCTGGAATAAGACATCATTGTTCCATTAGCTCACCTGAGCTCCAGGAGGCTTCTTTAGTGTGATGATTCGGGGAAGAAACTGGGTCAACTCATTGTTGTAGTCTGGGTGGTATACTCTCTGCAAGACACAGCAACCCCAGAAATCTTACTACCAGTCTTAGATTTTATAACCATCTTCATCTGGAACACAAATGTATCACCCTAAAGCCAGGAAAAGGTAAAGTCATGGACTTAAAGGGAACAGATAACACTGTCCAAATGGGTAGGTGGATAGCTTGGGGAAATGCTAGTAGTCCAGTAGCTCTCCACTTCTTTACTTTGACAGAATGGAAAGCAGGGCTCTGAATTTCAAGAATTCTCTTGTATGAATGGACTCTGGAAGGAGGATTCCATAAGCTTCCAATGGGCCCAGTTGCTCAGAATCCAATTTCTGAGTCCCTTGGCTACAACAAAGGCTAAGAATCATTCTCCATTGAGTTTTCTAACCCTGCTATCCTACTTTTCATATATCATCTCATGCCAATGGGGAAAAATCAGCTATTCAAGAGTACAGATGGTTCCCACCTCATGAGGAGGAATCCATGCTGGGGGATTCTCATAGGCAGGCAGGAAAACCACTGGGTAGTCATCATAAGGAATTCGGCTGTCCATCTCTGGCAAGGCTCTGGAATGGAAGAGTGAATCAAAGCTGACAAAGATGGTTCAAAAGGGACGGTAGTCCAGCAAGTTTCAGAAAACAACTCCAACCTATCTAAGGCTTTCACCTATGGTATCAGCTCACTTCTAGGTGATAGATTGGTGGAAAGAAGAAAACAGATGGAAGAAAACAATGAACTTTGCTGGATATCTAGATACCAAGCAACCTGCTAGGTCCTCTACAGAGATGATGTCCTTTTTCACAACCTGCATAATAAATGTTACTCTCTTCAACCTAGAGAAGAGGCAAGCAGGATGGCATCTACAAAGATCTACTTTCAAAGTCCAAGGGAGTGCTGACTCCAACTATCCACAGGTGTTACACCCATGGCACCAGGTGTTACACCCATGGGGTCAGACGGTACCTAGGTTCAGCAACCTTGGTACTTGAATTCTGGCTAAGAAAGAATTTACAGTTAAGACCCAAACTATAAGAGAACATTTATTTATAAAATCACAAAGATGGAAGAAGTAATTTGTAGACGAGATGGGCTTAGGAAACAAGTTATAGAAGTAAAGGAAGGGCCCTTGGCGCTTGGAAGTGAGGAAGATAATGGTGAGGAGCCTTGGGGGGGGGGCGGTGGTGCAGGGGTAAAGGGAAAGGCGCTGGAGTGCTCCCTGGAGGGAGAGAGCACCCTAAGGGTTGTAAGGGTGGAGCTATTAGGGGAGGTCTAAGGGGAAGATCTCAATAGACTATTTAGCCGTTTTCCAGGTGTGTCCTTTCAAGGTCTAGGTCTCTACTGATTGACTGGCCGGCACCAGAGGTGGGGCGGGGTCATTATCCAATGCAGCTGGTCCTGAGGTCAGCTGTGGCTGCTTTTGTTGCTTATCTGGTCCTGGAGCTGAAATAAAACTGAGGCTTAGATGTTATCTCTAGGGAGGAAAAGTCAGGGGGTCCAAACCACTTGACCATGGATATGCTAGGCCCTAGCAGCTAGGGGAGGAAAGGTCACTCTGGGGCAAGATCCCACCCTACAGTTGTCCTTTTCTAGGCATCCGGGGCTTTCCACCCTGGTGACCTTGGGTACCTGGCCCTTCCTCCTTGCTCTGCTCACGTCTAACTGCCCACCACACAGGGACTGGAGGCACGGCACCGCCCACACTCGCTAGATGTGATCGGTAATTGTGACGGTCCCCATATCAACCCTTCCTTCACCACCTGCCACCTTCAAATCTCCTCCCCGCCTCCTGTCTGAACTCCGCGCATTCTAAGAAGAAACTGCCATGATATCTCACCTGCCAACAGGCCTCAGCCAGCGCAGGTTCCGCTCACCGCCAAACCAGCCTGAGAACCGGAAGCAGATGCTACGCCGGGTCCCCAGGGGCGGGATCGACGTGGGGCGCGCAGGCCCACCCCTTCCTAAAGCGTTTGCGCAAACCGACGTGCGTGCACCTCTGGCCGCTTGTCTGCGTTCCGATTGGCTGGCGTCTCCAGGGCCAATTTGAAACTTGGCGGTTAAATATCCGGTTAGGACAGGGCAGCGGGAAGACCAGAGAAGGTACGTTTAGTTTGGCGAGTGAAGGGGAGACACCTTAGGAACTGCCTTTCCCCGTACCCTGGGCTGTGGGTCTTTGTCGACGCCTCCGCTGGGAGTTTCCATTTTAGAGGACACTTCGCTGTTTTTAGAGTATCGGGCTGCCGGGCCGTCTTGTGGCCAAATCCGAGGGAGATTGACCCTCCAGCGGCTGCGACCCTGCTGAGAGAAGGACCTGCCTCACCTACGCTGAGGTCAGTAATCCATTCCCCACCCCCTGCGGAGGGTCGGGACTAAGGAGGACGCTCTCCCACTGCTGCCAACCCACCGAGATTCATCAGCAAGCCTCTTTTCTTTTTTTCCGTCAGAGACGGTGCTGAGGTAGGATCATGACTGAAGAGGTGAAGGGAATTCCTGTAAGAGTGGCACTACGATGTCGCCCTCTAGTTCCCAAAGAGATTAGCGAGGGCTGTCAGATGTGCCTTTCCTTTGTACCCGGAGAACCACAGGTGCGTAACAGTCCCAGGCCTGCATCGGAACACCTCAGGCCAATGGACAGTGAGGGGTGTGGTCTGACCTTTCATCTTTTTCTTCCTCTTTGTCTCCTGCCTTCTTAGGTGGTGGTTGGTACTGACAAATCCTTCACCTATGACTTTGTGTTTGACCCTTCTACTGAGCAGGAGGAAATCTTCAATACAGCAGTAGCACCACTCATAAAAGACATATTTAAAGGTGAGACTATTTCATTCATCAAATGGTTCTTGAGCATATATTATGGTACTGTGCTTGGATGTTGTAAATACAGGAGTGGATGAAACATGAGTCCTGACTTCAAAAAGTCCCCAGTCTCTGTATCCTTGATACTAGTTTTGTACTGTATTTGCTTTCTGTGGTTCTGCTCATCTTTGATATCTATATATTCCATTAATTTTTAGAGAGTGGGAGGTAGGGAGGGGGAAAGAGAGAGAAAGGGAGAGATATATTTTTGTTTGTCCTGGAACGTTATTAGATTCTAAGCTCTTTGATGGGTGCTGATGATAATTAATGTGCCTACCTACTCGAGGCTCAAGCACTGCAAGACTTGTGAAAGGATTAAAAAAATGAATAATAATACCTTCCAGGCCCTGCAGGACTGCAAAGTTTAGGGATAGTAGAAGTAGATGACTACACACATACTTTTTGATGCATAAAAAATTGTTAAACTTTTTGCACCCATCTTTAAGGAAAAGTATTTTAGGAGTTAAAAATATACAATAGAATCAATCAGTCCTGCTCTAGAAGTAGCAGTGTTTTTATACAAAGTGGATGACACAAACTCTATTTGGGGAATCCAGTGAATTTCACAGCATAGGGAACCTTTGAGATAAGTCTTGAATGATGAGTAGAATTCTTTTACGTAAAGGAGGTTTCCTAAAGTCCCTGAATACTCTGGCCAGTTACTAATCTTTATTGCAGAAGTGAAGCCTTTAGTGTTATTAAAGACCATAGCAGGGCTCTGAAGAAGGGGGCAGTGCCTAGGAGGTATTTAATTATTATTCTAGGACAGTGGTTACTCAGGATTCAAAGCAGAGGGCTATTTAAAAGAAGTAGAACCATGACATACTAGTCCTATAAAGTTGAAAAGGACATTTACATCATCTAATCTAGCTTTCCAAAGAAAAATGCTTTCTAGCAATACCTTTGTAAAGTGAACTTCCATTGTCTATTTAATTTCTTTTTTGTACAGGGAACTCACTGACTCACAGTGTAGTCCTGTTGATTGGTTCTCAGACAACTTTAATTGTATTAGTTTATACTGAGATGAAATTTGCCTCCTGGTAATTTCTACCCAGTGATGTTAGTTTATCTCTCTGGAGTCTACAGAAGCCTTCTTCCAGGCCACAACAATTCACATTTTTTTTTCACTTTTTAAGTGGTGTCATGACTCTGAATACTTGTTTTAAATTTTTAAAAGTGATAATCTCAAACTTATAGAAATGTTGCAAGAATAGCATAAAAAATGTTTTTCCTGAACCATTTGAGATTGGTTGTTGACCTGATACTCCCTGAATACTTTAGTGTATATATGCTACAAACAAGGACTTTCTGCTATATAACTACAATACGACCATCAAAATAATGAAATTAGCATTGTTATAATACTACCATCCAGTCCTCAGACCTCATTCAAGTTTCACCAATTGACTCAATTATGTCCTTTATAGCAGAGGGTCTAGTTCAAATTCACATGTTATATTTATTTGTACTGCCTCTGTAGTCTCCTTCATTCTAAAATTCCTTCATTCTCTTTTTTACTTTCATACTCATGACACTTTTGAAGATCCACAGGCCAGTTATTTTATAAAACATTTCTAATTTTTTGTTTGTCTGATGTTTATTTCTGATTAGATTCAGGTTCTCTTTGAACCCTGTTAGTCAACACACGATTTTGTTTTGTTCCATTACTGTTGATGTTCATTTTGAGATCTCGATGAAGGCTTTAGCAGGGGAGTGCAGCTACTCATGTACCCTTGACCGGAATACGGTCCTCTCCTCTATCTGGGAATGTTCTCTTCAACCAAGCTTGCAGCTTCTGGAGGGATACACATGGATCAGTGAGGAAGGAAGAGGACACCTGCCTACCCATCCAGATCAGCCAAACCAACCGTGGCAATCAATGGTGTGACAGATGTTGCAGCCAGATGGCCCTCACATCCTGATGTTCATTTTGATAATTTGATTAAGGTGTTATCTGCCAGGTTTTTCCACTATAAAGTTAATCTTTTTCTTATTTACATATTTGAAAGACCATCATATGATTGTAATTCTCTTCTCATTAACCATACTTCCTTTCCTTTAGCCATTCCTGAAAAAATATGGTTTCCAAAGCCTTCACTATCTGGGCATCTTCCTCAGAATGTACCTTTACAGTTTAGTAAGAGTACTATACTTCTACTTTCATATTTTTAAGTTGGGAAACTATGAGAATTAAATTATAGTCTTTAGAAGCAATATAATGTAGAAAATGATTCCAATATATATGCGTTTAGTTAACATTGCTCTGCAAAGACAAACTAGTATTTTTCAGTCAGCTCAACAGTACCTTCTTGTACTCTGAACTCTCAATACCACAGAGTGCTTTGTAAAAAGTACTGCAGCTTAGTTTCCCCAGTTATTACTATACTGTAGTATTGCAGAAGATTATGGAATGTTATTCTCTTGACCCATAGTCATGCCATACTATACCATACGAGGTGATACTAGCATTCTACTAGTGAAAATTTCAATTTAACATCTTTTTTTCTTTATTAATTAAGGTATTACATATGTGTCCTTATTCCCCCATTACCCCCCTCCCCCCACCAATCATGCTCTCACCCCCCTGGTGTCCGTGTCCATTGGTTAGGCTGATATGCATGCATACAAGTCCTTTGGTTGATCTCTCCTCCTTACCCCCACCCTCCCCTACCTTCCCTCTGAGGTTTGATGGTCTGATCCATGCTTCACTGTCTCTGGATCTGTTTTTGTTCATCATTTCATGTTGTTCATTATATTCCACAAATGAGTGAGATCATGTGATATATATCTTTCTCTGACTGACTTATTTTGTAATCCTCTCCAGGTCCATCCATGCTGTTGCAAATGGTAGGAGTTCCTTCCTTTCTACAGCAGCATAGTATTCCATTGTGTAGATGTACCACAATTTTTTATCCACTCATCTGCTAATGGGCACTCAGGCTGTTTCCAAATCTTAGCTATGGTAAATTGTGCTGCTATGAGCATAGGGGTGCATATATCCTTTCTGATTGGCGTTTCTAGTTTCTTGGGATAGATTCCTAGAAGTGGGATCACTGGGTCAAATGGGAGTTCCATTTTTAGTTTTTTGAGGACTCCATACTGTTCTCCACAGTGGCTGCACCAGTCTGCATTCCCATCAGCAGTGCACGAGGGTTCCTTTTTCTTTGTATCCTCACCAGCACTTGTCATTTGTTGATTTGTTGATGATAGCCATTCTGACAGGCGTGAGATGGTACCTCATTGTTGTTTTGATTTGCATCTCTCGGATGATTAGTGACTATGAGCATCTATACTAATAATAGAGGAATATGCAAATTGTCCAGGACACCGTCACAGTAATGACCAAACGGCAGGCTGCGTGGGGTGACCGGGCCGGCAGGGAGTTTTGTGAGGGATGACCAAACAACTGAACAGCAGGCTGTGTGGGGCAACCAGGCTGGCAGAGGAGTTAGTGAGGGAGGGATGACCAAACAACTGAACAGCAGGCTGCATGGGGCGTCCAGGCCGTCGGAGGCGGGCAGTTGGGGGCGACCAGGTTGGCAGAGGGGGGCAATTGGAGGTGACCAGGCTGGCAGGAGGGGACAGTAAGGGGCAATCAGGCAGGCAGGCAGGTGAGCGGTTAGGAGCCAGCGGTCCTAGATTGTAAGAGGGATGTCCAAGGGGTCCCGGATTGGAGAGAGTGCAGGCACGGCTGAGGGAACCCCCCGCCCCGTGCACGAATTTTGTGCACAGGGCCTCTAGTGTTTTCATGTGCTTCTTGGCTTTCCTTATGTCCTCTTTTGAAAATTACCTATTTAGGTCTGTTGCCCATTTTCTTATTGGATTGTTTATCTTCCTTTTCTTAAGTTGTATGAGTTCCCTGTAAATGTTGGAGATTAAACCCTTACTAGAAATAATATTGGCAAATGTGTTCTCCCATGCAGTGCACTTTCTTGTTGTTTTGGTGATGGTTTGTTTTGCTATGCAGAAGCTTTTTATTTTGATGTAGTCCATTTGTTTATTTTCTCTTTAGTTTCCATTGCCCTAGGAGCTGTATCTAAGAAGATATTGCTTTGGCATATGTCTGAGATTTTGCTGCCTGTGGATTCCTCTAAGATTTTTATGGTTTCCCATCTTATGTTTAAGTCCTTTATCCATTTTGAGTTTATTTTTGTGTAGGATGTAAGTTGGTGGTCTAGTTTCATTTTTTGCATGTATCTGTTCAATTTTCCCAACACCATTTATTGAAGAGACTGTCTTGACTCCATTGTATGCTCTTGCCTCCTTTGTCAAATATTAATTGAGCATAGTGGTTTGGGTTAATTTCTGGGTTCTCTATTCCATTGGTTTATATGTCTGTTCTTGTGCCAGGACCAGGAAGTTTTGAGAACCGTGGCTTTGTAATACAGCTTGATATCTGGTATTGAGATCCCTCCTACTTTGTTCTTCTTTCTCAGGATTGCTGCAGCTATTCGGGGTCTTTTTTTATTCCAGATGAATTTTTGGAGAGTTCGTTCTAGGTCTGTGAAGTATGCCATTGGTATTTTAATGGGAAGTGCATTGAAATTATAGATTGCTTGGGTAGTATGGACATTTTAATGAGGTTGATTCTACCAATCCATGAACATGGTATGTTCCTCCATCTGTTTATGTCTTCCTCTATCTCTTTTTTCAGTGTCCTGTAGTTTTCCACGTATAGGTCTTTTACCTCCTTAGTTAAGTTTATTCCTAGGTTTCTTAATTTTTTTGGTGTAATGGTAAATGGGATTATATTTAACCCTTTGCACTCGCTTGCTTTTTTCTCGATTCCTTTATTCTAATGCTAACCGTGTCGAGTCACACTCGACATCCGAGTGCAAAAGGTTAATCTCTCATTCTGTAAGTTTACTATTGGTATATAAAAATGCCATAGATTTCTTGGCATTAATTTTGTATCCTGCTACATTGCCAAATTCATTTATTAAATCTAATAATTTTTTGATGGAGTTTTTACAGTTTTCTATGTACAGTATCATGTCATCTGTGAATAATGACAGTTTTACGTCTTCTTTTCCAATTTGGATACCTTTTATTTCTTCTTCTTGTCTAATTGCTATGGCTAGCACTTCCAGTACTATATTGAACAGGAGTGGTGAGAGTGGGCATCCCTGTCTTGTTCCTGTTCTTAGGGGAAATGGTTTTAGTTTTTTCCCATTGAGTATGATGTTGGCTGTAGGTTTGTTGTATAAGGCTTTTATTATGTTGAGGTATGATCCCTCTATTCCCACTTTGCTGAGGGTTTTTATCAAGAAAGGGTGTTGGATTTTGTCAAATGCTTTTTCTGCATCAATTGATAATGACTATGTGGTTTTTAACTCTCAGTTTGTTTATGTGATGTGTCACGTTTATTGATTTGCCAATATTGTACCATCCTTACATCCCCGGGATAAATCCTACTTGGTCATGGTGTATGATCTTTCTGATGTAATGCTGGATCCGATTTGCTAGAATTTTGTTGAGGATTTTGGCATCTATGTTCATGAGGGAATTGGCCTGTAATTCATTTCCTTTGTGTTGTCTTTTATCTGGTTTTGGTATTAGGGTAATGCTGGCTTCATAGAATGAGCTTGGAAGTGTTCCTTCCTCTTGAGTTTTTTGGAATAGTCTGAGGAGAATAGGTTTTAGTTTTTCTTTGAATGTTTGGTAAAACTCCCCTGTGAAGTTGTCTGGCCCCAGGCTTTTGTTTGCTGGAAGCATTTTGATGACTGCTTCCATTTCTTCCATAATTATTGGCCTATTGAGATGTTTAGATTCTTCCTGATTGAGTTTTGGAAGGTTGTATTTTTCTAGGCATATGTGTATTTCCTCGAGGTTCTCTAATTTGTTGGAATGGAGTTGTTCATAGCATTTGTTAACAATCCTTTGCATTTCTGTGGGGTCTGTTGTTATTTCACCTCTTTCATTCTGATTTTGTTTATTTGGGTCCTCTCTCTTTGCTTCTTGGAGAGCCTAGTTAGAGGTTCATCAATCTTGTTAATCTTTTCAAAGAACAAGCTAGTGTTTTCATTGATCTTTTGTGTTGCTTTTTTGGTCTCTATGTCATTTATTTCCACTCTAATCTTTATTATCTCCTTCCTTCTGCTCACTCTGGGCTTTTCTTGTTGCTCTCTTTCTGTTTCTTTAAGTTGTAGAGTTAGATGATTTATTACCATTTTTTCTTGTTTTTTTGAAGGAGGCCTGTAGAGCCATAAACTTCCCTCTCAAGACTGCTTTCACTGTGTCCCATAGATTTTGGATTGTTGTGCTTTCATTGTCATTTGTTTCCAGGATGTTTTTAATTTCTTCTTTGATCTCTTTGGTAACCCAGTCATTGTTTAATAGTATGCTATTTAGCTTCCAAGTGTTTGAATATTTTTTATTGTTTTTATTGTAGTTTATTTCTAATATTATGCTATTGTGGTCAGAGAAGATGCTTGATATGATTTCAATCTTCTTGAATATGGAGACACTTTGCCTGTGACCCAATATTTGGTCTCTCTTTGAAAATGTCCCTTATGCACTTGAGAAGAACATATATTCCGTGGCTTTGTGATGAAATATTCTGAAGATGTCATTTAAGTCCATCTGATCTAGTGAGTCATTTAGGATTGTTGTTTCTTTGCTGTTATTTTTGTCTAGAGGATTTTTCCAGTGATGTCAGTGGTGTATTAAAGTCCCCTACTATGATTGTATTGTTGTCGATCTCTCCCTTGTTATCTTCAAGGACTTTTATTCTGTATTTGGGTGCTCCTGCATTGGATGCGTATATGTTTTCCAGGTTTATATACTCTGTTGTATCGATCCCTAAGTATTATGAAGTGGCCTTCTTTATCTCTTGTTATGGTCTTCACTTTGAGGTCTATTTTGTCAGATATAAGTATTGCTACACCAGCTTTTTTTTTTATTATTTCCATTTGCCTGGAAGATATTTTCATCCCTTCACTTTCAGTCTATGTGAGTCCCTTGTTCTGAGGTGGATCGCTTGTAGACAGCATATATATATGGGTTATGTTTTTTTATCCATTCAGCCACTTGATGTCTTTTGATTGGAGCATTTAGTCCATTTACGTTTAAAGTTATTATTGAAAGGTACTTGTTTGTAGCCATTTTCATTTTTTTGTGCCTGTGTTCCTACTTCCCTTTTTATTCTCTTTACACCAGTCCCTTTAGCATTTCTTGCATTTTTGGGTGATAAACTCCCTTAGCCTTTTTTTGTCTGTGAAGCTCCTTATTTCCCCTTCAATTTTGAATGATAGCCTCGCTGGATAGAGTATTCTTGGATTCAGTCCCTTGCTTTGCATCACTTTGTGTACCTCCTTCCATTTCTTTCTTGCCTGATGCATTTCTGTTGAGAAATTATTTCATAATCTAATGGGACTCCCTTGCATGTAACTTTTTGTCTCTCTCTTGCAGCCCTTAAGATGCTCTCTTTGTCCTGAACATTTGCCGTTGTAATTACGACCTTTATTGGTGTGAGTCTTTTTGGGTTCATCTGTTTGGGACTCTCTGTGCTTGTGTGACTTTTTTCTTCCCCACATCATGGAAGTTTTCTGACATCATTTCTTCAAATAGGTTTCCTAAATCTTGTTCCTCTTCCTGTATTTTGCTTCGTTTCATGTTGTCCCAAAGCTCCCTTAGGCTCTCCTCCTGTCTTTTAATTATTTTCTCCACTTGCAGTTCAGTTTGGGTGTGTTTTGTTTCCCTGTCTTCTAATTCGCTAATTCGGTCTTCCGCTTCTCCTAGTCTACAGTTGAAACTTTCCATGGTGTTCTGTATTGCAGCTATAGCACTCTTTATGTCTTCTTGATTCTTACATACGTTGTTGATTTTTTCATCCATCTGGTTTATGAACTGTATGACCCTTATTCTGAATACTTTTTCTGACATACTGCATGCCTCCATTTCACTTAGCTCCTTTTCTTGCGATTCCTCCTTTTCTTTGTTTTGAGGGTTTCTTTGTCTCCCCATTTTTGCTCTTACTGAAGGGTCCAGGTGTTGAGTTGTGCATGGGCTTGTCATTGGGCAACAGCACCTCCTCAGGCAGTCCCTGCTTCTTGGGCGGTCACAGCAGCAGCTGCTCCTCAATTGGCGATGGCTCCTCTGGTGGGCACTGTTTGTGTGGCTGCTTGCAGCAGTCGTGGCTCCTCTGGCTGGCGGGGGTGGGCTGCTCATGAGGCTGCTGCTCCTCAGATGGGGCCTGGCTGCTTTTGTGGCTGTTGCTCCTTGGACAGGGGTGGGCAGGCTGCTCGCGGGGCTGCTGCTCCTCGGACAGGGGTGGGCTGTGTGGGGCTGCTGCTCCTTGGACGGGGGCAGGCCACATGAGGCTGCTGCTTTTCATATGGGGCTGGGCTGCTCACGGTCTTGCTGCTCTTTGGACGGGGGCAAGATGCCCACATGGTGCTGCTCCTCGGACGGGGGTGGGCTGCTTGCGTAGCTGTTGCTCACATGGTCACAGTTCCCTGGGCTAAAGTGATAGGCCGGCCAGAGCAGAGTGCACTTTGGAACTCACAGGAGCCTGTGGCCAGGGTGGTGGAGTCTCAGTGATGATGGGACCGTGGCCGAGGAAGCAGTTCCTTAGCGGGGCTGTCTGTATAGACCCAGATGGTGTGTGAGGGCACCCTGGGTGGAGGTGAGGCTGGGCTCCCAGTCACAGCAGCTCTCCCCTTCAATATGGCGTGGCCTCTGTGGTAGAGCCATCCCCCCCGGGAGTGTTTGCAACGGTAGCAGAGGCTGCCTTGGTAGGTGAGTCTGATTTGCCTGCCCCCATAGGTCTTGCGGGATCAAACTGTCCCTCACTCACATACACACACACACACACACTCCACACATCCAAATACTCCTCTTTCACTCCCTCACTCACGCTCTCTCTCTCACTGCTGCCATCTTCCTGTCTCTGTAGTTCGGTCTGGAGTGTTACTGACACATTTGTGGATGGAGTCTCCTCTCCGTGTGTCTGGTTATGTGGCCCACTCTCTACCACATTGACCAAACAGGACAAAATGCAATTAGAGAAGACATGACACAAAGGGAACAAAACACGAATGTACTCACGACACCGATAACCCCAATATAAGTGACCACCACAGAAAAGAGAATTAGAGGAGAGAAAAGAGAACACAAATGATATCAAGGAGAGAAAAAATGGTAAGAGAGAAAAGAATAAGAAAAAGGAACAAAGAGGGAATAAACATATATATATATATATATATATATATATATATATATATATATATATATATATATATATACATACTGAGTGGCCAGGTTATTATCTCTGAACGCATAATAATGGTGCATAAATATATATATATACTAGAGGCCCAGTGCATAAATTCGTGCATGGGTGGGGTCTGGCCAGGGGGAGGGGACATGTACGGTTGTCCGGCCTGCCTGCTGGTTGAACTCCTGGTCGGGACAATTTGCATATTAGCCTTTTATTATATAGGACTAGAGGCCTGGTGCATGAAATTCGTGCACGGAGGGGGGTTGTCCCTCAGCCCAGCCTGTACCCTCTCCAATATGGGACCCCTCAAGGGATGTCCGACTGCCCGTTTAGGCCCGATCCCACCGGTGGGATCGGGCCTAAACGGGCAGTCGGACATGCCTCTCACAATCCAGGACTGCTGGCTCCCAACTGCTTGCCTGCCTTCCTGATTGCCCCTAACCGCTTCTGCCTGCCAGCCTGATCACCCCCTAACCACTCTGCTGCCAGCCTGTTTGCCCCCAACTTCCCTCTGCTGGCCTGGTCACCCCTAACTGCCCTCTCCTACAGGGTTGATCACCTCCAACTGCCCTCCCTTGCAGGCCTGGTCCTTCTCAACTGCCCTCCCTTGCAGGCTGGGTGCCTCCCAACTGCCCTCTCCTGCTGGCCATCTTGTGGTGGCCATCTTGTGTCCACATGGGGGCAGGATCTTTGACCACATGGGGGCAGCTATATTGTGTGTTGCAGTGATGATCAATCTGTATATTACTCTTTTATTAGATAGGATAGAGGCCTGGTACAGGGGTGGGGGCCAGCTGGTTTGCCCTGAAGGGTGTCCTGGATCAGGTGGGGGTTCCCTTGGGGCATGGGGCGGCCTGAGCGAGGGGCCTGTGGTGGTTTGCAGGCCGGCCACGCCCCCTGGCAACCCAAGCGGAGGCCCTGGTATCTGGAATTTATTTTCCTTCCACAATTGAAACTTTGTAGCCTGGAGCGGAGCCAAGCCTGGGGCTCCCTCCGAGGCTGGCAGCCATTTGTGTTGGGGTTATAATTGAAACTTTGTTGCCTTAAGCGGGTGGGCCTGGCCAGGGTGTGCAGAAAGCTTTGCTTCCCCTGTTGCCGGCGGCAACCCTGGCCTACTTTCTCAAGTTCCATTCTGCTGCCATTTGTTTGAATTTGTTTACCTTCTATAATTGAAACTTTGTAGCTTGAGTGGAGGCTTAGGCCTGGCAAGGGCAGGCGGAAAGCTTGGCTTCCTCTATTATCTAGGAAACCTTGCTCTCTGTGGCTGTAGCCATCTTGGTTTGGGTTAATTTGCATGCTCGCTCTGATTGGATGGTGGGCGTGGCTTGTGGGTGTGTTGGAGGTATGGTCAATTTGCATATTTGTCTATTATTAGGTAGGATATACACTGAGTGGCCAGATAATTTTGCATTCAGAGATCATAATAATCTGGCCACTCAGTGTGTGTTTGTGTGTGTGTGTGTGTGTGTGTGTGTGTGTGTGTGTGTACATATATACATATATATGGAGAAAACACCACAGAACAAACAGATAAAACAAAAAATGCAAACACCAAAGACCCAGAAAAGAGGGTGGGGGCAGAATCTGTAGAGGCCGAGCTTATATACAGAAAGTAAGGTTAAGGAATTGGATGAATATGGGGAGGACCTTATTCAGTATAGAGGAAATAGAAAGAGGATGAGTAGATAAGAAGAAAGAGAAAGGAAAGGAGAAAAAATACTTAAAAAATAGGTTAAAAAAAAATAAAAAGTAGAATGAAGAAAAAATAATGCGAGAAGAAATAAAAATAAAGAAACGAAAAAAGGAAATACAGAAAAAAAGAGAGATAACAAAATAATAGTAAAACACAATAAAAATGAAAAATTTAAGTGTCATTCTTTTCTGCCAAGTTTTAATGCCCCGTGGGGGCTGGTTTAAGATCCCACAGTTCTGTACTGTCTACCACTTCTCAGTTTCCTGTTAGATTTTTGAAGTTCTAAGTGTTCCACCGCTCCTCTGTTTGTGTCTATATCCACAGCCTTGACCTCCAGCTGGTAGGATCAATCTTTCCACTTAGCCTATCTGCCCACTTTCAATCTTAAATCTCTCAAGCGGCTGTTTCTGACAGGGCTATAGGTGGGGAGGTTTCTGTATGGCTTTCCGGGACTGAACAGCCTCTCTTCACGCCAGTCCCTGAGGGCTCTCAAGGACTATTTAGATTATTTTTTGTATCCTTTGTACCGCTCAGGCTGTAGACTGGGTATGGCTGTATTGGTTGCCTGGAGACTGCAAGGAGGGGCTATCTCTTCAGGAGAAAATGGCTGCTTAGGGCTCACGTGTCAGGTATGTCTCAGTGCCAGACTCCCGGCCACCTCTCCCCAACCTGCTCTTCTCCCGAGCCTCTCCCCAGACTCCACAAGTTCACACCTCAGCCACGGTGTTTGTATTTGAAAGGTCATATGAGCTGGGTTTAGTGAATAAAAGTGAAGACCAAAAAGAGGGGAAAGAGCTGCGCCACTGTGAGTTTATCTCCCCCCAGCATGGCACGGCTTGAGCAGTTGTTCAGGCTGCCCCCTCCAGGCTCAGCCTCTCGTGGCTGTGGGCTTAGATCTAGAATCCCCTGCCGCCAGCAGCCCTGTGAACTTCCTTTCCACAGTCAGATGTTACGCCTGTCCCCAGGGATGTGGCATTGGTGCTGTGCAGCTTCCTTCTGACCCTCTGGACTCAGAGGTCTTGCAATTCTCTCCAGCCCAGATCCCTGATTTTACCATTCTCCAGGCGTCCTCTGCCCTTCCCGGCTGTGAATTGTCTCACCAGCTGTGTCTACTTCACCAATTCGCGGTGGATGTTATTCGATTTAGTTGCTCCTTCTATCTGCTCCGGGACAAGGCTCAGGACATGTCTGCGTATTCCTCCGCCATTTTGTCTCCTCAATTTAACATCTTATGATTTTTCAGTATATTAAGATCTTCATTTATACAAAGAACTTCTTTCAGAAAAAAGCAAAGGGCACATATCCAATTGAATCATACTTAAAAAGATGCCATTTCTATGAGGAGCCTGATAATATGGTCCAGATACAGTCTGAGAGTTCAGATAAGGATTAGATTCTTTCATTGACTGTTAAAAGCAACTTTGCCCTGGCCAGTTTGGCTCGGTGATTAGAGTATCAGGCCTTGCACCAAAGGGTTTCGGGTTCGATTCCTGGTCAAGGGCACGTACCTGGATTGCAGGTTCCTCCCTCCCTCCCACTCTAATAAAAGCAATGGTAAAAATATCCTTAAGTGAGTATTAACAAAATGACGGCTGTTAATCAAATAAATACAAGTTTGAATTCCTTCTATTTATATAGCTTCTAAGACTTTAGTTCCCATAATTTATAATTGCTTGAAGTAGATAGAAAATAAAATTATAAAACTCTGGCTCTTTGACAGTGACTTGGCCATCTTCATGATCTCAGTCATATCTTTAAGTGTTTTACTTCCTATCTTTTAAAGGCTATCAAGAGGGGCACACATTTTGGGTTTGGTATTTTTCTTCTTTGCTTATTTGGAGCAGTGCAAATTCATGACACCCATATAGGTTTTCTCTGTGTCTGCTACTCATGAGTGAGTCCCTTGTCTTAAGAGAGCAGTCTCAATTTTGTAACAAGCAATCACTGAAGGAAGTGGAATATATTGATTGGATGAAAACATTTGAGTATCACCATGCATGTGACTTCTGTTTTGCCAGGATACAATGCAACCATCCTGGCCTATGGACAGACTGGCTCTGGAAAAACCTATTCAATGGGAAGTGCATACACTACAGAGCAAGAGAATGAACCAACAGTTGGGGTCATCCCTAGGGTAATACGACTGCTTTTCAAAGAAATTGATAAGAAGAGTGACTTTGAATTTACTCTGAAAGTGTCATACTTAGAGGTAAATGATTTATCTTTAATTATTCTGAGTTTAAATTTATCTTTGGGTAGAAAAGTAAATCCTGATCAGGTTTTTCCTGGCATGACTCAAATTAATAAATTGCATTTTTAGTAAATTACATTTTTATAAATTGATAGGAAAAACTTACTGGCTCCCTTGGATCTGGTTTCCACCCAGTTCTTTCCTCATTGTCAGAATAGTCTGTTTAATCTGATTGTTAGAAGACTTGGCATTGCCATATAGAAAGATGATAGGAATTCTTTTAATTCCAATTTGGCCTGTAGTATGGATTCCCTATAGAGTCTGCAGAAAAATATTTGATTTCCTTTTACTGTTTTGAGGCTTAAGTGATAATTCTGCTAATTCATGAAGAATGTTACAAAATTTGGGTGACGTATTGAGTTGTATAGGTGATGATAGAGTGTGTTTATTCAAAGATATTTGCTCAGTATCTACTATGTTATAGTCCCTATTCTAGGAACTTGGGCTATATCAGTGACCGAAATAGATAAAAATCCCTGCCCTTGTAGGTGTTTTCATTCTAGTGTATATCAGTATAGATTGACCAGTTATATCTAACCTTCTAACATCAAAAACACTTGTTTAGGGAACTTATGGCTTCTGGTTGGTCCCGTAGCAGTGATAACATATCTTTAAGGAGCAATAATTAAACATATATGATTTAAGCATGCAATTATAAATTGTTTGTGAATTCTTCATTCTGAAGTTGAATTTTAATAGGTATAGGAGGTTTAGAGTTGGAAGATGGGAAGTTAAAAATCATTAAGATTAGCCTTCTTGAATCTTCATTAACCCAGTTGTGGTCAAGGTAATCAAATGAAAAAATAACTTAGGAATGTTAAATAGCAGGAACGACAATACTAGCAGAAAAATATAGTGCTTACTATGTGCTAATACATCCAATAATACATTATTATTATTGTTATATGTTAATACTAGTAAACAAATATAGTACTTACTATTTAAACACTGTTGTATATACTTAAAAGTTCTGGTTGTTGAAATATCGGTTGTCACTTCTCCCTTTTGCTTCCCACTTCCACCCTCCACTAAGGGCACGTTACTTACAGTATAACAAAATGGGTGAAGGTGACACTGTTATGACACCATCAAAGAATTGAATTTGGGCACTCATGTTACTTTTTGTTATGTCTGCTATTTCTAAGAGACTGTCTTAAGAGAGCAGTCTCAATTTTGTTATAGTAGTGTGTGGATTCATTCTTACAAGTATCAGATGTTTGTATGTAGGTATAAAGTCCTTTTCTTAATTAAACATAATATGTTTGTGGTAAAAATATTTTAATGCAGAAAGTCACAATGAATTTAAAAATCATCTACGATCCCATCACCCCGAGATTACCACTGTTAACATCTTGTTTTTTACCACTTTATTTTCAACAATAACAGATTTACAATGAAGAAATCTTGGATCTTCTATGCTCATCTCGTGAGAAAGCCTCTCAAATAAATATACGAGAGGATCCTAAGGAAGGCATAAAGGTATGTGTGTTGTTGTTATTGTTATTATTTAAAAACGTTGCTCACTACTAAAATTAACATCCCTTTTATTTACCACTGTGGTTTTAAATGACTACTAACATCTTTCAGATTTTGTGTGGTCCTAATTTCCTTTGTTAATCTAGAATTCCTACATGGGATCTCTTGTGGGGAGGATGTATTATCACCTTCCTGTTACCTCTTCAAAGAATGCTAATATCAATTAAATATTTATTAACTATTTATAGAGTTCTAAGTCTGGGCTGTCCGGTTCAGTTGCCACTAGCCCCAAATGGCTATTTAAAACTAAATTAACTAAAATTGACTAACATTTAAAATTCAATCCCTTCGTTATACCAGCCACACATCAGGGTTTAATAGTTACATGTGGCTAGTAGCTATAGTATTGGACAGCACAGATACAGAACGTATCCATGGTCAGAAAATTCTGTTGGACAACACTAGAATAGACATTGTGCTAGGGTCTGGGATAATATTTAAAAATTAAAAAGTTAGTAAACTTTTTCAAATTCATAAGTACCTTAGGAAAAAAGCAATTACTTATTTGAGAGGTTTTTGTCACATGGTGTAAATGCAGGATGTGGAGATATAGCTGAACAGAAAATTTGAGGCAAGGTTGGGAGTTTTGTATCTGGGAGTGGGCCAAATCCAGAAGCCAGTGTTGAAAACAGGCAGAGCTTGGGTCTAGCACCAATTTGAGTATTCAGGCGTGGGAGACTCTGAGGCTAGAAATAGATGAGAATAGGTAGTATAGACATGGGAAAGGTTGGTAAAATAATAGTTTACCCATCTTTCCTTTCTCTCTTCCCTGCACAGAAAATTGAAGGTTTAGGGTACAGGTGCCTGAGGGGCAGAAGCTTGCGCTTCTGTGTGGTTTTTTTTTCCCTTTTGAGTCCTTAAGCCATTAGCCAAGTGCTAAAGCAAGGCTTAAAGAATCAGACATGTTTGAAAGCCTGATAAGCTTGGAATATAGGGGATAGGTTTGGATAGTGGGGATAAACCTGGACAAAATGCATGTTATCACCAAAAATAATGTTTGGTAGAGAGCTAGCTCTTGATTGGATTCCAAGATATTTTATATGCCCCATGCTAAAACAGGAATTAAATGCCAAGCATTATTTGAGGTGAAATTTGCAATACAAAGATGTGTAGATTTTGGACTCAAATTGGGGCGCGTAAGGACAAGTTTGTAAATACTTTTCAGATGGGATGAATGGACCTTAAGTCAGTAGAGAAAAGAATAAGGGTATTCTTGTAGTAAAGAATAGGTTAAGCAGGAAAGTAGAAAATATACTCCTAGGGGTAATAAGACTAGACCAGTCAGTCTGAATTCAGGGATATGGGTTGGGAAGTAATATGAGATATGTTAGGAGCAGATTAGGAGTCCAGGTTAAAGAATTTACTTTCTATTCCTATGAATACTGTATAAGCTATTTAATACTTCTGAATGAAGGTTTGCTGTTGCTACTTTTACCAATTCTTTATCTTAATGTGTTTATCTCTCCAGCTAAGTTAGCTCCTGGATGTTATCCTCATTATCTAGCACAAGGCTTTGTAGTTTGATAAATTTTTAGGAAACAAGGTTTTTAGGAAGACTAAACAGACATGGATTGAAAAGGAGAAAGATCAGGATGAGAAAAGCCAACTTGGAACACTGCCTTATTTTCCCGGCCTGAGGTAATATGGGCCTGGAGTAGGCAAGTATAAAGGAAAAGGAAGCAATGGGTTCAAAAGAAGGACTAGGGAAAAAGAGAATGACTAGGAGTTGGTGATAGATGAGATATAGAGGAATTGAAGATAAAGCTGAGGTTTTGAGAATACAGATATTAATAGAAATGGAGGAGTGGATAGAATCAGTATTGGTGGGAGGAAGATGAGTTTGATTTATAATTTACTGATTTCAAAGTAAGTAGCAGACAATTATAAACAGAAGACTAGAAATTAGGGTACCAATATAGATTTGGGAGCTATCTATAATAATAAAAGCATAATATGCTAATTAGACTGGACGTCCTTCTGGACAAAGCCGGGGCTGCAAGGGAATCCTGGGTCCTGGGTGCCTGCCAGCGGCCAGAGGGAAGCCCAGGTCCAGGTGCCAGAAGGAAGCCGGTGCTGGCAGCCGGGGGAAGGAAGGCCTACTCTTGCACAAATTTCGTGCATCAGGCCTCTAGTATATATATAAAAGCCAAACAATGGAACAACCAGTTGCTATGATACGCACTGTGGTGGCCAACCGGCCCTATCCAGGCCCCGATCACCCACCCCCAACCTTCTGCGGCCCCTCCCCACGGCCATCCCCAATTGACCCCCCTCACCCCCATTGGGGGCAGGGCTAGCTGACCAACCTCCTGCAGCCCCTCCCCTGCACCAGCCCAGCCCCAATCAGCCCCCATTGGGGACCCCACCCGTGCATGAATTCTTGCACCAGGCCTCTAGTGGGGTAATAAAATCATAGCATATTGGGGGTAGCAGGGACTTATAGTACCAAGGCTAGGCCCCTGTTTTCCTGGCTTCCTAATCCAGTGAAACCTATGCCATGTATAGGTTTAAAACAGATCAGAGGTGCCCTGACCAGTTTGGCTCAGTGGATAGAGCATTGGCCTGCAGACTGAAGGGTCCCAGGTTCGATTCCCAGTCAGGGCACATGCTTGTGTTGTGGGTTCGATCCCCAGTAGGGGGTGTGCAGGAGGCAGCCAATCAGTGATTCACTCTCATCATTGATGTTTCTATCTCCTTCTCTCTTCCTCTCTGAAATCAATAAAAAAATATATTTTAAAACAACACAAAAAACAACAACAAAACAGATCAGAGGTATAAGGAGGAGCCTAGAGTTACATAGAATAGAAAGTAGCAAAGAGAAATATTATTGTTGTTCGCCCTTGCTGTCCTTCGGGCCAAAGCTTACATTCACTTGGGGCTCCCTGAAAGGTATCTTATCCATTGCTACCCTAAAATCTAGAGATCTTTTCTAGCTCTAGTATTGGCTGGCACCTTTGTTTTGGAAGCCCCTAGTGGAGATTGGAGACCTTGGTTTGCAGGGATCACAATGATCAGAGTTGCTAGATAAAATCATGACTATTCCATTTATTAAGATTGTACTGGAACATCAAGACATTTTTTAAACCACCAATTCTTATATTTCTGATGAAGTATTTAAGTATGAATCATAAGGGAATTTTTTTCCTTCTCTGAATTAGATTGTGGGACTCACTGAGAAGAATGTTTTAGTTGCCCAGGATACTGTTTCCTGTTTGGAACAGGGCAACAACTGTAGGACTGTGGCCTCCACAGCTATGAACTCCCAGTCATCCCGATCTCATGCCATCTTTACAATCTCCATAGAGCAAAGAAAGAAAAGTGACAAGTAAGTTACAATTTAAAGAGTCAAGATTTTTAATGTTCTACTGAAGTTGAATATTAGGTTGCTTCTTTAATTGATTTGACAAATATCTGACATCAATACTCTGAGCACTAGTAACCTTTGGGGCCATTTTGACTGACTTAAAAGAAAAGAAGAGCTGCCGAAACCGGTTTGGCTCAGTGGATAGAGCGTCGGCCTGCGGACTCAAGGGTCCCGGGTTCGATTCCGGTCAAGGGCATGTACCTTGGTTGCGGGCACATCCCCAGTAGGGGGTGTGCAAGAGGCAGCTGATCGATGTTTCTCTCTCATCGATGTTTCTGACTCTCTATCCCTCTCTCTTCCTCTCTGTAAAAAATCAATAAAATATATTAAAAAAAAAAAAAAAAGAAAAGAAGAGCTGGCAATTCAACTTTGATACTCAGTTATCCTTAAGCTTGTGTACTATTCTCACTTGTGTCTTCCTGTCATTATCACAGGAGTAGCAGCTTTCGCTCCAAGCTGCATCTTGTAGACCTTGCTGGATCAGAAAGACAAAAGAAAACCAAGGCCGAAGGGGATCGTTTAAAAGAGGGTGAGAATAATTAAGGCCACAGTTGTAGATAAAAACTTCTAGTCCTGCTATTGGTATTGTTGGTGTTTTGACTGAATAGGTCACAATATAATAGTACCTACAATTCAAGCTTGAGACTGATTTCAGAAATAGTTAAAAATTGTTTCTTTCCCTTGCAATCATTTTCTAATTTAAGTATGAGATTTGGATCTGGCCCTTGGTTTGATTTTATCTGGTCCAGGCAATTTTTTTTATTGTTTTGTTTTGTTTTGTCCCCAACTACTTATTAAAATCAATATCCTCAACTATTTACTATTCTTCCCAGATGTTGTCACATAAACTTCATCAGCTTGGCTTCATTTAAGTTGTTGGATATACATGGTGAAACTTCTAAGGCTAGGACAACCATGGTGTTTGCTGTTAGAAACCTTCATCTAGCATGGTAATCTGCATGCTGTGGGAATAGTCTTTTAATCAATTATTAATCTACCTAACGAAAATTAACCAGCTCCTGTTTCTCAGCTTTGTGCTTAAGGATCTCATGAAAGATTTCATCAAATGCCTTGCTAACTATGTCTACCATATTTCTCATAGCCACCAACTTAGTAACAATACAAAAAAGAAATAAGGATTAGCTTAAACTGACTTCTTAGTGAATTCAAGTTGGCTTCTAGTGCTCATTCTTCTGTTTCTATGTTACTGCAAGTAACCCTACCTTATAATAGAGAAACATGCAAATTGACCGCACCTCCGCTACGCCCACAGCCAATCAGAGCGAACAAGATGGCGGTTAGTTTGCATATACGGGTGCTGAGCGGCCTGGGTCCAGGAAACATCCTCCGGACCCAGGCCGCTCCTAGCCTGTAGGCCTGTGCTTAGGTCCTGAGCGGCAGGGGTCCCAGAACGCCCCCTGGCCACTCAGAGCCTATGGGTGTAGGCGTCGCGCGGGGATGTTCCGCCCCGCCCCCAGCAGCTTGCAAAGGCTCCTGCACAAAGTGGCGGTTTGGGGCCACGCCCCCAGCCCGGCGCCCAGGACCGGGGGCTGCCGCTGGCCTCTGGGGTGTGCCAAGACCCTGGTGGCCACTGCTGTGTGCTGCCCGGGGTCCCTGCAAAGCCCCGAGCCTGGGCGCCTGGCTGGGGGCGTGGCCCCAAACCGCCACTTTGTGCAGGAGCCTTTGCAAGCGGTTTGGGGCCACGCCCCCAGCCAGGTGCCCAGGACCGGGGGCTGCCGCTGGCCTCTGGGGTGTGCCGAGACCCTGGCGGCCACTGCTGTGTGCTGCCCGGGGTCCCTGCAAGGCCCGAGCCTGAGCGCCTGGCTGGGGGCGTGGCCCCAAACCTCTGCTTTGTGCAGGAGCCTTTGCAAGCGGTTTGGGGCCACGCCCCCAGCCAGGCGCCCAGGACCAGGGACTGCTGCTGGCCTCCTGGGTTTGCCCAGACCCTGGCAGCCACCACTGCGTGCTGCCCAGGGTTCCTGCAAGCCTCGAGCTGGGGCCCATGGTGGAGCTGGCTGCTGGCCTTGGGGTGTTTGGAGACGGGGATGTTCCTGCCCCGCCCCAGAGGCTTTCCAAGCTCCAGCACCAAGTGGCAGATTGTGTCCATGCCCCCAGCCTAGCGCCCTCCACAGGGGGATGGCTGCTGGCCTCTGGGGTGTGCGGAGACCCCAGCAGCCACCACCGGGTGGCAGGGACACGCCCCTAGCCCAGTGGACACAATCCAGGGGCTGCATGAGCTGCAGAGGATACACCTTTTTAAAAAAAATTTTTATTGATTTTTTTTTTTTACAGAGAACAGGGGAGAGGGATAGACAGTCAGAAATATCAATAAGAGAGAAACATCCATTAGCTGCCTCCTGCACACTCCCCACTGGGGATATGCCTCCAACCAAGGTACATGCCCTTAACAGGAATCAAACCTGGGACCCTTCAGTCTGCAGGCCCACGGTCTATCCACTGAGCCAAACCATTTTGAGAGTAAATATCTTTTCTGACAACTCATTGGCTAAGCTCCCTGTAGGCCACCAATTGCAGTGTTCTTGGTAATTTGGGTTATAAGAATCCAAGAAAGTAATCTAGAGTTTTTCCACCACACTCTTGAAGGAAAAAATGAAGGTCCCTTGAGGGGTCCCAGATTGGAGAGACTGCAGGCTGGGCTGAGGGACAACACCCCCGGCTACCCCCCCTCCCTAGTCCATTTATAATCTAGAATATATATCAAATATACTGGTCTGTAATTTATGGAATTAACTTTTACCTCTTTTTTGTTAATGTTGAAATTATATCTGCCCAATCTTCTTGAACATCTTTTCTTCATGATTTCTCAAAGGTCTTTGATATAGCTTCAGCACTCTCATTTGAATTACTCTTAGTTTCCTTGGCAAGAGTTCATCTGGTCCAAGATGTTTGAACTTTCATTAAAGTAGTTGAGGTCTCACTACCTCTTTACTCATATTGGGCTTCAGTTCTCCTGGAACTGAGAAGGCAGAAGCAAAAGTAGTAATTGAGGTATTTTACCTCTTGGTCATTTATCAGTATTACTAGAGGCCTGGTATATGAATTCTTGCACAGGTGGGATCCCTCTAGGTGGCCTGAAGAGATCAGGCCCCAGCTCTCGCCCCCAGCCTTGCAGCGCCACCTGGCACCCCACCTTGGCGTGGCGCCACCCCCTCACCTGCTCCACCATCCCGCCTGTGGGGCAATCAATTGGGGCCGGGACCCCACCCAACTCCCTCAGCACCTGGGAGCCAGGTGGTGGCCCTGCCCCCCGCCACCGCCGCTGGTCACCGTCTACACGTCAATCAGCAGGGCAAACGGGCCCCCGCTCACACCCGCCTTGGCCTGGCACCGCCTGCTCACCTGCTCCACCATTCCACCACAGTCCCATTCTGGTTGGGGCCCGTCTGGGCCAGCAGCGCCTCCACTGACACCCACTGCCAGTGCCACATTGCCAATGCCCGCCATGTTCCACGCCACCCACTGGTGGTCAGCGCACACCATAGTGAGGGGTCAAACTCCCGGTCTCGCAGTCAAACGACCGCATGAGGGAACATATGCACATTAGGCTTTTATTATATAGGATACTGCTGGCAAAGGGCAGAGACCTATTTCTTCCTCATTCAATTTTTTGTTCTAAATGTATTCAAAAGTGCCCTTTTTGTTCTATGTTTGCACTTTGCAATTTAACCTTTTTCTTTAAAGGTTCTTGTGCCCCCTTTATCTTTTTTTCAGGTGTACAGTTCTGAGTTATTTTTTAATGGTTTTATTGAGATATAATTCACATAACATAAAATTCACCTATTTAAACTATACACTTTAGTGGATTTTAGCATATTCACAGAGTTGTGCAGCCACCACCCCAATCTAATTTTAGAATATTTTCTTCATTTCCAAAAAGAAACTCAGTACCCATTTGCAGTCACTCCCCATTCTTCCACCTTCTCTAGTCCTAGGCAACCACTAAACTATATTTCATCCTATCTAATAAAAGAGTAATATGCAAATTAACCATCACCCCATCACGCCCACAAGCCAATCAGGAACAAGTATGCAAATTAACCCAACCAAGATGGCTGCGGCCACGGAGAGAGCAGGAGGGAGGCTTGGGTTTCCTCGGCAATGGAGGAAGCCAAACTTTCCGCACACCCTGGCCGGCCCAGGCCTCCGATTAAGGATACAAAGTTTCAATTTTAGAAGATAAATAAATCTCTACAAAAATGGCAGCAGCCACGGAGCTGGAGAGAGCAGGAGGCTAGGGTTGCCCCTGGCGATGGAGGAAGCCAAGCTTCTGCAGCCCTGGACTGCTTTGGCCTCCAGTTAAGGCTACAAAGTTTCTTTTATTTTATTTTATTTATATAACTTTTTTTCTTTTATTTTTTTTTATTGTTTAAAGTATTACATATATTAGTACATATATCTACTTTTTTTCCCCCATTGAACTTCCCCCAGCCTCCCCTAATCCCTGTTGCATGCCCTCATCGCACCCCCCCCCAGTGTCTTGTGTCCATTGGTGTGCTTATATGCATGCATACAAGTCCTTTGGTTGATCTCATTCCCTCCTTCCCCAACACTCCCCAGCCTTCCCGCTGTAATTTGACAGTCTGTTGGGTGTTTTACTGCCTCTGTATCTATCCCTTTATTCATCAGGTTATAATATTGTTTATTTTCCATAAATGAGTGAGATCATGTATTTTTCTTTCATTGCCTGGCTTATTTCACTTAACATAATGCTCTCCAGGTCCATCCATGCTGCTTCAAATGGTAAGAATTCCTTCTTTTTTATAGCAGGGTAGTATTCCATTGTGTAGATGTACTATAGTTTTCTAATCCACTCATCTGCTGATGGGCATTTAGGCTGTTTCCAAACCTTAGCTATGGTGAATTGTGCTGCTATGAACATAGGGGTGCATATATCCTTTCTGATTGGTGTTTCTAGTTTCTTAGGATATATTCCTAGAATTGGGATTACTGGATCAGATGGGAGTTCCATGTTTAGTTTTTTGAGGAAACGCCATACTGTTCTTCACAGTGGCTGCACCAGTCTGCATTCCCACCAGCAGTGCACGAGGGTTCCTTTTTCTCCACATCCTTGCAAACACTTGTCGTTTGTTAATTTGTTGATGATTGCCATTCTGACAGGTGTGAGATGGTACCACATTGTTGTTTTGATTTGCATCTCTCGGATAATTAGTGACTTTGAGCATGTTTTTATGTGTCTTTTGGCCTTCCTTCTGTCTTCTTTTGAACAGATTCTATTTAGGTCCGTCACCCACTTTTTTATTGGATCATTTATCTTCCTATTATTAAGTTGTATAAGTTGCCTGTAGATGTGGAGATTAAACCTTTATCAGTGATAATATTTGCAAATATGTTATTCCATACAGTGGGCTTTGTTGTTGTTTTGTTGATGGTTTCTTTTGCTGTACAAAAGCTTTTTATTTTGATGTGGTCCCATTTGTTTATTTTCTCTTTAGTTTCCATTGCCCTAGGATAGTGGTCGGCAAACTGCGGCTCACGAGCCACATGCAGCACTTTGGCCCCTTGATTGTGGCTCTTCCACAAAATATCTGTGCAATTGAAACGTACAGTGCAATTGAAACTTCGTGGCCCATGTGCAGAAGTCGGTTTTCGGCTCTCAAAAGAAATTGCAATCGTTGTACTGTTGATATTTGGTTCTGATGACTAATGAGTTTGACGACCACTGCCCTAGGAACAGTATCGGTGAAGAAATTGCTTAGGCATTTGTCTGAGATTTCTCTGCCTGTGGATTCCTCTAGTATTTTTATGGTTTCCCGTCTTATGTTTAAGTCTTGTATCCATTTTGAGTTTATTTTTGTGTATGGTGTAAGTTGGTGGTCTAGTTTCATTTTTTGCATGTATCTGTCCAATTTTCCCAACACCACTTATTGAACAGACTGTCTTGACTCCATTGTGTGTTCATGCCTCCTTTGTCAAATATTAATTGAGCATAGTGGTTTGGGTCGATATCTGGGTTCTCTATTCTGTTCCATTGGTCTATATGTCTGTTCTTGTGCCAGTACCAGGCTGTTTTGAGAAGAGTGGATTTGTAATAAAGCTTGAAATCTGGTATTGAGATCCCACCTACTTTGTTCTTCTTTTTCAGGATTGCTGTGGCTATTTGGGGTCTTTTTTAATTCCAGATCAATTTTTGCAGAGTTCATTCTAGGTCTGTGAAATATGCCGTTGATATTTTAATGGGGAGTGCATTGAATCTATAGATTGCTTTGGGTAGTATGGACATTTTAATGATGTTGATTCTACCAATCCATGAACATGGTATGTTCTTCCATCTTTTTACGTATTCCACTATCTTTTTTTTCAGTGTCCTCTAGTTTTCCGCGTAGGTCTTTTACCTCCTTTGTTAACTTTATTCCTAGGTATCTTAATTGTCTTGGTGTGATGGTAAATGGGATTGCTTTTTTAGTCTTTTTTTCTGTAGGTTCACTATTGGTTTATACAAATGCCATAGATTTCTTGGCGTTAGTTTTGTATCCTGCTACATTGCGGAATTCATTTATTAAGTCTAATAGTTTTTTGATGGAGTCTTTCAGGTTTTTTATGTACAGTATCATGTCATCTGCAAATTAGGAAAGCTTTACTTCTTCTTTTCCAATTTGGAAGCCTTTTATTTCTTCTTCTTGTCTAATTGCAATGGCTAGTACTTCCAGTACTATGTCGAAAGGAGTGGTGAGAGTGGGTATCCCTGTCTTGTTCCTGTTCTTCGGGGAAATGGTTTTAGCTTTTGCCCATTGAGTATGATGTTAGCTGTGGGTTTATCATATATAGCTTTTATTATGTTGAGGTATGATCCTCCTATTCCCACCTTGTTGAGAGTTTTTATCAAGAAACAGTGTTGGATTTTGTCAAATGCTTTTTCTGCATCAATTGATATGACTATGTGATTTTTGTCTCTCAGTTTATGTGATATATCACGTTTATTGATTTGCAGATATTGTACTATCCTTGCATTACCAGGATAAATCCTACTTGGTCATGGTGTATGATATTTCTGATGTACTGCTGGATCCGATTTGCTAGAATTTTGTTGAGGATTTTGGCATCTATGTTCATGAGGGATAGTGGTCTGTAATTCTCTTTCATTGTGTTGTCTTTATCTGGTTTTGGTATTAGGGTGATGCTGGCTTCATAGAAGGAGCTTGGAAGTGTTCCTTCCTCTTGAATCTTTTGGAATAGTCTCAGGAGGATAGGTTTTAGTTCTTCCTTGAATGTTTGGTTAAACTCCCCTGTGAAGTTGTCTGGCCCCTGGCTTTTGTTTGCTGGAAGCTTTTTGATGACTGCTTCAATTTCTTCCATAGTTATTGGCCTATTGAGAAGTTTAGATTCTTCCTGATTGAGTTTTGAAAGGTTATATTTTTCTAGGAATATGTCCATTTCCTCCAGGTTGTCCAGTTGTTGGAATAGAGTTATTCATAGTAATTTTTAACAATCCTTTGTATTTCAGCAGGGTCTGTTGTTATTTCTCTTCTTTCATTTCTGATTTAGTTTATTTGGGTCCTCTCTTTGCTTCTTGGTGAGCCTGGCTAGAGGTTCATCAATCTTGTTTATCCTTTCAAAGAACCAGCTCTTGGTTTTGTTGATCGTTTGTATTGTTTTTTTGGCCTCAGTGTCGTTTATCTCCGCTCTGATCTTTATTATTTCCTTCCTTCTGCTTACACTGGGCTTTTCTTCTTGCCCTCTTTCTAACTCTTTGAGTTGTAGGGTTAGGTAATTTATTACCATTGTTTCTTGTTTTTTGCAGTAGGCTTGTAGAACTATGAACTTCCCTCTCAAGACTGCTTTCGCTGTGTCCCATAGATTTTGGATTGTTGTGTTTTGATTGTCATTTGTTGCCATGATGTTTTTTATTTCTTCCTTGATCTCTCTGGTAACCTAGTCATTGTTTAATAGCATGCTGTTTAGTCTCCATGTGTTTGATTTTTTGGATTGTTTTTATTGTAGTTGATTTCTAGTTTTATACCACTGTGATCTGAGAAGATGCTTGATATGATTTCTATCTTCTTGAATTTGAAGAGACTTTGCCTATGACCCAAAATATGGTCTTTCTTTGAAAATGACTCATGTGCACTTGAGAAGAATGTATATTCTGTGGCTTTGGTTTGAAATGTTCTGAACATGTCAATTAATTCCATCTGGTCTAGGGAGTCATTTAGGATTGATGTATCTTTGCTGATTTTTTGTTTAGAGGATTTGTCCAATGGTGATAGTGGAGTATTAAAGTCTCCTACTATGACTGTATTGCTGTCAATTTCTCCTTTTATATCCTCCAAGATTATTTTTATGTATTTGGGTGCTCCTGTATTGGGTGCGTATATGTTTACCAGAGTTATTTCTTCTTGTTGGATTGCTCTCTTTAGTATTATGAGGGCAATACTAGTATTATGAAGTGGCCTTCCTTATCTCTTATTATTATGGAGTGGCCTTTAGTATTATGAAGTGGCCTTCCTTATCACTTATTATGTCCTTCACTTTGAGATCTAATTTGTCAGATATAGGTATTGCTACCCCAGCTTTTTTTTCATTTCCATTCGCTTGAAAAACCTTTTTCCATCCCTTCAACCTCAGTCTGTGTGCGTCTTTTTTTCTGAGGTAGGTTTCTTGTAGACAGCAGATATATGGGTCGTGTTTTCTTATCCAATCCGTTACCCTATGTCTTTTTATTGAGGCCTTTAATCCATTTACATTTAAAGTTATTATTGATAGGTACTTATTTGTCGCAATTTTTATTCCTTACCCCTGTGTTCCTTCTTCACTTCCTATTTCTTTTTTTTACCGCCGACCCTTTAGCATGTCCTGCATTGCTGATTTGGTGGTAATAAATTCCCTTGGTCCTTTTTTATCTGTGAAGCTCCTGATTTCACCTTCAGTTTTGATTGATAGCCTTGCTGGGTACAGCATTCTTCGATTCAGACCCTTCCTTTTCATGACTTTGTATATTTCATTCCATTGCCTTCTGGCCTGATGAGTTTCTGTTGAGAAATCCGTCGGTAATCTGATGGGGGTTCCTTTGTATGTAACTTTCTGTCTCTCTCTGGCTGCCTTTTAGATTCTTACTTTGTCGTTGGTGTTTGCCAATCCTATCTAATAAAAGTGTAATATGCAAATTGACCATCACTCCAACACACAAAATGGCTGCCCCCATGTGGTCAAAGAACCTGCTCCCATGTGGACACAAGATGGTCACCAGAAGATGGCCAGCAGGGGAGGGCAGTTGGGAGGGACCAGGCCTGCTAGGGAGGACAGTTGGGGGCATTCAAGCCTGCAGGGGAGGGCAGTTAGGGGTGACCAGGCCTGTAGGGGAAGGCAGTTAGCGGTTACCAGGCCTGCAGGGGAGGGCAGTTAGGGTCAAACAGGCTGGCAGGGGAGGACTTAGGCATCAATCAGGCTGGCAGGAGAGTGGTTAGGGGCTGATCAGGCTGGCATGCAGAAGCGGTTAGGGGCAATCAGGAAGGCAGGCAGGTGAGCAGTTGGGAGGCAGCCGTCCTGGATTTTGAGAGGGATTTCCGACTGCCCGTTTAGGCCCGATCCTACCAAAATTACACTTTAAAAAAAAAGGTAAAATAGTAGTAGTAATAATACTGATTGAAAATACAAATGTAATAATTAAAAAGGTAAAATCAAGTGAGGACAAAAGAAAAAAAATTAGTTTCTTAAGAAAAAGATGAAAAAAAAATTAAAAAATTTTAAAAAACGTGCAGTAGTGAAGGTCATTCACTTCCTCTACTGTTCTGTTTGGCACGCCTATTTCCCAGTCAGGACAGTATTGCAGTTCTCTGCTTTCCACTGATCCTCAGTTTTGTAAGCCACTCCTGATTTTTAAGCAGGCAATGTCTCTTAATTTCTTGTATTCCTTTATTTGTGATTACACAAGAGTCAATTTGTGATTCAACCCCTGGGTGGCAGTGTGTCTGGATTGACCTCTGGGTCTATAAGTCCTCTCTAGCCTATGCTTAGATCCTGCTTTCCCTGTGGCACTCAATACCGGTTTGTGGGAGTGGGTTGCCCCAGAGCTGGTTCTCTGATGGTTATTCCCCCTCTGATCCCCAGGTTCCAGAAAAACAGCTTTCCCCTGCAGTCTCTTAGGGTGTCCCCAATGGAGTGATCCTATGTATTGGGCTTAGTAATCAGAAGCAAGAATTTAAAGAGGAAAAAGCGTAAGTGTGCGAACTCCAGGGCTGTGCGCAATCTTTTTATCCCCCTTGTGTCTAAGCAGCCAGCACACTTTTAAAATTTTTAGGCTATCCTTTTGCGTCAGATGAAAATGAGTTGCTTTTTAGAGATCCCTTCTGTTAGCAGCTCTGAGGACCCCCTTCCACATTCACGGATCACGCCAGCCCCAACAGCCACGGATTTTTCTAGGCGCAGACTTCCCCAGGTCCTCCAGCTCCCACAGTGCGTGCGTTTCTCTGTCCTGCCGGGACCAGAGACATCACCTTATACCAGGCGAAATCTGACCTTTACATGGCAGGGGGGGAAGAGGTCCTCTGAATCCTCGTGTTTGTGCCAATTGGGGACCGGTGTTCTGGGGTTCGCAGCTGTTTGGTGGGTGCCGTAGTCATAGATTTTCAGGCTCTCGATAACATCCACTTTCCCCTTTAAGATGGCGCGGTCTCTGCGTCGGAGCCAGTGGCTCCGGGAGGGACCCTAGCAGCAGTGGGGGCTGCCTGGTCAGGGGAGCCCCATCCAGCAGTTCCCCACCTTCTGCTGTAGTATAGCTGTCCCTTAACTCACCAACAAACACTCCCTGTGCGACCCTCAGCTGTTCTTTCTATCTGCTCCGGGACAAGGCTCAGGACATGTCTGTCTATTCCACCGCCATTTTTTTCTTTACAAAGTTTCAATTATATAAGATAAATAAATCCCAACAGAAATGGCTGCTGCCACCGAGCAAGCAGAAGGCTTGGCTCCGCTCCAGGCTACAAAGTTGCAATTGTAGAAGATAAATAAATCCCAGATACCAGGGTCTCTGCTTGGGTCGCCGGAGGGCATGGCCGGCCTGCAAACCACCACAGGCCCCTTGCCCAGGCCACCCCACGCCCCAAGGGAACCCCACCCTGATCCAGGACACCCTTCAGGGCAAACCAGCTGTCCCCCACCCATGCACCAGGCCTCTATTCTATCTAATAAAAGAGCAATATGCAGATTGACCATCACTCCAGCACACAAGATGGCTGCCCCCATCTGGTCAAAGATCCTGCCCCCATGTGGACACAAGATGGCCACCACCAAAATGGCCAGCAGGGGAGGGCAGTTGGGAGGGAGCAGGCCTGCAAGGGAGGGCAGTTGTGGGCGATCAGGCCAGCAGGGGAGGGCAGTTGGGAGGGACCAGGCCTGCAATGGAGGGAAGTTGGGGGCGATCAGTCCTGCAGGGGAGGGCAGTTAGGTGTGACCAGGCCGGCAGAGGAGGGATGTTGGGGGCAAACAGGCTGGCAGGGGAGCAATTAGCCATCAGTCAGGCTGGTAGGAGAGTGGTTAGGGCGTGATCAGGCTGGCAGGCAGAAGCGGTTAGTGGCAATCAGGAAAGCAGGCAGGCGAGCAGTTGGGAGCCAGCAGTCCTGGATTGTGAGAGGGGTGTCTGACTGCCCTCAAGGGGTCCCAGATTGGAGGGGGTGCAGGCTGGGCTGAGGGACACCGCCCCCCCACCACCGTGCACAAATTTCATTCACCAGGCCTCTAGTATAAATATAATCATGTAAAATGTGGTCTTTTGTGACTGGCTTGTTTTACTTAAGGTTTTTTGTTTTTTAAAGGATTCATCATGTGATAAATTTATTTTTTTTATCAAAATGTAGTTGACATGCAATACAGGGAGGGGCAAAAGGTTACAATTATGTTTATGAAAAATAATACGATAATTAATAAATAATAATACAAGAATAAACTGTTTCACGTGCTTACAACTGTAAACCTTCTTTTTCCCTACCCTGTATTATATTAGTTTTAAGTGTACAACATAGTGATTTGATATTTATATATCTTACAATGTGATCACCATGATAAATCTAGTAACCATCTCTCACCATACAAAGTTATTACAATACTACTGACTGTATTCCCTGTGCTGTATATTACATCTATGAGATCTATTTTATAACTTAGAGGTTTGTACCTTTTTTTCCTTTTTATATTTTTCAACACTCCCTTACCCTTTTCCCCTCTAGCAACCATCAGTTTGTTCTTTGTATTGGTGAATCTTTTTCTGTTTTTTGTGTGTGTTTTTTTAAGATTCCACATACAAGTGAAATCATATGGTAATGTGGTATTTGTCTTTCTCTGTCTCACTTATTTCACTTAGCATAATACCCTCTAGGTTCATCCATGTTGTCACAAATGGCAATATTTTATTCTTTTTATTGCTGAGTAATGTTCCATTGTATATAGACATAGCACATCTCCTTTATCCATTTTTCTATTGATGGACAATTGAGTTGCTTCCACATATTGGCTATTATGTACTGCATTGAACATGGGGGTGCATGTATCTTTTGGATTTCTTCAGGTAAATACTCAGAAGTGGAATTGCTGGGTCATATGATAGTTATATTTTTAATTTTTTGAGGAACCTTTTTGTGGTTTTACCAATTTATTGTCCCACCAAATAGTCATCAAAAACGTTTTGGCAAGGATGTGGAAAAAAGGAAACCCTCGTGCACTGTTAACATAGGTTTTCAAGGATCATCCATGTTGTAGCATGTATTGCTACCTCATTCCCTTTAATTGCTGAATCATATTCCATAATATAGATATACAGCATTTTGCTTGTCCATCAGTTGTATTCAATTAGGCTATTTTGAATGTTTCTCTATGGACATCTGTATATAAGTACTTGTATATACAAATGTTTTAATTTCTCTAATTATATACCTAGGAGTGTAATAGCTAGTAACCGTTTAAATTTCTTTTTAAAAAATTAAGATGCAATTAGTATATATTAAAATACCCTGTTTTAAAGTGTACATTTCAGTGCTTTTTATTGTATTTATAAAGTTGTACTATAGGCCCGGTGCACGAAATTCGTACATGGGGTGGGGGTGGGGGCGGGGGCAGGGTTCCTCAGCCCAGCCTGGACCCTCTCCAATCTGGGACCCCTTGAGGGATGTCTGACTGCCTGTTTAGGCCTGATCCCGGTAGGATCAGGCCTAAACGGGCAGTAGGACAGTCCTCTCACAATCCAGGACTGCTGGCTCCCAACTGCTCACCTGCCTGTCTGCCTTTCTGATTGCCCCTAACCACTTCCTGCCTGCCAGCCTGATCACCCCTAACCACTCCCCTGCCAGCCTGATTGATGCCTAACTGCCCTCCCCTGCCGGCCTGGTCACCCCTAACTGCCCTCTGCTGCAGGTCTGGTCCCCCCCAACTGCCCTCCCCTGCACGCCTGATGGCCCACAACTGCCTTCCCTTGCAGGCCTGGTCCCTCCCAACTGCCCTCCCCTGCTGGCCATCTTGTGTCCACATGGGGGCAGCCATCTTTGACCACATGGGGGCAGCCATCTTGTGTGTTGGAGTGATGGTCAATTTGCATATTACCTTTTTATTAGATAGGATAATAATCATCACAACAAATTTTAGTCTGTTTTTATCACTGATAAAATAAATCCACATGCATTAGCACAGTCACTTCCTATTTTCCCCAATGCCTCCTCCCTCCCAGGCAATGACTAATCCTCTGTCTCTATGGATTTGCCTATTCTGAACATTTCATATAAGCATAATCATGCAATATATGTTCTTTTGTGTCGGGCTTTGTTTGCTTAACAATGTTTTCAAGGTTTGTCCATGGTGTAGCATGTATCAGAACTTCATTCCCTTTATGTATGTATGTATGTATGTATTTAGTTAGTTATATTCAATTTATTGGAGTGACATTGGTTCACCAAACAATATTCTATTACCTGAATACATTAAGTTTTATTTATCCATTCATTTCTTTGCTTGTATTGAATAATGCTGCTATGAGCATTGATGTACAAATTTTTGTGTCAGTGTATGTTTTCATTTCTTTTGGGTATCATTTCTAAGAGTGTAATTGCTGGGCCATAGTAGTAACTTGACGTTTAATTTGTTAAAGAACTGCCAGACTTTTTCACAGCGACTGTACCATTTACATTCTTACCAGCAATAAATATATAAGGATTCTGCCCTGGCCAATGTTGTTCAGTGGTTAGAGTATCGGGCCACACACTGAAGGGTTGAGAGTTTGATTCCTGGTCAAGGGCACGTACCTGGGTTGCAGGTTCCATCCCTGCCCCTGGTCCGGGCACATGAGGCAACCAGTTGCCTCTCTCACACCAATGTTTCTCTCTCTCTCTCCCCCCGCCTCTTCCTCCCCCTCTCCTTCCCCCTCCCTTCCTCCATTCCACTCTAAAAATCAATGGGAAAAATATCCTTGGGTGAAGATTAACAACAACCATATATATGTATATATATGTATGCACACACACACACACACACATACACACATATATATATGGATTCTAATTTTGCCATATTTTTAGTTTTTTTGTGTCTTTTTAAAATTTAATTTTGTTGACACTATTGTAGATGTCCACGATTTTTCTCCCCTTTGCCTACCTACACCCAGCCCCTGACTCCCCCTCCTTTGGACCTCACCACACTATTGTCTGTGTCCATGCACTATGCATATATGTTCTTTAGCTAATCCCTTCACCTTCCTTTATTCAGTCCCCCCGAACCCCCTTCCCCTCTAACATTTGTCAGTCTGTTCCATGTATTCATACCTCTGGTTCTATTTTGTTCATCAGTTTATTTTGTTCATTAGTAGATTCCACATATAAGTGAGATCATATGGTATTTGTCTTTCTGTCTGGCTTATTTTGCTTAGTATAACAATTTCCAGGTCCCTCCATGCTGTCACAAAGGGTAAGAGTTCCTTCTTTTTTACAGCCAGGTAATGTTCCATTGGGTAAATGTACCACTGCTTTTTTATCCACTCGTCTACCTATGAACACTTGGGCTGTTTCTGGATCTGGGCTATTGTAAATAATGCTGCTATGAACACAGGGGTGCATATATTCTATCTGATTGGTGTTTCAGGATTCTTAGGATATATACCCAGAAGTGGGATCACTGGGTCAAAAGGCAGTTCCATTTTTAATTTTTTGAGGAAACTCCATACTGTTTTAACCATGGATGCACCAGTCTGCATTCCCACCAGCAGTGGTTCTCTTTTCTCCACATCCTTGCCAGCACTTCTTTGTTGATTTATCGATAATAAATCAGTTGTGAGGTGATAACCTCATTATTGTTTTCATTTGCATCTGTTAGTGACCTTGCATGATTAGTGACCTTGAGCATTTTTTCATGTCTATTGGTCATCTGTTGTGTCCTCTTTGGAGAATTGTCTATTGAGGTCCTTTGCCTATTTTTATTTTTTTTTTATTTTTTATTTATTTTTTTTTTAAATATATTTTATTGATTTTTTACAGAGAGGAAGGGAGAGGGATAGAAAGTTAGAAACATCGATGAGAGAGAAACATCGATCAGCTGCCTTCTGCACACCCCCTACTGGGGATGTGCCCGCAACCAAGATACATGCCCTTGACCGGAATCGAACCTGGGACCTTTCAATCCGCAGGCTGACGCTCTATCCACTGAGCCAAACCGGATTTGGCCTTTGCCTATTTTTAATTGGATTTATTGTCTTCCTAGTGTTGAGTTGTATAAGTTTTTTATATATATTGGAAATTAACCCCTTATCAGATGTATCATTGGTGAATATGTTCTCCCATTCATTGGGTTCCTTTTTCATTTTGTTGATGATTTCTTTTGCTCTGCAGAAGCTTTTTAGTTTGATGTAGTCCCATTTGTTCATTTTTTCCTGTGTTTCCCTTGCCCTTGGAGACATATCAGCAAAAATATTGCTTTGATGGCCGGCCAGCATTGCTCAGTGGTTGAGCATCGACCTATGGACCAGGAGGTCACCATTCGATTCCTGGTCAGGCCATATGCCTGGGTTATGGGCTTGATCCCCAGGGGGGGTGTGCAGGAGGCAGCCCATCAATGATTCTCTCTCATCATTGATGTTTCTCTCTCTCCCTCTCCCTTCCTCTCTGAAATAAATAAAAATATATTGCTCTGAGATATGTCTGAGATTTTACTGCCTAAGTTTCCTTCTAGGATTTTTATGGTTTTGTGGCTTACATTTAAGTCTATCCATTTTGAGTTTATTCTTGTATATGGTGTAAGTTGGTGGTCATTTTTTTGCATGTATCTGTCCAATTTTCCCAACACCATTTATTGCAGAGACTGTTTTTACTCCATTGTATGCTCTTGCCTCCTTTGTCAAATATTAATTGACCAAAAATAAAGGTGTGGATTGTTTTCTGGGCTCTCTGTTTTGTTCCATTGATTCATATGCCTGTTCTTGTGCCAGTACCAAGGTGTTTTGATTATAGTAGCTCTATAGTATGATGTGATATCTGGTATTGTGATCCCTCCAACTTTATTCTTCGTCAAGAATGCAGAGGTTATTCCGAATCTTTTTGGTTCCATATACATTTTTGGAATATTTATTCTAGATCTTTGAAATATGCCATTGGTATTTTAATAGGGATTGCATTAAATCTACAGGTTGCTTTGGGTAGTATGGACATTTTAATGATGTTAGTTTTTCTAATCCATGAACATGGTATATGTTTCCACTTGTTTGCATCTTTATTTCTTTCTTCAGTATCCTATAGTTTTCCCAGTATAGTTCATTTACCTCCTTGGTTAAGTTTATTCCTAGGTACCTTATTTTTTTGGTTTGCAATAGTAAATAGAATTGTTTCCTTAGTCTTTCTCTCTGAGAGATTATTATTGGTTTATTATTAGTAGTATAAAAATGCCACCAATTTCTGGATATTAATTTTGTATCTTGTTATTTTGCCGAATTCATTTATTAGATCTGGTAGTTTTTGGGTTTTTTTTTTTTTTTTGGTAGATTCTTTAGGGTTTTCTATGGACAATATCATGTTATCTGCAAATTAATGACAGTTTTACTTCTTTCTAATTTGGATGCCTTTTATTTCTTCTTATCTGATTGCTGCGGCTAGGACTGACAGTGCAGTGTTGAATAAGAGTGGTGAAAGGGGACATCTCTGTTCTGTTCCTGATCTTAAGGGAAACACTTTTAGTTTTTGCCCATGATAATTGGTTTTCATATATGACCTATATTATGTTGAGGTATGATCCCACTGTTCCCACCTTGCTGAGAATTTTTATCATAAATAGGTGCTGAATTTTGTCAAATGCTTTTTCTGAGTCTATTGATATGATCATGTGATTTTTACCTTTAATTTTGTTTATGTGATGTATCACATCTATCGAATTGTGAGTGTTGTACCAGCCTTGCATCCCCAGAACAAATTCCACTTGGTCATGGTGTATGATCTTTCTAATGTAATGCTGTATTTGGTTTGCTAATATTTGGTTGAGGATTTTAGCATTTATACTCATCAGGGATATTGGCCTATAATTCTTTCTTTGTAGTGTCTTTATCTGGTTTTGGAATTAGGATAATGCTGGCCTCATAAAAAGAGTCTTGAAGTATTCTGTCCTCTTGGATTTTTTTTTTAATAGTTTGAGGCGGATAGGTATTCTTTGAACGTTGGGTAAAATTCGCCTATGAAGCCATCTAGTCCAGGTCTTTTGTTTGCTGGGAGTTTATTGATTACTGCTTCAGTTACATTAGTTGTTATTGGTATATTCAGCTTTTCTGATTCTTTTTTATTCTGTTTTGGAAGAATGTATGTTTCTAGGAATTTGTCCATTTTACCCAGGTTGTCCAATTTGTTGATATATGGTAGTTTATAGTATTTTTACAATCACTTGTATTTCTGTGATGTCAGCTGTGACTTTGCCTCTTTCATTTCTGATTTTCTTTATTTGGGTCTTCTCTCTTTGTTTCAAGGTTCATCAATCTTGTTTATCTTTCTAAAGAACCAGCTCTTCGTGTTATTGATCTTTTGTATTGTTTTTTTTTTTTTTAGAGTCTATGTCATTTCTGCTCTGATCTTTTTTAAATTTTAATATATTTTTATTGTTTAAAGTATTACATGTAGTAGTACATATATCTCCTTTTTTTCCCCCCTTGACCAGCATCCCCTACCCCCTGTTGCATGCCCTCATCCCACCTCACCAGTGTCTTGTGTCCATTTGTTGTGCTTATATGCATGTATACAGGTCCTTTGGTTGATCTCTTTTCCCCCCTCCCCAACACACCCTGCTTTCTCACTGTAAGCTGACAGTCTGTTCGGTGCTTTACAGCCTCTGTATCTATCTTTATCAGGTTATAATGTTCTTTATTTTCCATAAATGAGTGAGATCATGTGGTATTTTTCTTTCATTGACTGGCTTATTTCACTTATCATAATGTTCTCCAGGTCCATCCATGCTGCTGCAAATGGTAAGAATTCCTTCTTTTTTATAGCATCATAGCATTCCATTGTGTAGATGTACCATAGTTTTCTAATCCACTAATCTGCTGATGGGCATTTGGGCTGTTTCCAAATCTTAACTATGGTGAATTGTTCTGCTATGAACATAGGGGTGCATATATCCTTTCTGATTGGTGTTTCTAGTTTCTTGGGCTATATTCCTAGAAGTGGGATTACTGGGTCAAATGGGAGTTCCATTTTTAGTTTTTTGAGGAAATCCCATACTGTTCTCCATAGTGGCTGCAACAGTCTGCATTCCCACCAGCAGTGCACGAGGGTTCCTTTTTCTCCGCATCCATGCAAACACTTGTCGTTTGTTGATTTGTTGATGATTGCCATTCTGGCAGGTGTGAGATGGTACCACATTGTCATTTTGATTTCCATCTCTCAGATAATTAGTGACTTTGAGCATGTTTTCATATGTCTCTTGGCCTTCCTTCTGTCTTCTTTTGAAAAGATTCTATTTAGGTCCGTTACCCACTTTTTTATTGGATCATTTATCTTCCTTTTATTAAGTTGTACAAATTGCCTGTAAATGTTGGAGATTAAACCTTTATCAGTGATGACATTTACAAATATGTTCTTCCATACAGTGGGCTTTCTTGTTGCTTTGTTGATGGTTTCTTTTGCTGTGCAAAAGGTTTTTATTTTGATGTAGTCCCATTTGTTTATTTTCTCTTTAGTTTCCATTGCCCTAGGAGCGGTATCGGTGAAGAAATTGCTTCGGCATATGTCTAACATTTCTCTGCCTGTGGATTCCTCTAGTATTTTTATGGTTTCCCATCTTATGTTTAAGTCCTTTATCCATTTTGAGTTTAGTTTTGTGTATGGTGTAAGTTGGTGGTCTAGTTTCATTTTTTGCATGTATCTGTCCAATTTTCCCAACACCATTTATCGAACAGAATGTCGTGACTCCATTGTATGTTCATGCCTCCTTTGTCAAATATTAATTGAGCATAGTGGTTTGGGTCGATATCTGGGTTCTCTATTCTATTCCATTGGTCTATATGTCTGTTCTTGTGCTAGTACCAGGCTGTTTTGAGAAGAGTGGCTTTGTAATAAAGCTTGAAGTCTGGGATTGAGATCCCACCTACTTTGTTTTTCTTTCTCAGGATTGCTGTGGCTATTTGGGGTGTTTTTTATTCCAGATGAATTTTTGGAGAGTTCTTTCTAGGTCTGTGAAATATGCCTTTGGCATTTTATTGGGGAGTGCATTGAATCTATAGATTGCTTGTGTAGTATGGACATTTTAATGATGTTGATTCTACCAATCCATGAACATGGTGTGTTCTTCCATCCGTTTACGTCTTCCTCTATCTCTTTTTTCAGTGTCCTCTAGTTTTCCGCATATAGGTCTTTTACCTCCTTTGTTAAGTTTATTCCTAGGTATCTTAATTTTCTTGGTGCGATGGTAAATGGGATTGCTTTTTTAGTCTCTCTTTCTGTAAGTTCACTATTGGTGTATAGAAATGCCATAGATTTATTGGCATTAATTTTGTATCCTGCTACATTGCCGTATTCATTTATTAAGTCTTATAGTTTTCTGATGGATTCTTTCGGGTATTTTATGTAAAATATCATGTCATCTCCAAATAAGGACAGCTTTACTTCTTCTTTTCCAATTTGGAAGCCTTTTATTTCTTCTTCTTGTCTAATTGCAATGGCTAATACTTCCAGTACTGTGTCGAAAGTAGTGGTGAGAGTGGGCAACCCTGTCTTGTTCCTGTTCTTCGGGGAAATGATTTTAGTTTTTTTCCCATTGAGTGTGATGTTGGCTGTGCGTTTATCATATATGGCTTTTATTATGTTGAGGTATGATCCTTCTATTCCCACCTGGTTGAGAGTTTTTATATCAAGAAAGGGTGTTGGATTTTGTCAAATGCTTTTTCTGCATCAGTTGATATTTTTATCAACTCTGTTATTTTTATCTCTCAATTTCTTTATGTGATGTATCACATTTATTGATTTGGGGATATTGTACCAATCTTGCATCCCTGGGATAAATCCTACTTGGTCATGGTGTATGATCTTTCTGATGTACTGCTGGATCCGATTTGCTAGAATTTTGTTGAGGATTTTGGCATCTATGTTCATGAGGGATATTGGCCTGCAATTCTCTTTCATTGTGTTGTCTTTATCTGGTTTTGGTATTAGGGTGATGCTGGCTTCATAGAAGGAGCTTGGAAGTGTTCCTTCCTCTTGAATTTTTCAGAATAGTCTGAGGAGGATAGGTTTTAGTTCTTCCTTGAATGTTTGGTTAAACTCCCCTGTGAAGCCATCTGGCCCCGGGCTTTTGTTTGCTGGAAGCTTTTTAATGACTGCTTCAATTTCTTCCATAGTTATTGGCCTATTGAGATGTTTAGATTCTTCCTGATTGAGTTTTGGAAGCTTTAGTTTTTCTAGGATTATTTCCCTTTCCTCCAGGTTGTCCAGTTTGTTGGAATACAGTTGCTCATAGTATTTTTTAACAATCCTTTGTATTTCTGTGGGGTCTGTTGTTATTTCTCCTCTTTCATTTCTGATTTTGTTTATTTGAGTCTTCTCTCTTTCCTTCTTGGTGAGCCTGGCTAGAGGTTCATCAATCTTGCTTATCCTTTCAAAGAACCAGCTCTTGGTTTTGTTGATCATTTGTATTGTTTTTTTGGCCTCAGTGTCGTTTATCTCCGCTCTGATCTTTATTATTTCCTTCCTTCTGCTTACACTGGGCTTTTCTTCTTGCCCTCTTTCTAACTCTTTGAGTTGTAGGGTTAGGTAATTTATTACCATTGTTTCTTGTTTTTTGCAGTAGGCTTGTAGAACTATGAACCTCCCTCTCAAGACTGCTTTCGCTGTGTCCCATAGATTTTGGATTGTTGTGTTTTCATTGTCGTTTGTAGCCATGATGCTTTTAATTTCTTCCTTGATCTCTCTGGTAACCCAGTCATTGTTTAATATTATGCTGTTTAGTCTCCATGTGTTTGATTTTTTGGATTTTTATTGTAGTTAATTTCCAATTTTATGCCACTGTGATCTGAGAAGATGCTTGATATGATTTCTATCTTCTTGAATTTGAAGAGACTTTGCCTATGACCCAATATATGGTCTATCTTTGAAAATGACCCATGTGCACTTGAGAAGAATGTATATTCTGTAGCTTTGGGGTAAAATGTTCTGAAGATGTCAATTAATTCCATCTGGTCTAGGGAGTCATTTAGGATTGATGTTTCTTTGCTGAATTTTTGTTTAGAGGATTTATCCAATGGTGATAGTGGGGTATTAAAGTCTCCTACTATGATTTTATTGCTGTCATTTTCTCCCTTGATATCCTCTAGGAGCTTTTTTATGTATTCGGATCCTCCTGTATTGGATGCGTATGTTTACCAGATTAATTTCTTCATGTTGGATTACTCCCTTTAGTATCATGAAGTGGCCTTCCTTATCTCTTTTTATGACCTTCACTTTGAGATCTAATTTGTAAGATATAAGTATTGCTACCCCAGCTTTTTTTTCATTTCCATTCGCCTGAAAAACCTTTTCCATTCCTTCACCCTCAGTCTGTGTGTGTCTTTTTTTCTGAGGTGGGTTTCTTGTAGACAGCAGATATATGGGTTGTGTTTTCTTATCCAATCCGTTACCCTATGTCTTTTGATTGGGGCATTTACATTTAAAGTTATTATTGATAGGTAATTATTTGTTGCCATTTTTATTCTTTTTTTTAAAATTTCTTTATTGATTAAGGTGTCACATATTTGTCCTCATCCCCCCATTCCCATCCCACACCCCTCCCCACGGATGCCCCCACCCCCCTGTTGTCCTTAAACATTGGTTAGGCTCATATGCATGCACACAAGTCCTTTGGTTGATCTCTCCCCCCTACCCCACTCTCCCCTACACTCCCTCTGAGGCCCGACAGTCCGATCGATGCCTCTTTGTTTCTGGTTCTGTTCTTGTTCCTCAGTCTATGTTGTTCATCATTTCCCCTAGATGAGTGAGATCATGTGTTACTAGAAATATAAGAACCGAATGTGAGACAAGCAATAATCGTTATGCTGACAGGCAAATGAATCAGTCTGTAATGAGTTTCTTTCTGGACCAACAGTTCTTTTGAGACCCAATTTCAATGTCCACCAGTTCCTTATGTGTACATGTTGGCACTGACTTTTCAGTTCTGGATGGTGAACAAATGGTGGTAATGCTGGTTCGACTCCTCTGGTTTGGTCTCGCCTGGACCCAGGGGCGCTGCCTCACCCGGACTCGGGCACGCGGCCTCACCTGGACCCGGGACCCAGTATCACCCGGACCCCGGGGCGCGTGGCCTCACCCGGACCCAGGGGCGTGCGGCCTCACCTGGACCCAGGGGCGTGGCCTCACCTGGACCCGGGATCCAGCCTCACCCGGACCGAGGGGCGCGTGTCTTCACCCGGACCCAGGGGCGCATGGCCTCACCTGTACCCAGGTGCACGCAGCCTCTCCCGGACCCAGGACACAGCCTCACCCGGATCCAGGGGCACGTGGCCTCGCCTGGACCCAGGGGCGCGCGGCCTCACCCAGACCCGGGATCCAGCTTCACCCGGACCCAGGGGCGCGCGTCCTCACCCAGACCCGGGGGAGTGTGGCCTCACCTGGACCCGGGTCCCAGCCTCACCCGGACCTAGGGGCGCGTGGCCTCTCCTGGACCCAAGGGCACGCAGCCTCATCTGGGCCCAGGACCCAGCCTCACCCGGACCCAGGGCTGCGTGCCTTCTCCTGGACCCAGGGGCGTGGCCTCACCCGGACCCAGGATGCAGCCTCACATGGACCCAGGGGCGCGCGGCCTCACCCGGACCTGGGATCCAGCTTCACCCGGACCCAGGGGCGCGTGGCCTCACCCGGACCCAGGGGCGTGTGGCCTCACCCAGACTTGGGGGCGTGCAGCCTCACCCGGACCCAGGGGCGCATGGCCTCACCCAGACCCAGGGGCACGCGGCCTCACCCTGACCTGGGACCCAGCGGTTCTTTGTCTTCTTGTTCCCAATTCCTGTCAGTTAGTTCCCTCTCAGCAATTCCTTCAGCCATTTTCTCAAAGCTCTGGGGCGGCTGCCGCGGAACTCGCTGGGCGGCGGGCTTGGCGAAGCTCCGGTGTGCCCAGTGCGCAGCGGCGGGCTGGTCCAAGGTCTCTGTGATGATGCTCGGGTCTGCAGCGGTGGCCGGTCGCTGGGCGAGCGCTCCTGGATCTGGGACCCAGCGGGGCCTCGTCTTTCCGATCCCAACTCCCATCAGTCAATTCCTTCTCAGCAATTCCTCCGGCCATTTTCTCAAAGCTCCAGGGCGGCTGCCGTGGAACTCGCTGGGCAGCGGGCTTGGCGAAGCTCCGTTGCGCCCGGTGCACGGCGGCAGGCTGGTCCGAGGTCACTGTGACGATGCTCGGGTCTGCAGCTGCGGCCGGTCACTGGGCATGCGCACCTGGCTGCTTCCGGGGCGCGGAGATTCTCGATGGACTCGGAGGTCAGCAAGCGCAGAGTCTCCCACCCCATTTCCCCCAGGGGTTCGTCTCTCCGTGCTTGGCAGCGAGCGGAGCCATCCCCTCAGCCGGAGACCACTGGGGTAACCGCACCGAGCACGTTCCAGGCCGCCATTTTGTCGCCAGAGCTGTAGATCTTAAAGTGTGATCTTTGGCTCACCGGCATCAGCATCATCCCACGTCCCCCTCTCTTTTATTCTAGTTGTAGAGCATCTGCTCAGCCAGCTCTCCAGTGGTTCTGGATGGTGTCTGTTTTCCAGTTGTAGTTTCAAAATTGTTGTAGGCAACAATCAGGCATCTGCCCTATGCTGCCATCTTGGTCCTCCTCTGTCTCCGCATTTTAGATGCTTCCCTGAGTTGATGTAGTTGCTTTGTGTGTTAGGTGTCCTAGCAGGGCCCAGTAGCTCAGCCTCCCCAGTTTTCTGTGGTGTATCCTCTTGTTGTACTCCTTTGTGGGCTGTGTGTGCAGTCTTGTTGTAGTTAAGCCGTGTTTGTTGTTGGTATCACTGGGGGGAGTTGATCTCCAAGCCAGTTTGCTGTGAGGATCAGCAGTTTCTCCGCTGGGAGAGCTTCTGTGCTCAGCTGGATGGGGCTGAGTCTCAGGGTGGCACAGACAAACTTTGGTTTCCCGTCCGTGCTGCCCTAAGAGGGCCGGTTTCTCCATGTCCAATACAATGGCTGCACGTCTCTGAGAGAAGGCTGCTCTCAAGCCTCGCTTGCTGCCAAACAGACCAGTTTCTCCCCGACCGGAGGTGGATTTCAGTGCAGACCGGAGGTTTTGTTTTTCTCCCAAACGAGAAATCTAGCCACACATCTGCTGCCCTCCCCCTCCGCGTGCTGCAAGCAAGCCAGCTGTGTATTCAGCTGCCCGTCCTTTCCATGCTCATGGATCTCTGCACCTCCACAGCGCCTGAGGCTCAGCGTCCCCTTCTCTTTTTTTCTCTAGTTGTAGGTTTTCCACTCTGCCAGCTTTCCAGTTGTTCTGGATGGTGTGCGCTTTGTTTTCCAGTTGTAGTTTTAAAATTGTTGTGATAGGCAACAATTAGGTGTTTACCTTATGCCACCATCTTGGTTTTTTCTCCCCATTTTTTTTCTTTACCCCTGTGTTCCTTCTTCGCTTCCTATTTCTTTTTTTTACAGCAGACCCTTTAGCATTTCTTGCATTGCTGGTTTGGTGGTAATAAATTTCCTTGGTCCTTTTTTGTCTGTGAAGCTCCTGATTTCACCTTCAGTTTTGATTGATAGCCTTGCTGGGTACAGTATTCTTGGATTCAGACCCTTCCTTTTCATGAGTTTGTATATTTCATTCCATTCCCTTCTGGGCTGGTTTGTTTCTGTTGAGAAATCAGTTGCTCATCTGATGGGGGATCCTTTGTAGGTAACTTTCTTTCTCTCTCTGGCTGCTTTTAAGATTCTTACTTTGTCATTGGTGTTTGCCAATTTAATTATAATGTGCCTTGGCTTCAGTCTTTTGGGGTTCATTTTGCTTGGGACTCTGTGAGCTTCTTGGATTTGTATGGGGTTTTTCTTCCCTATACCAGAGAAGTTTTCTGTCATTATTTTATCTAACAGGTTTTCTATTCCTTGCTCAGTTTCCTCTCCTTCTGGAACCCTTATTATGCGAATGTTGTTTTGTTTCGTGTTGTCCCAAAGTTCCTTAGGCTTTCCTCCTGCTTTTTAATTTTTTTTTCTAGAAGCTGCTCTACTTGGGTATTTTTTCCTACCTTGTCTTCTAGCTCACTGATGCCGTCCTCTGCTTCTTCTAGTCTACTCTTGATGCTTTCTATTGAGTTCCTTACAGCAGCGATGTCATTTTTCATTTCTTCTTGGTTCTTCTGCACTTCCTCTTGGTTCTTCTGCACTTCCTCTTGGTTCTTACTCATATTGTTGAATTTGTCTTCCATTCTTTTCAGTCACCTATGACCATTTCTCTGAATTCTTTCTCTGACAGGTTGGTTGCCTCCATTTTGTTTACTTCCTTTTCTGGTGATGCCTGCTTTTCTTTCATATGCGGGCTGTTTCTTTGTCTCCCCATGATCTCTCTTCTCCAGGTGTCTGGTTATGTAGTTCTCTCTCTCCTTATCCCAGGCGTAATCTGACCTTTCTGTGGTGGAGTGTAGAGCTCTTCTGAATCCGCTGCTCATGCCACTCGGGTACCGATGTTTTCGGGTTTGCAGCTGTTCGGTGGGTGCCGTAGTTGTACATTTTCAGGCTTCCGATAACATCCACTTTCCCCTTCAAGATGGCGCGGTCTCCGCGTCCAAGCTAGTCGCTCCTGGAGAGAACCCAGTAGCAGTGGGGGCTGCCTGGTCAGGGGAGCCCCGTCCAGCAGTTCCCCACAGTCTCCTAGCTGTCCCTCAACTCACCAAGAAACACTCCCCGTGTGACCACACACTCTCCTTTTGTTTTCTCACTCACACATTATCTTGCAGCCTGCCTTCCTGTCGGCAGGCATCTTCCTTTTCTGCTCTGATCTTTCTTATTTCCTTCCTTCTGCTTCCTTTGGGCTTTTCTTGTTGTTCTTTTTCTAGCTCTTTAAGGTGTAGAGTCAGATTGTTTATTTGAGATTTATTTTTTATTTATTTATTTTTGCTTCTTGAGGTTGGCCTGTAACGTTATGAACTTCCCTTTCAGGACTGCTTTTGCTGTGTCCCATAGATTTAGGGTTGTTATTTTATGATGTGTTTAATTATAGCCATCCTAGTAAGTGTGAAGTGGTATCTTATTGTGGTTTTGGTTTGCATTTCCCTGATGGCTAATGATGTTGAACATTGTTTCATGTGCTTATCAGCAATTTGTGTCTCTTCTTTGGAAAAATATTCGTTCAAATCCTTTGCACATTTTTATTTTATTATTCATTTTTTATTTTTGAATTGTTTATTTGGTTATTCATGTTTTGTTTTTGAATTGTTTGTTTTTTTTTATATTCTGGATAATAGTCCCTTATCAGAAATATGGTTTTCAAATGTTTTCTTCCATTTTGGGGGTTGTTTTCTCACTTTATTGATTATGTCCTTTGAATCACACATTTTAAAATTTTGATGAATTTTATTCATGTATTTTTTCCTCTTGCTTGCGCATTTGACATCATATCAAAAAACCATTGCCTAAATCCAAGGTCACAAAGATTTATGACTCTGTTTTCTCCTAAAAGTTTTTTAGTTTTAGATGTTAGATTTAGGTCTTTGCTTCATTTTGAGTTAATTTTTGTACATGGTGTGAAGTGGCACTCCAAATTTCAGACTTTTGCATGTAGATATTCAGTTGTCCCAGCATCACTTGTTGAAAGACTATTCTTTCCCCCTTTGAATTGTCCTGACATCTTTGTCAAGAAGCATTTGCATTCTCAATTCTGTTCCATTGATTTATATGTCTATTATTATGCCAGTATTACACTGTCTTGATTACTGTAGCTTTCTAGTAAGGTTAGAAGTGTGAGTGCTTCAATTTATTTCTTCTTCAAGGTTGTTTTGGCTCTTCTGGGTCCCTTGTATTTCCATATGAATGTTAGGATTAATTTGTCATTTTCTGCAAAGAAGCCTGCTGGGTGTTTCATATGGATTGTATTAATTTGTAGATCAATTTAGGAAGTGTTGCCATCTTTTGATTGCCAAGTATGATCATCTTTTGATCCATGAGCATCATTTTTCTCTCCATGTATTTAGGTCTTGTTTAATATATTTCAATAATATTTTTTTCAGGGTATAAGTTTTATACTTCTTTTGTTAAGTTTATTCCTAAGTATTTTATTCTTTTTAGTGCTGTTATTAACGGAATTGTTTTAATTTTATTTTCAAATTGTTTTTTTGGGGCTTTGCATATTGATCATGTGTTTGCAGCCTTACTGAACTTGTTAGTTTTAATAGGGTTTTTTTTTTTAATGGATTCTTTAGGATTTCTATACATAAAATTATATCATCTGTGAATACAAATAGTTTTACTTTTTCCTTTCTGTGCTGGATGGCTTTATTTCTTTTTCTTACTTAATTGTCGTGGCTCAAACCTCCAGTACAATGTTGAATAGAAGTGGTGAAAGTGGATGTTATTGTGTTGTTTCTGATCTTAGGGGCAAAGCGTTCAGTCTTTTTAAAAATATATATTTTTATTGATTTCAGAGAGAGAGATAGAAACATCAATGATGAGAGAGAATCATTGCTTGGCTACCTACTGGGGATCAAGCCTGCAACCCGGGCATGTACCCTTGACCAGAATCGAACCCACGACCCTTCAGTCTGTAGGCTGACATTCTAACCACAGAAAAACCAGCTAGGTCTAGGCTCAGGTTTTTATTTAATTATCTTTGACCAGCAACTGTCAATAGTTCCGGTAGCTATTTTTTTAAAATTGGGTAATCTGGCTTTTGTGGACAAATGTTGACTTGAAATCTAGTGCACACTGTAGTTCCAGATCTATAGTGCTTAATTTCAAGGCCACCATAGACATTTCTTGGAAATAAATTCAGTGAAGGAGAGTACATTTACTGTTACTGTAGTCTTTTTGTCACTCTCTGTACTAGCATGAGATACATCAGAACTAGTTCATCCCCGCCCCCCCGCCTCAGTTACTCACTAGCTGATTTCTTTTTTTGTTTAAAGTATTACAAATAGTAGTACATAGGTCTCCTTTTTTCCCCATTGACCTCCCCCCTGCCTCCCCTCCCCCCTGGCACATGCCCTCACCCCCCCTGCAGTGTCTGTGTCCATTAGCTATCCTTATATGCATGTCTACAAGTCCTTCGGTTGATCTCTTACCCCCTTTTAACCCTCCCCTGCCTTCCCGCTGTAGTTTGACAATCTTTTCGATGCTTCTTTGTCTCTGTATCTATTTCTGTTCATCAGTTTATGATGTTCGTTATATTCCATAAATGAGTGAGATCATGTGATATTTATCTTTCTCTGACTGGCTTATTTCACTTAGCAATATATTTGAAGAAATAACGGCATTCAGTCTTTTACTATTATGCATTATGTTAGCTGTGGATTTTTCACAGATTCCCCTACCAGGTTGAGGAAATTCCTTTCTATACCTAGTTTGTTGAGTGTTTTTAACATGAATTGGTCAAATGCTTTTTCATCATTTATTGACAGGATCATGTATTTTTGCTCTTATTCTGTCAATATCATATATTGCATTAATTGATTTTTGGATGTTAAACCAAGCTTGTGTTCCTAGAATAAACCTAACTTGTTTTTGTATGTTTTATGACTTTCCTGGACTAATCCTGTAATTACCTGTAGTTTGAGGTCAGAAATATTTGTTCAGTTGCATTAATGATTGTTCTCAGATTTCCTTAAATACCTTGAACCTGTAACTCCTCCAGCATTTGCCTTGGGCTCTATGTATGTGTTGGGGTTTGCCTTCAATGCTCGGGCTCTTTACAACTGTGTCTTCTTACAACTCTCTCTTTTGCTCTACAACTCTGTCTTAGTCTTCACTTCTTGTGCAGACCCTCAAAGTCAGCCAGAGGTACAAGATGAGGGCTTTTTAGATCTTTCCTGACCTTTTTAGGTCTTTCTTGAGCATGTACACAGTTTTTTACATCTCCAGAAATATATTCGTTTTCAGCTAAGCTCTTGTTTAACCATGACTATTAAGTTTGATTTGTCTCATCACCAGATATTGTTCTATGCATGTGTGTACATGTACATATCTATAGCTATATCTATCTATCTATCTATCTATCTATCTATCTATCTATCTATATAAAAGGCTAATATGCTAAGTGTCTGACTGGTCGCTATGACGTGCACTGATCACCAGAGGGCAGACGCTCAATGCAGGAGCTGCCAAGCTGCAGTGACTTGGCAGCCTCAGTTCTTGAGTGACACACCTTGAAACCAGAGAGGAGGGAGTCTGATTCCTTGCGTGGGCATGCGATTCCACCTTCGGCCGTGGGTTATGTTGTTGCTGGGGCACTGTTGGCCCTGAATCTGGTTTACTGCACACTTGCATTTGCGTTCCACACCCTGTATGACAGAAACTTTGCAGAGCGCCCTCTCACATTCCGGGACTCCTCAGGGGATGTTGGAGAGCCGTTTTTGGCCCGATCCCCGCAGGCCAGGCCAAGGGACCCCATCTGCCGGAGGGACGCCACTCACTCTACAGAAGCCTTTTGAGCCGTGGCGCTACCCCAGGTGCAGCTGGCCAGAGAGGGACTGCAGGAGGTTGTCTCCAGGGCGTGTCTGGCCCATCTGTCCAATTCTGCCCTGCCAGCCACCTTCTAATTAATTTCCTTTCAGTGTGCATGAATCCGTGCACTGGGTCACTAGTAGTAATATACATTGAGTGTCCAGATTATTATGATCTCTGAACACATAATAATCTGGCCACTCAGTGTATATATATATATTTATATATACTAGAGGCCCGGTGCATGAAATTGGTGCACGGGGTGGTGTGTACCTCAGCCCAGCCTGCACCTTCTCCAATCTGGGACATCCCTCTCACAATCCAAGACTGCTGGCTCCCAACTGCTTGCCTGCCTGCCTTCCTGATTGCCCCTAACTGCTTCTGCCTGCCAGCCTGATCACCCCTTAACCACTCCCCTGCCAGCCTGATTGATGCCTAACTGCTTCCCTGCCAGCCCGATTGCCCCTAACTGCCCTCCCCTGCCAGCCTGGTCACCCCTAACTGCCCTCCCATGCCAGTCTGGTCCCCCCCCAAATGCCCTCTCCTGCAGGTCTGGTGCCCCCCAACTGCCTTGCCCTGCTGACCCGGTCACCCCTAACTGGCCTCCCCTGCCAGCCTCATCACCCCTAACTGCTCTCCCCTGCTGGTCTGGTCCCCCCGCCAACTGCCCTCCCCTGCAGGGCTGGGTCTCCCCAAACTGTCCTGGCCTGCAGGCCTGATCCCCCCACAAATGCCCTCCCCTGCAGGCCTGGTCACCCCTAACTGCCCTTCCCTGCAGGCCCGCTCACCCCCAACTTCCCTCCTCTGCCAGCCTGGTCACCCCTAACTTCCCTCCCCTGCAGGCTTGATTGCCCCCTACTGCTCTCCCTTGTAGACCTGGTCCCCCCCAACTGCTCTCCCCTGCAGGCCTGGGTCCCCCCCAACTGTTCTTCCCTTCAGGCCCGGTCACCCCCAACGTCCCTCCCCTGCAGGCCTGGTCACCCCCAACTTCCATCTCCTGCAGGCCTGGTCCCCCCAACTGCCCCCACCCTGCATGCTTGATCACCCCCAACTGCCCTCCCTTGCAGGCCTGGTCCCTCCCAACTGCCCTCCCGTGCTGGCCATCTTGTGGCAACCATCTTGTGTCCACATGGGGGCAGCCATCTTGTGTGTTGGAGTGACAGTCGATTTTCATATTACTCTTTTATTAGATGGGATAGATGCCTGGTGCACGGGTGGGGCTAGCTGGTTTGCCCTGAAGGGTGTCCTGGATCAAGGTGAGGGTTCCCTTGGTTCATGGGGCAGCCTGGGCAATGGGCCTGTGGTGGTTTGCAGGCTGGCCACGCCCCCTGGTGACCCAAGCATAGGCCAGGGCTGGCTGGAAGCAGGTATCTGGGATTTATTTATCTTCTATAATTGAAACTTTGTAGCCTTGAGCGGAGTGGAGGGCAAGGCAGGCCAGGGCAGGCAGGAAGCTTGGCTTCCTCCATTGCCAGGGGCAACCCAAGCCTCCGGCTCGCTCCAGCTCTGTGGCCGCTGCCATATTTGTTGGGATTTATTTATCTTCTATAATTGAAACTTTGTAGCATTGAGCAGAGGCCAGGGCCAGCCAGGGCGGATGGGAAGCTTGGCTTCCTCCATTGCCAGAGGCAACCCAAGCCTCCTGCTCACTCCAACTCCGTGGTGGCTGCCATCGTAGTTGGGTTAATTTGCATACTCGCTCTGATTGGCTGGTGGGCGTAGCGGAGTGATGGTCAATTTGCATGTTTCTCTTTTATTAGTGTAGATATTAGAGTCCCGGTGCATGAATTCATGCATGGGTGGGGTCCGGCCAGCCTTGCCAGGGGGAGGGGACAAGGGCGGTTGGCCATCCTGCCTGCTGGTCGAACTCCTAGTTGAGGGGACAATTTGCATATTAGCCTTTTATTATATAGGCTATACACTGAGTGGCCAGATTATTATGCGTTCAGAGATCATAATAATCTGGCCACTCAGTGTATTTGTTATATGCCTTTTAAAGTTTTTGCATTGCTGGATTAGTTTATTGTCTTTTAATTACACAAATAATACATAAATAACTTTTAATGTGAACATTTCCTTACTTAATATATACTTCAGCTTTTACATATCTCCAACTAATGAAAACCAGCATCTGCAGAGCAATTTGTCATCTAAACTTTTCTCTTTATCTTACCATAACCCTTGGTTCACTTGTGAAATAATAGCCCATCTACACACTATTCATTGCTGCTTTCTGTTTAATTTTGTGCTGAGAAATAAGCTGAATCAGGCAGGACTTTCCCATAATTCTTTGTATCTAAGATCTTTTTTTCCAAACAAGGACATGGGTTTCACATCTCAGGTGAACCACTACTCTGGAAAACTCCAATCTATCAACTCTTCCCAAGGTCTATAGTGGCAGGAATCCTCTCAGTATTCTCCGGCATGTTGGTCCAAGTTTTATGCCACTTGGGAACTTTTCTTCACATGTATTAGGTTGAAGTTAAGATATTTTCTGGAGTTTCATCAAAGATATAATTTTATTTTTTGTTGGCTGTACTTTTTGATGTTTTTGGTAGGTTTAATGGAGGAGAACATGAATAAATTTCTAATATAAAAACATAAGCAGCCGAAACCGGTTTGGCTCAGTGGATAGAGCGTCAGCCTGCGGACTGAAAGGTCCCAGGTTCGATTCCGGTCAAGGGCATGTACCTTGGTTGCGGGCACATCCCCAGTAGGGGTTGTGCAAGAGGCAGCTGATTGATGTTTCTCTATCATCGATGTTTCTAACTCTCTATCCCTCTCTCTTCCTCTCTGTAAAAAATCAATAAAATATATTTTAAAAAAAAAACATAAGCAGTACAGATGGAGATAAAATTCCCCTTGATTTACCACCCAATCCAACCACTTTCACCTGCCTTGTGGATAGCATTCAAATTATTTTCTGCATCAAAAATTATTTTAGTGCTATTTCCTTGTTGTTTTTAAAGATAAATACTATCATATTATACATATTGTTTTTCAACTAGTTTTTAGCTTTTAGTAACACATCTGTGAAATATTTTTGTATCAGTACATAAGTCTACCTTTTTTTATAACTGCTATCTATATATATAAAAGGCTAATATGCAACGTGCCCCCTTGGGAGTTCAACCAGGAGTCGGGGAGTTTGATTGCTCGCTATGACGTGTGCTGACCACCAGGGGTGGTGTGAAACAAAGGGAGGCCCCAGCCAGCAGCCGGCATGCCCTGATTGGCCCTGATCACTGGCCAGGCCTAGGGACCCTACCCATGCATGAATTTCGTGCACCAGGCCTCTAGTATAATATAAAATCCACCTTGTTTATTTAACTATTCCTGTTTTAATTAATATTTAGGTTGTCCAGTTTCTGGCTATTGCAAAATGATGCCTCAGTCAGTACGCTTGTACATGATATACACAAAGGAGTATTCTCTAGACCAGCGGTCACCAGCCTTTCAGACCTCATTGGCCACCAGTGGTCTGCGAACCATCAGTTGGTGACTGCTGCTCCAAAGGTTTCCTTAGACCAGCAGTTGCCAACCTTTCGGACTTCAGGGACCACCAGAGGTCCACGGACCACCAGTTGGTGAACACTGCTCTAGGCTATGTACTTAGGAAAGGAATTGCTAGTTTGAAGGGTATACACATTTGAGATTTTAAATACTGCTAAATATTAACCTCCAAAATGTCTGTCCCAGTATTCATACCACATACAATAAATGAGAACTAGAGGCCCAGTGCATGAATTCATGCACAGGTGGGATCTGGCCAGCCCACCCCGATTGGGGCCAATTAGGCTGGGCCGGCCCAGCCAGGGGGAGGGGACGTGGGCGGATGGCCAGCTGACCCAGCCCCCTGGTCGAACTCCTGGTTGAACTCCCAGTCGAGGGGACAATTTGCATATTAGCCTTTTGTTATATAGGATGTTTCCCTGTATTGTTCACAATATTGGACATTATTGACCTTTTTATTTTTGACCGTTTTATTTTTGCCTATCTTGAACATTGACTATTTTTTTTATTGTTTAAAGTATTACATATAGTAGTACATATATCTCCTTTTTTTCCCCCATTGACCTTCCCCCAGCCTCCCCTACCCCTTGGCATGTCCCCATCCCACCCCCACAGTGTCTTGTGTCCATTTGTTGTGCTTATATGCATGCATACAAGTCCTTTGGTTGATCTCTTTCCCCCCCTCCCCAACACTGCCCAGCCTTCCTGCTGTAATTTGACAGTCTGTTCGATGCTTTACTGCTTCTGTATCTATCTTTTTGTTCATCAGGATATAATGTTCTTTATTTTCCATAAATGAGTGAGATCATGTGGTATTTTTCTTTCATTGCCTGGCTTATGTCACTTAACCCTTTGCACTCGCTTGCTTTTTTCTTGATTCCTTTATTCTAATGCTAACTGTGTCGAGTCACACTCGACATCCAAGTGCAAAAGGTTAATATAATGCTCTTCAGATCCATCCAAGCTGCTGCAAATGGTAGGAATTCCTTCTTTTTTATAGCAGCGTAGTATTCCATTGTGTAGATGTACCATAGTTTTCTAATCCACTCATCTGCTGATGGGCATTTGGGCTGTTTCCAAATCTTAGCTATGGTGAATTGTGCTGCTATGAACATAGGGGTGCATATATCCTTTCTGATTGGTGTTTCTAGTTTCCTGGGCTATATTCCTAGAAGTGGGATCACAGGGTTAAATGGGAGTTCCATTTTTAGTTTTTTGAGGAAACTCCATACTGTTCTCCACAGTGGCTGCAACAGTCTGCATTCCCACCAGCAGTGCATGAGGGTTCCATTTTCTCCTCATTCTCGCCACCACTTGTCGTTTGTTGATTTGTTGATGATAGCCATTCTGATAGGTGTGAGATGGTACAGCATTGTCATTTTGATATGCATCTCTCGGATAATTAGTGACTTTGAGCATGTTTTCATATGTCTCTTGGCCTTCCTTCTGTCTACTTTCGAAAAGTTTCTGTTTAGGTCTGTTGCCCAGTTTTTGATTGGGTTATCTTCCTTTTGTTAAGCTGTATGAGTTCCCTGTAAATGTTGGAGATTAAACCCTTATCGGTGATAACATTGGCAAATATGTTCTCCCATGTAGTGGGCTTTCTTATTGTTTTGTTGATGGTTTCTTTAGCTGTGCAAAAGCTTTTTATTTTGATGTAGTCCCATTTGTTTATTTTCTCTTTATTTTCCATTGCCCTAGGAGCAGTATCAGTGAAGAAGTTCCATCGGCATATGTCTGAGATTTCTCTGCCTGTGGATTCCTCTAGTATTTTTATGGTTTCCCATCTTATGTTTAAGTCCTGTATCCATTTTGAGTTTATTTTTGTGTATGGTGTAAATTGGTGGTTTAGCTTCATTTTTTTGCATGTGTCTGTCCAATTTTCCCAACACCATTTATTGAAGAGACTCTCTTGACTCCATTGTATGTTCATGCCTCCTTTGTCAAATATTAATTGAGCATAGTGGTTTGGGTCGATATCTGGGTTCTCTATTCTATTCCATTGGTCTATATGTCTGTTCCTGTGCAAGTACCAGGCTGTTTTGAGAACAGTGGCTTTGTAATACAGCTTGAAATATGGTATTGAGATCCCTCCTACTTTGTTCTTCTTTCTCAGGATTGCTGTGGCTATTCGGGGTCTTTTTTTATTCCAGATGAATTTTTGGAAAGTTCTTTCAAGGTCTGTGAAATATGCCGTTGGTATTTTAATGGGGAGTGCATTGAATCTATAGATTGCTTTGGGTAGTATGGACATTTTAATGATGTTGATTCTACCAATCCATGAACACGGTATGTTCTTCCATCTGTTTACTCCTGGAGTATAGCTGTCCCTCAACTCACTAACAAACACTCCACTTGTGACCACACACTCTCCCTTTGTTCTCTCACTCACGCCCTATCTTACAGTCTGCCTTCCCATCGGCAGCCATCTTCTCCGTCTCCAGAAGGCCTATTATTTTTTAAGGCTTGTATTTCCCCAATTACTTGTGGAATTAAACATCTTCTCATGTCATTGGCCGTTTCTCTTTTCATTTCTGTGAATTGCCTGTTTGTACCATTTGCTTATTTTTTTTCTTTCGGGTTGTATTTTTCTTACTGACTTTAGGATTTGTATATTGCATTGCAACCCCACCACCCAAAGTCAAATCATCATCTGTTACCATATATATGACCTTTACTACTTCCTACCCCTTCTCTCTGGTAACCACCATACAGTTTTCTGTGTCTGTGAATTTTTGTTTGTATGTTTTCTTGTTTGAAAATTGAATATATTTTTTTCTATTTTATTCTGTAATCCTATCTAGAAGTATTAATTTTCAAAATTTGATTTTGTATGTAACCATATTAATAAATTGCTTTCTTAGGTTTTCATTGTCAGTTGTGCTTCTTGGATATTCTAGGTGGATATTAACATTTTTAAATAAACACTTTGGCTCACTGTTTTCCAACATTTATACCTTCTTTTTTTAATTTTTAAAAAATATATTTTTATTGATTTCAGAGATTAGGGGAGAGGGAGAGAGATAGAAACATCAATGATGAAAGAGAATCATTGATTGGCTGCCTCCTGCATGTCCCCTACTGGGGATCAAACCCACAACTCGAGTATGTGCCCTGATGGGAATCGAATCGTGACCTCCTGGTTCATAGGTTGCTGCTCAACCCCTGAGCCACACTGTCCAGGCTTATCTTCTTTTATTATAAAGTTGAATAATACCAATGATAGTAGCAATTATTTTTTTCCTCCTCTAACTGAAATGTTGTGTTTCATCTTTATCTATTGTACATTTCTGGCTGATATCCTTTATCAAGTTAAGGAAGTGACCTTTCATTTCTTGTTTCCTAAGAATTAGATATTTTTAAAATAAGGAATGCATGCTCAGTTTTATCATTGATTGAAAATTAATCATCATGTACTTTTTCTTTTTCTGACCTGTTTATAGAAGGAATTGTAAAAATGCAACATCATTGAATCCCCTCTGATTGACCACGATAAATTATTATTTGTGTATATTCCTAGGTTTCATGTACTAGTTTTCAGTTTAGGACATTTGTATATCTGTTCCTATGAAAGAGTGACCTATAACATTTTTGTATGTTTGCTCTCCTTTTTCTGATTTTGGTTTAAAGGTTTTACCAACTGTATAAAATGAGTTGGGAAGCTTTCATTTTTTTCTATGCTCTAGTACAGTTTATTTAACACTAGAGGCCTGGTGCACGAATTCGTGCATGGTTGGGGTCCCTTGAGGTGGCCTGTGGAGATCGGGTCCCAGGCTTGCAGGCCCAGCTCACGCCCCCAGCCTTGTAGCCTCGCAGCCCCACCTGGCACCCTGCCTTGACCTGGCGCCGCCCCCTCACCTGCTTCACCATCCCGCCTGTGGGATGATCGATCGGGACTGAGCCCCCTGCCACTGCCACTGGTTGCTGTCTATGGAGCGATTAGGCCCGCGCTCGCACTAACCTTGGCTTTTTGCCTCCCGCTCGCCTGCTCTACACCCCGCCACAATCCCACTCTCATCGGGGCCTGCAGTGCCTCCATTGCCACCTACTGCTGGCACCGTGTCGCTGACGCCCACCATGTTCTGTGCCTCCCCCTGGTGGTCAGCACACATCATAGAGAGCGGTCGAACTCCCAGTTGAGGGGACAATTTGCATATTAGGCTTTTATTATATAGGATGGGAATTATCTCTAAAGGTTTCTTGAAGATTTGGTGTGTTTTTTTTATCTTGAGCCAATTTTGTTCATTTATATTTTCTTATAAAATTATTTATTTTGTCTAGATTGTCAAACTTATTGGTATAATATTATATATTGATTTACTTTACATTTTTCATGTCTACAATTATGTCTCTAACTTCATTTGATTATATATAATTTCTATTTTTTTTTCTATCATGTTTGACAGATTTATTGATTAACTCAACTTTTTTTCGCGTTTTTTTTTTTTTACTCTCAATTAATGATTTCCTTCTAGGTAGCTTTATTTTGGTTTGTTCTAGTCTTCTTATTTTCTGAGTTTGAAAGCCTAGTTCTCTTCTTTTTTCTTTTTAAAAGCTTTTCAAGTATATTCAAAAGAGGTCAGGATGGAATAATGAATCCCCCCATGTACTTGTCATGCAGTTTCAACAATGACTAATTTTGACCAAATAGTCTTGCTGCATTTGTATTCTCCCTCTGATATTATTTTGAACCAAATCTCAGACATGTTTATTTCAGTTTGTACCTGAAAAAGGACCTATCCTATATAATTAAGAGGCAATATGCAAATTGACCATCACTCCGTCACAGAGATGGCTGCGCCACAGCTGAGGCCAGGTTCCCATAAAGAGCCTTAATGAGCAATCAGCAGGGACCAAAGGCTACGCCCTCCCCCACCCCTGTGGGGCTTGACAGGGGACCTCAGGCTGCGTCCCCCACCCGTCAGGGCTTGACAGGGGATCTCAGGCCGTGCCCCCACCTGGCAGGGCTTGACAGGGGACCTCAAGGTGCGCTTCCCGTCCTGGTGCTGGGCTAGGGGATCTCAGGCTGCTCCCCCCGCCCCAGCGCCAGACCGGGGGACCTCAGGCTACACCCCCCCACCAGGTGGGGCTTGACAGGGTACTTCAGGCCACGCCCCCCACCCGGCAGGGCTTGACAGGGGTCGTCAGGCCATGCCCCCCACCCGGCAGGGCTTGACAGGGGACCTCAAGGTGCACTTCCTGTCCTGATGCTGGACTAGGGGACCTCAGGCCGCGCCCCCCACCCCAGCACTGGGCCAGGGGACCTGAGGCTGTGCCCCCATGTCTGGCTGGGCTTGACAGGGGACCTCAGGCCGTGCCCCCCACCCAGCGGAGCTTGATGGGGGACCTCAAGGTGCACCCCCAGTGCTGGTTTGGGGGAACTCAGGCTGCGCCCCCGCCCAGTGGGGCTTGACGGGGGACCTGAGGCTGCGCCCCCCGCCCCCCCACACCTGGCAGGGCTTAACGTGGGACCTCAGGCCATGCCCCGCACCCAGCGGTGCTTGACAGGGGATCTCAGGCCATTTCCCCCGCCTGGTGGGGCTTGATGGAGGACCTCAAGGCATGCCCCTCCGCCCCGGTCTGGGCTGGGGAACCTCAGGCCACGCCCCCCGTCCTGGCGCTGGGCCAGGGGACCAGAGGCTAAGCCCCCTGCCCGGCAGGGCTTGACAAGGGTGGGACTGGGCGGGTCTGGATCTAGCCCAATGTGGGGGGGGCGGGTGGCCAGATCTGGGTCTCAACGCGATTTTGAGGTGCATGTGGGTGGGCGGGGACTTGACTCTGGGTCCCGTAGTGAGCCCCAGACTCTGACAGGAGGAAGGTTTTCATATACATTTTACTAGTTTTCTTTCATCTCTGACACTTCTGTTATAGAGAAAGGGCAAATAGCAATATTAAATTATTTCCTCTAATTAATCTCCTTTTAATGTGCACAAATTTCGTGCACTGGGTCACTAGTTTTATTTATTTTTTTTTTATTATTTTTTTTAAAATATATTTTATTGATTTTTTACAGAGAGGAAGAGAGAGGGATAGAGAGTTAGAAACATCGATGAGAGAGAAACATCGATCAGCTGCCTCTTGCACATCCCCTACTGGAGATGTGCCCGCAACCAAGGTACATGCCCTTGACCGGAATCGAACCCGGGACCCTTGAGTCCGCAGGCCGACGCTCTATCCACTGAGCCAAACCGGTTTCGGCTAGTTTTAAATAAATAATCACCTGAAATTAATAATAATGCCTTAATATCATCAAATGTCTAGTCAGTGTTCACATTTCCATTAGTCTTATGATTTTACTTATCTGGATCAGGATCCAAACAAAGTCCATACATTGTTATTAATTGACTAGAGGTCCGATGCACGAAATTCATGCAAGAGTAGGCCTTCCTTTCCCTGGCTGCTGGCACCAGCTTCCCTCTGGCACCCAGATCTCAGGCTTCCCTCACAGTCCCGGCTTTGTCCAGAAGGTTGTCTGGCTTAATTAGCATATTATGCTTTTATTATTATATATAGGTCTTCTATAGGTACCCCCTCCCATCTTTGCTTCAGAGCTTCAATGTATTCATTTATAAGATAGGATTTGCATATATACTCCCCACAGAGATGTGAGGATTAAGTAAACTCATAGACACTGAGTGGCCAGATTATTATGATCTCTGAACGCATAATAATCTGGCCACTCAGTGTGTGTGTGTGTGTGTGTGTGTGTGTGTGTATACATATATATATATATATCAGAAGCCCGGTACATGAATTCATGCATGGGTGGGGTCCGGCCAGCCTGGCCAGGGGGAGGGGACATGGGTGGTTGGCCGGCCTGCCTGCTGGTCGAACTCCTGGTCAAGGGGACAATTTGCATATTAGCCTTTTGTTATATAGGATATACACTGAGTGGCCAGATTTTTATGCATTCAGAGATCATAATAATCTGGCCACTCAGTGTATGTAAGACATATAACATAATTTCTGGTGTATAGTAGCCTCTTTGTAATTCTGTATTCTGTGTTTTTACTTGCTTTGAGTGGTGGTTAATAAGGAATATGTGGACCTTACTGATATTTGTAGATAAATCCAGCTGAACTAAGACCCCCCAGAAGCTTGAGATGGTGGTTGTCAACATTTGAGGTAGACTCTGTGGGTGGAAGAGGCTTATAGGTGTGTGACAAAAACCTTTTTCTTAGCTAACACAGTATTACCAAAGCCAAGCTCTTCCCCACTGTTAGAGGGAATGATTTTATACCTATTGAGAACTAGAAAAGATGCTAGCCCCTCTAGAGTATTTTCAGAGGGTGGATATGGCCCATCAGAAATGTGTTGCGTATTACTGTACATTACTAGGGGTGAAGGAAGGGGGTGTATTCAAGTGTCAGATTTGTTTTGTGAGGCCAAAAGGTTTATGACAAATCACAGTTGAGTCTTAGATCAAGTGGAGCTGCCATTAGCTGAAGGGAAGCTAGTTAGAAAACCAGGCATATGTATATAGGAAGCAGACAGCAGAGAGAAAGATAATGAGTTTGATTTTGGACATGTCAGATTTGGAATGAGTATTGGAAGAGTCCCTAAAGAAAAGGGAAATTCTGAGCTTGAGCTTAGAACATCTGGGCTGGAGATAAACATTTGGAATCTATGGGTGAGGTTTCCCAGGTGAGTTGTATAGAGAAAGACTAGATAATGAGTAAGACAACATTAAATATTAGTAAGGAGCACTGATGCTTAAGAGTCAAGGGTAAAAGAGCCAACTAAAGAAGCCAATGGAAGATAGTGTCTAGAAAGAAGGGATCGTCACCTGTGTCAAATGCTTCAGAGTGGTTACATAAGATGAGGACTGAGAAGAGATTTGTCCATTGAGGTTTTGGGGATCTTTGCCACAGTGGTATAGGTTGAGTGGTAAGGAATCAGGGCAGGTTACATCAGGTTGAGGGGAGAATTTAACTACCATTATGAATGTGGTGTTTATCTTTTTTATTAAATTTCTTATTCTTGTATCCCTTAACAATATGGTGGTATTTTGCCTGTTTCTAAACTTTTCTTAAATAGTTTCATAAAATATGTGGCTTTTTGTCACTTTTTTTCCTGCTCAATGTTATGTTTGTGAGATTCATCCATCTTGATGCATATAGCTGTATTCTTTTTATCTTAAACTAGTCTTGGGTTTTCTTAGTATAAAATCATATCAGTAAAAAGAAAGTGATCTCTTTGCCAATATTTATTTCTACCATTTCTCATATTTTTTGTTGATTAGTAAGGAAAAGGATGTTGAAGGATACACCCTGGACTTGTGAAACTGCTTTCCTCGAGAGGTGTGGGGAATAATCTAGTTTCTGATTTTAATTGGAGTGGTTTTATTGTTGTAATATTTGGAATAATTGCTACTGGTTTTGGTAAATGGTATTTAATTCTTATAGTTCCAAAAAGTCTTTTTTATGCTGTACTTTATCTCCTTCCGTTATCTTTTTTAAGGCTCAAGTTGTCTGTTTCCTTCTCATTAAATGCCTATTTGAAATTTTCTGCTTCTCTCTCTTCTTTGGCTTCTGGATCCACTTATGTGTATTGTTATTTTCCTTACTTTGCTCATTGGGGCTCAAGTCTAATGCTGGGTCCCTTAAGTCATAGCAGCTGTGTGTGTGGAAAAGGCACAGTGGTTTGTACCCATGAGACAGCACTGTAGGAGCATCATGTTGCCAGTCAGCTTGTCACACCCTTGGGAGACATCAAGAGGATGCCTCTCTGTACTCTTGTTCTCTGGTGCTGTCCTTGTCTCAAGGTAGAGAGGACTCAACCCAACCCCTCAGTTTCTTCTCAGCATTTTGAGGTCCAGTGAAACCTGGCACACTCACATAGGCAATATCAACTGTTCTCTAGGATTCATAGAGTCCTGCAAGCCATGTTCCCATCCTTTCACTTTGGCTATACTACATCAGAGTCCAGATCCGTGGCCTGGAGTTCTCATCGGTACCAGAGAGAACTTACTCACAGATCTCAGATCTATCCTGTGAGCTCACTCAGCAACTACTTGGCTCAAGAACAGAGTAGATGGATTAGACTTGGGAATAAAGGGGATCTGGGCTATCTTTAACTTACAATCTTCCCCAAATCCATCTACATTTAAAATATTACTACCAAATTCCCATAAAGGTATATTATTACTCATTTTTGTAAAGTTTTCTAACTTTTCTACTAAGTATTATTACCAATTTGATAAGTGAATAATGCTATCTTATTTTCTTTCTTGTAGGTATCAGTGAAGTTAAAAATACTTTTATATTTATAGACCATTATATTATGTATTAACTCACCTATTCAAGGTATTTATCTCCCTTTACTCAGTGTGTTGGTGCTGCACATTTCTTGTTAAGTTTATCCCTATTTTTTGTTGTGACTTTGAATATAAAACATATTCAGCTCACTGCCAGGTAGATTATAAATAGATTACAGGTGGATAAGAGATGATTCAACTGAAATATAATACAGAATACAGAAAAATGCCCAAATCATAATTTTCTACTCTGATGAATGTTCACAATGTGAATATACCTATATCACTAGCACCCACATCAAAAAAACCATATTAAAGCCCTGGCCAGTTTGGCTCAGTGGACAGATCATCGGCTCACAGACTGAGGGTTGCGGGTTAGATTCCAGTCAAGGGCATGTCCCTCGGTTGCAGGCTTGATTTGCACAGAGGCGAGTGCAGGAGACAACCAATTGGAGTGTCTCTCTCATCGATGTTTCTCTTTGTCTTTCCCCCTCCCTTCCACTATCTGAAAAAAAAAAAAAAGGAAAAATATTGTTGGGTGAGGATTAACCAAAAAAACAAACATGTTACGAGCATTCCAGGAGTACCACTTGTGCCCACTTCAGTCTCAGTCTTCCCCAAAAGGTAACATTTGTGTCCGATTCCTCTTATTCAATGTAAGTTCACTAGAGAAAAATAAAGAATGCTAGTTAAATTTGAATTTCAGATAAATGACAATCATTTGATAGGGAACATACTTATATTAAAAACTAGAGGCCCGGTGCATGAGATTTGTGCACTCAGGGTGGGGGGGGGGGGTCCCTCAGCCTGGCCTGTGCCCTCTCGCAGTCCTGGAGCCCTGGGGATGTCTGACTGCCGCAGAGGCAGGAAAGGCTCCTGCCACCACCTCTGCGCTTGCCAGCCATCAGCCCTGCTTCTGGCTGAGTGGCACTCCCCCTGTGGGAGCGCACTGACCACCAGAGGGCAGCTCCTGCATTGAGCGTCTGCTCCCTGGTGGTCAGTGTGCATCATAGCTACCAGTCATTCCACAGTTTGGTCGATTTGCACATTGGCCTTTTATTATATAGGATGATTCATCATTTATCTGAAATTCAAATTTAACTGGATGCCTTCATTTTTTTTCTTTTGCTAAATCTAGTAACCCTAACTCAATGTTGTGCGATTCATCATCATCAATATTATTATTATTTTAAATCCTCTCACAAGGATATGCTTTTTTTTATTGATTTTTAGAGAGAAACAATTGATATCAGAGAGAAACATCATCAGTTGCCTCCTGTACGTGCCCCAACCGGGATTAAACCTGAAACTTAGGTTTGTGCCCTGACTGGGAATCGAGCCCACAACTTTTTGGTGTGCAGGATGACACTCCAACCGAGCCAGGGCCATCCATATTATTGCATGTAGTTGTAGTTCATCCATTTTCATAACTATGCATAGTCCATTGGTGAATGTATAACACTTTATTTTTCCTTTCTACTGTTGGATGTGCATTTAGGTAATTTCTAGTTTGGGGCTATTATAAATAGTGCTGCTATGAATATTCTTGTACATATATTTTGGTGAGCATATGTACACAAATTCCTTAAATCTTTAATCCTATAACTGCTACTCTATCGCCTTCCCTTCAGAGTCAAGCTCCTCAAAAAAGTTCACTCTGCTTAGAAACACACTCATTCTTAGTTGCTTTTTTTGGTAAGATATTAATCAGCACACATGCATAAATATTGTATATTTTAAAGTAAAACTGTCACTTAGTTGTCATTTTCAGCACCCATATATACTCCTCTCAGGTAACGATCCCCTTCCTTCCCTCTTGAGGTAACTACTCCTGATTTTTGTGATAGTAATTCTCTTGCTTTCCTGGATGCCCTGTGTATACATCTCTAAAGAACATAATTTAGTTTTGTCTATTTTTAAACTTTATATCAATGGAATCATATTGTACATAATCCTGCATTTTATATCTGTCATTCAATATTGTGTGAGATCCATCTATATTGCATATAGCTATAGTTCCTTTATTTCCACTTCAGTACAGTATTCCATTGTATGACTATACCACTATTTATTCTTTCTACTGCTGATGGATATTTCAGTCGTTTCCAGTTTGGGGCTATTATCAACAATGCCCTGGCCCTGACTGGGTTGCTCAGTTGATTAGAGAGTCATCTCAATACACCAAGGTTGCAGGTTAGATCTCTGGTCAGTGTAGATACAAGGAGCAACCAATGAAAGCATAAATAAGTGAAACAACAAATCTCTCTCTCAAATCAATTTTAAAAAGTTAAAAAAATGACCTTATGAACATTCTTGTTTATGTATCCTGGTGCATACTAGTACGTGTAAGAATTTTCTAGGGTATAGACCTTGAATTACAATTACTAGGTCATACGGTACACATACACCCAACTGTCTTCCTAAGTGTTCCAATGTATGAGAGTCATTGCTCCACATTCCCCAACAGTGTTTTGTCAAAATTTTAAATTTTTGCTAATCTAACAGGTGTGGAAGACCTCACTGTGATTTTAATTGTCATTGCCTCCATGACTAAAGGGTTGATCACCTTTTCATGTATATTGCCATGTATATTTTCTTTTCTATAAAATGCCTGTTCTAGTCTTGCCCACTTTTCTATTGTCTTTTTCTTACTGATTTCAAAAAAATATGCTATATACATACTATAGATTCTAGTCACTGTTCATTTATAATAATAGCAAACCTCCCCACCCCCACATGTTTTACAAATATCTTATGCCTCATCTCTGGCTTATATTTTTACTCTTTTCATTTGATTTTTTAAATTTTATGTCTTGTATAAAAGCTTCATAGTATTGCATTTCACATTTAAGTCGTTAATCCACCCAGAACTGTTTTCTGTGCATGGTATGATGTAGGGATCCTATTTTGTTTTCCCATTTGTCCTAGCACTATGTATTAAAAAGTCCATCCTTCCTCCCACCCGCCCCCCCACCCATAAGCAGTGGCACTCCTTTTGTTAAGTCCCAAATTAAGTCTTCTAAATATATGTACATACTATATAGCCCCATTTACTTAGAACTTCTTTAATACTTTTCAATGATTTTCCCTATAGAAATCTTATACATCTTTTGTTCTATTCTTAGGTAATTTGTATTTTTGAAGGTAGACAACCAATGGGTCCGGGCTGCCTGTCACTACTTGAGCCATTTAAGCAGAGACAGGGTTAAATCATATGTGAGTGTTTATTCCAATAATTCTGGCAGTATGGGAGAGCAGCAGGTCATCCAGGAAAATCTGCTCTGCATCCCCCCCAACATAAGCCAGCTGTGTATATGGGGTACAAGGACAAAGATTACATGGGAAAGTAGGCAAAAGGAATAAGAATAGGTATGCAAAATGGGGAAGTTGTCAAAAGGAATAAAAATGGGTATAATGGTTACAGATTACAGGTGGGCTGGGGTGGGAGTCTATTGTTTGGGTAACAAGGTTGTTATTCTTTGTATGAAAATAGGCAGTTCTCAGATGAAAATGGACCACAGTCCAAAGTTGACTTCAGGTCTCAGGTTGACTCCTAGGACCTGGAGGTATACAACTCCCAGCTAGGTTAGAATGTGCTTTCTTTAATCAGAACAAAACAATCATGATTAACAGAGCATGATTAATATTTCTTGTAACTAATAGTTAGTCTCCAGTATTCTATTTCGGCCCCTTACATTCCCCACTGCTATTTCTATCATCTCATATTTGTGAGATAAGTTTTAGATGAAAAGTCTCATCCTGCTAGATTGCATTTGTTTCTGCCTTGAAAGCAGTTCATGGGGATGGAATACAGCAAATGCAGTATCTACCAGTAAACAGAGGAAGACATTGAATACAGCAGTAAGTAATCAGACTACAAAAAAAAAAAAAAAAAGAAATTCCTTCAACCAGACAGATTTGATAGCCAGGAAGTTAATTTGGATAAGTCAAATCCAATACTTTAAACAATAAAATAAAAATTTTTTAAATCCTTTTCATTGTTTTACCTTGGAAATAGTTTCCCTAATTTGTTGAATGTTGTTTTCTATCAATTGAGAATTGTCAGAAAGATTAAATGTTACATTCCTTTAAATTTCTCACAAATGTGGTTATGCTGCAACAGTAGATAATCTATTGCTGCCTGATTCTCTAGAACTGCCTCCCTAACCTGGCTCTTGATTTATCCTATGTATAGCCTATGGAAGTGGCATTCAGGGCTTTTACCATGCTATAAGCCAGTTGGATCACTTCTATATTAAGGGATCCTACTGTTACTAGCATAATAAAAATGGTTAAAATAATATATTCAGCAGGGATCCACAGGTGGAGATCATCATTGTAGTCTGGTGCCATGGGTGTGGGAAGGTCTCTTTTGGTTTGGACCCTGTGATGTTTCTGGGGCATAAAGACAGTCAGTCATCCTAAGGAACAAGCATTCCCCAACCCCCGGTGCTATTGGCAGGGATATAGAAACCAACCAGCTGGCAGCTTAGTATGTCTATTACTATAAGAGAGGGTGAAATTGTCAGAACAATTTATATTGTAGTTATTAGATACTGAAAGACAATAACTAGAACACTCAGTAAAAGTCAGACATTTACCACAGGAAGCTATTGCAGCAACCTTTAGAGGAAACATCCCTGCATCCTTTTCCTGGACAGTGGGTCCCAACTCCTACTAGGCAAGATGTAGAAGTCCGTTCTATATAGGTTCCTCCTGAAAAGCAAAAGTCAGAGATAATTAACATTTTTTTTGCTAAATGTACCCAAATATTTTTATCTCTTCTAAATGGAATTAGTTCTCCTTCAACCAGATCAGCAGTGGTCATGAGCGCAAGTATAATAAATGTTGCCTTCAAAAGACAACCTTGAGATGTTCCTTGGGTTCAGCCACCCATTTCTCTCCTTCTGGCGCTCTTTTCACTCTGGTGGGTGGATCCAGGGCTTCACCACTGCCAGCTTCAGAGCAGTTGGAGTGGTTGAGATGCATGCCAGGGTCCTATCCATTTTTGCTTCTGTTGGCCCATAATCCTTGCTCTAATCATGCCTACCACAGCCCCCCTCAAGGATCTTGGCTCTGAATCCTTTCAAAGAAAAGAGGTGCAGGATCTCTTCTGTAGTTTTCCTTCAGAGCCAAGAGATCTTTGCTGTCAGAGGGACAATGAGGCCTGGGCATGGAAGGAGGTGGCAATGGTGTCTAGTGGTATTCCTTGAGTGCGAGTAGGGATTATAACCTGGTGGAGACAAACTTAAGTATAAAATTTTGTATTATTGGGGCAAAAGTTAGGACAGAAAGAAAACTTTGAAGACAATTGAATTAGAGGCTAATATTCACAATTGTGTATTATAGAGTCTATTGAAACACAATTTCACCCCCTAAAATTGACCTGATTTCATGGACACAATAAGAATAGCAATTGGTTGCCCTAGCTGGTTTGGCTCAGTGGATAGAGCGTCAGCCTGCAGACTGAAGGGTCCCAGGTTCGATTCTGGTCAAGGGCACATGCCTGGGTTGCGGGCTTGATCCCCGGTAGGGGACATGCAGGAGGCAGCAATGATTCTCTCTCATCATTGATGTTTCTATTTCTCTTTCCCTCTCCCTTCCTCTCTGAAATCAATAAAGATATATTTTTTAAAAAAAGAAAATCCTTTTTTTAAAAAAAAAGAATAGCAATTGGTTATATAGGCTTTAAAAAATCTGTTTTGCTGGAATCTCATCATTGAGCTTTAATTAGTCCCTCAGGGCAAAGAAGCTGAGCCACCTAGCTGCCATCAGGTTTGCCTGCAATACCTGTAGACTTGGGTGAATTCCTCAAGTTCTGGAGGTCTCCAATGATGTCTTGAGGTTCCTCCCTTGCCACCTCTCAGGAAAGCAAACTTTGTTCCTTACCTGGAAAGACTGCCATGAACCACGTGATCAAGTAAGGTACCAGACTTTCTCCAAAGGCTCTTATTGGCTTCTTAAGGCTTTCTGGTGACATCCAGAGCCAGGCATGTCTCCTTCTTAGACATGACATTCTAGTCAAAGTTTTGGTTAATAATACCACAATTGGAAACTGATTTTATTGAATTCAAGCAAAGAAATGTGTTGGCATGACTCACTCATTAAGAATTGCCAAATTCTGGAGCCATAAGGTAGGGAGAAAAATATATAATTCACTAAATTGCTTTAAGAAAAAAAACAAGTTTCCTTATGTCTGAAAAGCAAAAAGATTAAAAAGTAGCAATACTTTTGACAAGAAAATTATAGAAACTATATTTTCAGTTCATTCAGTCCCATAATCAATTTGTTTCTCCTGATTTTTCTTGCCTATCTATAGTAATAAAAGGGTAATATGCTAATTAGACTGGACATCTTCCGGACCTCCTTCCTGACAAAGCCGGGCCCGGGCGAACCTCCGGGCGCCAGTGGCTGCGGCCTGGGAGAATGAGAAGCCGCCCACCCACGGTCCCAGTGTGCCAGCGCCAGCGGCTGTGGCCTGGGCAAAGCTAGCCACCACTGGTCCTGGCGTGCAGCTGCGGCTGGCCCGGTTGAAGCCAGCCCAGGTTCTGGGTGCCTGTGACTGGCCAGAGGGAGAGAAGCCTGGGTCCCGGGTGCCTGCAGCTGGCCGGAGGAGGGAATCCTGGGTCCCGGGTGTGGGGCCAAGGCAGTGGTGGTTAGGGTTGATCAGGCCAGCAGGGGAGCAGTTAGGGGCGATCAGGCAGGCAGGCAGGCAGGCAGAGGTGGTTAGGGGCAATCAGGCAGGCAGGCAGAGGGGTTAGGGGCTATCAGGCAGGCAGGCAGGCCAGCAGTTAGGAGCCAGCGGTTAAGAGCCACTGGGATCAGGCCTAAACCAGCAGTCAGACATCCCCTGAGGGGTCTGGATTGGAGAGGGTGCAGGCCAGGCTGAGGGCCGCCCCCCCCCCCCCGACCGTGCACCAGGCCTCTAGTGTATGTGTGTATGTATATATATATATATATCTATATATATATATATATATATATAAAAGCCTAAGCGACCGAAAGACCAGTCGACCACTCACTATGACGCACACTGACCACCAGGAGGCAGATGCTCAATGCAGGAGCTGCCCCCTGGTGGTCAGTGTGCTCCCACTGCAGGAATGCCACTCAGCGTACCATTGGGCGCCAGATGCTGGGCTCATGGCTGTTGAGCGCAGCTGCAGCAGCACGAGCCTCCCACCTCCACTACAGTGCTACTGAGCGGCAGTGGTGGCAGTGGTGGCAGCAGGCACAGTGAGGCCGGGATGAGTGGGAGTGGTGTGGCACCCAGCTGCCCGCTGCTTTGCGCACTACTACATCCCTGGGGGGTGTCGGACTGCCGGTTTCGGCCCGATCCCCGCAGGCCAGGCAGTCTGACATTCCCAGAGGGGTCCCAGATTCTGAGCAGGCACATGCCAGGCTGAGGGACCCCACTGGTGCACGAATCCATGCACCGGGCCACTCTAGTACTTATATAAATCCAGATACTCTATATAGAGTTCTAATAATTTTCATCTAGTTCGAAGGGGGTGATCTGAAAATTTATTCTCAGAGATAATGTAATTTAAAGCAAGTCAGAATCCTTTCTATGGATCTCTCAGAAGATGTAACATTTTTGCAAATGTGTTATATAACAAAACAGTGACTGTCTCTGTATGACAAGAAGGTTTGATTATAATGCAATTGACATGGAATCCTGTTCTTTCTGCAAAACATAATATTCCAAATTAACAATCAGAGTTATAAATGAACGTATATCAGAATTTATGGATTCCTGAGGATTTTACTATTTTAGTAGTATGTATATATAAATAGAATATAGTTATTACTTCTTTATTGGGCAAAGCTTCCCATGTACCTTAAGTATAAATTTTTTCTTTATAAGTAGAGAAAAGAAATCCTTGAGGCTTTCCAGGGCCTATTGGAATGACCTAAAGCCAATTCTAGGTCAAGAAAAGTTTCTTAAAATTCAAACCCTAGGAAGGTTGTCAGACTTATTTTTATCAAAAGATTGTATATTATTATGATTATGAAACAGTATTAGACTATTTATTCATTCAAAGTGACAACAAAAGAGTATTAAACACAAACATAGGCTAGCACAGTGGTGGGCAAACTCATTAGTCAACAGAGCCAAATATCAACAGTACAACGATTGAAATTTCTTTTGAGAGCCAAATTTTTTAAACTTAAACTTCTTCTAACGCCACTTCTTCAAAATAGACTCGCCCAGGCCATGGTATTTTGTGGAAGAGCCACACTCAAGGGGCCAAAGAGCCACATGTGGCTCGCGAGCCGCAGTTTGCCAACCACGGGGCTAGCAAAACTTCAGTTACTATAATTAAGAAGATGGCTTTTTAAAGTAATCAAGTAACTGATTAATATAACATAATATATAATCATTTTAATAATTTATAGAACTTTTGCGTCCTGGGCAAATACAGGACTTTCCCCCTTTAAACAGACTGGAAAAGGACTAAACAAATTCTGTATTAGCTTTAGAGTCATTTATATAATTAAATTTATTATTCAGATTATCTGTAAGTTCCTTTTAAGATTTCTCTTCACAACCCTTCTGTAACTTTCACAAACCTTCTTACCCATTCAGAAATAATAAGCTTTAGGATAATTTATTTTTTTCCTTCAAAATGCATCTCTATACCTCATGCCTTCTATTACCAAAACTATTACAATTTCTTTCCATTTAGTTAGAATTCTTAACTCTTAGAAACTTTGATTTTTAGGTAACAAGTAAATAATTAACATTCCTCAGATTAGCAACACATTCTCATTTTTAAGAGATATATTTCAAATAAGATACAAGATGTATTCATTAACAGAATCAAATGCATCCTCTAGATCAGGGGTCCTCAAACTTTTTAAACAGGGGGCCAGTTCACTGTCCCTCAGACCATTGGAGGGCCGGACTATAGTTTAAAAAAAACTATGAACAAGTTCCTATGCACACTGCACATAACTTATTTTGAAGTAAAAAAACAAAACGGCAAAAACACCCGCATGTGGCCTGCGGGCCGTAGTTTGAGGACGCCTGCTCTAGATTCTCTATAATAAGCAGGCAAACTCAGATTAATTAATATTTTAGTATCCTGTTATTTCAAAACTAGAGGCCCGGTGAATGGATTCGTGCACCTGTGGGGTCCCTCGGCCTGGCCTGCACCCTCTCACAATCCGTGACCCCTTGGCGGATGTCGGACTGCCAGTTTCGGCCCGATCCCTGCAGGCCAGGCCATGGGACCCCACCCATGCATGAATGCGTGCACTGGGCCTCTAGTATGCATGTAAGATCTTTGGTTAATCTCTTTCTGCCCTCCCTCCTCCTCCCTTCCCTCTGAGATTCATTAGTCTGTTCCATGTTGCCATGCCTGTGCATTGAGCATCTGCCCCCTGGTAGTCAGTGCATGTCATACCTAACGGTCAAAAGGTTGGCTGATCACTTAGGCTTTTCTATAGATAGATACCTATATATTTAATAATTTTTACTATTTAACCCAGCAGAACTCCAAAGTTTTAAGTTACCAAAGACTTTACTATTTTTTTTCCTTTACAAAGTTGGAGTGGCCCCACTGCTGCTTAGCCTGATGGAGGGCACTTCTGCAGCTCCGGTCCTCCTAGGGCCCTGGTCCTCCTAGGGCCCTGGTCGGCAAACCGCGGTTCGCGAGCCACATGCGGCTCTTTGGCCCCTTGAGTGTGGCTCTTCCACAAAATACCAAAAAATTTGTACAACATTTTTTAAATTTTGGAATAATTTTTGATTTATGGGAGAGTTCAAAGATAATACAGAGAGTTCCCTATACCCCTCACCTAGCTTCCCCTGGTTAACATCTTAAATAACCATCATATAGCTATCACAGATTATTTATCCCTATACAGATTATTTATCTGTTGAAGAACCCATGGCATTTGACCTAGAGCAGTGGTCCACAAACTGCGGCTCACGAGCCACATGCGGCTCTTTGGCCCCTTGAGTGTGGCTCTTCCACAAAATACCACGTGCAGGCGCACACGTACAGTGCGATTGAAACTTCGTGGCCCATGCACAGAAGTCGGTCTTCGGCTCTCAAAAGAAATTTCAATCGTTGTACTGTTGATATTTGGCTCTGTTGACTAATGAGTTTGCCGACCACTGTCCTAGGGGAAAGACTTGGGGGGGTTCAGAAGGTTTTATTCCCCATATTTTTCTTTCTGAGTAGACTCTAACAACATGAAATCTTGCATATTATTCTTATTCTGTTTCAAAACAGAAACACAAAACTCCTAAAGTAAATAAATGAATACTCTCTAAAGGAGGGACTGGGACAGTATAGCCTTAGAATCTTATCTCACACTAACCGAGCACATCAAGTGACCTTTAGTTTTGAGTGGCACAAAGCCCAAACAGCAAAGACAGAGGATTCCCTGTGTTCCTAAAATGGCGAAGCGTAAACTAAGTCCCCAGAAGGTAAGAAAGCAAGCAAGGAACATCTGTAACCAAAGTTACATTACAGACAGACAAGAACTCTCACTAGCTAAGATTTCAGGCCACTGATGCCTTGAGATGGGAGAGCATAGAGGGTCCCCAAGATTAAGAATTCTCGGCAGCTGCTAGGAATTTCCTGCAATCCCTGCCAAGGGTTCAACCTGCCATAAGCAGCTTGGGTCCCCCAGCAAAGTGCAATGTGCCCCCATCTTTAAACAAATTAAACCGAACAACAAAGACATACAAAATAACAACAGAGATATTCTTATATATAATATTTATAGGCACGCATAACCCACAGACAAGAGCTTCACACCGTGCTTACCTGTCCAGACACAGAAACCTCAGAACGTCCTGTGTTAAAAAACAACACTGATGCAGAGCAATGTGTCTTGTCCCTGAGTGGATCAGACTAGAGGCAGTAAATGCTTCCCATACCTTACAAAGAAGCCCAGATGAGGCAGCAAATGCTTCTCATGTCACACAAAAACGCTTGATTCAACTTGGCTCTTAGGTGAGAGCCAAGGGATTGCTGAGGCTGTGGCTGGGACTCAAAACAGGAAACTTCCTGGTAGCGCTGTGAATGAAAAAGTCCAGGCCTCAACCCCAGGAACTCCGATCCAAGCAGCAAGTGGGATCCCCGGTACTCACCCCAGAGAGTCCCTCACTTGCCAGTCCCACCAAAGTAGCCAGAATATGAAACCAGACAACAAATGGGTCCAGGCTGCCTGTCACTACTTGAGCCAATTAAGCAGAGACAAGGTTGGATCATATATGAATGTTTATTCCAATAATGTAGGCAGTATGGGAGAGCAGCAGGTCGTCCAGGAAAATCTGCTCTGTACCTCCCCATAAATCAGCTGCTTATATATGGGATACAAGGACAAAGATTACATGGGAAAGTTGGCAAAAGGAATAAAAATAGGTGTAATGGTTACAGATTACAGACAGTGGGGCTAGGGCGGGGCTCTACTGTTTGGGTAATAAGGTTGTTAATCTTCGTATGATAATAGGCAATTCTCAGATGAGAATGGACCATATTCCAAGGTTGACTTCCAGGACCTGGGGCATACAACTCCCAGCTAGGTTAGAATGTGCTTTCTTTAATCAGAACAAAACAATCACAGTTAACAGAGCATGATTGGTATTTCTTATAACTAATAGTTAGTCCCCAATATTCTATTTCTGCCCCTAATATTTTGACAGTATTGGAAGTGATATTTTAAAATATTTTTATTCAAGTATAATATACAAACAGAAAAGCACATACACTGAGTGGCCAGATTATTATGCGTTCAGAGATCATAATAATCTGGCCACTCAGTGTATATCCTATATAATAAAAGGCTAATATGCAAATTGTCCCCTCAACCAGGAGTTCAACCAGCAGGCAGGCCGGCCAACCGCCCATGTCCCCTCCCCCCTGGCCAGGCTGGCCAGACCCCACCCATGAATTCATGCACCGGGCCTCTAATACACACACACACACACACACACACACACACACACACACACACACACGTTCAGAGATCATAATCTGGCCACTCAGTGTATATCATAAGTGAATAGCTCACTGAATTTTCACAAATTGAATAAACCCATGTAAACAGCATATATAGAATCATTTAAAATTTTGTATTCTAAATTTATTTATAGTGTATGAAAATAACATTTATTTTTTAATATTGTATCTAGGAACCTGACTGATTCACTCTCTTGGTAGTCTGTCTTTAGCTACCTTGCCAAAACCACTGTGTAAAATATCAACAGTGATACCTTAATTGCCCTAGCCATACAGAGCGTTGACCTGTGGACTGAGGGATCCCGGGTTTAATTCTGGTCAAGGGCATGTACCTTGGTTGCAGGCTCCATCTGTTTGCCAGGGAGGTGTGTCTCTCACATCTCTCTCTTTCTCTCTTTCCCCCTCCCTTCCACTCTTTCTAAAAATCAATGGAAAAATATTGTCGTGTGAGGATTAACAACAAAAAAACCAATTGGTTCTTTTTAATGCTCATCTTATCTAACCTCTCTGTGACATTGACACTTGAACATACACCCTTCTTGAAACTCTTCTTCTGATTTGTAAATCCTCACTCTCCTAGTTCTTTTCCTAACTCAAACTATTCCTTTTCAGCCTCTTTCCTTTTCTTCCTATTCCATTGTGCTATTCATTGCTCTCAAGCTTGATCTCGATTAGGAATAAGTACCCACTATCTATTGTGAGTTCTTCCTTAGCACTATTATAGAAATGCATACATTTCCAGTCTGTTCCTGCTTTCTCTACACAGTCCATGCCTTTACCCTGCACACACCTGGTCAAGAGCCTCCTAACACTTTGGCTCTTAGGAGGCATTCCATTCTAAATACCACAGCTACATTAATCTCCTTAAAATACCACTTTGTACATGGTACCTCCCCTGGTTAGAAACTAAGTGGCACATCAATGCTTACAGGATGAAGTGTAAAATCTATAGCCAGGCCTTCCAGACCCTTCATACCCAGCTGACCTCTTCAGCTATCTTTTACAGCTTCCCTAGCCATACTCTCCACTCCAGCTACAATCCCTCCACCACATGCCCTGCTAATTCTGGCTTCTGTGCACTTTCATTATAACAGTAATGGGCAACCTTTTGAGCTTGGTGTGTCAAACTTCGCCAAAAAACTGAGCATAACTCGGGTAGTGTGTCACTTTGAGGAAAAAACTAACTCCAAGACTCTAGTCGCAAATGTTTCATCCTCAGGAGCAGCAAATGTTTCATCCTCGGCATGCGGCCACGTGTCATCAGCAATGGCTACACGTGTCAGTGATGACACGTGTGTCATAGGTTCGCCATCACTGCATTATAACCATCTCTTCTTCTCTTCCAGAATGCTATGATTCCCCTACTCCCCAATCAGACTATCTCAACATAGTCATCTTTCAAGGTCCAACTTTAGTCTTGGGTTTTTGTTGTTTGTTTGTTTTTTTCCAATATTTTTTATTAAGGTATTATATGTGTACATATCTTACCATTGCTCCCCCCCACCCCACTCCCATATATGCCCTCACCCCCCAGAGTTTACGTCCATTGGTTATGCTTATATGCATGCATGCAAGTCCTTTGATTAATCTCTTATCTTCTCCACCTCTCCCTAACTTTCCTGCTATAATTTGATAGACTGTTTGATGCTTTACTGCCTCTGTATCTCTTTTTGTTCAAGTTTTTAATGTTCTTTATTATCCATAAATGAGTGAGATCATGTGGTATTTTTCTTTCATAGACTGGCTTATTTCACTTAACATAATGTTCTCCAATTCCATCCAGGTTGCTGCAAATGGTAAGAATTCCTTCTTTTTTATGGCAGCATAATATTCCATTGTGTAGATGTACCATATTTTTCTGATCCAGTCATCTGCTGATGGGCACCTAGGCTGTTTCCAGATCTTAGCTATTGTAAATTGTGCTGCTATGAACATAGGGGTGCATATATCCTTTCTTATTGGTGTTTCCAGTTTCGTAGGATATATTCCTAGGAGTGGGATTACTGGGTCAAAAGGGAGTTCCATTTTCAGTTTTTAGAGGAAACTCCATACTGTTCTCCACAGTGGCTGCACCAGTCTGCATTCCCACCAGCAGTGCACCAGGGTTCCTTTTTCTCCGCATCCTCGTCAACACTTGTCGTTTGTTGATTTGTTGATGATAGCCATTCTGATAGGTGTGAGATGATACCGCATTGTTGTTTTGATTTGCATCTCTCAGATAATTAGTGAATTGAGCATGTTTTCATGTGTCTCTTGGCCTTCCTTCTGTCTTCTTTGGAAAAGGTTCTATTTAGGTCCGTTGCCCATTTTTTATTGGATCATTTATCTTCCTTTTATTAAGTTGTATAAGCTGCCTGTAGATGTTGGAGATTAAACCTTTATCAGTGATGCCATTTGCAAATATGTTCTCCCATGCAGTGGGCTTTCTTATTGTTTTGTTGATAGTTTCTTTTGCTGTAAAAAAACTTCTTATTTTGATGTAGTCCCATTTGTTTATTTTCTCTTTAGCTTCCATTGCCCTAGGGGCAGTATCGGTGAAGAAGTTCTTTTGACATATGTCTGAGATTTTGCTGCCTGTGGATTCCTCTAGAATTTTATGGTTTCCCATCTTATGTTTAAGTCCTGTATCCATTTTGAGTTTATTTTTGTGTATGGCGTAAGTTGGTGATCTAGCTTCATTTTTTTGCATGTGTCTGTCCAATTTTCCCAACACCATTTATTGAAGAGACTGTCTTTATTCCATTGTATGTTCATGCCTCCTTTGTCAAATATTAATTGAACATAGTGGTTTGGATCAATATCTGGATTCTCTGTTCTGTTCCATTGATCTATATGTCTGTTCTTGTGCCAGTACCAGGCTGTTTTGAGAATAGTGGCTTTGTAATACAGCTTGAAATCTGGTATTGAGATCCCTCCTACTTTATTCTTCTTTCTCAGGATTTCTGTGGCTATTCGGGGTCTTTTTTTATTCCAGATGAATTTTTGGCGAGTTCTTTCAAGGTCTGTGAAATATGCCGTTGGTATTTTAATGGGGAGTGCATTGAGTCTATAGATTGCTTTGGGTAGTATGGACATTTTAATGATGTTGATTCTACCAATCCATGAACATGGTATGTTCTTCCATCTGTTTACGTCTTCCTCTATTTCTTTTCTCAGTGTCCTGTAGTTTTCCGTGTATAGGTCTTTTATCTCCTTAGTTAAGTTTATTCCTAGGTATCTTAATTTTTTTCGTGCGATGGTAAATGGGATTGCCTTTTTAGTCTCTCTTTCTGTAAGTTCACAATTGGTGTATAGAAAGGCCATAGATTTCTTGGCGTTAATTTTGTATCCTGCTACATTGCCAAATTCATTTATTAAGTCTATTAGTTTTTTGACGGAGTCTTTCGGATTTTTTATGTACAGTATCATGTTGTCTGCAAATAAAGACAGCTTTACTTGTTCTTTTCCAATTTGGACGCATTTTATGTCTTCTTCTTGTCTAATTGCAATAGCTAATACTTCCAGTACTATGTCAAACAGGAGTGGTGAGAGTGGGCATCCCTGTCTTGTTCCTGTTCTTAGGGGAAATGTTTTTAGTTTTTGTCCATTGAGTATGATGTTTGCTGTGGGATTATCATATATAGCTTTTATTATGTTGAGGTATAAGCCTTCTATTCCCACCTTGTTGAGAGTTTTTATCAAGAAAGGGTGTTGGATTTTGTCAAATGCTTTTTCTGCATCAATTGATATGACTATGTGATTTTTATCTCTCAATTTGTTTATGTGATGTATCACGTTTATTGATTTGCGGATATTGTACCATCCTTGCATTCCTGGGATAAACCCTACTTGGTCATGGTGTATGATCTTTCTGATGTACTGCTGTATCCGATTTGCTAGAATTTTGTTGAGGATTTTGGCATCTATGTTCATGAGGGATATTGGCCTGTAATTCTCTTTCATTGTGTTGTCTTTATCTGGTTTTGGTATTAGGGTGATGCTGGCTTCATAGAATGAGTTTGGAAGTGTTCCTTCCTCTTGAATTTTTTGGAATAGTCTGAGGAGGATAGGTTTTAGTTCTTCCTTGAATGTTTGGTACAACTCCCCTGTGAAGCTGTCTAGCCCCTGGCTTTTGTTTGCTGGAAGCTTTTTGATGACTGCTTCAATTTCGTCCATAGTTATTGGCCTATTGAGATGTTTAGATTCTTCCTGATTGAGTTTTGGAAGGTTGTATTTTTCTAGGAATATGTCCATTTCCTTCAGGTTGTCCAGTTTGTTGGAATAGAATTGTTCATAATATTTTTTAACAATCCTTTGTATTTCTGTGGGGTCTGTTGTTATTTTGCCTCTTTCATTTCTGATTTTGTTTATTTGGGTCCTCTTTCTTTGCTTCTCAGTGAGCCTGGCGAGAGGTTCATCAACCTTATTTATCCTTTCAAAGAACCAGCTCTTGGTTTTGTTGATATTTTGTATGGTTTCTTTGGTCTCTATGTTGTTTATCTCTGCTCTGAACTTTATTATTTCCTTCCTTCTGCTTACACTGGGCTTTCCTTGTTGCTCTCGTTCTAACTCTTTGAGTTGTAGGGTTAGATAATTAATTACCATTGTTTCTTGTTTTTTGCAATAGGCTTGTATAGCTATGAACTTCCCTCTCAAGACTGCTTTCGCTGTGCCCCATAGATTTTGAATTGTTGTGTTTACATTGTCATTTGTTGCCATGATGTTTTTTATTTCTTCTTTGATCTCTCTGGTAACCCAGTCCTTGTTTAATAGCATGCTATTTAGTTTCCAGTGTTTGATTTTTTTGGATTGTTTTTATTGTAGTTGATTTCCAGTTTTATGCCATTGTGATCTGAGAAGATGCTTGATATGATTTCTGTCTTCTTGAATTCGAAAAGACTTTGCCTGTGTCCTAATATGTGTTCTATCCTTGAAAATGTTCTGTGTGCACTGGAGAAGAATGTATATTCTGTAGCTTTGGGGTCAAATGTTCTAAAGATGTCAGTTAAGTCCATCTGACCTACTGTGTTATTTAGGATTGCTGTTTCTTTGCTGATTTTTTGTTTAGTTGATTTATCCAGTGGTGTCAGTGTGATATTAAAGTCTCCTACTATGACTGTATTGCTATCAATCTCTCCCTTGATATCTTCCAGAAGTTGTTTTATGTATTTGGGTGCTCCTGTATTGCGTGCATATATGTTTACCAGAGTTATATCTTCTTGTTGAATTGCTCCCTTTAGTGTATTTAGTGCCCTTCCTTATCTCTTGTTATGGCCTTTACTTTGAGGTTTATTTTATCGGATATAAGTATCGCAACCCCAGCTTTTTTCTCATTTCCATTTGCCTGAAAAATGTTTTTCCATCCCTTCACTGTCAGTCTGTGTGAATCCTTTGTTTTGAGGTGGGTCTCTTGCAGACAGCAAATATATGGGTCATGTTTTCTTATCCATTCAGCTACCCTATGTCTTTTGATTGGTGCATTTAATCCATTTATGTTTAATGTTATTATTGACAAGTACATGTTTGTTGTCATATTTTTCCTTAATGTTTGTGTTTCTTCTTGCCTTTCTCTTTCTTCTTTTTACAGTAATCCCTTTAACATTTCTTGCATTGCTGGCTTGGTAGTGATAAACTTTCTTAGCCCTTTTTTGTCTGTGAAGCTCCTGATTCCACCTTCAATTTTGAATGATAGCCTTGCTGGGTATAGTATTCTTGGGTTCAGTCCCTTGCTTTGCATCACTTTGTAAATTTCATTCCATTCCCTTCTGGCCTGGAGTGTTCTTATTGAGAAATCCATTGATATTCTAATAGGAGAACCCTTGTAGGTAACTTTCTGTCTCTCTCTGGCAGCCTTTAAGATTCTTACTTTGTCGTTGGTGTTTGCCAATTTAATTATGATGTGTCTTGGTGTCGGTCTTTTAGGGTTCATCTTGTTTGGGACTCTATGTGCTTCTTGGACTTGAATGGTTTTTTTCTTGCCAATATCAGGGAAGTTTTCTGTCATTATTTCTTCAAACAGGTTTTCTATTCCTTGCTTCTCTTCCTCTCCTTCTGGTACCCCTATTATGCGAATATTGTTTCATTTTGTGTTGTCCCAAAGCTCCCTTTGGCTTTCCTCTTGCTTTTTAAGTCTTCTTTCCAGTTGCTGCTGTGTTTGTGTGTGTTTTTCTACCTTGTCTTCTTATTCGCAGATGCGGTCTTCAGCCTCTTCTAGTCTACTGTTTATGCCTTCCATTGTATTCTTTGTTACAGCTATGTCGTTCTTAATCTCCTCTTGGTTCCTTCTCATGTTGGTGACATTCTCATTCATCTCCTTATAATTCTCACTGAGTTGTGTGTATTTGTCATCCAGCCGTTTAGACATCCTTATAGCCATTACTCTGAATTCTTTCTCTGATAAGCTGCTAGCCTCAAGTTTATTCAACTCCCTTTCTGGTGATTCCTTTTTCTTTCCTTTGGGGATTGCTTTTTTGTCTTCCCATGTTTTCCTGTAATGTTTTAGTTGTAGATCCAATAGCTTTGCTACCCAGGTTCTTTTGGGGATGGTGCTACTGGTGTAATCTCTCAGTTCTTCTGGGCTTGGTAATCTAGTGTAGCTCCCTACTTGAGCTATTTGGGTTCCCTTGATGTAGGCCTGCGAGCTGGAGAGGCACAACTGCAGTGTCTGGAAGTCAGCAGCCGTGGAGGGGAGTGTCCCAATTTTTGCTGTCTTGCACCCTTAATTGAAATCACACTTGCCCAGCAGGGACTCAAAGTGGCACCCAGGAACTGTCTGTTGGGGTGATGGTGCTCAGGGGCCTGCACTCTGGAAAGGTGTGACTGTGGTGTCCAGAGTTCTGTAGTTGTGGGGTGGGAAGACTCAGGTTTTGCTGCTGCACCTGTGGTGGATTGGCGCTCACTCTCAGTGGTGGCTCACAGGGGCACCTGTGGTACATTTGCCTGCGAGGCACACTGAAGCACTCTGAAGGGCCCTGGCAGTGTAGCCACATAATTGAGGATCCTGTGGGCAGGTATCCAGGATGAGTGAATTCTGAATTTTTACTGCTGGGGGGAGTGCACCCCTGTTTGTCCAGTATCATACCCAGGGAGAGCTCACAGTAGCTCCCAGGAGCGCCCTGTGGATAGGTGGGCTCAGGGTGCCTGCCTGTTGGAAATGTGCATCTCTGGAGGTCCGTTTGCCGGCGCAGAGCTCTGAGGCACTCTGAGGGGCCCTGGCACTGAAGTTGCACAGCTGGGGTGTCCGTGGGCAGTTATTCAGGAAGAGGGAATTCAGAATTTCTACTGCGGATCAGCGCGCCCTTGTCTGTGCAGAATCACACCCCGCAGAGTAGGTGCTCCCCGAGCATGCTGTGGATAGGTGGGCTCAGGGGGCCTGCCTGTTGAAAATGCGCATCTGTAGAGGTGCCTTTGCAGTTGCAGAGCTCTGAGGCACTCTGAGGGGCCCTGACACTGAAGTTGCATAGCTGGGGTGGCCATGGGCAGTTATTCAGGAAGAGGGAATTCAGAATTTCTACTGCAGGGCCACGCGTCCTTGTCTGTACAAAATCCCACCTGCGGGGGCTCCCAGTGGCTCCCAGGCACTGCCTCTGGAGTGCTGTGCCCTTGATATCTCCGTGTGCTGGAAACGCACGAATGTTTTGTCCGGAGTTCTGCTGCTGGGGAGGGGGAGGTTGCACTTACTGCTGCCAAGAGGTGTACCTTTGGAGGTGGAGGTCCCAGGGTCCGCGGGTCTGTGGGTGGGGCAGCAGGATTTTGGCTGGAGTGGCTGCTGGGTCACAGTGCAGTTCCAAGGCCTGTCTGGTTGGTGGTGCTGATGAGTTCCTAGAAAAGGCTTTTCTCCCCTTCAAGATGGCGTGGGCTCCATGCAGAAGTCCTGCAGTTTTGGGAGTGCTCGCAGTGGTGGTAGTCTCTCCCTGTCCAAGAGAGCCTGGTCTGCCAGCCCCTGCTGCTCCTACGTGCATTTAACTTTCCCTCACTCACTCATACACACACCACACACATCCACACACTCTCCTTTCATACCCTCACTCACTCACTTCCTCTCCGTCACCTCCGTCCTGCCAACAGCCATCTTCAAGACTCTCCGAGAAACACAAATTGTAAATATATATTAGTTGGGTTTTGACAAATGCATTTGCCTAAAAGCCTTTAACCCAAAGCCTTATCATGATATACATTACCTCCCTTCCCAGTCTATTTTACCAAGTCTCACAGCATTCTTCCTTTTCATTGTACTTATTTACTTGTCTGTTTTTCCCAGTAGATTTTGAGTTCTTTGAAGGTAGAAACCAATTCTTATTTTCCTGTCACTTGAGCCAAGCACTGTGCCTGGCACACAGTAGGTGTTCAGTAATTATTGGCTGGCCGAATGGATGAATATCTGCTTTATTCCTGGGATGTAAGCACAGATTATATTTGTTCTCTTTTTTTTCTCATCTTCCACATCCAAATGGTCACTTGGTAATGTCATTTTTATGTCTTAAATAACTTTCATTGTTCCAGTCCTTAGAGATCCTCACCTGAACTGTAAAACAATATTTTTAAATTTCCGAAATGGTTTCTTAAACACCAGTTTTTTATTCCTAAATCTATCTTCCAAATGTAATATTTTTTAAATCCAAAATTGATCATGTTTACCACTCCTTAAAAACTTTATTTCTTCCCATCATCTATAACAGATGTTTTTAATCTTCCTTCCTTTTAAACCAGAGGAACTCTTTTGTTCTTTTTATTTGTCAGTTACACTTGACATCAATATTACTTTATATTAGTTTCAGGTGTATAGCATAGTGGTTACTCAGTTTTGTAATTTACAAAGTGATTCCCCCACAAGTATAGTACTTACCTGCAATAATACATAGTTATTACAATATTATTGACTATATTCCCTCTGCTATACTTTACATCTCCAAGACTATTGTATAACTACCAATTTGTACTTCTTTTTTTATATATATTTTATTGATCTTTTACAGAGAGGAAGTGAGTGGGATAGAGAGTTAGAAACATCCATCAGCTGCCTCCTGCACACCCCCAAATGGGGATGTGCCCGCAACCAAGGTACATGCCCTTGACTGGAATCAAACCTGGGACCCTTCAGTCTGCAGGCCAACCTTCTATCCACTAAGCCAAACCGGTTAGGGCCCAGTTTGTACTTCTTAATACCTTCACCTCTATCACCCAGCCCCTAATCCCAACCCATCTGAAAACCCTCATATTGTTCTCTATATATATGAGTCCGTTTCTGTTTTGCTTGTTCATTTATTTTTTTAAGATTCTACATAAAATTATATGGTGTATTTGCCTTTCTCTGTTATATTTCACTAACCATAATATCCATGCATACACGTTGTCACAAATGGTAAGATTTCATTCCTTTTTATGGCCTAGTAATGTTCCATTGTATATATGTGCCACAGCTTCTTTATCCACATGTCTGTTGGTGGGCACTTGGGTTGCTTCCATATCTTCGCTATTGTAAATAATGCTGCAATGAACATAAGGATGCACATCCTGTATCTTTTCAAATTACTGTTTCAGATTTATTTGGACAAATATCCGGAAGTGGAATCATTGGGTCATAAGGTGATTCTGCTCTATTTTTAACTTTTGAGGAACCTCCATACTGTTTTCCTTAGTGGTTGTAGAATTTGTAGTCCTAACACACAAGGGTTCCCTTTTTTCCACATCCTTGCCAGCAGTTATTGGCTGATTTATTCATGATAGCCATTCTGACAGGTGTGAGGAGATATCTCATTGAGATTTTAATTTGGCATTTCTTTTATGATTAGTGGCCTTAAGCATCTTTTCATATGTTTATTGGTCATATGTATGTCCTCTTTGGAGAAATGTCTGTTTAGGTCATTTTTAATCAGATTATTTGGTCTTTTAGTATTAAGTTGTATGAATTTTTTATACATTTTAGATGTTAACCCTTTATTGGATGTATCATTGGTGATACATTAACCCTTTGCACTCGCTTGCTTTTTTCTCAATTCCTTTATTCTAATGCTAACCGTTTCGAGTCACACTCGACATCCCAGTGCAAAAGGTTAAGTAGGTTGTCTTGTGTTTTGTTGATGATTTCCTTTGCTGTGCCAAAAGCATTTTAGTTTGATGTAGTTCCATTCGTTTACTTTTTTTATTGTTTCCCTTGCCTTCTTAGGGAAACAATAAAAATGACCTAAACAGACATTTCTCTAAAGAGGATATCTTTAAAAATATTGCCAAGAGCAAAGTCAGAGAGTTTACTGCCTCTTTTGTTTCCTAGAAGTGTTGTGGTTTGGGGTCTTACACTTAAGTCTTTAGTCCACTTTGAGTTTATTCTTGTACTAGAAGCCTGATGCACGAAGATTCATGCAAGAATGGGCCTTCCTTTCCCTGGCTGTCGGCACTGCCTTTCTTCTCTGGCCTGGAGCCGCCTCTTTCTGCTCCAGCCCCGCCTTCCCACACTTCCCAGAGGCCCTGAGCAGCTGGGGTGGTATGGAATGCCTGCGTTGTCACCATGGCAATGATGCAAGCATCCCACCCCACCCCCGCTGCTTGGTGCCTGTGTATGCAAATTAACCCACCATCTTTGTTGGGTTAATTTGCGTACTCACTCCTGATTGGCTGGTGGGTGTCGCAAAGGTACGGTCAATTTGCGTCTTTCTCTTTTATTAGTGTAGATATGCTTTAAGAAGGTGGTCTGTTTTCACTTTTTGCATGTATCTATAGAGTTTTTTTCTATATCATTTATTCATTTATTGTTTAAAGTATTACAAATATTAGTACATATGTCTCCGTTTCCCCCTATTGACCTCCCCAAGCCTATACCATTTATTGAAGAGACTGTCTTTACCCAATTGTATATTCTTGCCTCCTTTGTCATAGTTTAATTGACCATATAAGCGTGGGTTTATTTCTGGGCTCTTTGTTTTGTTCCAAATATCTTTTTAATGTCATCTATTCTGTTCCAAAGATCTTTTTTTTTTCAGTACCATGCTATTTTGATTACTATAGCCTTGTAGCAATATAGTTTGATATCAGGTAGCATAATACCTTCAACTTGTTCTTTCTCAAGATAGCTATGGCTATTCAGGGTCTCTTGTGGTTCTGTATAAATTTTAGGATTATTTCTTTTAGTTCTGTAAAAAATGCCTTTGGTATTTTGATAGGGATTGCATTCAATCTATAGATTGCTTTGGGTAGTATAGACATTTTGACAGTATTAATTCTTCCCATCCATGAGCATGGTACATGCTTCCATTTATTTGTATCTTCTTCAACTTCTTTCTTGAAAGTCTTATAATTTTACAAGTAAAGGTCTTTTACCTCCTTGGTTAAATTTATTCCTAGATTAATTTTTTATGCAATTATAAATGGGATTGTTTGCTTCATTTTTCTTTCTGATAGTTCATTATTGGTGTATAAAAATGCAACTGATTTCTCAATATTAATTTTGTATCCTGCTACTTTACTGAATTCATTTATCAGTTCTAATACTTTTTGGTGGGATTTTTAGGGTTCTCTATATATAGTATCATGTCATCTGCAAACAATGACACTTTTACTTCTTCCCTTTCAATTTAAATACCTTCAATTCCTCCCTCACTCTCCCTTTCTTCCTTCCTTTTGTCTGATTGCTGTGACTAGGACTTCCAATCCTGTGTTGAATAAAAGTGGTGAGAGTGGGCATCCTTATCTTGCTCCTGATCTTGAGGAAAATGCTTTTACCTTTTCCCCATTTAGTATGATGTTAGCTGTGGATTTGTCATATATTTCCTTTATTATGTTGAGGTATGTTCCTTCTATTACCACTTTGCTGAGAGTTTTTATCATAAATGGGTGCTGGATTTTGTCAAATGCTTTTTATTGATATGATCATATGATTTTGATCTTACATTTTGTTTATGTGGTGTATCACATTCATTGATTTGTGCATATTGAACCAACCTTGCATCCCTGGAATAAATCCTGCTTCATCATGGTGTATGATCTTTTTAATGTAGAGATGAATTTGGTTTGATAATTGTTAAGGATTTTTTCATCTATATTCATCAGGGATATCGGCCTATAAGTTTCTTTTTTTTTTGTAATGTCTTTATTTGGTGTTGGAATCAGAGTAATGGTGGCCTCATAAAATAAGCTTGGGAGTCTTCCTTTTGAATTTTTTGGAATAGCTTGAGAAGGATAGGTACTAATTCTTTTATGAATGTTTTGTAAACTTCACCTGGGAAGCCTTCCAGTCCAAGACTGTTTTTGTTGGGGGTTTTTTGATTACTGATTTTATTTTGTTAGTAGTAATTGGTCTGTTCAGATTTTCTGTTTCTTCTTGAGTCAGTTTGGAAGACTGTCTGATTCTAGGAATTGATCCATTTCTTCAAGACTGTTCAATTTGTTGACATATAATTGTTCATAGTATTTTTTTTATAATCCTTTGTATTTCTATGGTGTCAGTTGTCATTTTTCCTCTTTTATTTTGATTTTATTTATTTGGGTCCTCTCTTTTTTTCTTGATGAGTTCTGGTTAAAGGTTTATCAATCTTGTTTATCTTTTTAAAAAACTACTTCTTGATTTCATTGATTTTTTTGGACTATTTCATTTATTTATGCTCTGATCTTTATTATTTCCCTCTTTCTACTCACTTTGAGTTTTGTTTGTTCTTTTTCTAGTTCATTTAGGTGTAAGGATAGATAGTTTATTAGATATTGTTCCTGTTTCTTTTTCAGTATTAGGGCAAATTTATTTAACATATATTATTGGGAAATAGAAAAGAGTGATAAAAGTTACATTAGACTCCAATGAAAATGACAGATTTGTAAGGCAAAAATGATCAAATACCAGAAATGAAATACTGGCTGCATCTATCCAATATGTCTTCCTGGTCACATTGCTTCCTCCTTTCTGTCTCCTCCACTTCTGTTTTATTAAAAATACATGGCATTATACTTAGGGTCACCCAGTAAAGCCAGGAGAAGTGTATCCTCTTCAAAGACCCTCTTTTCTCCCAAATAAGTAACATTCGTCCTTTTATCAAATAAGTGAACCACACATTATGGGGTTTAGAATATGGACATATTGTGTTTAGGGTTGCCACTTAACCCACTACAGATGTCCTCTGGTTGACTCCATCAAAAGACCTATTATCATTTGACCCAAGTAAGGACAGTTTTCTGTCTCTGGGCATCATGTCAAGTATGATTCTTATATTTGCTGCCATTCCCTAGTAAACCTGGAAAGAAACATTTTTAGAACAAAGTCAACAACAACAACAAAAGAATGGATGGCTTCTACTCTCCTGTCCTTGTAATGACAGACAACCCTCTTAATTGTTTGACCACATAACAGATGTTTTAGGAATTTCTTTTCTTATTAGAACCAAAGGCTTTTTCACCGTTGAAGTTCAAATATCTCACAATCATCTCACACTACTGAGATGATATAATTATGCCAATTTTATAGATAATGAAACTGAGTATAGTGGATGCTCATGTTGCTCAAAGGTTTCAGCATCAAGTTAAAATGCATTTGGTCATTATATTCTAATCATTTAAGAAAAATTTGGTGACAGAAGACTCAGTAATTCTGGAGCTCTCACGATTTCTATCACTATTATTCATTCTAAAAATCCAAGTTCCTATTTCTTGAGGTGGCCTCTATTGGTATGACTTTCCTTCTTAGGACTGCTTTCGCTTTGTACCCTAGATTTGGGGTTTTCTTTATTCTTTTTAATTGATTTTAGAGAGAAGGGGGGGAGAGAGAGAGAGAGATTGAGAGAGATTGAGAGAGAGATTTGTTGTTTCAGTTATTTGTGATTTCATTGGTCGCTTCTTATATATGCCCTGACCAAGAATAAAACCCACAACCTTGGCGAATTGGGATGATGCTTTAATCAACTGAGCTACTCGGACAGGGCCTGGGTCATTGTGATTTAATTTCATTTGTCTCAAGTAATCTTCTGCTTTCTTCATTGATCTCATTGTTAACCCATTCATTGTTTAGTGGCATGTTATTTAGCCTCCATGTTTTTGTGTATTTTACAGGTTTTTTTTTTCTTTTAATCGATTTCTGGTTTCATACCAATGTGATCAGAGAAGATGCTTGCTATGATTTCAGTCTCCTTAAATTTATTGAAACTGTGTTTTGGCCTAACATGTGGTCTGTCCTGGAAAATGTTCCGTGTACACTTGAATGTATATTCTGATGCTTTGCCATGAAATGCTCTAAGAATGTCAATTAAATCCATCTGGTCTAATGTGTTGTTTAAGGCCTCTGTTTCCTTGTTGATTTTCTGTCTGGAAGATCTATCCCTTGATGACAATGGGATGTTAAAATTCTCTGCAATTACTGTATTACTGTCGATCTTTACCTTTATGTTCATCAATATTTTCTTTATATATTTAGGTGTGCCTATGTTGGGTGCATAAATGTTTACAAACGTAATATCCTTTTGTTGATTTCTTTTAACATTATGAAATGTCCTTTTTTTCTATATTGATTAAAGTATTACATACGTATCCTTATTCCCCCATTGCCCCCCCCCCACTCATGTTCTCACCTCCTTGGTGTCTGTGTCCATTGGTTAGGCTTATATACATGCATACAAGTCCTTTGGTTGATCTCTCCCCCTTACCCCCACCCTCCCCTACCTTTCCTCTGAGGTTTGATGGTCTGATCCATGCTTCGCTGTCTCTGGATCTGTTTTTGTTCATCACTTCATGTTGTTCATTATATTCCACAAATGAGTGAGATCATATGATATATATCTTTCTCTGACTGGCTTATTTTGCTTAGCATAATGCTCTCCAGTTCCATCCATGCTATTGCAAATGTTAAGAACTTCTTTTTTACTGCAGCGTAGTATTCCATTGTGTAGATGTACCACAGGTTTTTAATTCACTCATCTGCTGATGGGCACTTAGGCTGTTTCCAAATCTTAGCTATCATAAATTATGCTGCTATGAACATAGGGGTGCATATATCCTTTCTGATTGGTGTTTCTAGTTTCTTGGGATATATTCCTAGAAGTAGGATCACTGGGTTAAATGGGAGTTCCATTTTTAGTTTTTTGAGGAAACTCCATACTGTTCTCCACAGTGGCTGCACCAGTCTGCATTCCCACCAGCAGTGCAAGAGGGTTCCTTTTTTTTTTTTCCAATTTTTTTATTAAGGTATTATATGTGTACATATCTTACCATTGCCCCCACCCCCACCCCACTAAGAGGGTTCCTTTTTCTCTGCATCCTCCGCAACACTTGTCGTTTGTTGATTTGTTGGTGATAGCCATTCTGATAGGTGTGAATTGGTACCGCATTGTCATTTTGATTTGCATCTCTCGGATGATTAGTGACTTTGAGCATGTTTTCATATGTCTCTTGGCCTTCCTTCTGTCTTCTTTTGAAAAGATTCTATTTAGGTCCGTTGCCCATTTTTTGATTGGGTTATTTATCTTCCTTTTGTTAAGTTGTATGAGTTCCCTGTAAATGTTGGAGATTAAACCCTTATCGGTGTTAACATTGGCAAATATGTTCTCCCATGCAGTGGGCTTTGTTGTTTTTTTGATGGTTTCTTTTGCTGTGCAGAAGCTTTTTATTTTGATCTAGTTCTCTTTAGTTTCCATTGCCCTAGGAGCTGTATCGGTGAAGATACTGCTTCGGCATATGTCTGAGATTTTGCTGCCTGTGATTCCTCTAATCTATAATTATAAAAGCATAATATGCTAATTAGACCAGACAGCCGAACGACCTTCCGGACATCCTTCTGGATGAAGCCGCAGTGGTGGGGGCCGAAGCAGAGGCATTTAGGGGATATCAGGCAGGCAGAGGGGTTAGGGTAGATCAGGCAGTCAGGCAGGCTAGCGGTTAGGAGCCAGTGGTCCCAGATTGTGAGAGGGATTTCCAACTGCTGGTTTAGGCCTGATCCCGCAGTCAGACATCCCCCGAGGGGTCCTGGATTGCGAGAGGGTGCAGGCCGGGCTGAGGGACCCCCCTCCCATGCACGAATTTTGTGCACCAGGCCTCTAGTATTTTTATGGTTTCCCGTCTTATGTTTAAGTCCTTTATCCATTTTGAGTTTATTTTTGTGTATGGTGTAAGTTGGTGGTCTAGTTTCATTTTTTTGCCTGTATCTGTCCAATTTTCCCAACACCATTTATTGAAGAGACTGTCTTGACTCCATTGTATGTTCATGCCTCCTTTGTCAAATATTAATTGAGCATAGTGGTTTGGGTCAATATCTGGGTTCCCTATTCTATTCCATTGGTCTATATGTCTGTTCTTGTGCCAGTACTAGGCAATTTTGAGAACAGTGGCTTTGTACTACAGCTCGATATCTGGTATTGAGATCCCTACTACTTAGTTCTTTCTCAGGATTGCTGCAGCTATTCGGGGTCTTTTTTTATTCCAGATGAATTTTTGGAGAGTTCATTCTAGGTCTGTGAAATATGCCATTGATATTGTCATGGGGAGTTCATTGAATCTATAGGTTGCTTTGGGTAGTATGGACATGAAATGTCCTTTTTTGTCTCTTATTATAGCCTTTGTTTTTAAGTCTATTTTCTGGTATAAGTATTGCTACCTCAGCTTTTTTTTCCATTTGCATGAACTTTTTTCATTCCTTTACTTTTAGCCTTTTGATATGAAGATAATCTCTTGTAGATAGCATATGTATAGGTCTTATATTCTTTTCTTAAATATATTTTTACTAGAGGCCCGGTGCATGAAATTTGTACATGGGGAGGGGGTGTCCCTCAACCCAGCCTGCACCCTCTCCAATCTGGGACCCCTCGAGGAATGTCTGACTGTCCAGTGGGATTGGGCCTAAATGAGCATTCGCACCTCCCTCTCACAATCCAGGACTGCTGGCTCCCAACTGCTCGTCTGCCTGCCTGCCTTATTGCCCCTAACTGCTTCTACCTGCCAGCCTGATCACCCCCTAACCACTCCCCTGCCAGCCTGATCGATACCTAACTGCTCCACTGCCGGCCCAATTGCCCCTAACTGCCATCCGCTGCTGGCCTGGTAAGCCCTAACTGCCCTCCCCTGCTGGCCTGGTTGCCCATAACTGTCCTCCCCTGCAGGCCTGGTCCCCCCCAACTTCCCTCCCCTGCAGGCCTGGTCACCCCCAACTGCCATCCCCTGCAGGTTTCCCCCCCGCCAGCTGCCCTCCCCTGCAGGCCTAGTCCCCTCCAACTGCCTTCCCTGCAGATCTGGTCCCCCACAACTGCCTTCCCCTGCTGGCCTGGGTCCTCCCAACAGCCCTCCCCTGCATGCCTGGTTCCCCCCCCTGCAGGGATGCCCCCCCCAACAGCTCTCCCCTGCAGGCCTCGGTCCCCCCAACTGCCCTCCCCTGCAGGCTTGGGTCTCCCCAACAGCCCTCCCCTGCAGGCCTGTCTCCTCCCCAACTGTCCTCCCCTGCAGGCCTGGTTCCCCGCAACTGTCCTCCCCTGTAGGCCTGGTTCCCTCCCATTGCCGTCCCCTGCAGGCCTGGTCCCCCCAACTGCCCTCGCTTTGTGGCCTGGTTCCCCCCAACTGCTCTCCCCTGCAGGCCTGGTCCCTCTCAACTGCCCTCCCCTGCTGGCCTGATCACCCACAACTGCCCTCCCCTGCTGGCCATCTTGTGGCAGACATCTTGTGTCCACATGGGGGCGGCCATCTTTGACCACATGTGTTGTGTGGTCAATTTGCATATTACCTCTTTTTTATATAGGATTGATTTCAGAGAGGAAGGGAGAGGGAGAGAGAGATAGAAACATCAATGATGAGAGAGAATCATGGATCAGCTGCCTCGAGCCCACAACCCAGGCATGTGCCATGGACCGGAATCGAACCTGGGACCCTTCAGTCTGCAGGCCAACACTCTGTCCACTGAGCTAAACTGGCTAGGGCTTTATATTCTTATTATTCAGCCACCCTATATGTCTTTAGATTGCAGCATTTAATTCGTTTACATTTAACGTGTTTATTGATAGTTATGTAGTTATTGCCATTTTATTATTCACTAGAGGCCCGATGCACGAATTCATGCAAGAGTAGGCCTATCTTCCTCCAGCTGCCGGCACCAGCTTCCCTCTAACACCTGGACCCGGGCTTCCCTCCAGCTGCTGGCAGGCACCCGGTACCGGGACTTCCCTCACAGCCCCGGCTTAGAACGTCGTCCGGAAGGATGTCTGGTCTAATTAGCATATTACACTTTTATTATCAGATTTTTTAAATCTTTTTTTCTCTTCTTAAAGAATGACCTTTAACATTTTTTATAATACTAGTTTGGTGGTGATGAACTTCTTTAATTTTTTCTTGTCTGGTAAGCTCTTTATCTGTCCTTCAATTCTTAACGATAGTTTTGCTGCATAGAGTAATCTTTGTTGTAGATGCTTGCTTTTCATCACTTTGAATATTTCTTGCCAATCGCCTCTGGCCTATAAAGTTTCTGCTGAGAAATCCGCTGATAGTCTTATGAGAGCACCCTTGTAGGTAACTAGGTGCTTTTTTTCTTGTTCCTTTTAAGATTCTCTCTATAATTTTTAATAATTTAATTATGATGTGTCTTGGTGTGGGTCTCTTTGGGTTCATTTTGTTTGGGACTCTTCACTTCCTCACTCTTATGTCTATTTCTTTTGCCAGTTTAGGGAAGTTTTCAATTATTATTTTTTCAAATCATTTTCCACCTCTTGCTCTTTCTCCTCTTTTTCTGGTACTTCCATGATATGAATATTGTTTTGCTTTATGTTGTCCCAGAGGTTCCTTAAAGTATCCTCATTTTTTTGGATTCTTTTCTCTTTTTTGCTGTTCCAACTGGCTGTTTTTGCTACCTTGATTTTCAAATTGTTGATTTTGTTCTCTGCTTAACCTGATCTGCTATTAATTCCTTCTAGTATATTCTTCATTTCAGATATTGTATCCTTAATTTTTTGCATGTGTGGTGATAACATTTAAGATTTGCTCTGTTAACAACTATCAAGTATATAATATAATACTGTTAATTATAGTCATCATTCTATACATAAGATCCCCAGAATTTATTCACTTAATAGCTGGAAGTTTATACCCTTGGATCAACATCTCCCTATTTCTTTCATCCCTCAATCTCTGGCAGCCACCATTCTATCTTTCTATGAGTATATCTCTTTTTAGATTTCACGTATAACTGAGAACATACAGTATTTGTCTTTGACTTATTTCACTTATCTTTGACTTATTTCACATATCACAATACCCAGGGCTTGCTTCTTTTTATGGCTGAATTATATTCCATTACCCACATGTATATATATGTGTCACATATTAATTATCCATTTATCCATCAATGAACACTTAGATTGTGAATCTACCTTTAATACTATATCACCTTAACATGTTGAGTTCTATATTCATCTGGTACTTCCCAACTGACTTTGATGCACTGATGAGCACATGAATTGTGTACCTGCCTCTGTCTGGTGTTTTACTATAAGCTCACATGCTATAGTGGTATAATTACTTGCACAATTTTCCATGAGCGAGCATGTGAACTGGCAAAAAGTCTAGTGCGAAGCTACAACCTTAAATTATACATTTTCAAAATATTCAAACATATGCACAAATAATAGAGGTATTTTTAAAGATTGCAGAAAATTAATAAACCTTGCTACACAATACAATGTGTTGGTAGACTCCAGCATGTTAATATTTGGTACTATATAGCACATTGGAGTGAGACATTTAAATGCAGTTTTCTTAAATAGTTAAAGTAACTTTAAATAGTGGTGATGGTTGCACAACAATGTGAATGTACGTAATGCCACTCAGTTTTAAAATTAAAATGGTAAATTTTGTTACCAATAAAAAATAATTTAAAAACAAAATCCAAATTGCAGTGGCAGAAACTCTGCAGTATCTCTGTGGTTCCCTAAATTATCCCTAAGCTTCTGAGGAACACAATTTGAAAACCACTGCCCTGCAGGATAAATGCAAATACCTTAGCATGACATATCTATCGTGCCCTTTATAATATGTCCTTAGCTATCTTCTGGCCTCACTGTTTGTCACTCTCCATCTCATAGCTTTCTTTGTATTCAAATTGAACTACCTGTAGTTCCTAAATGTATAAATTCTCTCTCACAAACATGTGCCTTGATAGGTGCTGCTTCATCTTCCTGGAATTCACTTACATTCTTCTTTCCTACCCTTCCCTCCTCCATCAGCATTGTCCTGGTTATCCTTTACAATTCAGCTCAAATTTTCAGTTCTTCCCAGGTAAAGTTTATCACTTCCTCCTATGTGGACCCATTTTTACTATACATATCTCTTCCTTTAACATTATATTTGCAATTATTTGTGTGTCTATATCTCTTGGTAGATTTGAACTCCTTGAGAGTAGGGATTGTGACTTATTCATCTTTATATCTATGATTATATCTGTGATACCTGGTAGAGTGCCTAGAGCATTGTATGGCTTCACTAAGTGTTCAATGAAAAGCCTCACAGTGTGGAGTGAGGAAAAAAGGAAGAGTCCAGGATGTCTCAGGTTTGCTGTTTGTTGGGTGACTGGTTAGATGGTGAGACAGTGAAAAGGAATAGTGCTGGAAGTGAAATATATTTGCACTGAAAGGTGAATTCTGTTTTGTTCAATGTTTTTATGCAAATTTACACGGGCACAGCCCACTGGATGTTATTCAGCAGGCAACCAAAATATAGCTTTGGACAACAGGAAAGAGGTCTGGCTTGGAGATATGGATTTAGGAAATCATTAATATAGGTATTTATTGGAATTCTAGGAATGGATGAGTATATATAGTAAGAAAAGAGCTTAAATAGTCCCAAGAGAGCCGAAACCGGTTTGGCTCAGTGGATAGAGCGTCGGCCTGCGGACTCAGGGGTCCCGGGTTCGATTCCGGTCAAGGGCATGTACCTTGGTTGCGGACACATCCCCAGTGGGGGGTGTGCAAGAAGCAGCTGATCGATGTTTCTCTCTCATTGATGTTTCTAACTCTCTATCCCTCTCTCTTCCTCTCTGTAAAATATCAATAAAATATATTTTTTAAAAAATAAAATAAAAAAAAAATAGTCCCAAGAGAATACCAACACTTAATGGATGGAATTTGGGAAGACTATACCATTAAGTAGACTGGGAATGATTGAGAATGGGGAAACAGTTGCATGGCTCTAGAGGAGAAACTTCAGGGTTCAAGAGTTATTTTATTAAATGTCGTTTGTTTATTAATTGTCACCTAATGATATTTTCCATTGATTTTTAGAGAAATTGGAAAAGATGGAGTGGGGAGGGAGAGGGAGAAAGAGAAACATCGATGTGAGAGAGATAGTTCTTTATATACATTTTCTGTCAATCACTTCTTGTTTACTTTAAGTCTCTCCTCTTTCCAAGGTACCTGGTGCCTTTAAGTGAGCAACATAGCTCATTTCCAAAGAGCACAGAGATTAAGACCATGGACTTTTGAGCCAGACTGCCTACATTTGAAATCTGAGTCTGCCACTTATTAGCTATGTGACGTTAAGACAAGTTATCTAACCTGTTTGCGCCTCAACTCTCATATCTCTCAATACATGGGTAATCATACTGTATACATACTTTATAGGACTATTGTGAGGATTAAATGAGTTATGTACAGGGGTGGCCAAAGTAGGTTTACAGTTGTGAGTACATGAAACAGAATTTGTTTTCGTATTATTATTTATTAACTACAGGCCCGGTGCACGAAATTCGTGCATGGGGGGGGGGGATGTCCCTGAGCCCAGCCTGCACCCTCTCCAGTCTGGGACCCATCAAGGGATGTCCGACTGCCCATTTAGGCCCGATCAGGATCCTGATCGATCCTAAATGGGCAGTCGGACATCCCTCTCACAATCCAGGACTGCTGGCTCCCAACTGCTCGCCTGCATGCCTGCCTGATTGCCCCAACTGCTTCTGCCTGCCAGCCTGATCACCCCCTAAGTACTCCCCTGCCAGCCTGATCGATGCCTAACTGCTCCCATGCTGGCCTAGTCACGCTTAACTGCCCTCCCCTGCAGGCCTGGTTGCCTCCAACTGCCCTCCCCTGCTGTCCCGGTCACCCCTAACTTCCCTCCATTGCCAGCCTTGTCGCCCCTTACTGCCCTCCCCTGCCACCCTGATTGCCCCTAACTGCCCTCCCCTGCCAGCCTGGTCCCCCCTAACTGCCCTCTCCTGCAGGCCTGGTCATCCCCAACTGCCCTCCCCTGCTGGACCCGTCACTCCCAACTGCCTCCCTTGCCAGCCTGGTTGCCCCTGACTGCCCTCCCCTGCAGGCCTGGTCGCCCCAAACTGTCCTCCCCTGCATGCCTGGTCACCCCTAACAGTCCTCCCCTGCAGGCCTGGTCACCCCCAACTATCCCCCACCTGCTGGCCCAGTCACCCCTAATTTCCCTCTCTTGCCAGGCTGGTCCCCCATAACTGCCCTCCCCTGCCGGCCCGATTTCCCCTAACTGCCCTCCCCTGCCGGCCTGGTTGCCCCTCACTGCCCTCCCCTGCAGGCCTGGTTGCCCCTAACTGTCCTCCCCTGCAGGCCTGGTTCCCCCAAAATCCCCTCCCCTGCCGGCCTGGTCACCCCTAACTGTCTTCCCCTGCAGGCCTAGTCACCCCCAACTGCCCGCCCCTGCCGGCCTGGTCACCCCAAACTGCCCTCTCCTGCAGGCCATGTCATCCCCAACTGCCCTCCCCTGCTGGCCTGGTCACCCCTAACTCCCCTCCCTTGCCACCCTGTTCGCCCCTAACTGTCCTCCCCTGCAGGCCTGGTCGCCCCAACTGCCTTTCCCTGCAGGCCTGGTCCCCCCAAACTGCCCTCTCCTGTAGGCCTGGCCGCCCCTAACTGTCCTCCCTTGCAGGCCTAGTCTCCCCCAACTGCCCTCCCCTACCGGTCTGGTCACCCTTAACTGCCCTCCCCTGCCAGCCTGGTCGCCCCAAACTGCCCTCCCCTGCCAGCCTGGTCGCCCCAAACTGCCCTCCCCTGCCGGCCTGGTCACCCTTAACTGCCCTCCCCTGCCAGCCTGGTTGCCCCTAACTGTCCTCCCCTGCAGGCCTGGTCACCCCTAACTTCCCTCCATTGCCAGCCTGGTCACCCCTAACTGCCCTCCCCTGCCGGCCCGATTGCCCCTAACTGCCCTCCCCTGCCAGCCCGATTGCCCCTAACTGCCCTCCCCTGCCGGCCCGGTCACCCCTAACTGCCCTCTCCTGCAGGCCTGTTCGTCCCCAACTGCCCTCCCCTGCTGGCCCGGTTGCCAGCCTGGTCGCCCCTAACTGCCCTCCCCTGCCGGCCTGGTTATCCCCAACTGCCCTCCCCTGCAGGCCTGTTCACCCCTAACTATCCTCCCCTGCAGGCCTGGTCACCCCTAACTGCCCTCCTCTGCTGGCCTGGTCGTCCCCAACTGCCCTTCCCTGCAGGCGTGGTCCCCCCGAACTGCCCTCTCCTGCAGGCTTGTTCACCCCTAACCGCCCTCCTCTGCTGGCCTGGTCGCCCCCAACTGCCCTTCCCTGCAGGCCTGGTGTAGAGGGCCGTCTGGGAAGACACATGAGCATTTTCCTTAATTATCATTAGCTGAACTCAGGGTGTAGGCTGAGTCACGCCCTGGGAACATGCTTCCCCAATGAGGCTGGACATGTTAATCATTTCTGACTTCATAGCAGCCCAAGTGTAGGCAGGGGCGGGACTAGATATGTAAATCTAGGCCTTTAAAATAAGTGCGCTGTGTGGCTCAGCGTCGTCGTTGTTGCAGCCTCTCCATCAGAGAGGAAAGATTGTGTCCCACCCAGCTCCAGCTTCATGAATCTATTTCTGTCTCTTGGTTTCTTTCTTTAATTTCTTAATCCCCAGCTCCTCCACTCAGCAACCGGACCAGTACCTTTTCCGTGATGGAGATGGACGCGGAAAAGAGAGAAATACCACTACAGCCTGGTCCCCCCCAACTGCCCTCTCCTGCAGGCCTGATCGCCCACAACTGCCCTCCTGCCGGCCATCTTGTGGCAGCCATCTTGTGTCCACATGGCGGTGGCCATCTTGTGTGTTGGCGTGATTGTCAATTTGCATATTACCTCTTTATTATATAGGATTGTACTATTTTTCATACAAACAACTGTAAACCTACTTTTGCCCATCCCTATATGACGTACCTAAAACAGTGTTTGGCTTATAGTAAACACTGTATAAACTTAGCTGTTATCACTCTCTTCATCATTATCATCCCTCTGCAGGCACTTTAGTAATGATAATAAGATGATAAAAAATAGCTTTTCTTCTAATTTCAGGGAATTAATTTAAGGATTATGTGTGATAATGGATATAGAAAGTAACTATGCAAATGGTTGTTGACATAGTGATAGTTATCTGTCTGTCTGCTTTGTTTCCATGGGAAAGGATGAGAAGTGGCAACAGACTCAATTGTGTATATCTAATATTTGGACCTTTGTCCTTTGCATTTTATTTAAAGAGGCAGGCACTCTAAGAAAAGAGAACAGGATTGAGAAGTTTCCTTAAGATTGATGAGTGAATATTTCTATGGGGTATTTATTTGTTTTACCTTTCTTAGGATAAATGTAAGTAATAAGTTCGATGCTTTACCAAGCAATTTAAATTTTGTTTCATGCTATTAGGTATTAATATTAACCGAGGCCTCCTATGCTTGGGGAATGTGATCAGTGCTCTTGGAGATGACAAAAAGGGTGGCTTTGTGCCCTATAGAGATTCCAAGTTGACTCGACTGCTTCAAGGTAAGCACAAAGTGCCTCTAAAAATAAGAGAGAATAATTATGATAGTGCTGAGAAAGCAGAAATGGAACAGGTAAAAAGCCAGATTTTTGGACTGTCACATACAGAGCTGTCTAATTGATAAATAGGAGAGAGACCTGTTGGCAAGCAGACTTGTAAGATAACTGAAAGATATCTTCATATATGGTTTGAGAGCCAAGAAGTCTGCAGAATGCCAACTGTACTTATACTTTGTATCTGAAAATGAATTTGGTTACTATTTCTTAATTAGTGCTAGCAGAATTCCCTGAAGAGTTAAAACCCACCTAGTGGGGGGCATCCTAGGAATGTTTAATCTCTATAGTTGCTCCTGACTGACTTAGGCCAGGCCCCAGTTGTTTTAACATGATTAACTGCTGAAATCACAGACACTTAAGCATGAGGACACATCCAATAGGATTTTTAAGCTATTATTATTTTATACATCAAAAATCTTTGTGTTTTTATATTGTCACAAATAGGAAATGGGTAGATACTCATTTTGTTGTTGTTACAGCTCTGATTTTGAAGTCACCAGCCCATATAGACAGCTTTGCTTGCATTTTACTTGTTTGATTTCATTTCCTTCTGTTGTTCCTTTTCAGATTCTCTAGGAGGTAATAGCCACACTCTTATGATAGCCTGTGTGAGTCCTGCTGACTCCAATCTAGAAGAAACATTAAATACCCTGCGCTATGCTGACAGAGCAAGAAAAATCAAGAACAAACCTATTGTTAATATTGATCCCCGGACAGCTGAACTTAATCATCTGAAGCAACAGGTATAAGGGACTTGCAATTTGATGAGAAAAATTAGAAGAATGTGAATGGAATGATAGAGCTTCTTCTGTTTCTCAGCTTCTCCTTTATCAGAAATTTAGACATACTGGTTAATCATAATTGTTGGGGAATTATTACCATATTAATAATTTCTATTAATATGGTTGTTGTCACATTTAAGATGGGGGGGGCATTGGAGATTTTACTGATAAAGAAGTGAACATTGAGAGATAAGATGAAAGGTAGGCAGGAATCAGATCAGATCCTGAAGGTCCTCACATGACTTGTAAAGAATTTGGAATTCAACCTGAAAGCTTTGGGAAACCATTGAAAGAGGGTGGCCATTGGAAGAGGGAGATAACTCTATAACATGTCTCAAGAAAGTGGATTTCTGGGGGGGCATGACTAGAAATAGGAAAAGAAATTAGGCTGTTATAATAGCTCAGGCCTGAACTAAAGACAATAGCAATAGAGGTGGAGAGAAGGGGACAAATTAGAAAAACAAACAAATAAGGAAGTACAGTAGAATGTATAGGCTTACTTAGTAACAGATTTGATGTGGAAGGGCGGGAGAGGATAATCAAGGTTAATTTTCAGGTTTCTTGCTTGGACAAAAGAATAAATGTTAGTACCAGTTATTAAGTCAGGGAATATAGGCTGGAAAAACAGGGTCAGGTAGAAAATGATGAAACTCAGTTTGTGTTGTTTGAATTTGAAGGGATTGAGGGGATATCTAAATAGCGTTGCTTAATAAAAGAGCAAAATGCTGTCCAATAAATAGTGAATACTAGATAAGGAAGTGATAGAAGCTGATAGGCTCTTCTTGAAAGAAGGCAAGATACAAGAAGACAAGAGGCAGTTATCAAGGGTCAAGGGATATAGGTTTGTTTGTTTTTAAAATATGGAAGAAACTTAAACAAGTGAAAGAACCAATTGGGAGAGACTGAAACTGATAATTGGGACTAGTTGATAGGGGGCCATCTGAGTAGTTGAGATTCTGAGAACAAATAAAGATGGATTTGCTTTAGACAAGGGACTTGCAATTTTCCCCAAGAGTAGAAGAAAAGAGGTTAAGGTAGGAATAATACAGTGACACTAATTTAGAGGGATCACCTGCCCTAAGACTAGAAGAAAAGGGTTGAGATAGGAATAATACAGTGACACTAATTTAGAGGGAGAAGATAAATTGAGGATTTTTCATCCTGATGACTTTATCTTCTCAGTTAAGTAAGAGGGAAGGTCACCTTCTAAGAGCAAGCAAGCATATAATAGGGTAGAGGGATTGAGGAGTCCACAAAAGACTTGAAATCACAGAAATGGAAGAGGTAGTTAACTATAAGCATGAATTTGTGGTAGTGTCACTGTGACTGCATGTGCAACAGCTCAGTAGCCCTGATAGAAGAGCTGAGAATGGAGGTCATTGGATGATTCATGTTTGGGGGATGAAGTTTTCTTGCCTTCCAGGGTGTAATACTCTTTCAACTGGGAATCTAGTGTTTTCCTTACTGTCCAGAGCTCACTCCGCCTCTGGCCTTCCTTCTCAGTGATAACAACTACTATTCAGGTAGTCTCTTTTCTTCTCTCCCCTTCTCCTCCTTTATCTCCTTCCCTCCCAGGGAGTCACTATAGAAAATACATGTAATTTACCTGTTCACAGTATCATCTAAATTATAAAATACCACACACTCAGATCTTTCCCTCTATTTTCTTTCATGTGTATGCTTATTGCCCAAAATGCTCTTCTTCTTAGTCATTTATTTGTTCCAACAATAAATGTTTGTGTGTTTTTTTGCGAGCGGTTGGGAGCCAGCAGTCCTGGATTGTGAGAGGCATCCCAGATTGGAGAGGGTGCAGGCTGTGCTGAGGGACATCCCCCCCCCTCCCAGGTGCACGAATTTCGTGCACCGGGCCTCTAGTCTCTAATATAACGGGCCCTACAAGTCTAAGCCATAGAGTCATAGAGGCCACTTAGAAAGGTTTCACAGTTGTCCAATTCAAAGATGAAATTAGGGAGATCTGTACAGAATGCCCTTCCAGAGTAGCTAATACATTTTTTTAAGGCAATTATACAATTAAGTGCTAAACATTTGTTGCAGACTGCTATGTTATCTTGGCCAAGTCATTTGATACCTTGACATCAGGCATTTATATGGACAAAGCACTGATATGCAAATCGTATTGGAGTGTCACAAGTTCCCAAGAGATAAAGTATTTATCACTTTCAACTAAGGGGTTGCAGGAAGATTAGATTAAGCCATTCTTATTTGTTTGCTTGCTTATTTACTGTCTCCTCTCTTTTTTAAAAAAATAAATCTTTATTGTTCAGATTATTACAGTTGTTCCTCTTTTTTCCCCCATAGCTCCCCTCCACCCGGTTCCCACCCCACCCTCTGCCCTTACCCCCCCCTCACTGTCCTCATCCATAGGTGTATGCTTTTTGTTCAGTCTCTTCCCACACCCCCCACTCCCCTTTCCCCCCGAGAATTGTCAGTCCACTCTCTTTCTATGACCCTGATTCTATTATATTCACCAGTTAATACTGTTCATCACATTTTTTATTCCCTTGGTTTTTAGATTCACTTGTTGATAGATACGTATTTGTTGTTCATAATTTTTATCTTTAACTTTTTCTTCCTCTTCTTTTTTATATATATATATATATTTTATTGATTTTTTACAGAGAGGAAGAGAGAGGGATAGAGAGTTAGAAACATCAATGAGAGAGAAACATCGATCAGCTGCCTCTTGCAAACCCCCCACTGGGGATGTGCCCACAACCAAGGTACATACCCTTGACCAGAATCAAACCTGGGACCCTTGAGTCCGCAGGCCGACGCTCTATCCACTGAGCCAAACTGGTTTCGGCATTCTTCCTCTTCTTAAAGTATACCTTTCAGCATTTCATATAATTCTGGTTTGGCGGTGATGAACTCCTTTAGCTTTTTCTTGTCTGTGAAGCTCTTTATCTGACCTTCAATTCTGAATGATAGCTTTGCTGGGTAGAGTAATCTTGGTTGTAGTTTCTTGCTATTCATCACTTTGAATATTTCTTGCCATTCCTGTCTGGCCTGCATAGTTTCTGTTGAGAAATCAGCTGACAATCGTATGGGTGTTCCCTTGTAGGTAACTAACTGTTTTTCTCTTGCTGCTTTTAATATTCTCTCTTTGTCTTTTGCTCTTAGAATTTTAATTATGATGTGTCTTGGTGTGGTCCTCTTTGGATTCCTTTTGTTTGGGGTTCTGTGTGCTTCCTGGACTTGTAAGTCTATTTCTTTCACTGGTAGGGGAAGTTTTCTGTCACTATTTCTTCAAATAGGTTGTCAGTATCTTGCTCTCTCTCTTCTTCTGGGACCCCCATAATTCTGATGTTGGTACGCTTGAAGTTGTCACAGAGGCTTCTTACACTATCTTCAACTTTTTGGATTCTTTTTTTGCTTTTCTGGAGGAGTGTTTTCTGCTTCTTGGTATTCCAAATCTTTGACTTGATTCTTGCGATCCTCTAGTCTGCTTTTAGGTTTCTGTATAATATTTTTTATTTCAGTCAGTGTATGCTTAATTTCTAGTTGATCCTTTTTCATATCCTTGAGGATCTTGTTAAATTTATTGGCCTTTTCTAGGAAATTCTTGAAAAACCTTATAACCATGGTTTTGAACTCTATATCCAGTCTTTTGCTTTCCTCCATTTCCTTCAATTGTGGCCTGCCTCTTTGTCTCCGCATTTTAGCTGCTTCCCTGAGTTGATGGGGTTATTTTGTGTGCTAGGTGTCCTAGCAGGGCCCAGTAGCTCAGCCTCCCCAGTTACCTGAGGTGGACACTCTTGGTGCACCCCTTTATGGGCTGTGTGTACAGTCTTGTTGTAGTTAAGCCTTGATTGTTGTTGGTATCACTGGGGGGAGTTGACCTCCAGGCCAATTGGCTGTGAGGATCAACTGTGTCTCCGCTGGGAGGGCTTCTGTGCCCAGCTTGGATGGGGCGGATTCTCAGGGTGGAGCAGACAGCCTTGGTTTCCCATCAGCCCCGCCCTAAAAGGGCCCTGTGTCTCAGTGCCCCGCGGCAATGGCTGCACGCACCTCTGAGAGAAGGCTGCTCTCGAGTTTCGCCCGCTGCCAGACAGTCCAGTTTCTCCCCGAATGAGTCTGGTACCCAAAGTCTCACCCGGAACTGGATTTCAGTGCTGTCGGGAGGTTTTGCTTCCCTCCCGAACGAGAAAGCTAGCCGCACGTTTGCTGCCTGTCCTCTCCGTGCGCCGTGAGTCTCCGAGTGCCGCCACGAGTCTCCGAGCACTCCGTGAGTAAGCCAGCCACATATTCAGCCGCCCGCCCTTTCAGCGTGCACGGGTCTCCGCACCTCCACAGCTCCTGAGTCTCAGTGTCCTTTTCTCTTTCCTTCTAGTTGTAGAATTTCCACTCAGCCAGCTTTCCGGTGGTTCTGGACGATGTCCGCTCTGTCTTCCAGTTGCAGTTTTAAAATTGTTGTGCGAGGCAGCAGTACAGGTGTTTACCTTATGCTGCCATCTTGGTTTCTTTGATAATTTACATTTTTAAAAGATGGTCTGGCCACTGTGTGGAAATGGATTGTAATGGAGTAGGTTCCTAGAGACCACCTGAGAAGTTACTAACTACAGTGATCCAAGTGAGGATAATGGTGGCTACATTTAGAGTGGTAGTGGTGATAAAAAGAAGTGACCAGTGGATTATTTAAAGGGATGAAGGTACAGCACCCAGATTTCTGGTGTGTGAAGCTGCGTATTCTCTGAGCAGGAGCTCACTGGAGAAGGGCCAGGTTTGGGGATAGCAGACAACTAAGTGGAATATTAAGTAGATAGTTGAATATATGGGTCTAAATTCAAAAAGATGTGTATATTGGATACATTTTGGCAGTCACTAGTTTGTAGATGGTAATTGAAGCCATAGGCAGAGTTGGGACTTTAAAAAGAGAGTATAAAGTGAATAAAATGATACTGGGCTTTGAGGAACTTTACCATTTAAAGGACAGTTGGAGCAAAGATGAGCCAAGAAAGAGACTTAGAAGATCAGCTGGAAAAATAAAAGGAAAAGAAGGAAAGTATGCTGTCTGGTAAGCCAAATACTACCAAATAGTCAAGTAAACTGAAGACTGAAAAATTACCATGGGATGTAGTGATATGCAGATCATTGGTGACCTTAGCAAGAGTTATTTCAGTAGAATACTGTGAGCAGAAATCAATATTGAGGTTGAGGAGCAAGTGAGAGAAAAGAGCAAAAGGAAATGGAGGCAATGGGTGTAAACTATTCTTTCAAAGTTTGTGAAGGAGAGAAATAGGGCAAAAGGTAGTGGGATTGGGAAGCATACTTTTGTTTTAAGATAGGTGAGGTTTGAACATGTTTTCATCTTAATAGGAAGTATCCTGTAGAAAGGGAGAAGTCAAAGATGGAGAAGAGAGAAGGGATAACGAATAGAGGAAGATTCATCAGGAGGCAAGAAGAGTTGGGATCCAAATCATAAGTGAGGAGACTGGTTGTAGGAGACAGAACAGCTCCTCTTCTATCATAGAAGGGAAAGGGAGAGAATGGTTACACATCCCTATGAATCCTCCTTTTGATTGTTTTAGGATTCCATTCACTTGCCACTTCCCAGAACCCTAAAGTATTTAACTATACTTGATGACTTAGTATCTTCTGTCTTTTATTATTTCCTACTACTATTTCAGGCCTTAGGCTTGTCTTCATTAACTAGATTATAAAATTGAGAATAAACCACAAGAGTTTATTCTCATATTCCCCTTCACATTGCTTAGCACAGGGCTAAGTTTGATTTTTTTTTAAATCAAGGCTCAATACTATATGTTCATGTTGACCAATGTCACCCCAATAAATTTAATACAAAAAAATAAAAATCCGCACACCTGAAACCTGTATGTTCATGTTGATCAATATCACCCCAATAAATCTATATTAAAAAAGGCCTGTGGCCATAACAACCAAATGACCGGTCACCAGGAGGTGCAGTGATGGGTCCTGAGGCGCCGGTGGGTCTGGGTCTCGAGCGATTTCGCAGGCTGGGCCTCTAGTTTAATAATAAAAAAAGGGGCTCAATAAAAGTCATTAAGAGACTTAGGTGAAAGGGACAGCTTATCTTCTAAATACTAGTTATTCATGTAATGCTGATTGTACTTTTATCATTGAATTATCAACCCTGATGCTTTCTGTAATACCTAAGATAATGCCTTAGATTTCCTTTGTATTGAATACAATTATGTGACTGTTCTTGCAGTAATTTCACTGATAAAGGGATGAATAGCTTTTGATTGGTGACTATTTTCCTTTGCATTTCTCAGGTACAGCAGCTACAGGTCTTGTTGCTACAAGCCCATGGAGGTACCTTGCCTGGATCTATAAAGTAAGAGTCATATATTAATTTTAAATGTAAAATCTAGCAAAGGCTATTTCTCCTGATGGTTGTTTTCCCCTGATATATTAAAGTTTCTCGTAACATTGATGTCAAGGTTGGGATCTTACCAAACCTGCTGACTGTTTTGGACTTAGCTAGTTAGCTTTGAGTAAGCCTGATGTAATAGGAAGAAGATAGGTTATGGCCTCAGAAATTTATTTACTTATTTAGTTAGTTAGTTAATTAATCCTCACCCGAGGATATTTTTCCATTGATTTTTAGAGAGAGTGGAAGGGACAGGGAGAGGCAGAGATAAACATCAAGGTGGAAGAGACACATCTATGTAAGAGAGACACATCGATTGGTTGCCTCCTGCACACACCCTGACTGGTACAGAGGATCGAGCCTTCAACCGAGCTTTGTGCCCTTGACCAGAATTGAACCTGGGACCCTTCAATCTGCAGGCCGACGCTCTGTGCACTGAGCCAAACTGGCTAGGGTTGGCCTCAGAAATTTATTAATTGGAATTCTATGAAAAAGAGCTGTCACTTCTCTCCCATTTATTTACTTGATTTTTTATTTATATCCATATAGTCCCATGGGTATTTATTATTTGTTTTATTGCTCAAATTGTTCATGTTTTGTCCACTAAGAGCTCCTTTTAGGGTGGCTCTTGTGTTCTTTAAAATATCCTCAAGTTTTTGAGCCTTTCCATAAAATGTTCCACACCTGTCTTGTATTTTTTGCCACCCCAGTTCTGGAATCAACCAAATCTCCAAGGAGCCCTGGTATTTTTTTAAAATGGAAAATGGTGTTTAGAAACCAGATCTGGGCATATAGGTGTGCTCATTGTTACTGGGGTGTCACTACTTCTGGGCACCCTCAGTGAGTAATGCTAGGAAATATCTGTATGCATAGTAATACATATACGCTCATATCTATATTTTTACATCTATGTATCTGTATAAACTAGGTGGGGCAAAAGTAGGTTTACAGTTGTGAGTACATGAAATAGAGGTTATTCTTGTATTATCACTTATTAATTATTGTATTATTTTTCTTACAAACAACTGTAAACCTACTTTTGCCCCACCCTGTATATTAAAATCCATGATTTTATTCTGATACCTCTAATTCCAGTCCAACACAACAGGGTTCATTTTAGCCTTTCTCTCCTTATTTATAAACTTATTTCTTCAACAGTGAGACACCAGCTGTCATTATCTGCAGTCTATTTACTTACTTGTTCAGTTCTAGTATACACATAAAGTAGTTTCAGGATTGCTAGCCCATACACCTGTGGGAAACACTTGTATGAGTTAGATTATGTACAGTTCTCTTGGTCTTTAGGCTTAGATTATCCAGGCAACGTGGTGTTTCCAGCAGTCACTTGTTTCATTCCGTTTGGGTCCCCTCTACATCTTGGTTGGTTTTAATTGTTTATATTGTGGGTGTGTGAAGGGAATGTGCAATATGATGCTCTAAGGCACTTATACAGAAAAATGTACTCAGCAGAGAAACGTGAATCAGAACCATGATGAGATCACTGTACACCCATTAGGATGACTACTATAAAAACAGGAAATAACCATTACTGTCAAGGATGTGAGGAGGGTGTAGAGAAATTAGAACTTTTGTGCACTGTTGGAGGGGTTGTGAAATGGTATAACTGCTATGGGAAAGAGTATGGAGTTTCCTCAAACAATTTAAAATAGAATCCCATGTGATGTAGCAATTTTGCTTCTGGATACATACCTAAAAGAATTGAAAGCAGGGTCTCAAAGAGATATCTGCACTCCCATGCTCCGAACAGCCAGGACGGGGAAGCAACACACTGTCCATCAACAGATGAATGGATAAAGAAATGTGGTCTATTCATACAATGGACTATTATTTAGGCTTATAAAGGAAGGAAATTCTGACACATGCTACAGCATGAATGAATCTTGAAAACATTATGCTAAGTGAAACAAGATAGTTACAAGAGACAAATACTGTATGATTTTCCCCCATATGAGGTACTTATAGTAATCAAATGAAAGTAGAATGATGTTTGCCTGGGGCTGGAGAGAGGAGGAAATGGGCAGTTATTGTAAGTGCATACAGTGCTTCAGTTTTGCAAGATAAACAAGTTTTAAGGATAGATGTTGGTGTTGGTTGCTCAACATTGTGAAAGTTCTTCCCCTGCCCCAAATCCACTTTATTTTTTAAATTAAATTTATTGGGGTGACATCGGGTAACAGGATTATATAGGTTTCAAGTGTACATTTTGAACTGTATACTTAAAAATAGTTCAAATGGTACATTTTATGTTTTGTATATTTACCACAAATTTTAGAAAAAGGGCCAAGGGATCAAAACACTCATTAGAAAAATGGGACACATGAATAGACAATTCACCAGAAAAAGAGATAAAAATAACCCTGAAACATAAAAAAATGCTCAAGCCCACTCATAATTAAAGAAATACAAATTCAAACAACACTGAGACAGTATTTCTCACCTATTAGATTAGTAAAAAATGGAAAAATATGACACCACATTCCATTGGCGAGGCTATGGAGAAAGCAAACACTGTCATACACTGCTGTTGGGAATGCAAATGGGTATAACCCTTCTCGAGGGGAATATGGCAATATCTGACAAAATCAGACATGCACTTAACTTGTCCCAGCAATCCCATTTCTAAAAATCTACCCTGAAGATAAATCAAATATATAACAACACAAATATATATACACACTGCAGCATGTCTGTAATTGCCAAATATTGGAAACAATCTAAATGCCCATATATAGGAGGAAGGTTGAATATATATGACATAAAATTTACCGTCTTAATCATTTTCAAGTGTACAGTTCAAAAGTGTTATGTATAGCCACATTGTGGTGTAATGAATCTCCAGAACTTTTGCTTCTTGCAAAACTGAAACTCCATACTCATTAAACAACTCCCCACCCCACTCCTATCTATTCTTTTGGAGTTTCCTGCCATTGCTTGTATTTATAGAATGCTCTTTACCATCACCTATATTTTCTTCTAGTTTTCTTATAAGTTTTTTCCTCTTTTTTAATTATGGTAAATAACATAAAATTTACTATCTTAAGCATTTTTATGTGAACAGTTGAGTAGCATTAAGTATATTTACCTTGTTGTGAAACAGATCTCCAGAACTTTTTCATCTTGTAAAACTGAAATTATATACCCATTAAACAATAACTCCTTGTGCCCTTTCTTCTCAGCCCCTGGTAACCACCATTCTACTTTTTGTTTCTATGAACTTGACTACTTTAGATATCTCATATAAGTGGAATCATACAGTGTTTGTCTTTTTGTGACTGACTTTTTTCATTGAATATACAGGGTGGGGCAAAAGTAGGTTTATAATTGTTCATATGGAAACTAATACAATAATCCTATATAATAAAAGGCTAATATGAAAATTATCCCCTCGGGAGTTCAAACGACCCGGAGTTTGACTGCTCACTATGACATGCACTGACCACCAGCAGGCGTTGCGGAATGAAGGAAGGCCCCAGCCGGCAGCTGAGGGAAAGGAGGCCCCGATCAGCCCTGATCACCAGCCAGGCCTAGGGACGCTCATGTGCACGAATTTTGTGCACCGGGTCTCTAGTTAATAAATACTCTAAGAATAAATACTTTGTATTTTGCATAACCCTGGTTGTATACCTACTTTCGCCCCATCCTGTATATACCATTTCTTGTGTATCCATTTATTCATCAATGGACACAAGGTGCCTTTTGGAAATTGTGAATAATGCTGCTATGAACATAGGTGTGCAGATGTCTCTTTAAGACCCTACTTTTGATTCCTTTGGATATGTAACCAAAAGGAGAATAACTGGATCATATAGTAATTCTATTTAAAACTTTTTATTTAAACCACCATACTGTTTTCCATAGTGGCTGCATAATAGTCACCCTAATTTTGGCCCTTATTTAAATAGTTCTTTATATATTGGTGAATATTAGTTCTTTGTCTATAGTGTATTTTTCTTTTACTTTGTTTATAGTGTTTGTCATGCAAAATTTTTAAATTTTTATGTAGTAAAAAGTTTATCAGTCATTTTTTATTGCCTCTGCATTCCTTAGCAACTTTATTGAGATAATTTGTATACCTGAAAATTCACTTACTTTAAGTACAATTCAATGACTTTTATTTATTTTTTAAAATATATATTTATTAATTTCAGAGAGGAAGGGAGAGGGAGAGAGGGATAGAAACATCAATGAGAGAGAATCATTGATTGGCTGCCTCCTGCACACCCTTTACTGGGGGTTGAGCCCACAACCCAAGCATGTGCCCTTGATGGGAATCGAATCTGGGACCCTTCAGTCCTCAGGCTGATGCTCTATCCTCTGAGTCAAACCAGCTAGGGCAATTCAATGGCCCTTAGTAAATTCACAGAGTTGTACAACGATCACCACAACCCAATATTAGAACATTTCCATCATCTCAAAATGATCCCTCCTGTCAATTTGCAGTCACTACTGTTCCCACTCCCAGCCCCAGCCAACCATTAGCCTGCTTTCTGTTCCTAGAGATTTGCCTAGTGTGAACATATCATATACATGGAATCATAGAGTATGTGGACTTTTTGTCTGGCTTCTTTCACCTGTAATGTTTTTGAGATTCATCCATGTTGTATCAGTACTTCATTCCTTTTTATTGCGGAATAGTATTTCATTGTCTGGATAGACCATATTTTGTCTATCCATTCAGCAGTTGATAAAGTTTTTGGTTGTTTCAACTTTTTGGCTATTATGAGTAATGCTGCTATGAGTATTCACTGGCAAGTTTTTGTGTGCACATGTGTTTTTTATTGTATAGATACCTAGAAGTGGAATTGCTAGGTCGTATGATTAAGAAAATGCCAAACTGTTTTCCAAAGTGACTACTGTTTACATTCTCCTCATGCTTCTGGAGTTTGATTCATAGTTAGAAAACCTTTTCCTATGCCAAGGTTAAAGAGGAATTCACCAATGTTTTCTTCTAGTCCTTATGTTGGTTTTATGTTTTACTTTTCATTTGGAGTTTATTCTTGTGAATGGTGTGAGCCTATTTTTTTTTACTAACTTTAGTTTAGTAACCCTTAATCAGTTTTTTTATTATAAAAGTGATACACTGCTATATTTAAAAAGTATAAAAAATAAATATTAAAATTGCCATAATTTTGTCACCCACAGATGACCAACTTTGTCTTTGTAATTCTCCCCCTTTTGGTAATTTAATCTTGATTTCCTTGGTAATATTTTAAGAATGTTGGATAAAGAAACTGAGGAAAGCTGTGTTCTCTTAAAGGGTCTCTTAAAGACATATTCGAGTATACTTGATTTAGAAGCAATTGGCCCATCTTCCTTTGCTTTGAATTTAGCACAGGCCTATTTTATGTAACACAAGACTAATGAAGACCATTCCAGACTTCCAACGACCTAGGATATACTATAGGATATATTTTCAGCTGCAAAAGTAATCAATTCTAAGAAACAGTTGTTGAATCAAACAATTGAAATCAGTTGTTCAATGTTTTCCAGAGAAATAAATATGCTACTCTTGATCTCAAAAATATGTTTATATTTTTAGAGACCTTTCATAGTAAGTCTTTTAACAAAATGTACAATTTATAGATTTTTTTTGCTTTTTGTCCTTGTATCATATTCTGTTTTTGAATGTGTGTCAGTGAAGCTTTTATATTGATTTTCTGCAAGTGTTTGTCAATTTGCACATGCTCAGCTAACTTGAATTCCTACTTTGGCAATTAAATAGCTTGTGAAAGAGGAAACATTTGTTTTCCATTGTATTTTTTCCCCATTTAGAGAAGCCTTAGAAATGTTAGGGGGGAAATGTACAGGGATGTAATGTACAGCATATGGAACATCTATATATATAAAAGCCCAGCAACCGTTAAGGCGAATGACCGAAATGACCAGAACGACCGGTTACTATGACGCGCACTGACCACCAGGGGGCAGATGCTCAATGCAGGAGCTGCCCCCTGGTGGTCAGTGCGCTCCCACAGCGGGAGCACCGCTCAGCCAGAAGCCAGGTTCATGGCTGGGGAGCGCAGTGGCGGTGATGGGTCCCTTTCCTGCCTCCACGGCGGCACTAAGAAGTGGTGAGCCAAGTGGTAAGGAGCGAGCAGGTGGGGTGGTTAAGAGTGAGGGGTCCTGGATTGCAAGAGGGCACAGGCCAGGCTGAGGGATCCCCCCCGACCCCCGTGCACAAATTTTGTGCATCGGGCCTCTAGTAGTCAGTAATATCATAACTTTGTACAGTGACAGATGGTTACTAGACTTAATGTGGCTATTACTTTGTAAGCTATATAAATATCAAATCATGTTATATACCTGAAATTAATATATTTTATGTCAACTTTCCTTTAATAAATATAATTACTTTGGCACTTGTCAACTTTCATGAATGATGCATGGAAGTTTTCAGTTTAATATCAATAAGGAAAGAAGGAAATATCAGAGCAATCTAAAATAACACTAAATGTACTGATAGTTCATTTTTATAAAACACATTTTAATTGAACATTCCTTCATAAGAGTCTTAGTAAATTCTCAACAGTGTAATATGAGACCTTATGGTGTGACCTTGTTATTAACTTCTTGATAAAGATGTTCCATAAAAATTCATGGAGGTCTTGCCCTGGCCTGGTGGCTCAGTTAATTAACCTTTTGCACTCAGATGTCGAGTGTGACTCGACACGGTTAGCATTAGAATAAAGGAATCGAGAAAAAAGCAAGCGAGTGCAAAGGGTTAAAGCGTCGTCCTGTGCAGCAAAAGGTTTCGGGTTTAATTCCCTGTTGGGGCACATACCTAGGTTGAAGGTTCCTTCGGTCCCCAGTCTGGGCACATGAGGGAGGCAACCAATCAATGTTTCTCTCTCCCACCCTCCCTCCTCTTCTCCCTCCCTTTCTCTCTAAAAAATAAATAAAAACATATTCTTAGGTGAGGAATTAAAAAGATAATTCATGCCCTAACCGGTTTGGCTCAGTGGATAGAGCGTTGGCCTGCGGACTCAAGGGTCCCAGGTTCGATTTCGGTCAAGGGCGTGTACCTTGGTTGCAGGCACATTCCCAGTGGGGGGTGTGCAGGAGGCAGCTGATTGATGTTTCTCTCTCATCGATGTTTCTAACTCTGTATCCCTCTACCTTCCTCTCTGTAAAAAATCAATAAAATATATTAGAAAAAAAATACTTAAGAGTTCAAGAGAAATTGAACATAATTTAAAAAATAATAAAATAATAAATAAAAAGATAATTTGTGGATGTGAGAGGGCATCAGTTACTGTAATCATTTTTTATCCTTTATTGAGATTGAGAACAGCTGTTCCCTGTCCTTTTACCCTTTATTATAGCCTTGACAGCTATTAACTTTTCCCTTCAGTCTTCTTAAGATCAAATCTTCATATTTCTTCTGATCTTTTTTTAAAATATATTTTTATTGACTTCAGAAAGGAAGTGAGGGAGGAGGGAGGGAGGGAGAGAGAGAGAGAGAGAGAGAGAGAAAGAATGAGAATTGGCTGCTTCCTACACACCCCCCACTGGGGAGCGAGCCCACAAACCTGGCATGTGCCCTGATTTGGAATCAAACTGTGACCTCCTGGTTCATGGGTCGACAATCAACCACTGAGCCACACTGGCCAGGCTCTTCTGATCTTTTTTCGCCAGTCCAACTTTTCAGTGTTGTGAATAGCTAATCCCAGTGGATTACAAAACAAACCCCAAAACTATACTTCTTAATGGCCTGCTTCATTAGTCTGGGACCACTATGAAGTAATCTGCATAAATTCCAAAGGTTCTTATTTATAGGTATCCTTGAAATTTTTTCTGTCCCTTCCACTCCTATTTGAAATGGAAACTATTGTTGCCTCCACCCACTCTAAGCAATTTAAAACTGATAGACAAATGAACAGAAGGCTATGGGTCATCAGTTTCAAACAAGACGAGCACTTAAGAAGGGAGCACTTATTTATGGAGAATTGTGAAATGAGGTCTTAGTGGCCACTGTTCACCATTTCAACTTTCTGACTTCTTAAATTCTATTGGAAGTAAACTATACACTAAATAGGTAATTGACTTATGTTAATGAGGTAAAATTTAGACCCTATCTCCTCTGTACCTTTTCTTCCCTACATCCCTAATCTTTAATAAGAGATTAAGAGTGGGAAGAAGGAAAAGACATGTGTCTTAGCTACAGTTAGCCTTCACTTCTTATCTATGTGGCACAAAGATCCTAAACCAAGAGCCAAGGATAGAGGTTAGTCGTTCTGTTGCAACCATATCTGGCCCTGAATCATTATTGTCCTCCAAATCATGATTTCACTTATATGTGGAATCTAATGAACAAAATAAACTAACAAACAAAAGAGAAACAGACTCATAAATACAGAGAACAAACTGACAGATATCTGAGGGGAAGGGTGTTGGGGGACTGGGTGAAAAGAGTGCAGAGATTAAGCAAAAAACACACAACACAACAACTCATAGACACAAACTACAGTATGGTGATTGCCAGAGGGAAAAGGGAGGAGAGAGGAGGTAGAAGGAGGGGTAAAAGGGGGATAAATGGTGGTGAAAGGAGAATTGACTTGGGGTGGTACAATATACAAATGATGTATTATGGAATTGTATACCTGAAACCTATATAATTTTATTAACCAATGTCACTAAAAATAATAAAGTATTGCAGGCATATGTTTCTTATTCTTACAACATATTCCCTGACTGAGAGAATAGATTGGAATAGACATACTTTTTCCAGACTTTGGGGGGTAATTTTAAACCAACTGCCCCACCCAAAAGGCCTGTGGGATATAGTTTTATCCACCTTTGATATAAGTGTTATTAATCATGTATTTTTCTAATGTTACTTTCTTTGTTTTAGTGTGAAACCATCAGAGAATCTACAGTCTTTGATGGAGAAGAATCAGTCCCTGGTGGAGGAGAATGAAAAATTAAGTCGTGGTCTGAGTGAGGCAGTTGGTCAGACATCCCAGCTATTGGAGAGGATCATTTTGGTGAGACCCCAAGACTAAACTACTAGCAATCTGGACATTTACCAGCTTTAGTTTCTGAAATAGTTAACATGCTTCTCATTATGAGAGGCAAGTTATATGGAAAGAAATGGATAGTATTACCATATCCTCCATATTCTCCATCGAGCCCCTCTGAGGTAAATACATGGGCTTATAGTCACACATACAGAAAAGTTAAAAGAATTGTACAGTGAACACCTATATATCCACCACAAAGAATCTACATGAATCCCATTTTTAAATAGATTTGTTCTAAAATGCCAGAGAGGACAGAACTAGGTCCCTCTCACCTTAAGTCCTGACTAATCTTTATAATACCAAGTAACTATTCCCTCAATAAGATTTTAGTTCCTCTCTATCTCACTTCCCCTATCATGAGGTCACATTCATATCCCATCCTAACAGTTATCGTGGTGAGATAGAATGGCTAGGAAATTAATTCCTTTCACATATGGTTAACTTCCAAATAGTGGATCACTATGTAACTTATTACACTAGTCTGTATCCTATCTGTCTGATAGTAACCTCCTGGATCAGTGCATGCTGGCTCTGTCAATAACGTTTTTCTACTAGTCTTAATACAATTCAGTTTTTGATAGCACAATGATTGCCAGAAGCAAAAATGAGTTTCCATCAAAATGTGTGCTCTCTTTTCAAGAAAGGGTAAGCTGCTTAAAGATTTCTTTAAAGGGGGCCAAATCCTATGTCCATTGTATTGTCCATTATTAGCAGAAGAGTTAAAATGGGATTTAGGGGATTTTTATATAGTTTTCTGTCTCCATGATGCATTTTTTGCCTTTGAAGTAATTCTAGAAGATTTGTCTCACATGATTGTGAGTGTGGCAGATATAACAGACAGTACTTGTTATTCTAGCCACATACCCATCTGACCTTTACAAGATTGTTACAGTAGCTGCCCAATGGGTTTATTGTTTGATGTCCTATCAGAACTTCATAGCAAGCACAAATTTTTGTCCTATATAAACTGTTCTTCCCCAACAGTGCATTTAGTATATTACAGATACTGTGATTGGAATAGAACAGAAACTGTCGATTACCCTGCCCAGAATGTAGCTGCCTCTGCCATTTCTTCTCTGCCATCACTCTTGTGCTTCTCCCTTTTTCTTACTTTCTTTTATTAAAACTAGCCTACCATATCAGATAGTTTAATGTGAAAAATCTCAGGTCATATGCAGTGTGAGGCCCTTTTATGTTTTAAATGCCCTTCTGCTGGGACCAGGGAACAGTGTAGCGTAGGAGGTAGTTTAAAGTAAGTGGGTTTTTTGCAAACAGCAGGGTGTAGCATGCCAGAAACTATTGCTTTCTCCCTCAGTTGCAAAATTCTCTATGGAATTGAGGCTTCACACTCCACCCCATAGTTTGTGCTTCATGGCAAACATTAGACCCAGCTGCTTAGATGCTATTTTTAGTATTTCATGTTGATTGAAGGGCTAATTTCCATGACTGTTAAAAAACATTTCTCACTAAATAAACAAAGCCCATTAAATCTTCTATTAGAGCAAAGGAGTCAGCCACTCTACCTGGCTTTTAAACTATAGAAGTAGGAGAGAAGGCATAATTAAGTGAGGCTGTCAGGCACTGCCACTGATGATCTCCTGGGTCTTTGTTATAGACAGAACAAGCGAATGAAAAAATGAATGCCAAGCTAGAAGAACTCAAGCAGCATGCAGCGTAAGTTTCTTACCAGATGTTTGTTACTGACCTTATAGCACATAATATGTAATCATAGATGCTCTGGCCTTGACCAGTGTGATTAACTCTTGGATTCCTTTGCTTGAATTTTCAGCTGTAAAGTGGATCTTCAAAAGCTAGTGGGAAATTTGGAAGACCAGGAATTAAAAGAAAATGTAGAGAAAATTTGTAACCTGCAGGAACTGATTAACCAGATATCGGTAAGCCAAGTAGGAACAGTGTAAACAGGCACATTGTTTTCATTTGTTTCTCTCTTTTTATTTTTTCATTTTTCAATTACAGTTGATGTACAATATAATATTGGTTTTAGGTGTACAACCCAGTGATTAGACATTTATAGAACTTACAAAATGATAACCCTGATAAATCTAGTACCCACCTGACACCACATAGGAGGTGCAAAGTCAGCCACTGCCTAGGGCCACCCTGCATGAGCTATTTGTATTAAGCTTGGAGGTGCCCAGGTGAAGCTGGGCTGTGAAGCAAGGCAGGCTCATGCTGTGTTGGGTCTTGGGCCTTTTAGTATTGATAGGTTTGGGGCACGCTGACCCAGCTGTAGCTTGTTTGAGAGATTTTAGCAAATTCTGAAGCCTGAGCAAGGACAGGCCATTCATATGCAAAAGCTACTGCACATGGGTTGGGTGGGGCTGCAAATTGGATGGGGATGGGTCTCGGACTCACCAGGGTGAAGCAAACAGATATGGCTCCCAGTCAGCCTCACATGAACAAGGACCCCGTGAGCACCTCCATCTGGGAGAAAGCTGACCCCAAGTTCCTGCCCCAATGCCAGATAATCCAGTTCCTCCTTTTATGTGCCTGGGTCCCCCAGGGCCTCGCCCTGGAGCTGGAGCTCAAAGGAAGTGGGACCTTGTAAGTTCAGCTCATGTGCCAGCTCTTTAAAAGGAACACCTGGGCCCAGCTGGTGTGGCTCAGTGGTTGTGCGTTGACCTATGAACCAAGCGGTTATGGTTCGATTCCCGGTCAGGGCACATGCATGTGTTGGGGGCTCGGAACCACAGTGGGGAGTGTGCACAGGGCAGCAAATCAATGATGTTTCTATCTCATCATTGATGTTTCTATCTCTCTCTCCCTCTCCCTTCCTCTCTGAAAGCAATAAAAATATGTTCAAATGAATAAAACAAAACAATAAAGGAACACCTGAATCCCCAACCACCTCCATGTCCCTGAGCCCTAATCCCTGCTGGTTTTTACAGCATGTAGTTATCCCCACTGGTCTTCCCAGCTCTGGAATCCTGGGCTAGGGGGCTGGTGTGGGGCTGGGACCCCTTGCTCCTCATGGGCGGCCTCTGCATAGACAATCTCCAGATTACAGAAACAGCCCACGTGGGTGCCAGTCCAGCCCATTCCATGCCTCTTCCCCTCTTACCAGTCTCAATTCACTTTCTTCTTTACTTCTCTAGTTGTAGGACTTTCATTCAGACAGCTCTCAGGCAGTTCTGAATGATGTGTTTTTTTAATTTTAGTTGTAATTTTGATGTGGTTGTGGGACACAGCGAGTACAGGTGTTTACCTATGCCGCCATCTTGGTTCCTCGAGTGTTTGTTTGTTTGTTTTTATGAGAGAGGTAGAGAGATAGAGCCTCTATCTGAGTCTGTTTCTGTTCTGCTTATTTATTTTCTTTTTAGGTTCCACATATAAGTGAAATCATATGGCATTTGTCTTTCTCTGTGTTACTTTTTTCACTTGGTACAATACCCTCTAGGGACATTCATGTTGTTGCAGGTGGCAAGATTTCATTTTTTTAAATAGCTGAGTCATATTCCATTGCATATATGCACCACCACTTTTTTATCCGCTCATCTATTAATGGACACTTAGGTTGCTTCCATCTCATCGCTATCCTATGTAATAAAAGCCTTATATGCAAATTGTCCCCTCAACTGGGAATTTGATCGGGAGTTCAACTGCTCGCTATGACGTGTGCTGAACACCAGAGGTGGCACGGAACATGGTGGGCGTCGGCGACTTGGCGCTGCTGGCCCTGATGGGCCCCAACAAGAGCGGGACTGCAGAGGGATGGTGGAGCTGGTGAATGGGGGGCGCCAGGCTAAGGCAGGTGCTAGCGGGGCCCGATCACCCTGTAGATGGCGGCAGGGGGCGGGGCCACCACCTGGCTCCTGGCGCTGAGGGAGCCGGGCGGGGCCCAATGACTCAGGCGGAGGGGGGTGCGCGGGTGCCTGGAGGGCCAAAGTGCTGCCTAGGGCACAGAGGTCAGCTGGGACCTGCCCTTCCACACCAGACACGCATGCTTCAATTGCCGGCCAGGCCTAGGGACCGCACTCATGCATGAATTTCGTGCACTGGGCCTCTATAATAATAAAAATGTAATATGCTAATTAGACTGGATGTCCTTCCAAATGACCTTCCGGACAAAGCTGCTGTGGTGGGGGCCAAGGCAGAGGCAGCTGCCATGGCGGGCAGGCAGGAGCCGAGGCAGAGGCGGCAGAGGCACCTGGCCGCCGTCGCAGGCTGGGGCCAAGGCAGACGCCACAGCAGCCAGGGCCAAACCCCTTGCACAAATTTCATGCATCGAGCCTCTAGTTGTAGATACTGCAACAAACGGGTGCATATGGCTTTTTGACTTAGTGTTTTGGTGTCTTCAGATAAATACACAGAAGTAGAATTACTGAGTACTTTATTATCTCTCTGTTTTAAAAGTCTAATTTGTCTGGTATAAACAGTGCTTCCCCAGTGTTTTTTTGTTTGTTTCCATTTTCATGAAATTTCTTTTTCCATCCTTTTACTTTCAGTCTGTGTGTATCTGTCAATCTGAAGTGAGTGTCTTGTAGACAGCATATGTAAGGGTTTTGGTTATCCATTGAGCCATCCTATCTTTATATTGGAGAATTTAATCCATTTGCAGTTAAAGTAATTTTTTTATTTATTGATTAAGCTATTACATATGTGTCCTTTAAAGTAATTTTTGATAGATATGTATTTATTACCATTTCACTATTCATATTTTTCTCTTTTTTCCCCCTTCTTAATGAAATACCTTTAACATTTCTATAACATTGGTTTGGTGGTGATGAACTCCTTTAGCTTTTTCTTGTCTGGTAAGCTCTTTATCTGTCCTTTGATTCTAAATGATAACTTTGTAGGGTAGAGTAATCTTGGTTGGAGGTCCTTGCTTTTCATCCCTTTGAATATTTCTTGCTACTCCCTTCTGACCTGCAAAGTTTCTGTTAAATCCTCTGACAGTCTTATGAGAGATGACTTGAAGGTAACTAGCTGCTTTTCTCTTGCTGCTTTTAAGATTCTCCCTTTGTCTTTAACCTTTGGCATTTTTATTATGATGTGTCTTGGTGTGGGCCTCTTTGGGTTCACCTTTTTTGGGATTCTCTGGGCTTCAGGGTTTAGTGTGTCTGTTTCCTTCACCAGGTTAGGGAAATTTTCTGTTATTATTTTTTCACACATAGATTTTTAATTCCATGCGCTCTCTCTTCTATTTCTGGCACCCCCATGATGTGAATATTGGTATGCTTTAAATTCTAGAGGCTTTTTAAACTATCCTTATTTTGTTTGGATTCTTTTTTATGTTTTCTATCTTTCTCTTAAGGTTCTTCTCACTAAGTTCATCTAATCTTCCCCTAAGTTCATTAAGCATCCTTAAAACCAGTATTTTGAACTCTGCATCTGGTAAATTGCTCATCTCCATTTTGTTTAGTTCTTTTTCTGGAGTTCTGTTCTGTTCTTTCATTTGGGACATGTTTCTTTGTCTTATTTTGACTGCCTCCCTGTGTTTGTTTCTATGTATTAGGTAGAACTGCTATGTCTCCCAGGCTTGGTAGAGTACCTTTATGTAGTAGGTGTCCTATAGGGCCCAGTGGTGCAGCATCTCCAGTCACCCAAGCAGGGTGCATAAGGTGTGCCCCCAGTGTGGGCTGTGTGCACACTCCTGTTTTGTTGAGCCTTGATTGCTGTTGGCATCTCAATGGGAAGGATTTACTCCCAGGCTAATTGGCTGAAAGGACTAGCCAAGACTACAACAGAGGAGCTGCTGTTCAGGGGCAAACCACAGGTAGCTTCAGCAGGACTCGCTTCAGCAGCTCTCTTGCTCCCAATGAGTTTGCCTCTTGAGTGTGTCACTCATGGAGATAATTGGCTGGTGCTCCAGCTTGATCTGAAACTGTCCACTGGGTGTGCTGGCTCTGAGGCCTCCTGGGAAGTGCAGGCCAAGATCAGCTGCCACCTGTGTTCTGCCTGGGGCCACCTGGCATGAGCTACAGAGAAATCTACAGTTGTCTGGTACTTGTGCTGAACTTGGAAGTGCCTAGGAGAGGCCAAGCTGTAAACCAAAGCTGGCTGCTGCTAGTCTGGTGCCTCAGGCCACTAAGCAATAGGTAAGGACACACTAACTGCTTGTTTGGGGTTTGTGGTCCTTTGAGAGATTTTCGAAAAGTCCACAGCATGAGCCACAACAGGCCATTTGTATGGAAAAGCCACTAGAAGCAGCTTGGGAGAGCCTGCAACTTGTGTGGGTCAGAGTCTTAGAGAATCAACAGGGCTGGGCAAACAGTATTAACCAGGTTGATGGCACCCACCTCCCGACTCTGTGTGGGGAGGGATCAGGAAGGGAACAATGGCCTCTGCCTGCACTTCTGTCTGGGAGAAAGCTGCCCCTCCAGCCCTCACTGGACAGTTCAGTTCCTGAAGCCTTTTGAGCTGCTTTCCCAGTGCTGGAGCTCAGAGAGTGTGAGGCTGAGTAAGTTTGTGCATGGTCCCTTTAAGAGGAATTGCCAGGGACTCCAGCAGCCCTCCAGCTCACTCAGCCTCAATCCCTGCTGCTTTTCACAGCCAGAAGTTGTCGGTACTTATCTTCCTGGCACTGGAACCTTGGTCTTGAGGCCCTGGTATGGGGCTGGGGCTCCTAGCTCCTCATGGGGTACCTCTGCATCCAAGATTTCTCTCCCAATTTTTATCTGCTACTTGTAGGCATGGGACCAGCCTCTTATGCATCTCCATCTCTCCTACCAGTCTGAATGTGGCTTCCTCATCCAGTGGCTAGACTTCAAGTGATTCTTTTTTTATTTTCTATTTAAGGTTTGGGGGTTGGGGAGTGTAAGGAGATTGCTGGAGGGGGAGCCAGGTGGTTCTTAATGACTGTTTTTCTGTAGTTCAGTTGTAATTTTTTTTATTGATTTCATAGAGGAAGGGAGAGAGAGATAAAAACCATCAATGATAAGAGAGTATCATTGATTGGCTGTCTCCTGCACGCCCCCCACTGGGGATCGAGCCTGCAACCTGGGCATGTGCTCTGACCAGGAATCAAACTGTGACCTCCTGGTTCATGGGTCGATGTTCAACCACTGAGCCACACCAGCCAGGCTTTAGTTGTAATTTATATGTGGTTGTGGAAAGAAGCCAGTATCGCATTTACCTATGCCACCATCTTGACCAAAAGTCCTAATTTGTTTCTCTTATTGTATATAAACATGTCTAACTCTGTGCCTTTTGCTGAAACAACTAGATTGTGAGCTGTTTGAGGACAGATATCGTGGGTCATTGGATCTATGTATTTGTTAAATTAAGCACCCTTAGGTTACATACGCAATAATACATTAATCAAATACTGGAGCAACAACATACAGGGTGAGGCAACAGCAAATTTACAGTTGTGAGTAAAGCACAGTTTATTCTTATATTATTTATTATTTTATCATTTTCCATATGGAAACTGTAAACCTACTTTTGCACACACCCCCATTATCTATGCAGTGTGAAATTGCCAGATAGCATAAGCAGCATTGATTTGCTTCCCTTTCAGTGTAGGCTAACTTAGTTAAGAGGCCCTGTACCATACCCCAATCTTACATAAGCTGGTTTCTGACAAATCCTAATATATAAAAACCCTGGGTTGTAATGACCAGTAACGACTGAGGCTCCACCAACTGGAAGTAAGTCCTGCACCCAGCGCTGACTGCTTCCGCTGCAGGCGCGGTGCCCCAGCACTGACTGCTGCGGGGGCTGTGAATCAGGGCCAGAGAGAGGCCTGAAGAGAGAAGCAGGGACTGATCCATTGCCTCTATGGCAGCTTTTGATCAGCACTTGCCTCTCTCTCCCAGTCTGGCCAGCAGCCACGCCTCCATTTCTCTCCAGGCCTCCACTGGGGCTGCTGATCAGCCCAGCCTTTCTGATCAGGCCCCGTTGACAGGCCCAGAGATGCTGGCTGGCATAGAAACCGACCAGTCAGAACCAAATCTGGGTGAAGTATGAGGAAACAATGACTGCCTAGGAGGTGGAGCTTCTGACGCTCACTGGCATAGAAACTGTCCAATCAGAACCAAATCTGGGTCAACTGTGTGGAGCCAATGGCTGCCTAGGAGGTGGAGCTTTTGACGTTGACTGGCATAGAAACCGACCAATCAGAACCAAATCTGTGTCAACTGTGAGGAGCCAATGGCTGCCTAGGAGGCGGAGCTTTTGACGCTGACTGACATAGAAACCGACCAATCAGAACCAAATTGTCTGGCAGAGGAGGGCAGTTGGGGGCGAGATCAGGCCGGCAGGGGAGGGCAGTTGGAGGCAACCAGGCCTGCAGTGGAGGGCAGTTGGTTGTGAGATCAGGCTGGCAGGGGAGGGCAGTTGGGGGCAACCAGGCCAGCAAGGGAGGGCAGTTAGGGACGAGATCAGGTTGGCAGGGGAGGACTGTTGGGGGCGAGATCAGGCCAGCAGGGGAGGGCAGTTGGGAGCAACCAGGCTTGCAGGGGAGGGCAGTTGGGGATGAGATCAGGCAAGCAGGGGAGGGCAGTTGGAGGCGAGGTCAAGCCAGCAGGGGAGGGCAGTTGGAGGCGAGATCAGGCAGGCAGAGGCAGTTAGGGGTGAGATAAGGCTGGCAGGGGAGGGCAGTTAGGGGTGATCAGGCAGGCAGAGGCAGTTAGGGGCGATCAGGCAGGCAGGCAGGTGAGCGGTTAGGAGCCAGCAGTCCCAGATTGTGAGAGGGATATCTGACTGCCAGATATCCCCCAAGGGGTCCCAGATTGGAGAGGGTGCAGGCTGGACTGAGGGAACCGTCCCCCCCTCCGTGCACGAATTTCTTGCACCAGGCCACTGGTAGCTTATAATAACCAGGAAATACTTAGCTCTTTTTTATAAGCAGTCATAAATTAGTTTGAATCATCATTCTGATATAAGTTCCCATTGTGTTATTTTTAAAACTATTATGGTAGTTGTGAGTGGGTTTTTTGGAGGGTGTGGTTATTTGTTGTTTTTCCCAGAAGAAAAATTCTTATATTTATAGCCTTGCTTCTCTTAGTACTTAGGCATATATACTTTTTAAAAGTTGGAATCATATTATATTAAGGGGTCATAGTTGGTTAAGGGGTTATGGTTGGCTTTGTCCCATCTATACCCTCTTACTTATCATTCTAAAGCAGTAATGTGTATGTAAATGTCTGGTGGTAATTCCTAGCTCTTGGGCAGAGGTTGTAATTTTATCAGAATAGTGATTCTCCATCCCAGGTCTTTCCCAGTGTTTTTTAGAGTTGTCAAAATGGTATTACAAAATCATCCACACCTACATTTTGCTCTAAAGAGTCACTGGAAAAAGTACCTTATAGTATTCTAGAGAAAGGGGTTAGGGTGGCCAGTTCCAAGAAATTAAATGACTAAACTCCCAAAAGACTAGAAAATGTTTCATAAGTGGTACTATACAAAACTGTCAGGAGCAGTTCAGGATGACAGTTCATTTATCTAACAAACAGACCATAGTAATTGAGAACCTGGGCTCCAGAGCCAGACAGACCCTGGTTTAAAGCCAATTCTGCCACTCACTAGTTGTGTACCCTTGCTAAGTATGTATTAATAGCAAAAGAAAATAATTTTAGTGACTCAATAGCAGTTAAAGGCATTATTCAGCTGATGCAATCAGGGAGTGCCTACCATACTCCAATCCTACTTTGACTCGGGTAGTTACCTGGATTTGGGCTCAGATAGCAGTTTTTGTTATTAATTGCTGCGAAACTTTTGGGTGAAGGCTATTAGAGTTTTCCTGGCTTTTGCTCAAGAACGTCAGTGCAGTCCCATCCCGATAACTATTCAATTACTTTCAACAATTATTCTTGCAAGCCTTGTAGTTTGTCAGTTGGGCCAGGTTCACAGGTGGCACAGAAGGTGGAAAGGGAAAGGAGGCAAGGGAAAACTAGGAACCCGGTCTCATGTGTTTTAATCCTCTTACATTAGCACTATGAGCAAAGTGCGTTGGGAGCACAAAGGAAGGGGTGATTAACTACCTAGAAAATTCAGGAAGGCAGCACAGAAGAAACTGGGTCCTTAAAAATGAATGAGATTGCCACCCACACAAAGGAGAAAGGAACATCTATAGAGAGGAAAAGGTATGTGCAAAAACAAAGGTATGCAAATTTAGAACACAGTAAGAACACAATGGTGTGGCTGAAATATAGAGTATATGCCAGAGAATGGCTATCACAAGGTCATTTTAATCTGTAATTCCACTTAACTATAGCTGGAACATCTAATGTATGAAAACCTCATATAAGGTGCCTCAGAATTAAAGTAATCTAGGCTGCAGAACCCTACTGGAGCCAAAACTTATAAGATCAGAAAAGAGTGATCCAGGGCACCATTGTTTATGGTCACACCACCTCATTTCTGGGTCACATAGGAAAGGTGAAAAGGGAAACCCATGGAACCAAGATAAGAGAATGTATAGCCCAGCCAGTGTTGCCCAGTGGTTAAGTGTCAACCCATGAACCAAGAAGTCACTTGTTCCATTCCCAGTAAGGGCATATGCCTGGATTTCGGGCTCGATCCCCTGTAAGGGGTGTGCAGGAGGCAGCCAATCAATGTTTCTGTCTCTCTATCCCTCTCCCTTCTTCTCTCTCTAAAATCGATAAAAACATATTTATTTAAAAAAAAGAAGAAGAGAAGGCATAGCCTCAGTGAGGATCTGGCAATATGACTGGTGCCAGGCATGTCTATAGAGGAAGTTGCTAATGGGGGCCGGCTTAGGGGAACTCTGTAGAGTCACTGTGTCTGCCACTGAAATTCATTTGGTACACGCAGGAGGAGGGTGCTAAAGATTGCTACAAACTGATAAAGTCCCTGGCTTCCATCCACTGTCACAGGCAGAATAAACCCTTTTTTACCCACGGCTCCTGCTGGACTCTTAAATCAGAGTTCTCCATATCTATTCTTTGGAGACTCTCCCAGCTATATATTTTTTTTTTTTTTTGGAAATATGCAACAATGTGTCCTTTGGCTTTTATTAAAACACACTACCGTGAAAGCAAAATGTTTCAAATGTAAGTGCTGTGCCCTTCATTCTGATTTAAAACTATTTTTATTTTAAGTAATGGGTGAACACCCCCTTTTCAGTTATGAAGGCAGCCATTGTTTTCAGATCTTTTTCCTGGGGCTTTAAACACTAAATTGCACCCATTCATTTCTTTAAAATATAATTCAAGTTAACCTCCTTGTTATAGTTACCTATAAGGAAATTCATGCATTCCTTTCAACAAAATCAATTTTTTTTGTTTTTATCCCCTACTTTAAGACTACTTCCATAACATGCATTTTGCATGCCCAGTAATGGTATTGCCTACAACCTACAAGCACAGATTCCATTTTGGAGGGTATTGCTGGTTAATGTATCTCACTGAACCTGAGCCTTATTCACCTGATCATCACCTTCAGCAAATCATATCTTTTTACCTTACAAAAGGTTCTTAGTTGTAGCCTTAGAATGAAGAAGAAAGAGGCTGTTAGAGTGAAATAAATTTTATTGTTACACTAGAGGCCCGGTGCACAAAATTGGTGCACAAAATTGTCCCTCAGCTGAGCCTACACCCCTCCCCTGCAGGCTTGGTCCCCCCCAACTGCTCTCCTCTGCAGGCCTGGTCACCCCAACTGCCCTTCCCTGCAGGCCTGGTTGCCCCCAACTGCCCTCCCCTGCTGGCCATCTTATGACAATGTAGGGGTGGCCATCTTGTGATGACATGGGGGTGGCCATCTTGTGGCAGCCTTCTTGTGACAATGTGGGGGCAGCCATCTTGTGACAACATGGGCGGCCATCTTGTGGTGGCTATCTTGTGACAACATGGGGAAGGCAATCTGTGGCAACATGGGGTGGCCATCTTGTGACAACGTGGGGGCAGACATCTTGTGGTGGCCATCTTGTGACAACATGGGGGCAGCCATCTTGTGGTGGCCACCTTGTGATGACATGGGGTGGCCATCTTGTGGTGGCCATCTTGTGACCATGTGGGGGCAGCCATCTTGTGATGATGTGGGGGTGGCCATCTTGTGACAACATGGGGGCAGCCACCTTGTGATGTGAATGCGTGAGGGTCAATTTGCATGTTACCTCTTTATTATATAGGATATTTACATTTAGGATTATGAAGGCAGAAACCTGCCATGTTCATATAGAAAGAACATGTCACCAAAGCTAAAACCTTAACATTGTAAAATTTCATTGGGCCACAAAGTAAACCAACAGTAATAAATCTACTTTGATTCCTGATCCTCTGGAAGGTACTAGAAAAAGTCTCCAAAAGCCACTAATCTAGACTAGGCCTATAACTAGTCCTTTTACTGAAACTTATAATATGGGAGAGAGGAAGAGGTAACTATTAATCTATAATATATTGAAGCATGCTAGTTCTGTTTTTTATAAGAAGGATTTAGTATGTCTTGCTCTTAAAGAATTGCCAGTATTGTAAATCATGATGAGACAGGATGTAGGAACATTGGAGCTTCCTTTGAATTCTCTTTGAGTCTCACTAGTTAAGAATTTCTGGGCAGAATAAGGGAAATGCTTTATAAACAGCACTTACTAAGGGCCATTTCACTCCTTACCTTAAAGGTACTGAGATTTAACCCTTTGCACTCGCTTGCTTTTTTTCTCGATTCCTTTATTCTAATGCTAACCATGTCGAGTCACACTTGACATCCGAGTGCAAAAGGTTAAGTTTCAACAACTATGTAATGTTTCACTGGGCTGGTGCTGAGACTCCATGTGCTAACCCTAAATTTTTTCCTTGCTGTTGAGCCAGTAGCAATTTAACCTATGACCTCCTTTTCAGAAATAATCCTTTCTTCCTAGGGCTTTGCAGGATCACTTACACATTAGTGGTAATTCATATATTGCCATGCCAAATCCTGAATTTCACCAAGAGAACTAAGCTTGCTCATGTGATAACCTATAAACAAATTAATCCTAATAAATGGTTTTAGATTTCCCTTCTAGGTGGTATTCCAATGCCCATAAAAGAAATTGGCCCTTCTCTGGGAGGGAATCAGTGCCTACCCTTTCCTTCCACTACCTGGAGTAGCTGCAGTTGTGATATGTAAGAGGGACAGAGGCTACAGTTATTTGTCTTGACTTCATGGACACATTTTTCTGGGGTATTTACCATGGCATTTATTTCCTTGTAGAGTAAGCTCTTGTTACCTTGACTGACTGTAAAATAAAAATTAAAAATAATTCTTTATTCTAATCAGTCTTCTGCTGCATTGCCTTTATTTGATACTAGTGGCCCGGTGCACAAAATTTGTGCACATTAAAAGGGGATTAATTAGAGGAAATATTTTAATATTTCTATTTGCCCTTTCTCTATAATAGAAGTGTCAGAGATGAAAGAAAATTAGTAAAATATATATGAAAATCTTCCTCCTGTCAGAGTCTGGGGTGCACCACAGGACCCCGAGTCAAGTCCCTGCCCACCCACGTACACTTCAAAATTGCGCAAGACTCAGACCCGGCTGCCCCCCCTCCATTGGGCTAGATCCAGACCTGGCTGGTCCCACCCTTGTCAAGCCCTGCCAGGTGAGGGGCGCAGCCTCAGGTCCCCTGGCCCAGCACCGGAGCGGGGGGCACACCTTGAGATCCCCTGTCAAGCTCCGCCAGGCAGAGGGCATGGCCTGAGGTCCCCCATCAAGCCTCTCCAGGCGTGGGGCACAGCCTCAGGTCTCCTGTCAAGCCCCGCGGGGTGGGGGGCACAGCCTCAGGTCCCTCGGCCCAGCACTGGGGTGCGGGAGTGCATCTTGAGGTCCCCTGTCAAGCCCTGCCGGGTGGGGGGTGCAGCCTTAGGTTGCTTGGCCTGGCGCCGGGGCAGGGGGCATGGCCTCAGGTCCCCTGGCCCAGTGCCAGGGAGGGTGGCATGGCCTGAGGTCCCCCATCAAGCCCCGCCGGGCAGGGGGCGTGACCTGAGGTCCTCCTTCAAGCCCTGCCAGGTGGGGGCGCAGCCTGAGGTCCCCCGGCCTGTCACCAGGGTGGGGGTGTGTGGCCTGAGGTCCCCTGTCAAGCCACACTTGGGGGGGGTGGGGGGTGCAGCCTCAGGTCCCTGCTGATTGCTCCTTAAGGCTCGTTATAGGAACTTGGCCTCCACTGTGGGTACAGCCATCTTGTGTTACGAAACCTGCCCCCTCCACTGTGGGCGCTGCCATCTTTGTGGCAGAGTGACAGTCAATTTGCATATTCCCTCTTTGTTATATAGGATGTCTTTTCTTAGGATTGTGTGTCCATGAGAACTGGCTACACCTGTGTATTATAAAGTAGATTTAGTGGTAAAAACATAAAAAGATGCCCAGCCAGAGTGGCTCAGTTGGTTGAATGTCATCCTGTGCACAGAAAGGTTGCTGGTTTGATTCCCGGTCAGGGCACATGCCTGGGTTGCAGATTCATTCCCCAGTTTGGGAGCGTACAAAAGGCAATTGGTCGATGTTTCTCACATAAATCTCCCTCCCCCTCTCCCCCTCTCCCCCTTTCCCCCTATTCCCCTATTCCCCTCTCCCCCTCTTCCCCTCTTCCCCTCTTCCCCTCTTCCCCTCTTCCCCTCTTCCCCTCTCTACTTCTCCCACTCTCTCCCTTTCCCCTTCCCTCTCTGCATGTCCTCTGACAAGGATATTTCCTTTAAATTTTTAAAAACATAAGAAAGAGTGTAGTCTATAAAGCTTAAACTTTCGCCTATTGAAATGGTTAAGTCTTTCACTCTGGCCCTGTGACCTCTATCCAAGCAGGAAAGGTGGGGCAATGTAGGTTTACAGTCTTTTGTATGGAAAATAATGCAATAATCCTATATAATATAAGCCTAATATGCAAATAGACTGAACAGCGGAACCACCAGTGGAACGACCGGTTGCTATGTCGTGCACTGACCACCATTGGCAGAAGTTCAATGCAGGAGCTTCCCCCAGCCCTCAGGCCCCAGACCAGCCAAGACGGATGCCAGCGGGGGCCCCCTGATCACCCCAACAGTTGCCCCACAGGAGGATGACCTGCAGTGGCAATGGCAGGGAGGGGTGAGCAGATGGTGCCAGGCTGGCCAAGCCGGGTGCCAGTGAGAGCCCCCCCAATCACCCCACCAGTCGCCCCACAGATCCACCCTGATTGCCAGCCAGGCCTAGGGACCCTATCCATGCACAAATTTCATGCATCGGGCCTCTAGTCCTATATCAGTGATTCAAGAGACATAGACCGAGATGTATGGCTTTATAGAAAAAAATGGCAGATCATTTTGCGTTCTATGTACTGAAACGGTAGTAAGCAGAACGTGGAATATAAATAGACATTTTGAAACTAATCATTCCCAGCTCTTGGAAAAAAGTGAGGATGAAAGGAAGGAATACATTTCCAGGCAGCTACACCTTTATAAGAGCCAATCTAATTCCATCCTTAAATTTATGAAAGGCTCTGCAAATTTAACATCTGCAAGTTTGAGCATTGCTCACTCTATAGCTCAGCATGGAAAAGCGCTCAGTGAGGGAGAATTTATTAAAGAAACTCTCCTAAGATGTGCACCAGTTCTATTTCACGATATGCAGAATAAAGATGCAGTTATTAAGAGAATAACTGAGTTACCACTCAGTAGAAATATCATAAAAGACCGAATAATGAGACTGAACACAAACATCAATTAAAGAGAGACATAAGGAAGTGTAAATATTTTTCGATCTCTCTTGATGAAACTACTGATGTCACATTACATGCCCAGTTGGCCATTATTGGTCGATATTCTGATGGTTTCACAATGAGAGAAGAGTTGATAAAGTTAGTATCAGTGTCAACAAGTAAATCAGGAAGCGAAATATGTAAGGTTGTTATACAAACATTTTGTGACCTAAGCATTGATATCTCTAAAGTTGTGTCAGTGACGACAGATGGGGCACCAAATATGGTGGGGAAAAAGTCGGATTGGTCAAATTGTTTACAGAAACTATTGGACATCCGATTGTGCCTTTTCATTGTATTATCCATCAGGAGGCTTTATGTGCCAAGGCAGGATTCACCGACTTAAACGACTTAATGTCAGTTGTTACAAAAATAGTTAATTTAATAGCTGCTCGCCCCCTTCACAAGCGAGAATTTTCGGCACTTTTACTGGAGGTTGATTCCACCTACAGTGGACTGCTGATGTACAATAATGTAAGATGGCTGAGCCGAGGCAAAGTTCTTGAGCGCTTTGTGGAGTGCTTTGAAGAAATTAAGGTGTTTCTTGATGATAAGGATCTGGGAAACTTTCCTCAGCTTAATGATGATAAGTGGGTCAACACCCTGATGTTTTTTACAGATCTCTCTGTTCATATTAATGAACTGAACTTCAAGTTACAAGGTTTTGGCAAAAGTATTGACGTTATGTTTGGATACATAAAAGCTTTTGAAAGTAAAGTTAAAATTTTCAAGCGAGATGTAGAAACTAAAACTTATAAGTATTTTCCTCGAGTAACAAAGTATTTTGAGAAGGCCAGTGCAGCTGTACAAAATGAAATGGAACTCTTGCATATGAAGTACCAGCATGTTTTAGACCCGTTACTTGACCAGTTTAGTGATAGATTTAGTCAATTTAGAAGTCTAGAACAGACCGTGAAAATAATTAAGTATCCTGATGTAGTAGTCTACAGTAGGTTGGAATTAAATGGTTTCCAATGGATGCAAATTGATGATTTGGAGATGCAACTTGCAGAATTTCAAGACAGTATCTGGGCTCAGGTGTTTGTGGACTTGAGGTCAAAGCTTGAGAATCTGGAAAGGTGCCGCTTGGAGAATCAAGAGGAGTGCCACTACGAACAGGAAATTTGGAGTGCCTGGAACCGACTACCAGACACTTTTAGCACCCTGAAAAATATAGCAATGGCTTTACTCACAATTTTTCCCTCTACATACTTTTGTGAGGCCTTATTCTCAGCGTTAAATAATATCAAAACCAACAAAAGAAACAGATTGACAGATGAAGTTAGTAGCGCTTGCTTGGGCCTGAAGTGTACAAAATACCAACCTTCAATTGAAGACTTAGCCAATGAAATTCAGCAACAAAAAAGTCACTAATACGCAGGTTAGTTAAAGAATTCCCCCTCCCCCTCACTTATCTTAGTTCACGGCACCCCACACAAGCTTAATAATATCAAGACCAACAAAAGAAACCGACTGACGGATGAACAAAGAAGTCACTAAGCAAGTAAATTAAATATTTAGTTTTTGGTTTTAAATACAATTATATATAACAATTATACATTTATGTTATTTAAACTATAAATATCACGAAATAATGTTTTTTCCTCAAAATGATACACTACGCGAGTTATGCTCAGTTTTTTGGCGAAGTTTGACACACCAAGCTCAAAAGGTTGCCCATCACTGTCCTATATAATAAAGAGGTAATATGCAAATTAACCATCACGCCCTTGCACAAGATGGCTGCCCTCATGTGGTCACAAGATGCCCGCCCCCATGTGGTCACATGATGTCCCACAGGGATCGGGCCTAAACCGACAGTCAGACATCCCCCGAGGGGTCCCAGATTGGAGAAGGTAAAGGCTGGGCTGAGGGACAAGACCCCCCCCCCAGTGCACGAATTTCATGCACCAGGCCACTAGTTAATAAATAAACATACAAGAGTAATCTTTGTTTCATGAACTCACAACTGTAAGCCTACTTTTACCCCACCCTGTATGTAAGTTGCCACATGACCCTATTTCTTACAAAGACTGCACAATTGATCTAGATAAAGAAGAGAATCTCTTGAGAAGTGGTAAATGGAAACATGTGGCTATTGGAGTATATGTGACTACAAAAGTGTTCAGCACCTTAGATGGTCTCTGTATACAGTTGAAAAAATTAAATAACCAGTATAAAATCCACTAGTAAGCTTCACTTCAGAATTTTTTTCTAAAATGAGACATCATTTGTCATTGCAGGATGAAACTGTTGCTTGCATGGCTGCAGCCATTGATGCTGGAGTCGATCCAGAAGCTGTAAGTAATTGGCCCCTTATGTAGAATCAGGAGCTTTAACTGTGCCATTGCCTATAATTTATCACTCAGCTGAGAAAGAGAGTTCCTGATTGCTGCCATCCTCCATAGAATGCCTTTGAAATCCAGAAATTTTGTATATAAATCTCAGCTTTGTAAAATTCCTAACTCAGGTAGGCTCTATATCTAACATTAAGTGGTAATGGGTGGCAAGGCTTTTCAGGTATGTCACTTTCTATATTTTCAGACTGGCTTACTGATTTCTTGTTAGGTGCTAGTATTCTGCATCAACTATCTAGTAAGTTAAAATGAGGAAGGGAACAAATTAGGAAATCATGGCAAGGTCACAAAAGCATTAGAGAGGAAATGGAAGAGAATTTTTTTTCTCAGCATACTTTTCTATGTATGGGATGGTTAAAAGCTAAAGGAACCAAAACATTTTGAGTATTCAAGTTGCAAGAACAGATAAAATATATTAGACGTTGGCTAAAGGTTATAGAGCAAAGTCAAAATGAAACCCTGGACAATGGTTTACTTGAGACAGCTTTTTCTCCCTAAAGCCAATACATATTGGTAATTGTCATATTCTGAAAGAAGACAGATGGGAGATAAATCAGGTGCCAGAGGTCAGGTTTTTGAGAATAAATGAAACCTCTTCTCCATTTCCACCATTCCTAAAGTGCCATATCCAGAGCCTTCTCTCCTCTAAGGATCCCTTAGAATGAGGTAAAAGTGAGAAATGTTGGCCTGATTAATAAAAAAAAATCAAAAGCCATGGCCGGGTGTTGGTTGAAGTGTTGTGCTGTGAACCAAAACGTTGCAGGTTCAATCCCCAATCGGGGCACATGCAGAAGGCAAATGATCGATGTTTCTCTCTCACATCAATGTGTGTGTTTTTTCTCTCTCTCTCCCTTCATCTCTCTCTAAAATATCAATAAAAACATATCCTTGGGTGAGGATTAAAAAAAGAAAAAGAAAAGAATAAGAAACTTAGTTTGCTCTAAAAGAGGCAGTTAAAGGATATAAGAAATAAAATGCTTGTGAGAGCAGGGAAATAGGCTAGCTCAATTTATTTCAGATATTTAAGGTGAATGTATGAGAAACCAGAGTTTTAAAAGGTCAAAGGTACTGGTAATGAGAAATGGCTTTGAGACTTGATTAAGTAGTGTCTAAGGAGCTCCAATTGCTTGTTTCTCTTACAAATCATTATCCTGATATTTTCCAGAAAGTGGAAACCTGTCTACAGACAAGCAGATCTTCTGATGGATTCACCACTCAACATGTTCTCCGTCAAGCTCAGATGTCTAAGGAGCTGGTTGAGTTGAATAAAGCCCTTGCACTGAAAGAGGCCCTAGCCAGGAAGATGACTCAAGATGGCAGCCAATTACAACCAATTCAGTTCCAGTACCAGGTAAAATCTTTACTAGAGCAGTATTTGTTAATGTCTACCATCTCTCTTGAATTGTAAGCAAAGAAAACAGGCACACTGTTTTTGATGTTGACAAGACAATATAATGTGTGTAGTACAACTACTATTGGTTTAAAAAGGAATACATTCTGGGTAGGGAACCTATAATTTTGTTTTACTTAATCTGATACCTTCTACAATAGGTTTTAATAAATCTATGTATATAAAAGCCTAAGCGACCGGCCCACCAGCCAACTGTCCAGTAGCTGTGACATGCACTGACCACCAGGGGTAGATGCTCAATGCAGGAATGGAAACCACAGGCATGGAAAGATGGAACAGACTGATGAATCTCAGAGGGAAGGGGGGAAAGGGGAGGACGGGAAGAGATTAACCAAAGATTTTATATGCATACTAGAGGCCCAGTGCATGGATTCATGCACCAGTGGGGTCCCTCAGCCTGGCCTGCGGGGATCGGGCTGAAACCAGCTCTCCGACATCCCCTGAAAGGGTCCCAGATTTCGAGAGGCTCAGGCCACACCGAGGGACCCCACCGGTGCACAAATCCATGCACCGGGCCTCTAGTAGTTTGATAATGTTGTAATAGAAATGGTCCCTGCTTGGAGAAATTGTGTTCTAATAACTATGCTGGGGTTCTGAGAATGGTACATGGTCTCAGAGTGTCAATTATAAAGAGATTTGTAGTGGATATCACATGACTTGGCAAATGGCTGAACTTGTTTATCCTTGTGGCAGTTTTAATTTGCTCTTGTTAATTAAGAGGATATATCTTTACTTAAAGACAAGTCTTGGCTTTCAGGTTATCCACAAGGTGACCCTTGCTCCAGACCTCATTTTTCCTTGTAGTCCAGTGTTTCCCATCCACAAAGGGCTGTTAACAGGGCTGGTAGGTGGAAAGGGTGCATTATTTTCCCATCCAGCTATAACCCCAAAGTCCTATATGCTAGTATCAAGAAATCCCTGAAACACTAATGCATTTCTACCACCATTTCCCCTAATTTTTCAAGTAAAAACAAAAAAAGGGGGGGGGTTTACTATGTGATTTTTGCCACTTTATACCCCTAGAGTAGAGGTTGCTTCCAAAGTAATAATTGAGTTGCCAATATGCCAATAGAGGTTTTATTTTTTTTTATTACCACAGTCTTACTTAACTTTTTTAAAACTTAATTTTTATTTATGTCAAACAAATGCATGTCTATAATTTGTAAAAGTCAAATAGTACAATACTAACATTATCAATTGATTTTCCACTTTGGAAGATTGGAACATAGTTCTCTTATACAGCCACCCATGCACACTGCCTCACCTCTATCTTTAAAGATGATTATATATAAAAAGAAAGAAATAAAAAGTATTATATCACAGTGTTCGATTAAATGAATAGTTTGGTCTCTTTCCATGGGTCTGTTATTTATTTGTTTTGTTTTTAGATTCCACATATTAATGAAACCATGGCTGTGTAATATTCCATTGTGTGTGTGTGTGTGTGTGTGTGTGTGTGTGTGTGTGTGTATGTGTATGTATGCCACATTTTTTCCCATTCATCTATCGATGGACACCTAGGTTGCTTCTACATCTTGGCTGTTGTAAATAATGCTGCAGTGAACATAGCAGTGAATGAATATTTTCAAATTAGGATTTTGAATTTCTTCAGATAAATACGCAAAAGTGGAATTGCTGGGTTGTATTGTGTATCTGTTTTTAGTTTTTTTAAGGAATCGCCACACTGTTTTCCATAGAGCTTCACCAGTTTGCAGTCCCACCAACAGTACAAAAGGATTCCCTTTTCTGTACATTCTCATCAACATATGTTATTTGTTGACTTTTTTAATAATAGCCATTCATTATTGTTTTTATTTACATATCCCTAACGATAATTGATATTGAGCATCTTTTCATGACTTAGTCATCTGTATGTCTTCTTTGGAGAAATGTCTTTTCATGTCCTCTGCCCATTTTTCAATTGGATTCTTTACTTTTTTTGTTATTGAGTTGTATGAGTTTTTTATATATTTTGAATATTGACCCCTTATTGGAGGTGTTGTTTGCAAATATCTTCTCCCATTTAGTTGGTTACCTGTTTGTTTTATTGAAGGCTTTCTTTGCTGTGCAGAAGCTTTTTAATTTGATGTAGTCCCATTTGTTTATTTTTGCTTTGGTTTCCCTTGCTTGAGGGGACATACCCTAAAAGATATTACCTCAGACTGATGTGAAATAGTTTACTTTCTATGTTTTCTTATAGTTTTTATGGTTTTAGTCCTTACGTTTAAGTCTTTAACCCATTTTGAGGGGGTTTTATATATGGTGTAAGAGAGTGGTCCAGTTTTGGGGTTTTATTTGCATGTATCTGTCCAGTTTTACCAGCACCACTTAGGTGACTGTTATGACTCCAGTGTATATTTTTACCTTCTTTATCATAGATTAGTTGACCATATAAGTGAGGGTTTGTTGCTGGGCTCTCTATTCCTTTCTCTTGATCTATGTGTCTGTTTTTATGCCAGTACCATACTGTTTTGAATATTTTTGTATTAATTATTTTTCTTTATTGTTGCAAGTATTACATATGTTTCCATTTTTTCCCCCATTGACCCACTCCATCCCACCTCTGCCTCCCCTCCCCCACCCTAGGCCTTCAGCACCCTATTGTCTGTGTCCATGGGTTATACAGGATCTTTGGTTGATTACCTCCCACCTACCCTCCCTTGCCTTCCCTCTGAGATTCTACACTCTGTTCTATGCTTCCATGTCTCTGGATCCACTCCATTCATCAGTTTATTTTGTTCATTAAATTCCACATATGAGTGTAATCATGTGATACTTGTCTTTCTCTGACTGACTTACCAGGTATACCGGTTAATAATGTGGGTTTTTTTTCAATAGATGGAGTTACACATATGTTGATATATATGCGATTTGATATGTATGCTGTTTTGTTGTATTGACAGAAAGCTTCAAAACTTCATATGTTAAATTTGCTGAAGGTGTTACCATCATTGCCAGAGGCTAAGACCAACAAGTAGTTAGCATAATTATGCAAGAAGTCCACTGGAAGGCTGATGGACTTTGATATTCAGCAAGGGCTGAAAATCAGCATAATATTGCCCTGCTTTTGGCTGAATGGCTGAAGACAATCCCCTAACCTGATAATCCTTTTACTGTTTACCAAACTTTACCTTTGATATGCCCATTTGCTTTGCTAAAGGGCAAATGTGTATTCTAGCCAATAAAAGCAAAGGAGACCAAGAAATCAGGGAGCCTCTCCGCTAGAGAGTAAGGTCTCCGCCTGGCTCCCCATGCATTCTAAATTTATATTTCTTGTCTAGTATATTCATTTGTGTGCAGCCCCCTTCTCCAGACCTTGAACCCTAGCCACAAATGGATGTGGCGTTCATATCTGGCACCTCAGAAAGGGACATGGAGAAGAAGATTCACCGGAGTGAAAAACAAAGAAAGTTCACCAGAAAGGTGGGAAGTGCACTGGAAAGGTGGGAAGACTCACTGCGCACAAAGCCCACGCCAAGCTTCGGAAGTCGCAAGCCATAAGTAGGCAGGAATGTCTTTTGTTTCAAGCCAGGCTATAATGGTGAAGAATTCGAATAAAAGGCAAAAATATTGTAAATTTTTACCTTGTATGCTCAAGGACAAAGAAATTAAAATGTCAAAGGTACTCTCTTAAATCAGGCTCAAGGAAAACGAATGCCCTTGTCATCTTTAACTAGGTGGGCTCTTGTTCAAACTGCATTATGTCTAATTCATATTGGGGATCAACAGTCTGTAATACTAAGGCCCTGGATCCTCCGCCTCTAATGTGGAAAGGTTCAACAGCCAGAGAAAATGGAGCTATCTGTCTTTTTACAAAAGGACTCCTTATTGCTTTGTCTGAAAATTACCATATGATGCCTTGGGACAGGCAGATTTTAGCTAAAATAACTTTAGAGGCCAGTCAATGCTATGGAGAGCAGAATAGGAAAAGATCCATGAAAAGAACTCTGATTTGTTAAGTCTTGTCTATATGTTATGGGCGCTTGTCTGTTGATTGTTGTTTTATCTGTCTTTATTATTTATTGTTAGTCTATTAAGCATGCCTTTGATTTGATTTAATTTAATAAGAAAAGAAACCTAGGTGGCCAGGCCATTTACTGAATTTTCCCAGAGCAAACAGGATGTGGGGGTGGGGAGACACATGGCCAATGGTACATATCCTAGGAGACAATGGGAGGTATAGATAACTAAAAAAGGCCCCAGCCCATTAATTACTAGGTCTTGGTGATCCTGTAAAATGGATGCCCACTCCCAAGAGTGCTATTAAAAGTCTCATTTTTGCCATGTTTTTATTTCCCAGTCTGTCATTTGAAATTTGGATAAATAAGACCTTTCTCAAAATTTGGGGATGCATCTGGGATTTCTGTACCTGTGAAGAGAAAAAGGCTAGCTTAAGAGAAGGCGCACCCCACCCGATTTTGGGTGGCCTGTAGAGCCCCATCTCTTTAAGGATGCTATAGAATAAACTCAAGACTGTTTTTCTTTAAAAGATGGCAAAAATGACACAAGGAAGATACACAGGCTGTGTTTGGGCAACAAGATTAGCGTTTCCATAATAATAGGTAGTTCTTGAATAATAATAGACTGCATTCCAAGGTTAACATTAAAGCCACTGAAAGTAAGTTATCTCTGTTACAGAATTTGCCAAAGTAAATGCCTTGGATAATAATAATTGGCTTTATAATCTCAAAATTGTTGAAACATGGATGGATAGATGTAACTAAAATGAAGAATTTGTGGTGGAGCTTTTCAGTGATAACTATAGGTATATTAATGGTGGGGGCCCAGTCACTTGGGGGGAGACTGGCTGCACTCTCTGATGGAGGAGGGGGCCAGTCGCATTTCCTGCAGCAGTAACCTTAGATGTTATCTCTAAGGAAGAATGTGGCAGTTTTAAAATTCAAACGGCTACAGGCATGCTTCCAAAGTCTTTGGCAACTTAAAGCGTTGGAGTTTGCTAAATTAAATAATAAAAAAATTATTAAATATCTAGATATTTTAAAATAACAAAATACTGAAATATTAATCTCAATTTGCCTCATATGAAAAATCTAGAGGATAGATTTGAATCTATTAATTAAATATGTCTTATATTTTATTTGAAACATATCCTTAAACATGTGAAGGTATTACTAATCTGAGAAATGCTAAGTATTTAACTTGCCACCTAAAAAAATTTTTTGAAGCTTCTAAGAGTTTTAAGTTCAAATTAAATTGGGAAATATTATATAGTTATAATAATAAAATACATAAAGTATAGAAATTCATTTTTGAGAAAATAATTCTTGTATTTTCTCTGGAGAAATTAGCACAAAATATATTGTCCTTATGTGTACTACATGTAAAATTTCAACCTAGAATATAATACTTTATATGCTCTAATTAAAAAAGAAGAATTAATTCTATGGTCTCAACCAAATTTTTAATATAAAAACCAGTTTAAATTTAATTAATATCTTTTAGAATAATTACAAAAAGTATATAATATAATTTTTGGGTTATGTATATTTGATGGTCATTCCAAGTTAAATTTCAAGACTTTAACTGAGAGATAGCCTTGGGACATTTCAAGGGCCCTGGAATGATTCAAGGATTTATTCTCTCTTCTTAAAAGAAATATTTTTAAACCAAATTAGGCCAATCTAATATGCTTGAAATCACATGGGAAGCTTTATCAAATAAAAATTAATAACTTTGTTCTATTTATATACATATATTTTAAATATTATAAAAGTTTCAACCTCTAAGGGAGGGCAGGACAAAGTTGCTGACTACCTCTTAAGCAAAACCAGATTATTTAGCAATGGAATTTTAAGACGAGAAGCCTCAAACAGCCTGCTCTTCAAATATACTAGGGGGAAGGGGCAGCATCTGTACTTAATAGGTCAAATGTATAAGTTTGCTTATCCTGTTTTTTCAATAAAGGTGCATACTTTCATTACTTAATAAGTTAACTTTCTACAATATAATCAAGGTCTCGTATAATCTCATTTATATGAGAAGCCAATATTTTATAAGCAACCTGGTTCTAGTAAAGGCCAAAGTAAAAATTTTCATACATATGCAAATGAGCACTAGCCAAAAAGAATGCTGTTTAAAAGTAAATTTTAAGCTTAATAAAAAGAAGAAATTTTAAAATCTCTTCTGCTACTATTTACAAAGTAAACTAAAAGTTACTATTCAAGCATTGAATCTCACCATTAAATAAGACACCATAAGTAAAAAGAGTTACTTTTACTTGATATGTATGCATTGCAGTATTGGCCAGCATCTGAAAAGCAACCAAGTTTGTTTTTCTGTTTAAAAGAAAGAAAAAGTTTTTTAAAGAAACTCACTAAATGTGGCCTAGAAATTACTCTGGGAGAAAAAAAAACAACAGAAGGAGATTCCCTTCAAATATCTAGAAAATTGTAATTAAACATCAATGTATTAGGCCTCAAAAAGAAAAGTAAATAATTTGCATTTTGCCTCCCTAAAAAAGCTTATGTCAATATACTCAAAGACTGATAGCAGAAATACAATTAGTGTCATTTACTGTCCACACCTAAGGACAAATGAAGTTAGAAAATAAGCCTTATTTCAGACTGATTTAAGTTGGCAAATTGAAATAAGTGAATATTCAGGGGAACTTAGTTGTACTAGGCAGGAACCTATTCCTGAAGCATTAACTATTTTCTATTGATGGTTCATCTTATAGTAAAGCTGCTTATCATGCAATGAATTAAGACCAAGTCATCTAGACCAGTCATACTTCTGTGCTAAGAATTGAATTAAAAGCTATCAGGGCTGCATTGAAGGATTTTCAAAAGCCAAAATACTGTACAGCAAGCAAAAAATATCCCCTTTGCATGTTAAAACAAAAAAGGGGGAATAGTGGAGAAATATCCTATAAGTAAACTACATCAATCCCTAATTACTTTAAATTTTTTCACTTTAAATTTTTTAACTTGTAATGCTGATTGCAAAGCACCCATGGAACTACACTGGTGTCAGAATAAGCCAAAAGAAAATGGTCTGGTTAAATGGAAAGATCCCAAGTCTGGTTTATGGTCCAGGATATGCTTGTGTATTTCCAGAAAACTCCCCCAAGTCCGTGTGGAAACTTCAACAATGGATCAGAGAGAGGAGCTGACCAGACTACTCCAACCACAGATAGCAGTAGCCCCAAGCAACACGCTGATGAGACAGAGGAGAAACAGTCCAGAGATGGGGGATGATAAAGACGCCTTGCCATGCTAGCAGTCATCAGCTGTGCATTGGTGCAGGTTGCCCTGGACCAAGCCAAAGAAGGTCAGATCTGCATTGCCATTGCCCACCGTTTGTCCACCATTGAGAACTCAAATATCATTGCTGTCATGTCACAGGGGACAGTGATTGGGAAGGGGACTCAAAGAACTGATGGCCCAGAAAGCAGCCTACTACAAACTAATTCCTTAAATGCCTGGCAGCAATTTAAAAGGACTAGAAAGAACTCAATCCTTTTCATTGAATCTAAAAATCTTAAAAGGACTCAAGCCCAGCGAATGGCATACACCTTTCTAAGATTATTAAGAAAACAAAAAGGGGAAAATGCCGGAGGCTAAGACCAACAAATAGTTAGCATAATTATGCAAGAAGTCCACTGGAAGGCTAATGGACTTTGATATTCAGCAAGGGCTGAAAATCAACATAATATTGCCCTGCTTTTGCCTGAATGGCTGAAGGCAATCCCCTAACCTGATAATCTTTTTACTGTTTACCAAACATTACCTTTGATATCCCTGTTTGCTTTGCTAAAGGGCAAATGTGTATTCTAGTAAATAAAAGCAAAGGAGACCAAGAAATCAGGGAGCCTCTCCACTAAAGAGTAAGGTCTCCGCCTGGCTCCCCATGCATTCTAAATTTATATTTCTTGTCTAGAATATTCATTTGTGTGCAGCCCCTTCTCCAGACCTTGAACCCTAGCCACAAATGGATTCAGTGTTCCCACATCATAGATATTTTTATGCTTAAAAATGTCAAATTTTGTGCCAAAAAAAGAGCATTTGCGGGAAGTTTTAATTCATTACTTTTTTTTGAAGAAAAGTGCTGCTGAAAGTTATTGTATACTTCGGGAAGCTTATGGTGAACATGCTCCATCTCAAGATACTTGTGAATGCTGGTTTAAATGCTCCAAAAGTGATGATTTCGATGTGAAAGACAAAGAACATCCAGGTCAACCGAAAAAGTTTGAAGACCAACAATTACAAGCATTATTGGATGAAGATGCGTGTCAAACTCAAAAACAACTTGCAGAAAGATTAAACATTGCTCAGCAAACAATTTCCAATCATTTACAAGGAATGGGAAAGATTTTAAAGGAAGGAAAATGGATGCCACATCAACTGAACGAAAGACAAATGGAAAATCGAAAAGTCATCAATAAAATGTTGCTTCAACAGCACGAAAGAAAGTCTTTTTTGCATCAAATTGTGACTGGCGATGAAAAGTGGATTTATTTTGAGAATCCCAAATGCACAAAATCATGGGTTGATCCAGGTCAACCATCAACATCGACTGCAAGGCCAAATCACTTCGGAAAGAAGACAATGCTCTGCGTTTGGTGGGATCAGGAAGGTGTGGTATATTATGAGCTTCTAAAACCAGGTGAAACTGTTAATACTGATCACTACCAACAACAAATAATTAATTTGAACCACGTTTGATCCTGAAACGACCAGAATGGGCCAGAAGACATGGCAAAGTAATTTTGCTTCCTGATAACGTACCATCACACACTTCAAAACCAGTTAAAAATACGTTAAAAGATCTTGCCTGGGAAGTATTAACCTACCCGCTGTATTCAACAGACCTTGCTCCTTCAGATTACCACTTGTTCTGATCAATGGCACAGGCACTTTCTGAGAAGCACTTCAAAAACGTATGAAGAAGTGGAAAATTGGGTCTCTGAATTGTTTGCCTCAAAACAAGAGAAGTTCTGTTGGGACAGTATCCACAAATTACCTGAAAGATGGGGGAAATTTGTAGCTAGCAATGGCCATTTCTTTGAATAAAGCACTTTTGATGTTACTCTTGAAGTTATCGTGTTTTCTTTTATTACAAAATCCATGTTATTAACCCTTTGCACTCGCTTGCTTTTTTCTCGATTCCTTTATTCTACTCGGGATTTAATTTTTTAAATACCCCAGATTTTACAAAGCGCAGCAGTAGAATAAAAAACTGGAGTTTCTTTTCATACAAACTTATTTATTAGGATTTTTTTATATTTCAAATTATTGATACATTCAATACAATTCGACATATGAGCTGCTACCGATGCTAACCATGTCGAGTCACACTCGACATCCGAGTGCAAAAGGTTAACTGGTACACCTGGTATTTCACTTAGCATGATACTCTCCAGGTCCCTCCATGCTGCCTCAAAGGATAAAATATTCTTCTTTTTTACTGCTGCATAGTATTCCATGGTATAAATGTACCACACAATTCCTATTCACTCATCTACTGATGGGCACTTGGGTTGTTTCCAGATCTTAGCTATTGTAAATTGTGCTGCTAGGAACATAGGGGTGCATGCATTCTTTCTGATTGGTGTTTCGGGTTTCTTAGGATATATTCCTACAAGTGGGATCACTGGATCAAATGGCAGTTCCATATTTAATTTTTTGAGGAAACTCCATACTGTTTTCCATAATGGTTGCACCAGTCTGCATTCCCACCAGCAGTGTGCTAGGGTTCCCTTTTCTCCATATCATCACCAACACTTGTCATTTATTGATTTGTTGATGGTAGGCATTCTGACAGGTGTGAGATGGTACCTCATTGTCATTTTCTTTGCATCTCTTGGATGATTAGTGACTTTGAGCATTTTTTTCATATGTCTCTTGGCCATCTGTATGTGATTTTTGGAGAAGTGTCTAAGTCCTTTGCCCATTTTTTTACTTGTTTGTCTTCCTTTTGTTAAGTTGTATGAGTTCCTTATATATTTTGGATATTAACTCTTTATCAGATGTATCCTTGCCAAATATGTTCTCCCATACAGTGGGCTCTCTACTTGTTTTGTTGATGGTTACTTTTGCTGTGCAGAAGCTTTTTATTTTGATGTAGTCCCATTTGTTGATTTTCTCCTTAGTTTCCTTTGCTTAGGAAATATATCTGTAAACATATTGCTACAAGAGATGTCTGAGATTTTGCTGCCTATGGATTCTTCTAGATTTTTATGGTTTCCTGGCTTACATTTAAGTCTTTTATCCATTTTGAGTGTATTCTTGTGTATGGTGTAAGTTGGTGTTCTAGTTTCATTTTTTTTATATGTATCTGTCCTATTTTCCCAACACCATTTATTGAAGAGACTGTCTTGACTCCATTGTATGCTCTTGCCTCCTTTGTCAAATATTAATGGAGTGTAATGCCTTGGGTCAATTTCTGGGTTCTTTTTTTCTTTTCCATTGGTCTATGTGCCTATTCTTGTGCCAGTACCAGGCTTTTTTTTTATTATGGTGTCTTTGTAGTATAACTTGATATCTGGTATTGTGATTCCCCCAACTTTGTTTTTCTTTCTCAAAATTGCTACAGCTATTTGGGGTCTTTTTTTATTCCATATGAATTTTTGGAGTATTTTTTCTAGCTCTGTGAAATATGCCATTGGTATTTTAATCGTGATTGCATTGAATCTGTAGACTACCTTGGGTAGTATGGGCATTTTAATGATGTTGAATCTACCAACCCATGAACACAGTATATTCTTCCACTTGTTTATATCTTCTCTTTTTTTTCAATGTCCTGTAATTTTCCAAGTACAGATCTTTTGCCTCCTTGTTTAAGTTTATTCCTAAGTATCCTAATATTTTTGTTGCAGTGGTAAATGGGGTTGTTTGTTTAGTTTCTCTTTCTGAGAATTCATTATTGGTGTACAAAAAAGCCATCAATTTTGGGGTGTTGATTTTGTATCCTGCTACATTGCTAAATTCATTATTAAATCTAGTAGTTTTTTGATGGAGTCTTTGGGGTTTTCTATGTACAATATCATGTCTTCAGTGAATAATGAGAGTTTTACTCCCTCCTTTCCAGTTTGGATGTCTTTTATTTCTTCTTCTTGTCTGATCGCTGTAGCTATGACTTCTAGTACTATGTTGAATAAGAGTGGTGAAAGTGGACATACCTGTCTTGTTCCTGTTCTTAGGGGAAATGGTTTTAGTTTTTGCCCATTGAGTATGATATTGACTGTAGGTTTGTCATATATCGTTTATCATGTTGAGATATGCTCCCTCTGTTCCCACTTTGCTGAGAGGTTGTTGTTGTTTTCTATCAAAAGGGTATTGGATGTTGTAGAATGCTTTTTCTGCGTCTATTGATGTGATCATGTGATTTTTGACTTTCAATTTGTTTATGTGTTATATCACGTTTATTAATTTGCAAATATTGTACCAGCCTTGCATCCCTGGAATAAATCCCACTTGATCATGGTGTATGATCTTTTTAATAGATATTTTGATTATTATAAATCAAATTTGTACTTTAGTTTGAGATCATGATACCTCCAACTTTGTTCTTCTTTCTCAAGATTTCTGTGGCTAGTCAGGATCTTTTGTGGTTCTATATCAATTTTAGGATTATTTGTACTAGTTTTGAGAAGAATGCCATTAGTATTTTGATTGCAATTGCATTGAATCTGTAACTTGCTTTGGGTAGTATGGTCATTTAAACCATATTAATTGTTCCAATTCATGAACACAGTATATCCTTTCATTTACTTGTGTCCTCTTCAGTTTTTCTTCAATCTCTTATAGTTTTCAGAGTACAGGTATTTCACTTCCTTGGCTAAGTTTATTCCTGGGTATTTTATTCTTTTTGATGCAATTGTAACTGGGAGTTTTTCTTCATTTCTCCTGATTGCTCATTAGTAGTATATAAGAATGTGACAGATTCCCATATATTAATTTTGCATTCTTGTACTTTACTGAATTCTTTCATTAATTCTATTAATTTTTGGTGGATGCTTTAGGGTTTTCTATATACAGTATTATGTCATTTGCAAGTAGTGACAATTTTATTTCTTCCTTTCTGATTTGGACGCCTTTTATTTCTTATCTGATTCCTCTGTCTAGAACTATCTCTATATATAAAAGGCTAAGCAGCCTTCAGACCATCCGGTAGGTATGATGTGCTCTGACCAGCAGGGAGCAGACACTCAATGCAGAAGCTGCCGAACTGCAGTGACTTGGCAGTGGCAGTTCTCGGGTGACGCACCCCGGAACCAGAGAGGAGGGAGCCCGATTCCAGGACCCCTCAGGTGATGTCAGAGAGCTGGTTTCAGCCCGATCCCCACAGGCCAGGCCAAGGGATCTCACCTGCCGGCGGGACCCCACTCACTCCACAGACACCCTTCCAGCCATAGTGCCACCCCAGGTGCGGCCAGCCCGGGAGGGACTGCGGAAGGTTGGCTCCAGGGCGTGTCTGGCCCATCTCGCCCAGTCCCGACCAGCTAGCCACCTTCTAATTAATTTCCTTTCAGTGTGCACGAATCCATGCACCAGGGCACTAGTGTTGAATAATAGTTATTTAATTTGACATCTTTGTCTTTTTTCTGATTTAGAGAAAAAGCTTTCCTCGTTTCACCATTAACTATGATGTTAGATGTGGGCTTGTCATATATACAACCTTTACATTTAAATTAATCACTGATAAGTATGTGCTTATTGCCATTTTGTCAATTGTTATTTTTTTGTTTGTTTGTTTGTTTCAATTTTTATTTTTTATTTTTTTTCCAATTTTTTTATTAAGGTATTATATGTGTACATATCTTACCATTGCCCCCCCAACCCCACTCCCATATATGCCCTCACCCCCCAGAGTTTTGCGTCCATTGGTTATGCTTATATGCATGCATACAAGTCCTTTGATTAATCTCTTATCTTCCCCACCTCTCCCTAACCTTCCTGCTGTAATTTGACAGACTGTTTGATGCTTTACTGCCTCTGTATCTATCTTTTTGTTCAACTTTTTAATGTTCTTTATTATCCATAAATGAGTGAGATCATATGGTATTTTTCTTTCATCGACTGGCTTATTTCACTTAACATAGTGTTCTCCAATTCCATCCAGGTTGCTGCAAATGGTAAGAATTCCTTCTTTTTTATGGCAGCATAATATTCCATTGTGTAGATGTACCATAGTTTTCTGATCCAGTCATCTGCTGATGGGCACCTAGGCTGTTTCCAGATCTTAGCTATTGTAAATTGTGCTGCTATGAACATAGGGGTGCATATATCCTTTCTTATTGGTGTTCCCAGTTTCTTAGGATATATTCCTAGCAGTGGGATTACTGGGTCAAATGGGAGTTCCATTTTCAGTTTTTAGAGGAAACTCCATACTGTTCTCCACAGTGGCTGCACCAGTCTGCATTCCCACCAGCAGTGCACGAGGGTTCCTTTTTCTCCGCATCCTCGCCAACACTTGTCGTTTGTTGATTTGTTGATGATAGCCATTCTGACAGGTGTGAGATGATACTGCATTGTTGTTTTGATTTGCATCTCTGGGATAATTAGTGACGTTGAGCATGTTTTCATGTGTCTCTTGGCCTTCCTTCTGTCTTCTTTGGAAAAGATTCTATTTAGGTCCGTTGCCCATTTTTTTTTTTTGGATCATTTATCTTCCTTTTATTAAGTTGTATAAGCTGCCTGTAGATGTTGGAGATTAAACCTTTATCAGTGATGCCATTTGCAAATATGTTCTCCCATGCAGTGGGCTTTCTTGTTGTTTTGTTGATAGTTTCTTTTGCTGTAAAAAAGCTTTTTATTTTGATGTAGTCCCATTTGTTTATTTTCTCTTTAGCTTCCATTGCCCTAGAAGTAGTATCAGTGAGGAAATTCCTTCAACATATGTCTGAGATTTTGCTGCCTGTGGATTCCTCTAGTATTTTTATGGTTTCCCGTCTTATGTTTAAGTCCTGTATCCATTTTGAGTTTATTTTTGTGTATGGTGTAAGTTGGTGGTCTAGCTTCATTTTTTTGCATGTGTCTGTCCAGTTTTCCCAACACCATTTATTGAAGAGACTGTCTTTATTCCATTGTATGTTCATGCCTCCTTTGTCAAATATTAATTGAGCATAGTGGTTTGGATCAATATCTGGATTCTCTATTCTGTTCCATTGGTCTATATGTCTGTTCTTGAGCCAGTACCAGGCTGTTTTGAGAATAGTGGCTTTGTAATACAGCTTGAAATCTGGTATTGAGATCCCTCCTACTTTATTCTTCTTTCTCAGGATTTCTGTGGCTATTCGGGGTCTTTTTTTATTCCAGATGAATTTTTGGAGAGTTCTTTCAAGGTCTGTGAAATATGCTGTTGGTATTTTATTTCATTTTATTTATTTATTTTTTTAAAATAGCTTCTTTTCAGTTCATTGTGAAGCTATGGTGGAAGAGTTTATTTTTTTTTTAAATATATTTTATTGATTTTTTACAGAGAGGAAGAGAGAGGGATAGAGAGTTAGAAACATCGATGAGAGGGAAACATCGATCAGCTGCCTCTTGCACACCCCCTACTGGGGATGTGCCCGCAACCAAGGTACATACCCTTGACCAGAATCGAACCTGGGACCCTTGAGTCTGCAGGCCGACGCTCTATCCACTGAGCCAAACCGGTCGACTGCCGTTGGTATTTTAATGGGGAGAGCATTGAATCTATAGATTGCTTTGGGTAGTATGGACATTTTAATGATGTTGATTCTACCAATCCATGAACATGGTATGTTCTTCCATCTGTTTACGTCTTCCTCTATCTCTTTTTTCAGTGTCCTGTAAATTTCCGTGTATAGGTCTTTTACCTCCTTAGTTAAGTTTATTCCTAGGTATCTTATTTTTTTTCGTGCGATGGTAAATGGGATTGCCTTTTTAGTCTCTCTGTCTCTAAGTTCACTATTGGTGTATAGAAAGGCCATAGATTTCTTGGCGTTAATTTTGTATCCTGCTACATTGCCAAATTCATTTATTAAGTCTATTAGTTTTTTGACGGAGTCTTTCAGATTTTTTATGTACAGTATCATGTCGTCTGCAAATAAAGACAGCTTTACTTATTCTTTTCCAATTTGGATGCCTTTTATTTCTTCTTCTTGTCTAATTGCAATAGCTAATACTTCCAGTACTATGTCAAACAGGAGTGGTGAGAGTGGGCATCCCTGTCTTGTTCCTGTTCTTAGGGGAAATGTTTTTAGTTTTTGTCCATTGAGTATGATGTTTGCTGTGGGTTTATCATATATAGCTTTTATTATGTTGAGGTATGAGCCTTCTATTCCCACCTTGTTGAGAGTTTTTATCAAGAAAGGGTGTTGGATTTTGTCAAATGCTTTTTCTGCATCAATTGATATGACTATGTGATTTTTATCTCTCAATTTGTTTATGTGATGTATCACATTTATTGATTTGTGGATATTGTACCATCCTTGCATTCCTGAGATAAATCCTACTTGGTCATGGTGTATGATCTTTCTGATGTACTGCTGGAGCCGATTTGCTAGAATTTTGTTGAGGATTTTGGCATCTATGTTCATGAGGGACATTGGTCTGTAATTCTCTTTCATTGTGTTGTCTTTATCTGGTTTTGGTATTAGGGTGATGCTGGCTTCATAGAAGGAGCTTGGAAGTGTTCCTTCCTCTTGAATTTTTTGGAATAGTCTGAGGAGGATAGGTTTTAGTTCTTCCTTGAATGTTTGGTACAACTCTCCTGTGAAGCCGTCAGGCCCCGGGCTTTTGTTTGCTGGAAGCTTTTTGATGACTGCTTCAATTTCGTCCATAGTTATTGGCCTATTGAGCTGTTGAGATTCTTCTTGATTGATTTTTGGAAGGTTGTATTTTTCTAGGAATATGTCCATTTCCTCCAGGTTGTCCAGTTTGTTGGAATAGAGCTGTTCGTAGTGTTTTATAACAATCCTTTATATCTCAGCGGGGTCTATTGTTATTTTACCTCTTTCATTTCTGATTTTGTTTATTTGGGTCCTCTCTCTTTGCTTCTTGGTGAGCCTGGCTAGAGGTCCATCAATCTTGTTTATCTTTTCAAACAACCAGCTCTTGGTTTTGTTGATATTTGTATTGTTTCTTTGGTCTCTATGTCATTTATCTCCGCTCTGATCTTTGTTATTTCCTTCCTTCTGGTTACACTGGGCTTTTCTTGCTGCTCTTTTTCTAGCTCTTTGAGTTTTAGGGTTAGCTAATTTATTACCATTGTTTCTTGTTTTTTGCAATAGGCTTGTAGAGCTATGAACTTCCCTCTCAAGACTGCTTTCACTGTGTCCCTAAGATTTTGGATTGTTGTGTTTTCATTGTCATTTGTTGCCATGATGTTTTTTAATTCTTCTTTGATCTCTCTGGTGACCCAGTCCTTGTTTAATAGCATGCTGTTTAGTCTCCATGTGTTTGATTTCTTTGGATTGTATTTATTGTAGTTGATTTCCAGTTTTATGCCACTGTGATCTGAGAAGATGCTTGATATAATTTCTATCTTCTTGAATTTGAAGAGACTTTGCCTGTGACCCAGCATATGGTCTATCTTTGAAAATGACCCATGTGCACTTGAGAAGAATATATATTCTGTGGCTCTGGGGTGAAATGTTCTGAAGATGTCAATTAATTCCATCTGGTCTAGTGAGTCATTTAGGATTGCTGTTTCTTTGCTGATTTTTTGTTTAGAGGATTTGTCCAATGGTGATAGTGGGGTATTAAAGTCTCCTACTATGATTGTATTGCTATTAATCTCTCCCTTGATATCCTCCAGGAGTTTTTTTATGTATTTGGGTGCTCCAATATTGGGAGCATATATTTTTACCAGAATTATTTCTTCTTGTTGGATTTCTCCCTTTAGTATTATGAAGTGGCCTTCCTTATCTCTTACTATGGCATTTACTTTGAGGTCTAATTTGTCAGATATAAGTATTGCTACCCCAGGTTTTTTTTCATTTCCGTTTGCCTGAAAGATATTTTTCCATCCCTTCACTTTCAATCTGTGTGAGTGTCTTGTTCTGAGGTGGGTCTCTTGTAGACAGCATATATATGGGTCATGTTTTTTTATCCATTCAGCCACTCGATGTCTTTTGATCAGAGCATTTAGTCCGTTTACATTTAAAGTTATTACTGAAAGGTATTTGTTTGTAGTCATATCTATTTTTGTGTCTGTATTCCTTCTTACCTGTTTATTTCTTCTTTTTACAGTATTCCCTTTAGCAATTCTTGCATTGCTGGTTTGGTGGTGAGAAACTCCCTGAGTCTTTTTTTGTCTGCGAAGCTCCTGATTTCCCCTTCAATTTTGATTGATAGTCTTGCTGGATATAGTATTCTTGGATTCAGTCCTTTGCTTTGCAACACTTTGTATACCTCCTTCCATTCACTTCTAGCTTGTTGTGTTTCTGTTGAGTAATCATTTGACAATCTGATGATGTTCCTTTGTAGGTAACTCTCTCTTGCTGCCTTTAAGATTCTCTCTTTATCATTTATATTTGCCATTGAAATTATGATATGTCTTGGTATGGGTCTTTTGGGGTTGATCCTGCTTGGGACTCTCTGTACTTGCGTAACTTTTATCTTTCCCATACCCGGGAAGTTTTCTGTCATTATTTCTTCAAATAGATTTGCTAATCCCTGCTGCTCTTCTTGTCCTTCTGGCAGCCCTATTATACGCATGTTACTTCATTTCATGTTGTCCCGAAGCTCCCTTAGGCTTTCCTCCTGCTTTTTAATTTTTTTCTCCAATTGCTGTTCAGATTGAGCTTGTTTCTGTACCTGATCTTCTAACTCACTAATTTGGTCCTCTGCTTCTTATAGTCTACTGTTGAAACTTTCCATGGTGTTTTTGATTGTAGCTATATCACTTTTCATTTCTTCCTGATTCTTGCATAAGTTGTTAATTTTCTCATCCATCCGATGTATAAATTCCACGACCATTACTCTGAACTCCTTTTCTGTCATGTTGCAAGCTTCAGTTTCACTAATTTCCTTTCTTGGCGACTCCACATTTTCTTTCCTCTGTGAGTTATTTCGTTTCCCCATTCTGGCTATCACCAGAAAGCTCAAGCTTCCGTTTGCATGGACCTGGGCCGTGTGCTGTGGGGACTTTGCTCCACCCGAGTTTCACTGAAGTGCTCTGACACTAGGACGTGTGGCTGCCTTTGGTTGGTGGGAACCAGACTTGCCCAGGGTCAGTGTCCCCAGTGTTCCGTGTGGTCTCGTGTGCACACTTAGAATCAGGGGCCCTGTCTGCACCACACTGTTGGTATGTGCCGAAAATGAGATCCTTAGCATGTGCCAGGAGTCAGAGTTTCCCTGTGTCTGCACCAAGAATCGAGTGTCAGAGTCTCTGTTGCCTTGTGCGGTTTCTCGTTGAGAATCAGGGTCCCTGTGTTTGCATGCACCAACACTTGGGATCGTTGGCTCTTAATGTGAATGCGCTGTGAGTCAGGGATCCCAGGCAGCTGTGTCCGGCGTGCCAAATTCCCTGAAGTGGAGCTGCGTCCTGTGTGTGCTCTCTCTACTGAGCCAAACCGGCTAGGGCGCACACTCTCAAATCCCTGAAGGTGAGCTGCCTCTGTGCACTCTCCCAGAATCCCCGAAGAGGGGCGGAGTCCGTCCTGCGCGCCAAATTCCCCAAAGGGAAGCCCCTCTGTGCACGCTCTAAGATTCCCTGAAGGGGAGCTGTGACCCGCAAGCCAAATTCCCCCCAGTTCCCCGAAGGGGAGCCCTCTGTGTGCACTGACAGATTTCCCTGAAGGTGAGCTGCTTCTGTCCCTTGCGCCAAATTCCCTAAGGCGGAGCGCGTCCCTGCGCAAAGCTCTGCAGCTTGGGCGAGGGGCGTGTCTATCAGTTACTGTGGCGCTATGCGAGCCCCTGCGGGGCGGGGTATAGGCTCTTTGACTCACGGGAATCTGCCGGGAAGTCTGGATTCTTGTTGTTTCTTCGTCTGAAGCTGTGATAGCAGTTCTCTGTCCCCAGTGGCTGCAGGGTCCTGGTTTGTGTCAGAAGCCAGGATCCGAGTCTCAGGCAGCTTTGTTTCTCAAGATGGTGTGGTCTCCGCATCCGCACCAGCCACCGAGAAGTGTCCGCTTTGTGCGCGGGGCTCCGCTGTCTAGGACTGCCTGGTTAGGCAGCCCCTTGGAAGACCTGCAGAATCTAACTGACCCTAGCTCATACACACACACACACACCGCACACGTCTACACGTCTACACTCTCCTCTATGGGTTCCTCACTCACACTCTCTCTCTCCCTACCTTCTTGCCGGTCGCCATCTTTTTCTCCCCCCTGTCAATTGTTTTTTATTGTTTTTGTTGCTCTACTCTTTTTCTTCTTTTGATCTCTTTCTGATTTGTTGGTATTCTTAGGGTTTCAATTGGAATCCTTTCTCTTCATTTTTTTGTATATTTTTGGCATGGTTTTGGTTTATGGTTACTATAAGATTCATATATATCAATCTATATCTATAACAGTCTATATTAAGCTAATAAGCATTTAAGTCCAATTGCATTCTAAAAGCAGTACATATGTACTCTTCCCTCCCCTCTTTGTTTTTTTGTTGTTGTTTTTTAATACATTTTACTGATTTTTTACAGAGAGGAATAGAGAGTTAGAAACATCAATGAGAGAGAAACACTGATCAGCTGCCTCCTGCACACCTCCCACTGGGGATGTGCCTGCAACCAAGGTACATGCCCTTGACCGGAATCAAACCTGGGACCCTTCAGTCTGCAGGCCGACGCTCTATCCACTGAGCCAAACTGGTCAGGGCCACTCTTTGTTTTTGATATCATGTTTTATATCTTTTTGTTTTGTGTATATCTTGATTATTTATTGTACTTATAGTTAATTTTGCTACTGTTGTCCTTTAACCTTCCTATTAACTTTTTAAGTGGTTGATTATTGTATATTTGCCTTTACCAGTGAGATTTTTTCTTCTTTCTTGTCATTTCTTATTTCTCGGTATGTTCTTTTCTGCAAGGCTGATTTAGTGTGGTGAACTCCTTTAGTTTTTGCATGTCTGCAAAATCCTTTATCTCTCCTTCAGTTCTAAATACAATGAAACCTTGGTTCTAGAACTTAATTCATTTTGGAGGGCTGTTCGAAAATGGAATCATTATTCCCATTAGAACTAGTGTGAATTGAATTAATCCATTTCAGACCCCCCCCAAATGATTCCATGTTTTAACCTTTCTTATGTACAATACCTGTCTAATGTAATGTTTAATTTACAAATAAACACTTTAGATGCAAAAGGGACATGAAATGTAAATGAAAATTTAACAAAAAGGTTATGAAATATACAGTAAAATGAAAAATTAATAATAACAAGCAGCAACAAAAGCAAAATAACACAAAAATATTCACAGCACAATTTCCTGAGATGTTAACAATATGAGCTTTAGTGGTAAACTGACTCATACTCTCTCTCATTTTCTCCTTTGTCACCTGAGAGACATGAAAGTGTTGTCAGGTTGAGAAGCGAATTGTTGGAGATGGGAGACATTCAAGAACTGAGGTTTGAATGTAATAAACTTGCTGGATAAAGTATTCTAGGATATAGATTCCTATCTTGGAGCACTTTAAATATATCTTGCCATTCCCTTCTGGCCAATAAAGTTGCTTCTGAGAAATCAGATGATAGTCTTGTGGAGTTTTCCTTGTCTGTGACTTGTTTCTTTTTGTTTGTTTGTTTGTTTTTGTTTTCTGCCTTTATGATTGACTCTTTATCTTTAACTTTTGCCATTTTCATTAGAGTATGTCTTGGCATGAGTCTCTTTGGGTTCATCTTACTTGGAACTCTCTGTATTTCCTGAACCTGAATATCTGTTTCCTTACCTAGATTAGGAAAGTTTTCAGGTATTATTTATTCAAATAAATTCTTGCTGCCCCTTTCTCTCTTCTCTTCTCCTCTGGAATCCCTATAATGCAAATGTTAGTGTGCTCGGTGTTATTCCAGAGGTCTCATACTATCCTCATTTTTGAAATTCTTTTTTTCATTTTGCTGTTCTTATTGGGTGATTTCCACTAATTTGTTATCCAGGTCACTAATCCATTCTTCTGTTTTAACTAATATGCTGTTTATTCCTTCTAATGTATTTTTTATTTCACCTATTATATTCATCTCTGATTTGTTCTTTACATTTTCTATCTCTTTGTTGAAGTGTTCTGTGAAGTTTTTCTTGTAGTTACAAGTTTGTTGAGCATCCTTATGGCCGTTTCTTTGAATTTTTATCAAGCAAATTATTATTCTCCATTTCATTAGGGTTTTTCCTTGTTCCTTTATTTGAGGGATATTGTTCTGTCTCCCCATTTTATTTGACTTTATGTGTTTATTACTGTGAGTTGGATAGAATAAGTATCTTTCTCAGTCTGAAAGAGTAGTTTCTGAGTAGACTGTGTATTGAATAGTTTTGGCAGGCGGGTGCTGGTTGGGGCAGGTATGTGTGGTGCCCAATGCGTCACCTGGGCTGAAGGGGTGTGTTCTGGGTGGAGTAGCCTTATGTGTGCTTGCTTCCTTGTCCTTATTATCTGGGTGGAGTTGCCTGATGTACATGGGGCTGCTCCCTGGGCTCTTGGAGTGCCCTGTTGCTTTAATTGGCTGTGATCTGAGCTGGGTCTGTGCAGGGTTGCTTTGTGAGCTTGCATCTTTAGACCCCACCTAATCCACTCCCTCTCCCATTGGGGCAGGCTTGTGTGTACACACCTCAGCACTTTGCTAGTTCTGCTCCCTTTCTGAGCAGTACAGCTCCTTGCAAGCTCAGCCACACCCCTCTCACTCCATAGGCAGCCCTGTGTGCATGCCCTGTTGCTTAAATTATCCTAAGTCAGAGCAGGGTCTGGGCTGGGCCACCCTGCCTTCCTGCAGATCAATGTCCTGCTCACTAGGCCCTTTCTCCTGTTGAGGCAGCCTTGCATGGGTGCACATAGCAACACTTTGGTAGTTCTGAAATCTCTCCTGGACAGTGGCAGGAGCTCCTGCCATGGGTGGGTGCACAGCAGCATCCCACTCACTCCACATGGGGCAGTCTGGTATGTGGGTACCACACAGTTTTTCTGACTCCACACTTTCTTCTGGTTGGGCAGCCCCACTTATGCATGCAGTGGTGCCCCACTATCTCCGCAATTTCTCTGGAATGGGCAGTCCTGTGTGTGGGCACCATAGTGTTTTGTTAGCTCCCCATTCTTTCTAGGAGTGAGGACCCCACATGAGCACACAGTAGCACCCCACTATCTTCACACTGTCTTTGGACAGGTCAGCCTGCATGTGAGTACTGCAGTATTCTGTTGGCTCCATACTTTCTCCAGGTAGGAGAATCCCTTGTGTGTGCAGCCAAGTGGGAGCACAAAGCAGCTGCACCTGCTGGATTAGATGGTCCCCTTGTGTGCACACTTTGGTACTCTCCTGTTTCTGCTGGGTCTAGCTCAAGTAGGGGTGGCTGGGGACATGCTACAGCACCCTGCAGGTCTGCTAGAGAACCTGGATGGAACTCTCACCTGCTATCCAGGTTCAGGGGAAATGTTAACAATGGGGCCCACCCATTCCTCCAGTACTGGGTTGTTTTCTCTGCTCCAAGAGAGCCCTCATGGTTCCCCAACCTTCTCTAGGTAGTCGCTCTCTCTTGTTTATTGTGCAGAGGCTGTTCAGTTGGCTCACAGTTTTTTCTTAGGAGGATTTGATCTAAATACAGGTGTACATTTGATATATTCTTGCAAAAATGTGAGCTCAGCATCTACCCATAGGTACCATCTTTGACCGACTATAATAATCTCATTTTTTCATTTACTTAGTCTTCTATGTACCTGTTAATAATTTATCTCCAAACTTAACAGAATGATGAAACTCCTCTCAGTGTGGTCAACTACACCAGATAATTTATCAATCCCTTTATTTTTTGAAGACAACCCTCCTGAAATCTTCTGTCCTGGTTTGCTTTCTCTAGGCCTACTGCTCAGTCATTAATCTGTGACCATCATCCTAGGAATCTGTTTCATGTCTCATGTCTTCCTCCTTCTTGTGATATACCTTTTTGTAGAATACAAACCATAATAACTTTCTAAGAAAGTATACATGAAAGGAAAATGTTTTAGCAGTTGCATGCCTGCAAATACTTTTTGTTGTTGTTCCTACACTTGTTAATTTGGCTAGATTTAGAATTCTACAATGGAAATTTTTTTTTTCCAGAATTTTGAAGGCTTTGCTCCCTTGTCTTCTTTTCCATTGTTGCTGTTAAGAAGTCAATTATAATTTGTGATGGTTTTTTATTTTACCTGTATTTTTCCCTCTGGAAACTTTTAGAATCTTTTCATTGTCCCAAAGTGTTATTTAAATTCATAGCGATGCACCTTGGTATGGGTCTTTTCTCATTTATTGTGCTTGGTGCTTGGTGTGTCCTTTCAGTCTAGAAATTTGAATTCTCCTTTAATGGGAGGTTTTCTTGTATTATTTCTTTACTAGTCTATGTATTTCTTAATTGATTTTTTTATTGACTAAGGTATTACATACGTGTCCATATCCCCCATTGCCCCCCCCCACTCCACTTCCGTACATGCCCTCGCCCCCCTGCTGTCTCCGTCCATTGGTTATGCTTATAATGCATGCATACAAGTCTTTTAGTTGATCTCTCCTCCTTACCCCCACCCTCCTCTACCTTCCCTTTGAGGTTTGATGGTCTGATCAATGCTTCTGTCTCTGGATCTGTTTTTGTTCATCAGTTTATGTTGTGCATTATAATCCACAAATGAGTGAGATCATGTGATATTTATCTTTCTCTGACTGGCTTATTTCGCTTAGCATAATGCTCTCCAGATCCATCCATGCTATTGCAAATGGTAGGAGTTCCTTCTTTTTTACAGCAGCATAGTATTCCATTGTGTAGATGTACCACAGTTTTCTAATCCACTCATCTGCTGTTGGGCACTTAGGCTGTTTCCAAATCTTAGCTATGGTAAATTGTGCTGCTATGTATTTTTTTTTTTTTTTTACGGATATAGTGTTTAGCTATAAGAATAGAAATTAAATTTTGTTGAGGTTCTCTTCTTCCTTCCTTACCTCTGTTTCTTCCACATTTCTTACTTTTGTGTTTTTGTTTTGGTCTTTTTTTCAGGTAAGAAACTTGCCCCAAATGTCCAGTGATCTTCAGCTGTCCATTTATATTTAACAGGGAGGCACTAAAAACAATAGGAAGTTCTGTATACATGGGTTTCTCTTGGGCTGATCTTCTCCTGCCTGGTGTTATGTGGGCAGAGTGGTAGTATGCCCTACTTCTGGTAATCCAGAGAAAATAAGGGAGTTGGAGTCTTTCCAGTCATTTACAGACATTTATTTAATCCTCCATCAGCAGTATGATACTTTATCCCTGCCTTCCACTATGTTTGCTGTCTCTGAGTTCAGCCCATCAGGTTTGGTCTGTCCAGAGAGGAAATCTCTGCTCTTCTCTGTGGTTCTATAGTATAAATTGGCTTATTGCTTCTTGTCATTTGTCCTATAGGTGTGTTTTAGCTTTTCAATTCTGCTAAGTCAGTTATCACTTGTTTACCTTTTACAAAATTGTGTTTATATCTTTTGACTGATCTCTTCATCCTTGTCGATTTATACCCTTCTTTTAGTTCACTTTAATGGGAATAGGAGGGAGTAAGTTAAGTATGTAGCTCAGTCTCCATATTAACAGGATTTTAAATGAAGCTTTTTTTTTTTTAGGTTGAATGTATTTTGGCCTTTGCAGGGTAAACAAAGGATTAATGGTTAGGCTGAAAAATTATTCCTTTTCTTGTACTCTTTTTTTATTTTATTTTAATAATATTTTTATTTTCTAATTAGAGTTGGGGTACAGTATAGTTTCAGATACACAACCCAGTGAGTGGACATTTATATAATTTACAAAGTGATCATCCTGATAAATCTAGCACCATCTAACACCATGCATAGTTATTATAATACTAGTGGCCCAGTGCACAAATTCATGCACATTGAAAGGAAAGTAATTAGAAGAAATATTTTAATATCACTATTCACCCTTTCTCTATAATAGAAGTGTCAACCAAATTCATGACCAACAATGACAGATCAAAACACACATGTGCAATTGGCGCCAGCAAGAGCTTTATATGTATACACTGAGTGGCCAGATTATTATGATCTCTGAACGCATAATAATCTGGCCACTCAGTGTATATCCTATATAATAAAAGGCTAATATGCAAATTGTCCCCTCAACCAGGAGTTCGACCAGCAGGCAGGCCGACCAACTGCCCACATCCCCTCCCCCTGGCCAGGCTGGCCGGACCCCACCTATGCACGAATTCATGCACCGGGCCTCTAATATATATATACACACACACACACACACACACACAATGAGTGCCCAGATTATTATGCGTTCAGAGATCATAATAATCTGGCCACTCAGTGTATATAAACTTGCTTAATTAGACCTGCTTTCTGATGTAGCTAAACTTTTTCCAGCCCAGTGAAGCACCGCAACTTCTCTTTCAGGTAATTGTCAGCAACACAGCAGTAAATATCAACACTGAGTAGATTATTATTGTAGATCACACAGGGAGAACAAAGGGTAAAATATTTAACTGCAGCAGTGTGACTACATTCTGCACAGTGAGAAAATATGAAGTCATTTTCAAGGTCCACCATTTCTTCTTTTCAGTTGGGTCAAGTTTCTAAGCTTTCTAAATCTCCGTTTCCTGGCTAATGAAAAGGAAATAGGATTCCACTGAGTCTTCTATCTACCTACTCCAGGACTTCTGTGAGGATCAAATGAGATGAGGCATGGGAAAATCCTTCATAGACATTTGATTAAAATGTAAAAATGTTTCTACCTGCTATAAAGCAACTTGTGTTCTTGGGCTGAAGAAACTCCAAGGAGGCTAGTTGCTAGGGAGAGGAAGCTGGGCGTTGCTATGTGACATCATTACCCAGCACCCGCACCCACACCCACTGTTTCTAGGCTGGGCTGGCCTGTGGGCCACATTTTGCGCCATGGGATCTCAGCAGCTTCAGCTGCAATTTGGTGGGCTGTCACTCCAGCGTGGCGGCAGGGCCTGTGTCTCACTGTGGGGAAGCTGAGTGTTGCTTTGTGGGTGCCAGGTCTGTGGTGCCGTTTCTCTGTAAATGGCCAGTGCACGTCACAGCAGCTCCTACATTGAGCGTCTGCCCCCTGGTGGTCAGTGCGCATCATAGCAACTGGTCAGACGGTTGGACACTTAGCATATTAGCCTTTTATATACTAGTATATAGACTAGAAGCCCGGTGCATGAATTCATGCACGGGTGGGGGCCGGCTGGCCCAGCCAGGGGTTAGGGGGAGACGCAGGAGGTTGGCCTGTCCCGCCCCCAGTAGAGCTGGGGGGGCCAATCGGGGGTGAGTCAGTGAAGGGGAGGGGCCATGGGTGGTTGGCTGGATGGCCCCACCCCCAATTGGGGTGGGGGGTTATTGAGGGTGGGGCCGGCCAGGGGGAGGGACTGTGGGCAGTTGGCCAGCCGGCCCCATCCCCGATCGGGGGGTGGGGGCCAGGCTGGCCGGGGGAGGGGCTGCAGAAGTTTGGGGAGGCCAATAGGGGTCCCAATCAGGCCAGTTGGCTGCTGCAGTGAGTGTTAAAGTGACTGGTTGTTCCGTTATTCTGGTCACTGGGCTTTTATATATATAGATTATTGACTATATTTTCTTTACAGCCCCATGACTATTCTATACCTGCTAATTTGTACTTCTTTTTTTTAATTCTTATTGTTAAAATGTATTACATATGTCCACTTTATCCCCCATTGTCCTCTGCCAGCCCACCTCCATTCCCCAGCCCAGGCCTTCACCATCCCCCTATTGTCTGTGTCCGTTGGTTATGGTTACGTGCATATAAGTTCTTTGGTTGATCTCTTACCACCCCCCCTGCCCTCTGCCCATCAACTGTCTCTCTTTTTCTAAAAAATAAGGTAGTTTTTTGTTCTAAACCAGCGGTCGCCAACTGGTGGTCTGTGAGGTCTGAAAGGTTGGCAACTGCTGATTTAAGGAAACCTTTGGAGCAGCGTTCGCCAACCAGTGGTCCACGGGGTCCAAAAGGCTGGCAACCACTATTCTAAACTATTTTTCTGTCACTGTGAAGCATTGCCATAGAAAAATTTGAGAAGGTATAGCTTCTAATGAAGATTACCATGAGTTATAGTAGCCTAGGACTCATACATTTGAATAATTCCTTTTGTGGAGTTGGTGAGGCAATTATTGACTGAATATGGGATATATAATGAAGACATACTATTTTTTACCCGTCTGATTGCTACAAATTTGGAAGTGTAGTAATATCAAATGTTGACAAGGGTGCAGGAAAACAAGCACTTGTATACGTAGCTGGCAAGAGTGTAAATTGGAACAGCCACTTTGGAAGACAATTTGGCAGTATCTATTGAAATTGAAAATGTGTACCCGCCATGATCCTGTAACTCCACTTGTCTCTACCCTAGAAAAACCTTGCACATGTGCACAAGGCATGTACTAGTATAAGAATATTTAATTATGAAAAAAACCAGAATGAGATAGATCTATATAAACACTGATATAAATAAATCTCCAAGACCAGGTTTTAAAAAAGGCAAGTTACAGAATAATCCTCTCTAATAAAATGGTAATATGCAAATTAACCATCACTCCACTACATAAGCCACGCCCACCAGCCAATCAGGGTGAGTATGCAAATTAACCCCAGCCAAGATGGCTACAGCCACAGAGAGCAAGGTTTCCCAGGTAACAGAGCAAGCCAAGCTTTCCATAGCCGTTGCAGGCCTAAGCCTCCACTCAAGCTACAAAGTTTCAATTATAGAAGGTAAACAAATTCAAACAAATGGCGGCAGAATGGAGCTTGAGAGAGCAGGCCAGGGTTGTCGGCGGCAACAGGGGAAGCAAAGCTTTCCGCACACCCTGGCCAGGCTCACCCACTTAAGGCTACAAAGTTTCAATTGTAGAAGGTGAATTAACTGCCACAGAAATGGCTGCTGCCCCGGAGGGAGCAGCAGGCTTAGCTCCGCTCCAGACTACAAAGTTTCAATTGTAGAAGGAAAATAAATTCCAGATACCAGGGCCTCTGCTTGGGTCGCCAGGGGGTGTGGCTGGCCTGCAAACCACCACAGTCCCCTCGCTCAGGCCACCCCATGCCCCAAGGGAACCCCACCCTGATCCAGGACACCCTTCAGGGCAAACCAGCTGGCCCCCACCCGTGCACCAGGCCTCTATCCTATCTAATAAAAGCGTTATATGCATATTGACCATCACTCCAACACACAATATGTCTGCCCCCATGTGGTCAAAGATCCTGCCCCCATGTGGACACAAGATGGCCACCACAAGATGGCCAGCAGGAGAGGGCATTTGGGAGGCACCCAGCCTGCAAGGGAGGGCAGTTGTGAGGGACCAAGCCTGCAAGGGAGGGCAGTTGAGAGGGACCAGGCTTGCAAGGGAGGGCAGTTGAGAGGGACCAGGCTTGCAAGGGAGGGCAGTTGGAGGTGATCAACCCTGCAGGAGAGGGCAGTTAGGGGTGACCAGGCCAGCAGAGGAGGGAAGTTGGGGGCAAACAGGCTGGCAGGGGAGCAGTTAAGCATCAACCAGGCTGGCAGCGGAGTGGTTAGGGGGTGATCAGGCTGGCAGGCAGAAGTGGTTAGGGGCAATCAGGAAGGCAGGCAGGCAAGCAGTTGGGAGCCAGCAGTCCTGGATTGTGAGAGGGATGTCCGACTGCCCGTTTAGGCCCAATCCCACCAGGATCGGGCCTAAATGGGCTGTCGGACATCCCTCCAGGAGTCCCAGATTGGAGAGGGTACAGGCTGGGCTGAGGGACAACCCCCCTCCGTGCACGAATTTCGTGCACCGGGCTTCTAGTATATACATAAAGTGTAATTCTACTTTAATACATTGTAATAGGTACACACAGATACATATATGCACATTTGTGTGTATATACTTTATATATTATCTATTGACATATAGTATACTAGCAATTTTCTACAGTATATTTATTAATTACATATATAGTCTATGCACTTACATATATGTGTAAATAATTAGACTCTGTAAACATCTAGAAAAATTTCTGGAAGGTCTGGATTAAGCCGATAACAGTGGTTACTTCTGGAGAGGGGACTGGAATTTTGGCAGGGGTGGGGCAGTCATGGGGACTTGCCCTTTATATGTTTTATCTGGACTTTTTTTTTATAAGAATGTGTTCATGTGTTAGTTCTATAAATATACACACACATATACACATACATTATTGCCAGTTTAAATATACAGGGTAACTATAAAACAATGAGATGGATTTTTGTTGGTTATACAGAAGTGGCTCAGTATATTTTGTGGAAAACAGCTCCTGCCAATTTAGAAAGCTTATTTGATAAAACCCCACCTAACCTGCCTCTGCTTCTTTGTGTGATTTCACTACTGGTCTAAGGCCTGCTTATAATCTTCTTGGCTGTCAACCACTCAGTCACCTATTTTCCTTTCATCTTTTTTAGTTATGATAACAGGAAAGAATCTGTTCATTGGGTTTTCCCAATCTTGAAAATTACCAAACTTAACTTTCTAGAATTGGTTTCCTAAATGCATGTAGAACTACAGTTGCTACTGAATACTAGTACATATGTTTGAAAGTTCTGAATATAAGGATGTTTGTGCAGCCCTTTACAGTTTACAAAATGTCTACTTTTTTGTCTTATTTATCTTCCCAACAACCCTGTGAGGTAAATGGTGTTGTTACCTGTTTATATAGATAGGGAAATGCTTGGTGGCCCCCACGACCACCCCCAGGTTCGACAATTCTCCAAGGAGGACTCACAGGACACAGCATATAGCCATACTCACAGATAAGATTTATTACAGTGAAGGGACACAAAGCAAAATCAGCAAAGGGAAAAGGCACATGGGGCAAAATCTCAAGGAAACCAGGTACAAGCTTCCAAGAATCTTCTCCCAGTGGAATCACCCACTATGTGCCTACTTTTTCCAGCAATGGGTTGTGACAACATGTGTGAAATTTTGTCTATCAGGGAGGTTCCCCTGAGCCTAGGAATCCAGGGATTTTACCAGGGGTCATTTATATAGGTGTTCTCTGCCTAGCACATATCAAAATTCTAAACTCCCAGAAGGAAAGCATGTGTTTAGGATAAATTATATTTTTTGAACAGTTTAGGCATAGTGAGCCACTCATTAGTTAGAGAATGGTGAAAACTCTACCCAAATCCAAGTTTCCAGACATGAGCCATGGGCTAGTCTTACAAGCAGGCCTTTTTAAAGATAGTAGTCTGCCTGCATGGCTCAGTGGTTGAGCATCAACCTATGAACCAGGAGGTCATGGTTCCATTCCTGGTCAGGGCACATGCCCAGGTTTCGGGTTCAATCCCCAGTGTGGGGTCCAGGAGGCAGCTGATAAATGATTCTCTCTCATCACTGATGTTTCTATCTCTCTCTCCCTCTCCTTTCCTCTCTGATGTCAATAAAAATATATTTAAAAAATAAAGATAGTAGCTTCATGCCTGCTATATTAATTCTATTCTGCACAAAAACTAAGGCGAAAAGAAATGAAGTTACTTTCCTTAAGATATTTAGATAGTAAGTGCTGGAATCAAGTCTTAAGCCCAGCCTTTTGGTCCAAGTCCATACTTTTCCCACTACATGACATTAATCTCCATCAAATCAAGTACAAATGTTTTTAGTATGCAATTGAAGTGATGAAATTGAGTGCATAGTTTCTTAAATGTGGAATGTTCAAGTGATTTTCTTCCTTTGCCTTTAATCTCTTCTTTCTCTCTGACCTATAACATTTGTAGGATAACATTAAAAATCTAGAATTGGAAGTCATCAATCTGCAAAAGGAAAAGGAAGAATTGGTTCTTGAACTTCAGACAACAAAAAAGGATATCAACCAAGCCAAGTAAGAATAAAGTCAATAAATATCATATCAAAGTTCCTACTATGTATGAGGAGATGTGGAGGAAGTAAAGAAGTAAAAGAGCCATATCCTGCACCCACAAATTTTAAACTTAGTTGTGGAGGAGAGACCTAAGCAAAAGAAAAGTTATTTAATTGAGGTTTTTAATAACATCTCATGATGACAATAAAAGAATGCTGTAACACAGCACATGATTAGTAGCCACATAAATTTCTTAGGCAGTAATTGCTTTAAGAGTTCAGAGGCAGGAGATATCAGTTTAGGCTGGTATGATCAAGGAAGGCTTTACAAGAAGTTAGCATTTGAGCTGGATTTTGAAAAATTATCAGACCTACCATACAGCAACAGTTTATCCCTGCGCTGATGGTAAATTAGTTTGTGAATAGAATTAATGTCCAGGCTAGTAAATGAAAAATCAATCTAGCTATTTCTTAGTTAAGAATAAAACCAAGATAGATAACCAGAATACCCTACTCTCCCTCAAACTTCTGCCTTATTGGCTATTCTATCTTCTTTTTACTCAGTGACTGTTATATCTTTCTATTGAGTCTAAAGGTAATGTTTATAAAAGTTATGCTGAATGTTTACTTTCTATCTCATACTTATGTAATAACCATCAGAATTATTTCTTACAGCTAAAGTGAAGTGAAATGGCTTCAAAGAACCATCCTTTTAACACATAGTGGTATGGGGGTTGGCGTGTATTGAGGCAATTGCATTGTTATATACTCAAAAAAAATTGTTCTTTGACTCTGTATTAAGGCCCCATTATTGAGGCAGTTTTGATTGTTTGGGTGGTATTCATATTTAAAGATGGCTATGTGACGGCCACCTATTTTATATGTATCAGGGTTGTGAGCCTGGGAGTCTAACATTATGTCTTTTGAAGTCAGGCTTTGCTGTTTCTAGTCTTCATTTCTACAACATCTGTGTTTAGGTTGAGTGAGCGCCGCCGCAAACGTCTCCAGGAGCTAGAGGGTCAAATAGCTGATCTAAAGAAGAAACTGAATGAACAGTCCAAACTTCTGAAGCTGAAAGAATCCACAGAGCATACCATCTCCAAACTGAACCAGGAGATACGGGTATTAAACTCTATCCATGCATTTTATCCTACTGAAACTTATAAGCATAAATGTTCTATATGGAATTATACTATAGAGGTGTTTTCATGTGAGAGAGTACCAGGCAGGGTCATCATTTCAAGTGTGTGAATCTCCACAAAAGTTCCTTTTGCAGAACATTGTTCTAGTGGACGTCTCAAATCTGAATAACAAAACCCTTCTTTGACATTCAGAGTTTAATGTTAGATTCTCTGAAACCAAAGGGCAAAAAAATACCTTAATATTTATTGGTAATATCCTGACCACCTTCCATGATCATGTGGAATAATTTTGTAAAGTAGTTGCAAAATGACAGACACCTAGAGAAAATTTTCAGCTATTGAATATTCAACTTATCTGCAAAGTAGTTGCTTCAGGCTACTTGTACTAAAACCTTTAGACATAATGGTTGCTAGGTGGATTTGTTCTTGAGGATTAGTAGATATTTCCTTGAAACTTCATTTATATAGCATGAATTTAGGACTGGATTTAGCTTGTAGGTACATTTTTGGTTTTATTGCTTCAGAGTGTTTATTTGTGTAGTCTATACTCAGAGAACCTGTGCAAGCACAGCAAGGGGTATGATAAGCTTAATCATAAAATCTATTGGCGGCTTTCTCAGCTTAGTTTTCTCTCTTAATGGTTAGTCTGTCCATATGCACATCAACCTAGAGTAAATGCAGATGACTAATACTTGTACTGGTTTTTGTTTTTATAGGTGATGAAAAACCAACGGGTACAGTTAATGCGTCAGATGAAAGAGGATGCTGAGAAATTTAGACAATGGAAGCAACAAAAAGACAAAGAAGTAATCCAATTAAAAGAACGGGTAAGTGCCAGAGGGAAGGGGTACAGAAGCTGGGTGGATGTGGGCAAAGGGGTGGGGGAATGGGACATCTGTAATAATGTTAACAATAAATATAAAGTAAAAAAAAAATAGGTAAGTATACTCCTCAAAGGTAATAAACCCTTCTCTAGGCTGACGGACATGAAATCTTTTTATTTTATTTTAAATAATTGGTGTCTCCAAAAATGTGACACATTCGTGAATTTAATAGCTATTTATTAAATGTCTACTGGATGCAAGGTATTATCCACTATATATACCTTGGAAAATATAAAGATGAGTGGTATATGAACTCTGCCCTTGAAGAATGCATGGTATAAGGGGAATGTGAGACATAAACATGGTTTTCACCAATATAAAGAATAAAGAGATCTGTGCTTTACAAATGGTCTAAAACAGCGGTCACCAACCTTTTGGACCTCACGGACCACAAGTGGTCCGCGGACCACCAGTTGGCAACCGCTGCTCTAAAACACCAAAGTAATTAAGAAAGGGAAGCACACTTCTAGTTGGAGTGAAAAGACAATAGGTGAACAAACCTTGAATAATAGGGAGGATTTTGTTAGAGATAAATGCAGGCATCCCAGATAGATGGGACAGCAGGAAATGTCAACTTTGTAGGCATATTCAAGGCATGACTAACGGTCCAGGTGGAATAGTAGTAGAAAATTCTATTGGAAAGACAAGTTGAAGCTGAATTGTTAAAGATCCAAGAAGTGTGAACTTTATTTTGTTAGCAGAGTAAAGATTTTTAAGGTTTTTGAGAAACAATGTGATATTAGCAAAATACTGCTTTAGAAAGATACGTCTGGGAGTAATGTGTAGAACAAACTGAAGTATTGATAAACCGAAAGCCAGAACACAAGTTAAGACATGATATCATCCCGAAAGATAGTAAGGGCCCAAATTAGAATAGTAGTACCATTCTTGGAAAGCACACTGGAAAAGACATTGATTTGGAGAAATTTTTAGAATTGGCCAGAATGTGATACGTTGGGTCAAGAAATAAGATTAGAGATACTTTCAGAATGGTAGATAGCATGAGGAGTTTTGTGGACTCAGTGAAAGAAACACAGCTGATAAAGTTTATAAAAACAACTATTTATAAGGTCTGGAAATTGTCCTGAGGGTATAAACCAAATAAACAATTATTCAAGGAACTCTACTAAATCTCAGTAAGAATAGCAAGAGTCTGTGGCATTTGAGCCATGACCAACTACCTCCCCCAACCCTCTAGTTTCCATTCTATGGCTATTGTTTCTTCTGTTTCATTGCCTTCAGCTCCATGTTGCTACACCTCTGTTTCAGGCAAGAGCAGCTAAGAAGTCTGTGTATCCCTTTTTCCACCTAGTCCCCATGTATAGGGTGGAAACTCTGCCACTGATGCAGAAACCCAGTAATACTGGGGCCTGATTGTCCCAATCCATCTAACCATAGTATGTCACTTCCATGTCAGGAGAGGCAAGCCAAGAAAAATAGAGTCTAGTGCCCCAGCCCAGCATCCAACTCAGAACAGAAATGTTGCTCTAAGAAGTAGGATGCTGTGCCTGCCTCCAGATCCTGAGCTATGGTACCAAGGTTCTGCCCAGGGAGAGAGGCTGGCCATAGGAACAGCCATAGGTATGCTGCCTTCCATAAGGGTACTGACTTTATTTAGGGAAGTTAAAATCTGAAGGTGCTATCAACCAAGAATCTTATAGAGAGCAAAGTTTTCTTTCAAAAATGAAGGCAAAATAATGGCATTCCCAGATAAACAGAAGCCAGATACATTTGTTTTTAGAAGATCTACGTTACAAGAAATACTTAAAAGAACTTCGGACTGAAGCAAGTGATACTAACAGTAATTTGAATCTGTACACACACACAAAAACAAAGAGTGCCAATATAGGCATTGCATAGGTAATTCTAAAAGTATAATTATATATTACTTTTCTTCTCTTAACTGATTTGAAAAGCAGTTGTATAAAATAATTTGTATGTAATTATATCGATGGGCCTATAATATATAGAGATGTAATATATTTTACAATAACAACATAAAGGAGCAAAGTTTTATTTGAGTAAGGAAATGACATCAGTAACATTAATCTACAGGAAGAAATGAGGAGAAACAAATGGTAAATAACAAATTCTATAAACATGTATTTGCTTTCCTTTTAGCTCAGCTTGTTTAAAGAACATAAATTATATAAAGTAACTGGATGCCTGGTGCACAAAATTCGTGCACAGGGGTGGGGGGCGTGTTCCTCAGCCCAGGCTGCACGCTCTCCAATCTGGGATCCCTCTCACAATCCAGGACTGCTGGCTCCCAACTGCTCGCCTGCCTGCCTTCCTGATTGCCCCTAACTGCATCTGCCTGCCAGCCTGATCACCCCCTAACCACTCCCCTGCCAGCCTGATTGATGCCTAACTACTCCCCTGCCAGCCTGATTGCCCCTAACTGCTCTCCCCTGCAGGCCTGGGTCCCCCCCCCCCAACTGCCTTTCCCTGTAGGCCTGGTCACCCCCAACTTCCCTCCTCTGCCGTCCTGGTCACCCCTAACTGCCCTCCCCTGCAGGCTTGATCAGCCCCAACTGCCCTCCCTTGCAGGCCTGGTCCCTCCCAACTGCCCTCCCCTGCTGTCCATCTTGTGGTGGCCATCTTGTGTCCACATGGGGGCAGTCATCTTGTGTGTTGGAGTGATGGTCAATTTGCATATTACTCTTTTATTAGATAGGATAATTATAATAATGTATTTTGGGTTAGATATTGACTAAAAATGCATAACAATATAACACAAAAAAGGAAGAGAGAACAGAGCAATACAGGAATAACATTTCTATACCTCACTGGAATTAAGTTAATAGAAATCTGAAGTAGATTCTGATAAGATATTTATTATAAGCACTAGAGCAATCATTAAGAATGTAACTCAAGCCCTAGTTGGTTTGGCTCAATGGATAGAGCGTCATTCTGCCGACTGAAGAGTCCCGGGTTCGATTCCAGTCAAGGGCACATGCCCGGGTTGCAGGCTCGATCCCTAATAGGGGGTGTGCAAGAGGCAGCCGATCAATGATTCTCTCTCATCATTGATGTTTCTATCTCTCCTTCTCCCTTCCTCTCTGAAATTAAAAAAAAAAAGAATGTAACTCAAAAATATAGTGAAAGAATCATTAAACTAATTACTATGCTATACTACAAATTATTTATACTAGTATTCCCTTAATGTAAAAGAAAGTAGTAAAGGCAGAATAAAGGAACAAAAAAGATAAAAGATAGAGGAAGGAGGGTCAAGATGGCAGTGTAGGTAAATGTGGTACTTACCTCCTCGAACAACCACATCACAATTACAGCTAAAATAAAGTACACCCATCATTCATAACTGCCTGAAATTTGGCTGAATGGAAGCCCTACAACTAGAGAATTAAAGAAGCCACATTGTGACTGGAGGAGAGGTGGAGGCACAGAACAGGCTGGTCCTGACACCCATGTGTGGCGTGTTTTTAAATGGGAGGGATATCTTGGTGACAGAGGTCCCCCATGAGGAGCAAGAAGTTCCAGCCCAACACCAGACCCCTCAGCCTAGGGTTCCAGTGCAGGGAAGAGAAGTCCCCGTAACTTCAGGCTATAAAAACCAGTGGGGATTGAGGCTGAGGGAGATGAAGGGCTGCTAAGATTCCCAGGCAGGTCCTCTTAAAGGGTCCATGCACAGACTTACTAGGACTCACTATCTCTGAGCTCCAGTGCTGGGGCATTAGCTTGAAAGGATGAGGAACATACAGGAAAGAACTAAATTGTCTGGCATCTAGGCAGGAACTGGTGGGCAACTTTCTCCCAGAAGAAATGCTAGCAGAGGTCATTGTTCCATTACAGAGACCTCCCCACCACAGAGCTGACTGGCAGGTGCCAGATCTGAGTCTCCATCAACCTGGCCCACACAGTTTGCCCAACCCTGGTGATTCCCTGAGACCCCACCCCACCCATTTTGCATCCCCAGCCAAACTGTTTTCTGTGGCTTTTCCATGTGAATGGCTTGTCCTGGCTCAGGCTTCAGACTTTTCTAAAATCTCTCAAACAAGTAGCAGCTGACTTCAGTGTGCCCCATGCCTCTCGATAAGTGGCCACAGGCCTGACTAGCAGCAGCCTGCCAAGATTCACAGCTTGGCTTCTCCTGGGCACCTCCAGGCCTAACACAAGTAGCAGCCATCTGTAGATTGCTCTGTAGCTTATGCCAGGTGGCCCAAGGCAGAACACAGAGAGTAGCTGACTTTGCACCTCCCAGGAGGCCCCAGAGCCAGTGCACCAAGTGATCAGCTTCAGACCACACACCCTTCAGATTATAACCCTACCACATCTACAAACAACACACTAAAGGGGCAGACTCAATGAGCACCAAAGCCCCACTGAAGTAAGTCCTGCTCCATAGGGGCTCTTTGACTATAGTCACAACTGGTAATAACAGCCAATTGGCCTGAGATGAGGGATTCAAGCCCTCCCAGTGATACCAACAGCAATCAAGGCTCAACTACAACAGGACAGTGCACACAGTCCACCCAGGTGTGTACTTAGAGCCCAACTTAGGGGATTGGGGAAGCTGAGCCACTAGGTCCTACAGGACACCTACTACACAAGGCCACTCTACCAATTCCAGGAGACATAGCAGCTCTACCTAATACATAGAAACAAATACAGGGAAGCAGCCAAAATGTGGAGACAAAGAAATATGTTACAGATGAAAGAACAGAAGAAATATCTAGAAAAAAAAAACCTAAGTGAAACAGAAACAAGCAAACTACTAGATACAGAGTTCAAAACAATGGTTATAAGGTGCTTAAGGAACTTAATGAAAGCTTCAAGGGACTTAGTGAGAATTTACATGGAATCTACAGTAGAATAGAGGATGCCAAGAATCAAATCAGTGGTTTAGAATATGAGGAAGCAAAAAACATCCAAGCAGAAGAGCAAAAAGAAAAAAGAACCCAAAAATATGAAGATAGTGTTAGGAGCCTCTGGGACAACTTCAAGTGTACCAACGTTCTCATGGGCAGGGACGGGGGGAGGGGCTGAAAGAGAGGAGAGGTAGCAAGAAATTCAAAACCTATTTGAAAAAATAATGAGAGAAAACTTAACCTACTGGGTGAAAGAAATAGACTTACAAGTCCAGGAAGCACAGAGAGTCCCAAACATGATGAACCCAAAGAGGCCTACACCAGGACATATAATTAAAATGCCAAAGGTTAAAGACAAAGAGAGAATCTTAAAAGCATCAGGAGAAAAGCAGTTAGTTACCTACAAGGGAGCACCCATATGACTGTCAGCTGATTTCTCAACATAAACTTTACAGGTCAGAAGGTAGTGGCAAAAAAATATTCAAAGTGATGAAAAGCAAGAACCTACAACCAAGATTACTCTACCCAGCAAAGCTATCATTCAGAATTGAAGGTCAGATAAAGAGCTTCACAGACAAGAAAAAGCTAAAGGAGTTCATGACCACCCAGTCAGTATTATATGAAATATTAAAGGGTCTTTTTGAAGAAGGAGGAGGGAGGGGGAAAAGGAAGAAGAAAGAAGAACAAAAATATGGACAATAAAATGTCAGTAAATACATATCTATAAATAATTCAATCTAAAAATCAAAATAAATGAATAAAATAAACTAATGAATGAAAAAGAACAAATTGTGATGAATCTCAGAGGGATGGGGGGGTGCAAGCGGGAGGATATTAACCAAAGAACTTATATGCATTTGTATATTATCCATGGACACAGACAATAGGGTAGTGAACTGCTGGGGTGAGGTGGGATCCAGGTGGATGGGGCAATGAGGGGGGAAGGGGAAATCTATAATATTTTCAACAATAAAGATTTTTTAAAATAAAAATAAAATTAAAAGAGGAAATTACAAACAAAAAGATAAAAGAAAACAAAATATAAACTCAAAAACATCTAGTCATATCAATAATAGCATAATTTGAATAGATTAAACAATCTCTTCAAAAGGCAGAGATTGTTATACTGAATTAAAAAATCAAGATCTATTAATATATACTATACAGAAGACACATAATGAATTCAAAAATATTATGTGAGGCCAGTATTTTCTCTGATACCAAAACCATACAAAGACATTCTAAGAAAAGAAAACCACAGACCAACATCTCATGAATACAGATAAATCCAGCAACATATAAAAAGAATGATCCACCATGACCAAGTAAGGTCCAAAAAAAAATGCAAGGCTTCTTTAACATCTTAAAATCAATTAATGTAATACACCTTATTATTAGAATTAAGGATCATGTTAATAGACACAAAAGAAACATTTGATAAAATCCTTTCATAATTAACACACTCAAAAAACAAGTAGAAAGGAACTTCCTCAACCTAATAAAAAGGCATTTATGAAAACCCTGCAACTAGCATCATACTTAATGATAAAAGACAGAATACTTTTCACCCTAAGATCAGGAACAAGACAATGATATCTGCTCTTGCCATTTTTATTCAATATTGTCTGGGAGGTTCTAGCCAGGGCACTTAGGCAAGAAAAATATATAAAAAGTATCCAGATTGGAAAGGAAGAAGCAAAACTACCTCTGTTAAGAGATGACAAAAAATCCTAGAAAATCTAAAAAACTATTAGAACTAATGCACGAGTTTAGCAAAGTTGCAGTGTGTAAGTTCAATGTGTGAAAATCAGATGTTTTTTTATACACTAGCAACTAACAATTTAAAAAATGAAATTAAGAAAACAATTCCATTTATAAAAGCATCAATAAGAATAAAATACATGTGAATAAACTTAACAAAACAGTTGTAAGACCTAGACATTAACAACTACAACATATCATTGAATTAATTAAAGATCTAAATGGAAAGATAACCCATGTTCATGGATGGGAAAACTTCATATTCTTAAGATGGAATACTCCCCAGATTGATGTACAACTTCACAATCCCAATCTAAATTCCACCTGACTTGTTTGCAGAAACTCACATTCTGATCCTAAAATTCATATGTAAATACAAGTGACCCAGAATAGTCATAATAATTTTGAAAGAGAAGAGTAAATTTGGAGATGTCACATCTATCACCCTTTTGTTAGTGTGCTGAAAATACTTTATACTCTCTTAGTAAATTTTAACTAATGCAATATAGTATTATTAACTATAGTCACTAAGCTATACATAGATCCCCAGAACTTGTTTATCTTATAACTGAAATTTGTACCCTTTGACTAACCTTTTCCCTAACCCCCAGTCCCTGGTACCACTGTTCTACTCTCTGGTTCTATGAGCTCGACTTTTAGATTCCACATATATGACATCATACAGTATTTGTCTTTCTTAGCCTAGTTTAAGTTGATCTGTATTGTTGCAAATGGCAGGGTTTCCTTCTTATTTATGACTGAATAATATTTCATTGTGTATATGTACCACATTTTCATTATCCATTCATCTTTTCAGATATCCCTTCAAGATACTGGTTTCATTTCCTTTGAATATATAACCAATAGTGGGATCGCTAGATTTTACAGTAGTTCTATTTAAAAAAAATTTTTTTGTTAATCCTCACTGGAGGATTTTTTTTATTGAGTTTTAGAGAGAGGAAAGGAGGGAGGGAGGGAGGGAGGGAGGGAGGGAGGGAGGGAGGGAGGGAGAGAGAGAGAGAGAGAGAGAGGGAGGGAAGGAAGGAGGGCAGGAGAGAGAGAGAGAGAGAGACATCGATTGGTTGCCTCCCACAAATGTCCGGACCAGGGCCAGTGATCAAACCTGCGATGCTTCAGGGTGGTCCAGCACTCTAACCACTAAACATACCAGCCAGGGCCTATTTTAAATTTTTTGAGGAACCTCTTGTTTTCCATAATGACTATACCATTGAAATACTTTTTATTTACATTATAAGGTTTTATTTTATCTAGCTGTCTGGCTCATTTCTTCTCAGGACCGAAAGAGGCAATATGAACTGCTCAAACTTGAAAGAAACTTCCAGAAACAGTCTAATGTGCTTAGACGTAAAACTGAAGAGGTAAGAAATTCCAATCTGCTAGGTCAAGTGTATTGCTTAGATTCAGGCAAAGTAGTATCCCTTAAATGAGCCTGTGTCCTGAGAAACTAAGGATGCCAATCAGTATTCAACAACCAAGGATACTCAACCAAGGATATGTTTTTATTGATTTTAGAGAGGATGAGAGAGAAAGAGAAACACCGATGTGAGAGAGAAACATCCATCGGTTACCTCCCATACACACCCCAACTGGGGATCAAACCTGCAACCCTTTGGTGTATGGGACAACATTCCAACCAACTGAACCACCCGGCCAGGGCAGGGGATACCAGTCCTGACTAGCAATTCTGAAGTCTTGATCCCTGTTTCTGTCATGAACTATGAGCAGATAACCTGATGAAGTGATACTATCCAAATAAGGATTTTTTTTTTCTAATTGGGCTTGCTTCTTTCTAAAAAGTCACAGAATAATATTATATGTGACATTTCTTTTTTTTCCCACTTTTTTTTATTTAGGTAGTATATGTGTACATATCTTACCATTGTCCCCCACATCCCACATATATGTGACATTTCTGTACACTTTCAAGCCTGCAGTACTTCCTTGAAATTGTACCTGTCTTTGGGCTCTAAAGCAGTAACTGTTGACCAGTATCTGCTTTAGAGCGTAGGGGAAGCACACATTTGACATGGAGACCTATAAACTTGGTTCCTAGAGAAGCTCAAACCATAGAATTTTTTATTTTTCTTTACTAATATGCTGAAAATTACAATGTTCTTCTTTTTACCTTTAAATTCAACATTACTGTGAGCCGTTTTTATTTAGGCAGCAGCTGCCAACAAGAGGCTCAAGGATGCTCTCCAAAAACAACGGGAGGTCGCAGATAAGCGGAAAGAGACTCAGAGCCGTGAAATGGAAGGCACTGCAGCTCGAGTGAAGGTATGGACAGCTTGAATGGCCTTTTCTTTTTTGTATATTGGGTAAGGTGAACATGGGAAATAGTTTTCTTTTCATTTAGAAGTAAACTGCAAAATATGAAGGTCTGCCTGAAAGCCTTATTTCCTAAAGATATGAATATATGAATGGTTGTTAAAGACCAAGAGTAGAGAACCCTTTCTATCCCTACCCCTTTTGAGGCTCAGTTAATTTTTTGACTGTTCTATTGCGGAATAATTGACCTATAATAAATTGTACATATTTAAAGTGTACAATTTAATAAGTTTAGACACAGACATGTGCCCATGAAATCACCACAATCAAGATAACATCAACATCCATCACGACTAAAACTTTGTGCCCCTTTGCAATTCTTCCCTACTCCCCTCATCTCAAGGTAACTATTAATCTGTTTTCTGTAATTATATATTTCTTTTCATTTTCTAGAGTTTTCTAAAAATTGAATAGTACATTTTTTCTGGCTTTCATTAAACATAATTAGTTTTGAGATTCATCTATGTAGTTGTGTGTATCAATACTTCTTTTTTTATCATCTTTTTATTTTTTATTGATTAAGGTATTACATGTGTACATATCTTCCCATTGCCTCCCCCACCCCACTCCTATGCATGCCTTCACCCCCCAGTGTCTTGCGTCCATTGGTTATGCTTCTATGCATGCATACAAGTCCTTTGGTTGATCTCTTATCTCCCCCACCCCTCCCCAACCTTCCCACTGTAATTTGACAGTCTGTTTGATGCTTTACTGCCTCTTATCTATCTTTTTGTTCATCTGGTTATAATGTTCTTTATTATCCATAAATGAGTGACATCGTGTGGTATTTTTCTTTCATTGACTGGCTTATTTCACTTAGCATAATGCTCTCCAGTTACATCCAGGCTGCTGCAAATGCTAAGAATTCCTTCTTTTTTATAGCAGCATAGTATTCCATTGTGTAGATGTACCATAGTTTTCTGATCCAGTCATCTTCTGACAGGCTGTTTCCAAATCTTAGCTATGGAGAATTGTGCTGCTATGAACATAGGGGTGCATATGTCCTTTCTGATAGGTGTTTCTCATTTCTTGGGATATATTCATAGAAGTGGGATCACTGGGTCAAATGGGAGTTCCATTTTTAGTTTTTTGAGGAAACTCCATACTGTTCTTCACAGTGGCTGCACCAGTCTGCATTCCCACCAGCAGTGCACGAGGGTTCCTTTTTCTCCGCATCCTAGCCAGCACTTGTCATTTGTTGATTTGTTGATGATTGCCATTCTGACAGGTGTGAAATGGTACCGCATGGTCGTTTTGATTTGCATCTCTCGGATAAATAGTGACTTTGAGCATATGTTTCTTGGCCTTCCTTCTGTCTTCTTTTGAAAAGTATCTATTTAGGCCCGTTGCCCATTTTTTTATTGGGTCTTTTATCTTCCATTTATTAAGTTCTATGAGTTCCCTGTAAATGTTGGAGATTAAACCTTTATCAGTGATAACATTGGCAAATACGCTGTCCCATACAGTGGGCTTTCTTGTTTTGTTGATGGTTTCTTTTGCTGTGCAAAAGCTTTTTATTTTGATGTAGTCCCATTTGTTTATTTTCTCTTTAGTTTCCATTGCCCTAGGAGTGGTATCGGTGAAGAAATTGCTTCAGCATATGTCTGAGATTTCTCTGACTGTGGATTCTTCTAGTATTTGTATGGTGTAAGTTGGTGGTCTAGTTTCATTTTTTATTCAATGTATCTGTCCAATTTTCCCAACACCATTTATTGAAGAGAATGTCTTGACTCCATTGTATGTTCATGACTCCTTTGTTGAATATTAATTGGGCATAGTGATTTGGGTTGATTTCTGGGTTCTCTATTTTATTCCATTGATCTATATGTCTGTTCTTGTGCCAGTACCAGGCTGTTTTGAGAACAGTGGCTTTGTAATACAGCTTGATATCTGGTATTTATACCTACTTTGCTCTTCTTTCTCAGGATTGCTGTAGCTATTCGGGGTCTTTTTTTATTCCAGATGAATTTTTAGAAAGTTCGTTCTAGGTCTCTGAAATATGCCATTGGTATTTTAATGGGGATTGCATTGAATCTATAGATTGCTTTGGGTAGTATGGACATTTTGATGATGAAGATTCTACCAATCCATGAACACGGTATGTTCTTCCATCTGTTTATGTCTTCCTCTCCCTATTTTTTCAGTGTCCTGTAGTTTTTCGCATATAGGTCTTTTACCTCCTTAGCTAAGTTTATTCCTAGGCATCTTAATTTTTTGGTGCAGTGGTAAATTGGATTGCTTTTTTAGTCTCTCTTTCTGTAAATTCGCTATTGGTGTCTAGAAATGCCATAGATTTCTTGGTGTTAATTTTGTATCCTGCTACATTGCTGAATTCATTTATTAAGTCTGATAATTTTTTGATGGAGTCTTTAGGGTTTTCTATGTACAGTATCATGTCATCTGCGAATAAGGACAGTTTTACTTCTTCTTTTCCAATTTGGATGCCTTTTATTTCTTCTTCTTGTCTGATAGCAATGACTAGTACTTCCAGTACTATGTTGAACAGGAGTGGTGAAAGCGGGCATCCCTGTCTTATTCCTGTTCTTAGCGGAAATGGTTTTAGTTTTTGTCCATTGAGTGTGATGTTGGCTGTGGGTTTGTCATATATGGCTTTTATTATGTTGAGGTATGATTCTTCTATTCCCACCTTGTTGAGAGTTTTTATCAAGAAAGGGTGTTCGATTTTGTCAAATGCTTTTTCTGCATCAATTGATATAACTATGTGATTTTTATCCTTCAATTTATTTATGTGATGTATCATGTTTATTGATTTGCGGATATTGTACCATGCTTGCATCCCCGGGATAAATCCTGCTTGGTCATGGTGTATGATCTTTCTGATGTACTGCTGGATCCGATTTGCTAGAATCTTTTTGAGGATTTTGGCATCTATGTTCATGAGGGATATTGGCCTGTAATTCTCTTTCATTGTGTTCTCTTTATCTGGTTTTGATATTAGGGTGATGCTGGCTTCATAGAATGAGCTTGAAAGTGTTCTTTCCTCTTGAATTTTTTGGGAATAGTCTGAGGAGGATAGGTTTTAGTTCTTCCTTGAATGTTTGGTATAACTCCCCTGTGAAACCGTCTGGGCTTTTGTTTGCTGGAAGCTTTTTGATGACTGCTTCAATTTCTTCCATAGTTATCAGCCTATTGAGATTTTTAGAATCTTCCTGATTGAGTTTTGGAAGGTTGTATTTTTCTAGGAATATGTTCATTTCCTCCAGGTTGTCCAGTTTGTTGGAACAGAGTTGTTCATTGTATTTTTTAACAATCCTTTGTGTTTCTGTGGGGTCTGTTGTCATTTCGCCTCTTTCATTTCTGATTTTGTTTATTTGGGTCCTCTTTCTTTGCTTCTCAGTGAGCCTGGCGAGAGGTTCATCAACCTTATTTATCCTTTCAAAGAACCAGCTCTTGGTTTTGTTGATCTTTTGTATTGTGTTTTTTTGTTTGTTTGTTTTTTTGTCTCTATGTCATTTATTTCTGCTCTGATCTTTATTATCTCCTTACTCCTGCTCACTCTGGGCTTTTCTTGTTGCTCTCTTTCTAATTCTTTGAGTTGTAGAGTTAGATGATTTACTACCATTTTTTCTTGTTTTTTGAGGTAGGCCTGCAGAACTATAAACTTCCCTCTCAGGACTGCTTTCATTGTGTCACATAGATTTTGGATTGTTGTGTTTTTATTGTCATTAGTTTCTAGGAAGTTTTTAATTTCTTCTTTGATCTCATTGGTAACCCAATCAATATTTAATAGCATGCTATTCAGCTTCCAAGTGTTTGAGTTTTTTGGATTGTTTTTATTGTAGTTTATTTATAATATTATGCCATTATGGTCTGAGAAGATGCTTGGTATGATTTCAATCTTCTTGAATTTCGGGAGACTTTGCTTGTGACCCAACATGTGGTCTATTTTTTAAAATGTCCCATGTGCACTTGAGAAGAATTTATATTCCACAGCTTTGGGGTAAAATGTTCTGAAGATGTCAATTAAGTCCATCTGATCTATTGAGTCATTTAGGATTGCTGTTTCTTTGCTGATTTTTTGTCTAGAGGATTTATCCACTGATGTCAGTGGTGTGTTAAAGTCCCCTACTATGATTGTATTGTTGTCGATCTCTCCCTTGATATCTTCCAGGAGTTTTTTTATGTATTTGGGTGCTCCAGCATTGGGTGCATATGTGTTTATCAGGGTTATATCCTCTTGTTGTATCGATCCCTTTAGCATTATGAAGTGGCCTTCCTTATCTCTTGTTATGGCCTTCACTTTGAGGTCTATTTTGTCAGATATAAGTATTGCTACCCCAGCTTTTTTTTTTATTTCCATTTGCCTGAAAGTTATTTTTCCACCCCTTCACTTTCAGTCTATTTTTTAAATTACAGTTGACATTCATAATTATATTAGTTTTAGGTGTACAGCAGAGTGGTTAGACATTTCTGTAACTTACAAAGTGATCCCCTGGTAAGTCTAGTACACACCTGGCACCATACATAGTTATTACATTATTATTGACTATACTCCCTGTGCTGTACTTTACATCCCCAAGACTATTCTGTAACTACAAATCTGTACTTCTCTATGCCTTCACCTTTTACCCAGTCCCCACCACCACAGGCAAGCTGACATCATTGACTTGAATTCTTCCTTCTTTTCTAATATAAACATTTAGTGCTATAAATTTTCCTTTAAGTGCTTCTTTTTAAAAATATATCTTTATTGTTAAAAGTTTTACAGATGTCCCCTTTCTCCTCCCCTCCATTGACCCCCTCTTACCCCTCCCAGCCCCTCCCCAAGCCTTCACCACACTATTAGTGTCTGTTTCCATAGGTTATGCATATAAGTTATTTGGTTAATCTCTTCCTGCCCCCCCCCACCCCACTTCCCTCTAAGAATTCTCAATCTGTTGCATGCTTCCATGTCTCTGGCTCTATTTTTTTTGACAGTTTATTTTGTTCATTAGAGTTCACATATACTAGTAAGTAAGATCATGTGATATTTGTCTTTTCCTGACTACCTTATTTCACTTAGCATAATCCTCTCTAGGTCCCTCCATGTTGTCTCGAGGGGTAAGATTTCCCTCTTTTTTACAGCTGCATGGTATTCCATTGTGTAAATGTACCACTGCCTTTTATCCATTCATCTACTAATGGGCACTTGGGCTGTTTCCAGATCTTGCCTATTGTAAATAATGCTGCTATGAACATAGGGGTGCAAGTACTCTTAACGACATCCCACAATTTTTCTAGTTATGTTTTCATGTTCATTCAATTCAAAATACATTCTAATTGCCCTATTGATTCCTTATTTGACACATGGGTTATTTAGAAATATGTTATTTAGTTTCCAAATATTGGGGAATTTTTCCCAATATCTTTCTGTTGTGATTTCTAATTTAATTCCTTAGTGGTTAGAGAACATACTTTGTATGACTTGAATCCTTTGAATTTACTGAGACTTATTATGGCCTAGAATATGGTTAGTCTTTGTTAATGTTCTGGATGTACTTGAGAAGAATGTGTATAGTGCTGTTATTGGATAGTATTCTGTAAATGTCAGTCATGTCTATGTGATTGGTTGTGCTATTTATTTTACTGTGTTCTTACTGGTTTTTTGCCTACTTGCTCTATCAGTTATTGAGAGATCGGTATTGAGATCTCCAACTAAAATTTTGTTTTTTTCTTTTTCTCCTTGTAGTTCTAGCTGGTTTGCTTCATGTATTTTGAAGCTGTTATTAGAGGCACAAACACTTAAGATTAATTGATCCCTTCATTATTATAAAATAATCTTTTCTATTCCTGGTAATATTTGCTCTGAAATCTACTTTTTGTGCTAATAACATAAAAAGCTTTCTTTCAACTTATGTTAGTATGGCATATTTTGTAATCCTTTTTATTGTTGTTGTTGTTTTGTTACAACAGTAGCTTTTATAATTACCCATCTATTGACCTCTATTGAGATCCTTATTTCTCCATATGGTGTTTTTTTTAATCTTTATTGTTCAGATTATTACAGATATTCCTCTTTCCCCCCGCCCATAGCTCCCCTCCACCCGGTTCCCACCCTAACCCATGCCCTCACCCCCCACATGTCCTCGTCCATAGGTGTAAGATTTTTTTCCAATCTCTTCCCGCAACCCCACACCCTCTTCACCCCAAGAATTGTCAGTCCGCTCCCTTTCCATGCCCCTGATTCTATTACATTCACCAGTTTATTCTATTCATCAGATTTTTAATTCATTTGATTTTTAGATTCACTTGTTGATAGATATGTATTTGTTACCCATAATTTTTTATCTTTACCTTTTTCTTCTTCTTCCTCTTCTTAAAGAATGCCCTTCAGTATTTCATATAATACTGGTTTGGTGGTGATGAACTCCTTTAGCTTTTTCTTGTCTGTGAAGCTCTTTATCTGACCTTCAATTCTAAATGATGGCTTTGCTGGGTAGAGTAATCTTGCTTGTAGGTTCTTGCTATTCATCACTTTGAATATTTCTTGCCACTCCCTTCTGGCCTGCATAGTTTCTGTTAGAAATCAGCTAACAGTCGTATGTTAGTTACCCTTGTAGGTAACTAACTGTTTTTCTCTTGCTGCTTTTAAGATTCTCTCTTTGTCTTTCGCCCTTGGCATTTTAATTATGATGTGTCTTGATGTGGTCCTCTTTGGATTCCTCTTGTTTGGGGTTTTCTGCACTTCCTGGACTTGTAAGTCTATTTCTTTCACCAGGTAGGGGAAGTTTTCTGTCATTTCTTCAAATATATTTTCAATATCTTGCTCTCTCTCTCTATTTCTGGCACCCCCATAATTCAGATGTTGGTACGCTTGAAGTTGTCCCAGAGGCTCCTTACACTATCTTCATATTTTTGGATTCTTTTTTCTTTTTGCTCTTCCGGTTGGGTGTTTTTTGCTTCCTCGTATTTCAAATCTTTGATTTGATTCTTGGGATCCTCTAGTCTACTGTTGAAGCTCTGTATATTCTTTATTTCAGTCAGTGTAAGCTTAATTTCTGACTAGTCCTTTTCCATTTTTTTGGCATTCTCATTAAGATCCTTGAAGGTCTCACTAAGTTCCTCGGAGGTTTCTAGAAGATTCTTGAGTAATCTTATAACTGTGGTTTTGGACTCTATATCCAGTAGTTTGCTTTCCTCCATTTCTTTCATTTGTGACATGTTTCTTTGTCTCCGCATTTTGTCTGCTTCCCTGTATTGATAGAGTAGCCTTGTGTTCTAGGTGTCCTATAGGGCCCAGTGTCTCAGCCTCCCCAATCACCTGAGGTGGACACTCTTGGTGCACCCCTTTGTGGGCTGTGTGCACAGTCTTGTTGTAGTTAAGCCTTGATTGCTGTTGATATCACTGGGAGGAATTGACCTCTAGGCCAATTGGCTGTGTGGACCAGCTGTGTCTACAATGGAAGGACTGCTGTGCAGGAGACACCCTTATGGGGCAGGGCTTGCTTCAGTGGGGCTTTGGTGCTCACTGATTCTGCCCCTTGAGTGTGTCTCTTATGGATGTGAAGAGTTGTAATATGGTATGGTCTCACACTGACCACTGGGTACACTGGCTCTTGGATATCCAAGGAGGTGCAAAGTGAGCCACTGGCTGAGGCCACCCAGCAGGAGCTACAGAGAGATCTTCAGATTCCTCCTCTTTGTATGGGGTTTGGAAGTGCCCAGATGAAGCCCAGCTGTGAAGCAAGGCAGGCTTCTGCTGCCGGGCCTTGGGCCTTCTTTTGGAAGCTTTGGGTTTCTCTGACCCAGCTGCAGTTTGACAGGTTTTAAGCTAGAAAGGACAGGCCATTCATATGCAAAAGCCACTCGCACAGCTTGGGTGGGGTTGTGCATTCCGGCCCGAAGCTAGACAGCCCAGTTTCTCCCCGTATAAGTCTGGGTCCCCAGAGTCTCACCCAGAACTGGAGTTCAGAGCAAGCAGGAGCTTGTATCTCCCTCCCGATTGAAAAAAAAAAATAGCAACGCACCCGGTTGCCAGCCCGTTCCATGCGCACCTCCTCACCTCAGCACCTCCTACCCGTCTCAATGCACTTTTTTCTTTCCTTCTAGTTGTAGAACTTCCACTTAGCCAGCTTTCCCGTAGTTCTGGATAATAGTTGTTTTGTCTCTTAGTTGTAGTTTTGATGTGGTTGTGAGAGGCAGCAAGTACAGGTATTTACCTATGGTGCCATCTTCTGTAATCCTTTTAATTTTAACCTATTTGTGCCTTCGTGTTTTCTTTATTAAAAAATTTTAATGTTGACATAATTGCAAGTGTCCTCCTTTCCCCCATCCCCTTTGCCCACCTCGATCCACCCCAGCCTCCCTCTCTTTTGGCCTTCACCAAACTATTGTCTGTGTCCATGGGGTATTGCATATATGTTCTTTAGCTAATCCCTTCACCTTCTTTATCTAGTCAACCCACTCCCCTCCCCTTGGGTACCGGCCAGTCCGTTTCATGTATCCACACTCTGGTTCCATTTTGTTCGTCAGTTTATTTTGTTCATTATATTCCACATATTAGTGAGATTATATGGTATTTGTCTTTCTCTGACTGGCTTATTTCGCTTAGCATGAATAATACTCCCCAGGTCCATCCATGCTGTCACAAAGGGTAAAAGTTATGCCTTCTCTTTTAAAGTGTGATTTATGTAGGCAGCATGTAGTTGGGTCTAGCTTTTTTAATCCAATCTTACAATTGGTAGTTTTGAATCTTTCATCTTGCTATTTGTTTTCTGTTTTTCCCACCTGTTCTTCATTCACTTTTTCCTTGTTTTCTGGCTTCTTTTTGGATCAATTGAGTATTTTTATAATTCCATATTATCTCCTTTTGTTTCACATATTTTGGTGCTTTATTAGAGGATTAAGTTCTCTTGAATAATTGACTCCTTTACCATTATGGAATCATCTTTTTTAATCCTTGGTAATTCTTTGATGTGAATTCTACATTACCTGATATTAATATATCTGCTCCAGGTTTCTTTTGATTACTCTTATTGTGGTATGTCACCTGATGTGAAAGTGTTCTCAGGGATGGTGTCCTTTTTTTAAAACTGAATTTAGTTAATTTTGTTTTGCTTAATATATTTCATCTTTAAAGATTAAGAATGAATATCTATTTACTAAATAGAACAGGCAGTCAAAATATACTTTAATTCTAAATCATGACTAGATAAGGAGAAAATGGAGAAGATAAGACAGAGTACAGAGAAATGTAGAATATCTGAAGATTTTCTGCAGAAAGTCTCTTTATTGTGACCTTTTAGGATATTGCTGTAAAGGCTCTTGGAGACCTATGTGAACTTTTGGTGAGTATAGGTACAAATGGAAATCTCACTTCTAGTTACTTGAGCTCTGGTCTGAGGAAAATTAAGTCTGGAGCTGAATCGAGCCCATGGGCCAGAGAACCCGCATCCCTAACCCAACATCACTTGATTACTCTTCTAGAGTTGGCTTGGAAATGAAATTGAGGTTATGGTCAGTACTGAGGAAGCCAAACGCCATCTGAATGACCTTCTTGAAGATAGAAAGATCCTGGCTCAGGATCTGGCTCAACTCAAAGAACAAAAGCAATCTGGGGAGAATCTACCTTCTAAATTACGGGTAAGTGCCCTTATGGAAATATTTGACCAATTGTCAGACTCTTGTACTCCCCAGATACACTCACTGCTTTGGACGGTTACTTTCCTTTGAGTACTTCACCCTCATTCCCACTATTCTTCTTTACAGAGGCGCACATTCTCAGTTGCTGAACTTCATGGTCAAGTTTCTGAGTCAGAGGATTCCATTACAAAGCAGATTGAAAGCCTAGAGACTGAAATAGAACTCAGGTAATGGGACTGTCTGTAAGGCATTATAAAAATGTATGCCTGGAATCAAAATAGAACATGCTAGTCCAGTGATTCAAAAGTTTTGTGATGGTGGAGAAACAAGAGAAAGTAGCAATTTTTTTTTAAATATATACGTCGCTAGACAAGTTAGATATATTTTCTCATTCAGTCCTTCCCTATGAGGTATACCTTATGAGTTATGTATGATTCTTCTTACTTTAGAAATCTGAAGTTCACAGATCTTAATATATTTGCTATAGATTATATATAGCTGGGATTCGGAACTTGGGCTATCTAACTCCAAAGCCCATGATCTTTAAGCTGCACCACAATTTTTGATGCAGTAATATCTCTGAAATGTGGAACTGACTAAAAACAAAACTTTAGAGGAACCCAAGAAATGATATCAGAAGAGTAACAACAGCCTGACATGGCTCAGTGGTTGAGCGTCGACCTATGAACCAGGAGGTCACAGTTCGATGCCCGGGTTGCGGGCTCGATCCCTAGTGGCGGGGGGGGGGGGGTGCAGGAGGCAGCTGATCAATGATGTTTCTGTCTCATCATTGGTGTTTCTATCTCTGTCTCCCTTTCCCTTCCTCTCTCTGAAATCAATAAAAATATTTTTTAAATTAGAAGAGCAACAACATAGAAGGAGGAGAACTTTAGAGATCAACAGCAAAGTAGATAGAATAGAACAAAGTGATTATGAGCATTAAATGAGATTAGTAAGTAAAGTACATAACAGTACAGTAGTTGGCATAGTAGAAGTGCTCAGTGAACATTCTCTTTCTTTTTTAAAAATATATTCTAGAAGGATCAGAATGTAGACATTATAAATTTCTTAAGATAATAGAATTTTATTGCCCAGAAGAGTTTGGAGGTCATTTAATTTGTTTTTAGCAATACACACTAGCTGTTTATCTTTGGATACATCTATAAGTCACTCAGCATTTGAGTTTCTGCTTTGTGCTGCACTAAGTGCAATTGGTATATATAGAAAAAATAGATGGCATCACCCTTACTCTCAAGTGGAAATAGTATAATGTGAAAGAATCATTTGTTAAAATTTCTGGAATATTGTAAGCCATTGATAGCTTACAATTGGTTATGGTGAGAGGATTTACACAACAGAAACTAACAAAAGCTACAAATCAGGTCTGGTTTTTTAAGTGCTGGATGTTAAACATTTACCCGCATACCACTGGGCATAAGTAAATGATTACTTAAATGTAGGGCAAGTGCCGAGTAGAGGGCAATCAGTCAGAGGTGAGTTTAATCAAGAAAATTTTCCTAAAATTTATGAGGCATAAACTAAATTTTGAAATAGCCAAGCGTCATAAATTCTCAGAGACGGCAGGAAAGGGCATATGATGGACAACAACTCTGAAGTGTTCTCGCTTACCTCTTCTAAGAAGCCTACCCTGACCCTTCATCCCTCACTAATCTCCCTCTCTCCCTCTTCTCTAACCTCCTGCAAAACTTACAGTACTAAATCATGTGATACAGATGACATATGTTATCTTTATATTTATTAGCTGTTTTATGTTTATTAGTCTTGTCAATCTAGAAAGATTGTAAGCCGTTGAAGGAAAGGACTACATATTAGACCAGGTTGTCAAAGTGTGGTCTGAAAACTCCTGGGGGTCTCTGAGACCCTTTCAGGGAGTCTGATCAAAACTATTTTTATAATAACCTTAAGATGTTATTTGCCATAATAGTGCAAAAGCAACAGTGGACAAAACTGGTGACAGCTTGGCTTGAACAAAAGCAGTGGTACCAATCTGTAGCAGTGGTCACTGAATACATCGCCACCACACACTCACAGATTTAAAAAGCGAGTCTCACTTAAGAGCGGCTTTGAGAAAGCAGTAAAAAGTGTTCATTTCATGAAATCTGCACCCTTGAGTTCAGCGCTTTTTGGTATGTGTGACGGAGTGGGAAGAACACAGCGCATGTGCAGCGTGCAGGGGTGTGGTAGTGTCTCCAGGAAAGGCACTTGGCGCTGGGAGGGTGAACAGCAGGCCTCTGTGCATGGAACTTCATTTCTACTTGAAGAATGACTGACAGACCGACTATGGTTATTCAGACTTGGGTACGTGGCAGACATTTCTCAGAAATGAACTGAGTGAGCCTGTCACTTCAAGGAAAACAGCTGACAGTGTTTGTCGCCAAAAATTTGAATTTTCAGGAGACAGTCAGAATTTTGGAAAATGTATATCTGCTACTGTGAGCTTGACAGTTTTTCATAACTTTTCTGATGAGACCAGTAGGGATATTTACAAATGTGATTTTTCTATACTGTATAAGGGAATGTGTTAATATTTGGAGGCTCTACATGCCTCAGCATTGTCCAAATGGCATGTTACAGAATCATGTAGATTTCAAGATAGACGAATGAATTTTAATGTAAAAGAGTATGAAATGTTTATTAATAATGGTTTCAGATTCCACTTGGTTTTGTTTTGTTTTCTTCAGATTCTACTTTTCAGCTAACTTTTAAGAAGCTACCACTTGTAGGGTTTTGGTGTATTCTCAAAGAAGAATAGCCACAATTATCTGAAAAGGCTATTAAAATGCTCCTCCCTTGTCCACCTACATATCCATGTGAGGCCAGATTGTCTTCATTTACGTCAACAAAGACTGAATGCAGAGGGAGATGTGTGAATCTAGGTGTCTTCTACTAAGCCAGATATTATAGAGCTTTGTAAAAGTGAAAAATAATCCCAGTATTCTCACTAAATTATTTTTTGTTTTTAAAAAAATGTTGTTTTTCATAAAATGTTAGTTTTTATTTTTAAATGAATTAATAAATATTTAATGTTTCTCAGTTTTACTTTCTAATGCTGTAGGTATAACGTGTATATGAATGGAATTTCTTAGGTCCTCAGTGCTTTTTTTTTTTTTTTTAACATTCCCAATAGGCTGAACGCTACCAACATAGCAGAAAGAATACCTATTGGGAAAATGTTTTGTGGTCGTGTCCCTCAATGCTTTTTAAGAGTGTAGAGAAGTCCTGAGACCTAAATTTGAGAACTGCCATGTTAGGTTATCTTGGTACCCCTTATTTTGGTACCCATCTTCGTGTGTGTGTGTGTGTATGTGTGTGTGTGTGTGTGATTAATTTTACAGAGAGGAAGGGAGAGGGATAGAGAGATAGAAATATTGATGAGAGAGAAACATCGATCAGCTGCCTCCTGCACACCCCCTACTGGGGATCGAGCCTGCAGCCAAGGTACATGCCCTTGACCAGAATCAAACCTAGGACCTTCAGTCTGTGGGCCAATGCTCTATATACTGAGCCAAACTGGTTAGGGTCCCATCTTCTTTATAGTACCTTACATAGCACTGCATGCTGTGCACCTGCTGTTGTGCTCCCTCTCACTGGTCACATAGCAAATTTAAGAAGGAAGCTATTAATGAAACTAAAATATTGTGTCGACCTTGGTCTCAGACCATACTCAATCAGAAAGTATCTAAAAGCTATAACCAGAACCAGAGTATCTTGTTTTCTCAGAAACTTCTCAGTCTTGTGGCAGGCACTTCAAGATAACCTCTCACAACACCATAGGCATCAATTTGGTATTCAATTCCAGCAAAAAGCATCCACGTGTTTGTTATTTTAAGGGTTTTTTTCTTTCCAGTCTCCAACCTGAATCTTGTCCTTGTATAGGTGAACCACCATATCACAATCTGAGCTTATGTGGCCTTGAGACAAGTCACATTACAGTCGATGCACTACTAATAAGCCTTACTAAAATAAATCTTTCCAAGTCCCATTTATGATCCATTTATTTAAACCAGTATTTAATGAAATGAAACCATTTGGATGGTCTTTGGAGTCTCTTTGTAACAGGATTTGAGCTACTGTAAGAGCTCACATTTGAGCACACATCCTAACCAGATGACTAAATCATTATATAAATAATATTTAACTGATACCTCCTTCTGTAAAACTATTTGAAGTTTCTCCTCAGAACTTTTCCCCTGTCCTGGGTGTTGAGACTACTGGTAATAAGGCTCACTGTTTCTTTCCTTGCAGGAGTGCTCAGATTGCTGACCTGCAGCAGAAGCTACTGGATGCAGAAAGTGAAGACAGGCCAAAACATCGCTGGGAGAATATTGCTACCATTCTGGAAGCCAAGTGTGCCGTGAAATATTTAATTGGAGAGGTAAATATTACTCTTCCTACCGGCAATTAGGGATCTGGCTTGGTAGATTGAAATAAGATGTTAGCCTGGAATACTGTCATTGCCACTTTTCCTGGTAAAAAACCACAATGACACTAACATTAGAGAAATAGTTTTATGGGTAAAAGTTGGTGTGAGCAAGTGCTCAATAAATGTTTGCTCTTATTATTAGGAAAAGACCAGGATGCCATAGTAGGCCACTACCTAAACATAAACTATTATATTGTAGTACTTTTTAAAACACCCATATTCAAAAAGTTTAAGCCCTAGCCACTTTGACTCAGTGGATAGAGTGTTGACCTATGGACCAAAGGGTCCTGGGTTTGATTCTGGTCAAGGGCACATACCTTGGTTGCAGGCTCCTCCCCGGCCCAGGCCCTGGTCGGGGCATGGTGCAGTAAGCAACCAATTGATGTGTTTCTCTCACATCGATGTTTCTCTCTGTCTTTCCCTCTCCCATTCTCTCTAAAAAAGATCAATGGGAAAATATTTTTGGGTGAGGATTAACAACAATAAAAAAAAGTTTAAGATACAATCTAGGACAAATTAATAATAGGCATACAAAGATTTATCTTAAAGAAAATGCATCTTCACTGAACTTAAAATAGTCTATCATCTTACATTATCACGAGGAATTAAAGTTGGTCACCTCTGGTGATTAAAGCATTTTCTCTTGAGACAAGCTTTACAAACTCCTCCGATTCTGCAAGTGTGAGAAATTCTATCCTTTCTACATTTTGTGTTCGGTTAACAGATTTATCTTACTAAAGAAATCCTCATTAGTCTTATGAGCACTGGTGTTTATGATGTTCGCCATCCGGGATAATAGAGAATATATAACTAGGCCAGCATAAGATATCAATCTAGCCTGACGAGCCAGATCTGCAGTCTCAGCTAACATGTCTACGGGTTTCAGCATGTGAACACAGACATTCTGAAATGGGACATAATTGGCCATAAGGGTGTGTCTTATGATTTTCTCTTTAAAATTAAGGAAGAACTTCTTACATATCAGGATATGGAGTTGTCAGCTACTGTTCATGTTGGGTTTATTCTTGCCTTGAGGCAGAGCAAGAGATTGAATGACCTTAGTGATGGCTTCTAGCTTTAAGTTATCTACCTCAACAGAAATATCGGCTCTTGACCTGAGTAGTGTTGTTACTATTCAATGGTAGAATTCATATGTCATGAAAACATAAGAATGGACTTGGACATGGTGGAACTTTTCTTAGCCCATTTCAAGAAAACAGACATTTGTCTGCCTAATGAATGGGGAAAGGTGGCCATTCTCCAAAGAAAATGTTCTACTTTTATCTCTTCCAGCTGGTCTCCTCCAAGATACAGGTAAGCAAGCTTGAAAGCAATCTGAAACAGAACAAGGCCAGCTGTGCTGACATGCAGAAGATGCTGTTTGAGGAACGAAATCATATTGCTGAAAAAGAGACAGAGTTACAGGCAGAGCTGTTCAGAATGGAGCAACAGCATCAAGAGAAGGTAAACTAGCGAGCCAAGAAGCAATACTGAGGAATAAATCATCATTGCTTTCTGTTGTTAGTTTTAAAAAATAGTGGGGGATGTGATGTTTCCTTCAAAAGACCATGTAGCCGGAGCAGCTAGTTTGGGCAGCGCAGGGAGGGGTCTGTTCATGTTCCGTCCGAGTTCAACAACTCTGAGGCAGATTCCCCTGGTGCCCCCTGCCCCTGAGCTCCTGTGTGCCACACACACACACACACACACACACACACACACACACACCCCGGGGACCTCGCCCAGGCCTTGTGTTCCAACAGTTAACATGCTCAAGGTCACACAGTAAATGGAAGAACGGGCATCTGAATAGCCTGTATTACACACCTAAGCAGAATCAAAGTCATAGAGGCCTTATAAGCTATGCCAAAGGGGTCAGGCTTTACTCAAGGTTTGCCTCTAAAAAAATAGAATTGGATATTTGGGATACTCAGATGATCAAGAGAGCACCCCAATGCTGGAACAAATGAAGTTTGGGCTACACATTTATAGGAAACAAAATTGAAGCAAAATTTAAAGCAGTTAAGGTTATTCACAAAATAAGAAATGGTTCTCCAGCTACTCACCTGAAGTCTCCAGGTACCAAATCCTGGTTAACCTAGTATTCCAGTCATTTGCTCCTTAAATATACAAGCTCCGGGAGAGGAGCGCTTTCAGATTTTCATTCACCAAACAACTCTGGGTTTACAAATCTAACACTGGAAACAACCTTAAAAGCTAGAAAGTTGCTTTTATAAAAAGTTTTCTGAGCAATAAAAACGACCATGTAGTCTTTTCCAAATTTTTCAGATAAGAAACCTGAAACAAAGAGAAATGAATGACTTGTCTAAGTTTACACATACCAGTGACAAGAGATCTTAGCCTCCATTTTGGTATTAAGATTAACATGACTGGGTAGGGGGAGGGAGGCTAGGGGAAAAAAAAAGATTAACATGACTGGTGAACAGTGCAGTTGTGCTTGCTCCTTACTACTTCAAGCCATGAGAGCAAAAGAGAACCTTTAGCCCCAGCCAGGTGGCTCAGTTGGTTGTGGTTTTGATTCCCGGTCATGGCACATAACTAGGTTTTGAGTTCCATCCCCGGTTGGGGCATGTCTGGGAGGCAACTGATCACATGATGTTTCTCCCCCCATCCCTTCCTCTCTCTCTAAAAGAGCAATAAAAACATATCATCAGGTGAGGATTTAAAAAGAGAGAGAGAGAAAGAGAGAGAGAGAGAACAGTTCACTGCTAAATCACAGAGGAGTCAATCTGATCACTACTTGGACTGAGCCCGATTTCCTTTTTTGTCTTATTCCTTTGGTCCCGTTGGGTTGTATCTTTCTCTAGGTGCTGTACCTTCTCAGCCAGTTGCAGCAAAGCCAGATGGCAGAGAAGCAGCCAGAAGTGTCAGTCAGTGAAAAGAAACAACAGCTGCGGAGCACACTAAAGTGTCAGGTATAATGAGGCAAAGGTTTTCAGAGATGGGTTCTGAGGGCCTGACAGAATTATCTGATTTAGACCATTGTACTTATAGCAGAGAGCAATTAGGTGCTAAACAGGGTTTATAATGGCAGCCTCTATTGCTTTTTGGCCCTAGTTGATCAAATTAAGGTAGCCACACATAGAATAACCTCCTTTTTGGTACAGAAATGACGGTGCATACTCAATACCAGACTCTGAGGCCTCCTGATTCTTTGCCTCAACATGAGCTCTAAATAGTTGAGAAAATTAAAACATCCAGTAGAATCCTAGGGACATTCAGCTGTCTCTTCCTGAGCCTGTTCTTCTGAGCTGAGACTTGACATTTATAAAATGCCTAGGGTCTAAATTTCTTCCAGAGGCTGGAAACACCACACCCTTACTAGCATGTCAGAGCACTGTTTTATCCAACTTAGAATCTTCTTCCTGAAACACCAGTCTCTAGGGTTTCCTTGGTACCTTCCATCGAAGATATAACCAAACTATAGTTAAGGTCGTATGCATGAATCTGGTTGTCTTAAGTGCCAGGAAGTTTAATCAGGCTTATTGGAGTAGCAAATAAACTGCCTAGTCTATGTTGAGAAGGATGATTAAAAGCATCTTTGACTTCAGAGAAACAGAGCTGTCTGCATAGGTTTCTTAATCAGCTTCCTGATGTGAATGAGGGATGAGAGACTGGAGAATGGAAAAGAATAAGAAGGCATGTAGGGCAGAGTCCATGGTTTCTATGATGGCTGTCAGGGCTGCTTGGGATGTTGGAACAGAGTGGCATTCAGGACACCTAGGAACTGGTGGCAATCAGGCATTTTTCTGGGTGCCAGTGCCTGCTGTACAAAAACCATCTGCTGCCAGAAACTTGGCAGCAGTATGTTTTCATATCTGTGAGTTGTTTGGTACCCCACATGTAGTGCCCAAAATAATCCCACCGATCTCTATACTCTCTGGAAATAGGAAGAAGAACTTGAGAAGATGCAAGAAGTGTATGCTCAAAATAAGCAGCTTCTCCGAGAGAATGAAATCATAAAGCAGGTAATACAGCCTCCCACCCACTGAACAAGCCCGGGGAGACCCTGTTGCAACTGAAGCCAACCCTTGGGAGTAAGCCTAAATATGATGACTTGGCTGTATTTTATGAGGTCGACATCGAGTTTCCATGTGATATAGTTATGTGCATTTCAAATTATATAAACACATTTTTTAATTTTGCTCTTTTCTGAATTGAATCCTGATCTTGTAAAGTGGGAGTCCTTCAACCTACTTTACTATACTGCCTCACTTAAATATGCTTTCAAATTGAGCTAGCTTAGAAATCTTTATGTTTGAGCCATGAACACTCTCAGAAGCTGCCCTGCAATATACACGTTGTTTCTTCTTTTCAAATAGAAACTGACTCTCCTCCAAGTAGCCAGCAAACAGAAACCTCATCTTCCTAAGGATACTCTTCTATCTCCAGACTCTTCTTTCGAATATATCCCACCTAAGGTAAACTGCTCAATGCCTATGATGCCTTCCCATAGCCAAGGTTTGGAGTGAGTACACTAAAATCACCTTTCAGAAGAGGTTGAGAAGTTAAATATCCAAATTCCAGCATCACAATTTTCTTTGTGGACTCCCAGATAAAACTCTAGGACAGTGGTTCTCAACCTTTTCAATGTCGCGACCCTTTAATACAATTCCTCATGTTGTGGTGACCCCCAACCATAAAATTATTTTCGTTGCTACTTCATAACTGTAATTTTGCTACTGTTATGAATCGTAACGTAAATATCTGTGTTTTCCGATGGTCTTAGGCTCTACAGCAGCGGTTCCCAACCTGTGGGTCGCGACTGTTATGAATCGTAACGTAAATATCTGTGTTTTCCGATGGTCTTAGGCTCTACAGCAGCCTAAGACCATCGGACTGTGGACTCTACAGCAGCGGTTCTCAACCTGTGGGTCGCCTAAGACCATCGGAAAACACAGATATTTACGTTACGATTCATAACAGTAGCAAAATTACAGTTATGAAGTAGCAACGAAAATAATTTTATGGTTGGGGTCACCACAACATGAGAAACTGTATTAAAGGGTCGCGGCATTAGAAAGGTTGAGAACCACTGCTCTAGGACATTCTTGAGGGAAATAGGCCTTCTCCCTCCCTGGAAGATGGACTCTTGGCCATGTACAGACATGTAACACAGCTGAAGAGGAGGAGCAAAGTAAAAGAGCAGAACTCAGCTCTCCATCCCTAGATACTTATCAGATCATGAGTCCCTCCCTCCTCAGATTACTCAACCTCTCCCTGCAGTTTCTGTCTCTTCAAACACTCTGCAAGGCCAAAGGCAGAAGCAGAATTTCTTCTGATTAGTAAAGCCAAGTGGAGTATGTTTGAGGGAGTCTGAAATCTCTGCTTTGAGAAGATAGCTGGCAACAGCTACTGTGAAGATATGATCCACATGTGTTGTTTTTTTAATTAATAACCATTCCAAACCTTTGTTCTTAGCCAAGACCTTCCCATTTTAAAGAAAAGTTCCTGGAGCAAAGCATGGACATCGATGATCTAAAATATTATTCAGAGCATTCTGTGAATGAGCCTGAGGATGGTGATATTGACGATGGGGATGATGAGGAATGGAAGCCAACAAAATTATTTAAGATACCCAAGAGGAACATCCAAGTGGTAGGAGGCAGCTCTCATCTCTGTATGGGGTTCTAGTCTGTCTTCACTGCCAGTGGGAATGTACCAGCCCCATACCCTGCACCTGAGCAGCCCCTGGATCCCATTCAGAGGCATTGGCTCTACTGAGGGGTGCTCATCAGGCCAGCTCTGTGTGGAACCTGGGGCCGGCAGAAGGATCTGCCTGAGTGTGCAGGTGGTTCTTTTCATGTCTGTGGACTCTTACCAGTCTGAAAGGTAGTAGTGTTCTATACCATTTCTTCAGGCTGGTTCCAATGTGATCATAATCCTTCACATTTTTATAGCACTTTACAGTTTATAAAGCATCTTCATATATGTTATTTCTTTTCAATTGTCACCCAAAAATTCAGTGAGATACTTATTATTTATTTTACAGATGGATCTGCAGCCCACAGGAGGGAAATGACCTTGCCTAAGGTTATACAAGTGATAGTCAGGACTTGAAATAGAATATTCTGACTCCAAGTCCAGTTTGTTGCTATCACATCATGGTCATATCAGTAAAAATTATAGACCAGAAGCTGAGTGCCTAATAGAGTGATTTTGCTCACTAGGCTAAGGGACATTGAGAATTACAGAAAAGGCTAAGGGTTCAGATCAAACACACTAGTTAAGGTCAGTTAGGAACAGTCTGACTTTGAGGCATGTTTTATTTATTTACATGATGACAGGCTTACATAATTATTAAATGTAGATGATTTATGTTAAAACATTAACTTCCCGGGCACTACAGTTTACTGCTACCACAACTGTGCCCTGCAGTCACATTCTGCCTAAGAGCAGTTCACAAACTATCCTAGCTGGCTTCCTGGAAGGTTACTTGATTTCATTAGCTCATCGTGAACCACACAGGGAACTGAGCCTTCTAAAGCCACAACATCAGAGAGAAGCAAGTCATGAGGAATAGATAATCATGCTGGCATTCGGTCATTTGAAAATAGTCAAAAATGCAACGTATTGGGCCTAACAGCTTGTCCTTAGCCTCAGAGAGCTTATAATCTAATAGGAAAACAAGGCAAAGAAATAGAAGCACACCATAGAACCTCAGCATCTTCATCTCAGAGACATGCACTGAGGGGTTTTTTAAGGGTGACTGACTATAAATCCAAACCAAGTAAATAGAGTTTAGGAAGACACCAGGGAAGAGATGACTATTGCTGCATTGTAAGATAGAAAGGGAAATATATGTTGGGGGCAATTGGGAGAGCATTTCTGGCCCAATGAATAGCATATTGCAAAGATTTGGTAGTAGAAGTAGTAGAGGGACAGAGTTGAGACACTTAGAGGAAATGGGACAGAATATGTCTGACTTTCATTTACTTAACAAACATTTATGGACTCTACTGTGGTTGAAGTGGAGTGCATGAACTGAGTACAGATGAAAAGGTCAGCTAAGTAACAGGAAGCAGAGTTGAAAAAATACAGAAATACATGGAAGAAGGCCTAAAACTGGTGAGGAAGTTTCCAAATGAGAAGCAAATACAGGTATACTTTCCTGAAGGAAAGCTTACTATATGTTATAGCACTGTTGCTCTAAGCCTGAAAAAGAAATATATAACAAATATTTCAAGTAAATAGTATTGCTATCAATGACAAATCCTATGCCTAAAACAGTGAGAGATGATTATTTTCTAGGCTTTCCCCTTGATTTTAAAACTCAAGAAGAGATTATAACTGAGCTTTAAGGGGAGCAAGCTGGCATACCATCTAGTTTCTCCCTTTGTGTGACCTCAAAGTACATGGATGCTATGACTGCTCTTTGATCAGACTGCTCATGGACAGACACTGCAGACCTGGAGGCTTTGCATGAAGGCCATCCTGATGATTATTGTTCCAACCCAACTGAAGCAGACTGGTATTACCACTAGTTTACTGAAAGGGAGACTACAGCAAGGCACCAAAATGATGATTTGTCCAAAGCTACTGCTGAAAATGTTGGCTTCCTCACTCAGCCATGTTTCCTGTGTGTACTAAGGACATGCTGAGGGATAGGCCATGTGCTATAGTTTTAAAAAGTAATAGCTTAGAAGCCAGTTAGACATGGGTTCTAGTCTTGAGTTTGCCACTGGTGAGTTAGATGACCTTAAGCAAGTCACTTAATCTCCCTAGGCCTCAGATTCTTCATCTATGTAATGAAGGGATTATATTAGAAGAGATATATAAAGTCCCTTTCCAGCACTAATATCCTGAGTCAGAATAACAAAGTTGTTATTGTTTTTAATAAATGGGTTTTAATAATTCTACCTTTATATGGTGTTGTATGGTAATCTGAGAAGTTAAAAGAAGGAATGTATGCAAAAGCGCCTTGTGACAAAATATCATGCAGGTATTGTTATTACAGCATAGTAAGCATTTTACTAATACTTCAGCAGAAATTAGGAAGCAGGTATTTTTGTCTCCATCTTAGCAGTGAAAGAATGGAGATGAACTTGGATGAAGTGACTTATCCAAAGTAATGCCAAGTATTAAATAATAGAGGCCCAGTGCACGAATTCGTGCACGGGTGGGGTCCCTTGGGGTGGCCTGTGGAGATCAGGCCCCAGCTCATGCCCCCAGCCTCGCAGCCCCGCCTCGCACCCTGCCTTGGGCTGGTGTCACCCCCTCACCTGCTCTACCATCCTGCCTACGAGGAGATCAATCAGGGCCGGGGGGGGCCACTTCCGCTTCTGGTTGTTGTCTGCAGGGCGGGCAATAGGTCGGGACTGCCCCCCAGCCCCCCCACCCCACCCCACCCCCAGGCTCCCTCAGTGCCTGGGATCTGGGCGGCGGCCACACCCCCCACAGCTGCCGCCTGTCGCCGTCTGCATGGTAACCCGGCAAGGCCATCAGGCCCCTGCTTGCACCTGCCTTGGCCTGGCACCACCCGCTCACCTGCTCCACCATCTCGCCACGATCCCACTTTTGTTGGGGCCCATCAGCGCTGGCAGCACCTCCACTGCCACCCTGCTGCCAACGCCGAGTCACTGATGCCCGCCATGTTCCACACCGCTCCCTGGTGATCGGAATTGAACCTGGGACCCTTCAGTCCGCAGGCCTACGCTCTATCCACTGAGCCAAACTGGTCAGGGCATAACATCACTTCTTATAACACTGGTCACCCATCTCTATTTTGTTTAATGGGATAGACTACTTCAAACGGTGTCTGGGAGCAGTTGCTCCCCATGATTTCTGAATTCCAAACTTCTGTCTGACTATTGCTTTTTGACAGCCATTGTACACAAGTACTTTTAAGCCAGATCTTCCTCCCATATTATTTTTTAACTATAGGCCCGGTGCATGAAATTTGTGCACTCGGGGGGAAGGGGAGCGTTCCCTCAGCCCGGCCTGCATCCTCTCACAGTATGGGAGCCCTTGGGGGATGTCCCCACGGGCCTAAGCCATCAGTCAGACATCCTTAGCGCTGCGCTGCCGTGAAGGCAGGAGAGGTTCCCGCCACCACCGCTGCACTCGCCAGCCATGAGCCCAGCTTCTGGCAGAGCAGCACTCCCCCTGTGAGAGCGCACTGACCACCAGGGGGCAGCTCCTGCATTGAGCGTCTGCCCCCTGGTAGTCAGTGCGCATCATAGCGACCGATCGGTCCACCATTCGGTCGATTTGCATATTAGACTTTTATTATATAGGATGGCTGATTTGGGAGGAACCTAAATGTCAAACTGAAATTGATCCCTGTTATAACTTTTACTTTGGGCCGATAATTTCAGCCTGTCCAAATATTTTTGAATTGTGATTCTATTATCTTACATATTAATCATCCTTCCAGTTTTGTGTTGTTACAGCAGATTAAAATGCCTACCTTGTAGACCGGTTATGAGATTTTGTATTTGTATATTATATGAAAGTACTCTGAAAACTGTAAAGTGCTATACAAATGTAAATGATCTCATTTCATTCATCAGTGATTCATTAAACTGCTAAATTATTATTAACCTTTTGCACTCGGATGTCGAGTGTGACTCAACATGGTTAGCATCAGTAGCAGCTCGTATGTCGAGCCACACTCGACATGTAGTTTCACCGCGGGGGGAAGGGGGATTTTTGTCTACTTTTCCAGTATCTTTTCTTGTTTTCATTAGCATGAAAGGACAAGTAAAATGTAAATGCCGTCTCAACTGATGCCAAAAAAGAAAAAATGAAAAACCGATAACGCATGTGAAATTTATTAGGAAACTAGTACATGATCTTGTTGGAGAATTCAGAGATGGTACACTAACTTCCAGGGGTAGATTATTATCCACTAACTTAGAGCAACGTTTAGATGGAAAGCTCCATATAATCACACCTCACCCTAACAAAAAAACCACAAAGATTGTGTTGTTTGTTCTAACAGAAAAATCAAAGGAGGAAGAAGAGAGACGATTTATATTTGCGAAACATGTGAATGTAAATCAGGTCTTGATGTGGGTGAATGTTTCAAAAAATATCACACCATGAAAAATTATAGAGATTAAAATTACTCTTTGAATGTATCAATAATTTGAAATATAAAAAAATCCAAATAAATAAGTTTGTATGAAAAGAAACTCCAGTTTTTTATTCTACTGCCGCGCTTTGTAAAATCTGGGGTATTTAAAAAATTAAATCCTGAGTAGAATAAAGGAATCGAGAAAAAAGCAAGCGAGTGCAAAGGGTTAAAGTGCTGAGGACAAAGCTCAGGCTGACACTGAACAAACTGTAGAAAGTGAGCTGGATGAAGAACAGTTAGATCAAAAGATGTCAAGCAACTGTGCTTAGTCCTTAAATATACTGTACCTAACTCCACTACCATCTAGCTCACAGTTCTTCACTTTGCCCCTAAAATGATCATGAGAGTCTCTTTCAGTTGCCCTTCATTGTTATTATAGCCCTCTGATCTGTCTTTCAAGTATCCTATCCCCAAATAAATGGATTTGCCTGGCTTGACTTGTTCTTAGTAAACCTCTGGTGGTTCACATTAATCACTGTTTCACTAAAGAGAGGACTGAGGAGCCCTGGCTGGTATTGCTAGTGGTTACAGTGCCAGCCCATGCACTGAAGGGTCTTGGGTTCGATTCCTGGTCAAGGGCATGAACCTGGGCTGCAGGTTTGATCCCCGGCCCTGGTCAGGGCATGTGTGAGAGGAAATCAGTCAGTGTGTCTCACGTTGATCTCTTCCTCTCTTCCCTCTCTCCCTCCCCCTCTCTCTTTTCTCCCTTCCACTCTGTCTAAAAAAAAATCAATGGAAAAAAATATCCTTGAGTGAGGATTAACAAGAGAGGACTGAGGAGATAGAAGCTTGGTAAAGTTGATGGTACTTTCCATCTTTTCGGAAAGGCTTGCAAATGAAGGGAAGGCCTTTTAAACTAGTCATCCTACCCTGTGAAAAGTGGGGTTAAACTGATTCAATGTCGTTTCAGATGACAGTAATAAGTCTTTCTTTTTAAAAATATATATATTTTATTAATTTCAGAGAGGATTGGGGAGGGAGAGAGAGAGAAACATCAGTGATGAGAGAGAATCATTGATTGGCTACCTCCAGCATGCCCCTCACTGGGGATTGAGCCTGCAACCCAGGCATGTGCCCTGACTGGGAATCGAACCATGACCTTCTGGTTCATAGGTTGACGTTCAACCACTGAGCCACGCCGGCCAGGCGGAAATGAGTCTTTCTACAAACCTGTTTTGCAGTGTTCCTGCAAGGGCTGGTGTGGGAATAAGCAGTGTGGGTGCAGGAGACAGAAGTTGAACTGTGGCGTGGACTGCAGCTGTGACCCCACAAAGTGTAGGAACCGTCAGCAAGACAAGGTAGGATCAGTGCCATTGCCCCTCATTTTCCCCACTAGTTTCCACCCTTTTCTTAGTGAAATCTGGAATCCCCTGCACAGCTCTTCTCTTCTTTTCTCTGCAATCAGAAAAAGACACAGTTCGCTTAATCCTACTTCCTCATTGCTAGCCTGTCCACACATCCCCTTCAGAAACCACAGCCCTTCCCAGAAGATTCCCAGGTATGAGTTCCCCATTCCCCACCTTGGCTATAACGTTTCTATAGTTTCTGAGGCAGGAACAAGAAAACAGGCATTTACAGACATATAGACATGCAGGATCAGGCTAATCCAGAGGCTTAGCTGGAACTGTAAGGGCCACATGCTGAGGTGGCAGCTTCCAGGAAGGAAGTTAATCCTTCTGACATCTTGAGACATTAGTTACCTAGCCCCTCTCCATGGGAACCAGCTATTCTCTAGGAAAAGACTCACAGGAACTTGGTCTTTCTGATGGTCACTGTTGTGAGCCAAGGTAATTGTAGCTGTCCTCCTTATATTGCTTCCAGGAATAGAAATCTCAGGGAAACAAAATGTGTGCTGAGAAAGGCAGCACCAAGCAGGTCAGGTCCACATACTTGCCTTATGCCTACCTGTGCCCATGGCAAAAGCTCATTCCTACAGCTCTCTATGTGATAAACAATAATTTTAGCAAGCTTAGTCTAATGATCATTCATCATGTATTTCTTGAACATCTACATGTGAGCAGTTTTGCCCTGGGTTTTCTATTTAAAATACTTCTAAGGTAGGCAGTCATTAGAGGATTAAAACGGCAGGCTAGATGTAAGGCTAACAATTGTAGATGTCTCAGCGACCTTGGGAGTCTATTCCTGTGGCTAAGTAAAAAAAGACAGAAAAAATCAAGAACTATATGATTTCACTCATGTGGGATATAGAATTGAAAGCAACAAATAAACAAGAAAGGCAAACAAAAACTCATAGAAACAATCAACATGTTGGTTACCCGAGGGAAGAAGGTAGGAGTAGTAAAGGGTGAAGGGGGTCAAATATATGGTGACAGAAGGAGATTTGACTTTGAGTGGTGGGCACGCAGTACAATATACAGATCATGTACTGTAGAAATTTACACTTGAAACCTATATAATCTTATTGCCCAGTGTCACCCCAATAAAAGATTAGACCTTAGGCTTCCTGACTCTTAATCCAGTTCTTTTTTCATAACAGCAGATTATAATTCTAATCTAAGCTCTACCCCAGTCACATCATTGCTTAAGTAACTTCTTTCTCTTGACCTCGGTTTCCTTCTCTGAAAAAAAAATAATACAGACAACACCCTGTATAGGTACTAAAAAGAATATTGCAGATTGGAAAAAGGGAAAGTTAAAGAAATCACCAAGGCTTGGTCTTGTCTAAACCTCGCCTCATGATGCGTCATGTGCCACTATCCTACCTAGTCCTTTGCCTTCAGAAGCTGCCGTCAAGCACTATGACCCCCAAGCAGGGTCTCCCTGAGACTTGCTTAGAAACTGATGAGGCCCTCCAAGCTGGTTTCTTTCTGGTTGAAGAGGAACAGTGATTCTATAACCCTGGGAACTGAATTTCTAATAGCCTGTCTGCTTCATTCTCAGGAAAGCTTGGGAACTGTTGAGAGGACCCAGGATTCCGAAGGTTCCTTCCAACTGGAGGATCCCACTGAAGTAACCCCAGGATTAAGCTTCTTCAACCCTGTCTGTGCCACTCCAAACAGCAAGGTAGGTAGGCTAAAAGGCAGGCATTTCCAGCTGTATTATGGTCCATCTCTGCCTTAGCTCTGGCCGACAGTGGTGGGGGAAAGGGGAGAAAGTGCCAATGTGCTTGTTGGGAACTGGGAATGGAGCATAGAGTCTGTTTCTTCCTGCTTCCTGCAGAGCAATCTTATGGAACACCTCATACTATTGGAAGTGTCCTGGGCCTCTGTGGGGGCTAAGTTGGGCTGAGCCTCTGCCCCCACCTGAGATGTAGTCATATCTGTTTCTGTCCTTCCTAGATCCTGAAAGATATGTGTGAAGTAAAGCAGGTTCTGTTCAAGACTCCTCCAGACACCTCCTCCCTTGGCCTCCCAGAGTTGAAACATGTAGCCACAGAATCCCAAGAAAATAAAGCTCCAGGGAAGAAAAAGAAACGAGCTCTGGCCAGCAATGTCAGCTTCTTCTCTGGCCGCTCCCCTATTGAAGAAGAAGCCCCCTAAAGTTGGACTCATCTCTGCCCCAGTCTGGTTTACAAGACGCCTTCTGGTTGCAGCCAGAGGAGGTTTTTTAATAACTCCTCTAGATTTCAGGTTTCTTGCTGTTGATAAAAGGGACAGCATGTTACTGAAAAGGAAGGAATTTTTTTGGCTCTCAGTCCTCAGTCTCTAGCCCTCCAGCCCCAGATTATTGATTGCTCTCTCCTCTCTAGAAGGGTGCTAAGCCGCCTGCTAAAGACAGAACCAGCTGATCTTCCTGCTGACTCTTTGGGAACCAATCCCCAGTACAGTCTAGCTCTTCCTTATTTGCCAGCAGTTCAGGCTGCCTCCCAGGGCTGTCTTATCTCTAGGCTCTCTCAGCTTAATGACAGAGCCTGCCCTGGGTGGGACACCTGACACCCATCTTTCAACCCACCTCAGGAAGGGGCTCTCCATGTTGCTGAGGTAAATGAAATCTTTTAAAATGTTAATGTTTTTTAAAAGAAATAAAGCTTAGTGCTTCTATTGTTTGGAAAGATCCTTCTGTGCTATACTTTCAACCCGTGTTCCTCTGCCCCTGGAACGCCAGGCAAGTAGCCAGATCCCACAGCCTTGTCGTGGCCCCTGTCCCCTGAGGGCCATATGGAGCAGTACATCATGTCTTCACATCACTCTGCTATCTCAGGAAACTGGAATAAAACTAGCAAGGCCAGTGGCTCGATCTCCACTGTACAGCCTGCCCAGCCTCTAGATTTATGAGGAAGGGGCATATTTACTAGGCATCCCCATGCCCCTGCCACAGTTTTATTTGAAGTAACAAAGTAAGTGAGTAATAGAGCTAGAACTTGAACCCAGGTCTAACACCAAAGCTTCATGTGTTACTAGAGTGGCAGTGGTGGCAATCCCTAAAGCCCTGCATTCTGACTTCTTACATGAGCATGGGCGTGGGGCCACACTGCTGCCTGCTTTCTCCTTTGAAAGGGGAGCAGAGGGCTGTGGCTTACTCCTTACTGGGCATCAGGATTCTCCATCTCTGCTTAAAACTGCAAGGGGGCCAGCCCTAAAATGCCAAACACAGGTTGCTGACTGGCCTTACAGCCTTCTGAAGAGTTTTCAAGCCCTGGGCCTCTCATATCCATGCATTCTGAATCCCAGCCTCCCTCTCCCTCCCAGTAAAAGCTTCCAGAGCACCCCCCAGAACTCAGCACATGAAAGCCCGGACTCCTCTAAAATCCACCAGAGCCAAGCAAAGGAAACTGAAGGACGACCTGCTGGGAATGAAGCCTGCAGGAAGACTAACTGCCCTGCAGCCCTCTCTGGCCTTCTGCCAGCAGGCAGCCCTACTTCTCTGCATTTTAATGTCCAGGAAGCAAGAGAGCCTCTTCCATTGCCAACTAGAGGCCCTGGATACAATGGGAAGGCAGAGAGGGAGGAGGGCTGTCTCTTGGCATAAGAGAGCCAGTCGTCTCTCCCAAACCCAGTGTGTGGGGGAGGATGGGTAAGCAAGCTATCCCCAGAGAGGCATCCTTTCCCACCAACACTGCATTAACCCACAGGCTTTGAGCCATCACATCATAGAGAGAAGGTCAGTCCTACCCAGAGCCCTACATTTTAGCGCTAAGCTGACTACAAGTGCTAGCCAGCGCTGTCTGCTAATGATGTAGTAACAGTATCTTTTGTACGTTGTGGACAAAAAAAGGCCACATAGTAAACCTGACAAGCTCAAGGGAGGCCTGCGTGGTGGCCTTACAGACTCAAAGACCTAAAGTAACCACATAGGATGGTCTGAACATAAAAATTCCTAACTAAAACCAGTTTATGGGGGGAGTCACATTCTAGGCCTGTATGTCTTCTTTGACATAGTTCAATCTTTACCCTAAGTGAGCCTGTATATTGCCTTTTGCATCTAAGATAACATACCCTTGGAATGTCAGAGTAATCTCATCCAGATCCTTCAAGGCACACCAGAGCAGAGACTATGAACACTTCATTGTTATCTTGTTGCCTACATACCATCTCTATGTGTTGTAAATGCTAACTGTCCTGTACCCACAAATGTAAAAGATGTGTGAGTCTCTCCATTTCACTCTTTATCCAATCTTAGAGATTTTCCTTCTTTTCTTTCTCCTGACCCCTTAATCTACCACCAATGGATTTCATGTAACCCTCCTTAAGTCTCCTCCTTTGATTCTAGTGTATAAACTAGACTGTGAAACTGCCATTCTCCGGAGCATTTTCTCAGTCCCTTCAGATTTTGCTTCCCAGCAATTGCCAGTTTGGCTCAAATAAACTCATAAAAATTTTCTACAGGTTTGAACATTTCTTACGTCAACAATGTGTTCATCTTTCACAATCCAGTGACCCTAGCACCCGACACCCCTCAAATGATTCTTGGAAGGATACTTTAGATGCCTTGGAGATAAAGCAGCTGGAATGATGCGAGTCTCGGCCATCCTGAATGAGCATATACTGTCTGGGGTGATGGATGGGAAGGGTAGGAGCCACAAAGCCCGTGGGGACCTCTGGCCTAGAAACAGGGTGACCTGCTATCCAGATACCAGGAAGTAACTTGCAATTCTCTCTTGGTGCACTTTGCAAAAGTGGAAGTAGACTCCCAAGAGGGAAAGGAGGCTGATGAACGAAGGCTGTCCTCCCATGAAGCTTGAGACCAAATGCTGGACTCCCTCACACACACCCCTTCCCAGGGGGCTGGCTGGGCCCCTTCTCTGGCAAGTTGCAAAGTTCTGTAGTCACCTCCCCCCAGCTTCCCTCCCGCCTGCCAGTGCCCTAAGCCCCCGCCTCCCAGAGGCAGGACAAAGCCCTGGCAGTGACTGAGGGGAGCAGGAGGAGGGACAGAGGGACCGGGAAGGCTGCACAAAAGAATTCCTCACCCCAAAGCGGCAGCGAGTAAAGAAGCAGATCTGCTCTCCCTCCCATCTTCCCACCCTGAAGGCACAAGCCAGAGAGCAGCTGCAGGCCTTCGGAGAGGACCCACACAGCCTCCTGTAGGTGGCAACAGTGCCACCTGTTTGACTGGTGGGGCTGAGCGGTGGACTGAAAGAGAGGAGGCAGACAACTCGGAGAGGATCTGGGAAGCAGTGCAGTGCAGAGCCGAGAGCAGAGCTGCCGCTGAGAAAAGGTGTGAGGGTTGGGAAGGCTGGGGGCTACAGGCGGGAGCAGCGGGCAGAGGCCGGCTCCAACCAGCAGGGATTGGGCAGCACCCCTGCTCAGCTTCCTTGAGGGGTTTTCAGGCTCCTCAGACCTGACCCCATCCTCTAGACAGCTCCTGGAGGGAGGTGGGGCTCTGGCAGGCAGTGTCTGGGGTATGGGGCCTGAGGGGAAGCAGGAGGTGCTGATGGAGCCCAGGGCAGGCTACCATAACCCAGTCCCAGGGTGGGAAGAGGCAGAGCCTCCCTTTGGGATGACTTTTTCCTGGGAGGCAGCTCAGGAAGCAGAGAGGTTTCCTTCCCCCAGCCTCAGGCGCCCACCCCTCCACAGCCTACCCTAACCTCCTTTCCCAAGGCAAGCATACTGTAAGGAGGGCAGTTTCAGGAGTAGCTACACGCTCCCTCCTTTCAGGGGCCCAGCCACTGTGCACCCCTCTAAGACTCCACAGCCTCAGGAGAGCCCAAATGACAAGGGGTTGTGTCCCATAGACCACACATACTTTGGGTGTATTTAGGAGCTCCTTTACACACCAAAGTCATCAACAAACCCATTTGTACTGCCAGCCACTAGTACACACGCACAGACAAGTGCTGACACAAATCGCACCCCTTCTTTGGAGAATCACCATCACACACCCAGCCTAGTTTGGGATCAGTTAAGCCAGCTCAGTCTCAGCCTGCCCCAGGACAACCACACCCCCCATACCTTTGGCCTGTATTTGTTGCACTTTCACCTAAGGGACCTCAGAGGGTGGGACCCTGAAAAGGAGGAAGTGGAGACTGGGTTACTGAATGGGGTCGGGGGGGATGACTGGGCGGCAAGTGATCAGACTGGGGCAAGAGGGCTTGGATTTTCCAGGTGTGCGGACAGGAAAAGAGCCCCTTAACAAATCTGGGAGTGACCCAGACTGCCTGTTCCCCTGGCTTCCTCTTATTGGCCTTGCCCCCTGCCCCCTGGAAGGTGGAGACAGAGGATCTTTCAGTCAGGGCTTTGTGATGTGTGTAATCTGTATCCATAGTAACTGGCCCACTAGCTAGGCCTCCCTTTAGCCCCAGGTCAGAACTGGAACTTTAGCCTCATGTTACTCCTGATTCCTGGGGCTGCCCGAAGCTTGGTTTAAATCTGCCTCAACTTGTTGAATTGAGTTTGCCCCACCCCAGGCAGTTTCTCCTGTTAAATGGGCATGCTGTTAAGTAGGAGAGATTGCGCGTTCATCCTGCAGGCCAACAGAGTGGATGTCCCACGTGTCCCAGACTGACCAGGTATCCAGATTAAAGGGAAAGACCCTGGAGATTGTCGTCCTTTGCTCACCTCTTTATCCACTCTGGCACACAGGGCCTGCTCCATGACCACCATTGCTGGGCAGCAGCCCAGGCCTTTGCTTCTCCATCAGGCTCCTCAGATACACTGGGAGGAAAGCTGGGATCTGCCTTCACCAGGGTCCCTGATGGCAGAGTATCTCTTCCCCCAGGCCCTCACCATGACCAAGTATCCCAACTGCTGCTCCGTCTGGGCCCGCAGCGTCCACTGCCTGTATAGCTGCCACTGGAGGAAGTGCCCCAAAGACAGGATGAAAACCAGCCAGGTGGAGTAGGGATGGGGGCACCTGAAGTCCAAGGCAGAGGCCTCGTGAAGGGGAGAAAGAGGCTAAGGAGGCCACTGCGCTCAGAGGCAGCTGGGGGTGGAGGGAAGGGGCTTTCTCTCCCCAGGAAGAAAATCTCAAATATGGAAAGAGCTGCTGGCAAAGCAGCCCAACACCTGGCAGGAAGTCCTTTGAGCTGCCATCTGTTGGGGACTTTGAGCTGAAAGTGGGAATCGGCTGTGAGCTTCTCTCCTGCTCCTTTACAGTGTGAATATATGTGGTTTGGCCTGCTCTTCTTCACTGTCCTCCTCTCCTTGGGCTGGCTGTACGTCGGGCTCATCCTTCTCAATGACCTGCACAACTTCAATGAGTGTGTCATGGACCCCCTGCCTCAGCAAACATGTCAACCTATTCCCCACCCTGGACCCCTGGGTGCTCAGTCATCCCCAGCCCTGCCCATCTCTCCTGCTGCCCAACATCCTTAGAAGACCCCTCCACAAAGGCTCCCCAGTCCTTGGAGTCCCTGGCCCTGTGAAAGGCTGCCCCTCACTACCTTGTAGTCCTCCTTCTGGGTCCACCCACCCCAACTTCCCTCAGGCCGCTGCTAACACCCCTTCCTGCACTCGGGTGCCACCCTCTCACCTCCCACAGATTCCTGTTCCGCCACTGGGGACACTGGATGGACTGGTCCCTGGCATTTATGCTTTTTGTCTCTCTACTGGTCACATATGCATCCCTGCTATTGGTGGGTACAGGGGGACACTTGCCTAGCCCCCGCCTCGGCCCTTCTTTCTGGTTCAGCTCTACCCTGCCCCACTGTGGGGAGGGGAGGAGGGAGGTGTCAGCCTGGGAAGCCCACCCCAGTGGCCCACCTCTTTTGGTGCCTCATTACTTCCAACACCCTCTACCCCCAGCTCCTGGCTGTGCTCCTGTGGTTCTGTGGCCAGCCTCTACACCTGCACAGTGTCCACAAGGTAGAGTGGGAATGGGAGTGCTCAGGAAAAGGGGCCCCTGAGCCCAGCATTTGGTTGGCTATTTGTCGAAAACCTCACTATTCTAACCCCGTGCTCAAACTCAAGACCTGAAGCCCAGTAGATATTTGTTAACTGAAAGAAGGAAAGTAGAGGAGTCAGAGGAAGAGAATGGTTCTGTTTTCATAGAATGAGGAGCAGCCCAGGTAACCTATTCATCCCGGGTCCCCCAGGTGCTGCTGCTCCTCATTGTGCTTCTTGTGCTCACTGGCCTTGTGGTACTGGACGTCCAATGGCAGGAGGAGTGGCTTAGCTTACGTCTGTCACTGTGGGTGAGTGGCTGATATCCACTCCCTGGTTGGGAGCCTGGGCCTGTGGCCAACCCCAGGACCTATCTTGCTCCCTCGTCCCCCAAAACGGCAAGTAGCTCTAAATTCTAAAAGTCAGGTCCTCAGAGGAGAAAGGGAGGACAGAGCCCTCCTCACCAACTCTCCTCCATAGGCCACAGCCCCGTTCCTTCACATTGGAGCTGTTGCTTTCATCACCATCCTGGCCTGGCCTGTGGCTGATAACTTCTACCATAACCGCAAAAGAGGTGCCAACTCCACTCCCCTACACACCCTCGCTGGCCATCCATGCTTTAGCCTCCTGCTGCCTGATTCCCTGCACCTGCACTCTGCTTTCTGCCCCCAGAGCTTGCCCACTGCCCTTTCTCCACAGCTGGTCCTCCACTCTTCACAGGTCACAAGATTGTGATACTGTTCATGTATTTTACAATTGTACTGGCCATCTACCTGGCCCCCCTATGCATCTCCTCAACCTGTATCATGGAACCCAGAGACTTATCCCCCAAGCCTGGGCTGGTTGGACACCGAGGGGCCCCCATGGTGAGTGTGGGCAGAATGCTGGCAAGGCAGGGAGGGTCTGCAGTGGCTAGGCCTGTGGGTTCCCAGGCTCCTACCCTTCCCTGTGACCTCCTCACCAATTCCCTCTTCCAGCTGGCCCCCGAGAATACCCTGATGTCCCTGCGGAAGACAGCAGAATGTGGAGCTGATGTGTTTGAGACCGATGTGATGGTCAGGTGAGGGAAGCTGGGGGCTGACAGACATAGCAGGGGAGCTCCGAAAATGAGAGCAGCCCCAGAGCTTGGCCCTCTGACATCCCTTGTGCCCTCAGCTCCGATGGGATCCCTTTCCTCATGCATGATGAGCACCTAAGCAGAACCACAGATGTGGCCTCTGTGTTCCCAACCCGAATCACCGCCCACAGCAGCGACTTCTCCTGGGCTGAACTGAAGAGACTCAATGCCGGAGCCTGGTTCCTAGAGGTGAGGACAGCATCCTGGAAGAGATAGCCACCTGCAGGGGCCCTTGGGGCAGAGTTCATTCATTGATAAGCACGTGCTGAGTGCTGTGCTAGGCAATAGGTATACGGTCTCTGCCCTCAGGTCATAACCTCCTAGTATAAATGAGAGTTTGGGCAACAGGCTATCAGAATATGAAACCTAGAGCAGTAACAGCATCATTACTGAGTAGAGAGGTCACTGTTTGCAGGGTGTGTGTGGGAGAGGGTCAGGCGTAGTTTCACAGGAGAGGACACTTGAGCAGTTTTTAAGATGGACAAGGCAGGAAATGGGAATTCTAGTCTGAGGCAAGAGCATGGGTAAAGCCCAGAAGTATGAAGAAGTGTTTCCAGGGAACACAAAGTGGCTGGCACCAGGAGATAAGAGCAATGGGAGGGGAGACTGGCGAGGGGAGCAAAGGCTTGGTCTTAGAAAGCTTCAAATGCTAGGCCCAGGTGTGTGGACTCAATCCTGCAGGTGATGGAATACATTGCAAAGGATACTTAGTTTTTTCAGTTCCTCTTTTCCTGATTATGAAAGTAATACATGTTCCTTGTAAAAAAGTAAAACATCAGAGAAATAACTTAAAAATTGAAAACTCTCTCATAATCCAATCCACCCTGAGATAGTCACTGTTAACAGTTGGGTACATATTCTATATATACATATGTATACATACATACAGATATATGCACACACACATATATATTTTTCATTTTTCACAAATAGGACCACTTCACATATTCTTTTGCAACTTTCTTTTTTTCCCCATTTAACTATATATTTACATATCAGAGTGTTAAGAACAAGGGATATCTGGGTCGAATCCTGGTTTAACCACTTCCTAGCCTTGTGAGCCTGGGCTGTATTCCTTAGTCTCTCTGTGCTTCATTTTTCTCATCTGTGAAATGGGAATAATAAGCGTACCTTGCGGGATTATTGGAAGGATTAAATAAATTAATACACATAAAGTACTTCTTTTATCTCACATTTATTTTTGTATTCATTTATTTGCTCATGTAAATATGGGCATATCTGTTCTTATTTTACACAATGAGTAATATTTATTATGACTATGCTCCAATTTCCTGCTGGTGACAAATCCACCCAATAATCACTTATCTGGAAAAGTCTTTTTTTGCACCATTATTTTTTTTATTAGGACTTTATTTGAAAATGTGAAAGTATGTATTAAGAGAACACGTGTATTATCACTTAACTTTTTTATTGAGTTTATTGGGTGACATTGGTTACTAAAATTATAGAGGTTTCAGGTGTACAATTCTATAATACACCATCTGTATATTATATTGTGTGTTCATCATCCTAAGTCAAGTTTCCTTCCATCACCATTTATCCTCCCTTTGCCGTCTTCTATCTTCCCCACCCCCCTTTCTCTCTGATAATCATCATATTGTTGTCTGTGTCTATGAGTTTTTGTTGTTTTTTTAAAATATTTTTATTGATTTTTAGAAAGAGAGGAAGGGAGAGGGGGTGAGATAGAAACATCAATTATGAGAGAAAATCATCATCGATCAGCTGCCTCCCATGCCCTGACTGGGAATCGAACTGGTGACCTCTTGGTTCATGGCTCGACACTCAACCACTGAGCAACACTGGCCAAGCATTTTTTGGTTGTTTTTTGTTTGTTTGTTTTTTGCTTAATGCTTTCACCTTTTTCACCCATCCCTGCAACCCCCATCCACTCTGACAGCTGTCAGTCTGTCCTCTATGAGTGTGTTGTTGGTTTATTTTATTCATTAGTCTCCACATATAAGTGAAATCATATGGTACTTGTCTTTCTCTGACTGGCTTATTTCACTTAGCTCTCTAGGTCCATCCATGCTCTTGCAAAAGTAAGATTTCTTTCTTTTTTTTTTTTTTTATGGCTGAGCAGTTTTCCATTGTGTAAATGTACAACTGCTTTTTTTATCCACTCAGCTACTGATGGGCTCTTGGCTATTGTAAATAATGCTGAAATGAACATAGGAGTGCATATATTCTTTTAAATTAGTGTTTCGGGTTTCTTCAGGTATATTCCTGGAAGGGGAATCACTGGGTCATAAGGCAATTCCATTTTTAATATTTTGAGGAAACTCCATACTGCTTTCTACAGTAGCTGTACCAGTCTGCATTCCCACCAGCAGTGTACTAGGGTTCCCTTTTCTCCACATCTCTGCAAGCACTTGTTTGTTGATTTATTGATGGTAAGCATTGTGAGGTGATATCTCATTGTGGTTTTAATTTGCATCTGTCTGATGATTAGTGACCTTGAAAATTTTTCATGTCTATTGGCCATCTGTATGTCCTCTTTGGAGAAGTGTCTATTTTGGTCCTTTGCCCATTTTTAATTGGATTGTTTGTCTTCCTTTTGTTGAGTTGTATAAGTTCTTTATATATTTTTGGAAATTAGCCCCTTATCAGATGTATCACTGGCAAATATGTTCTCTCATTTGGTGCGCTGTTTTTTTCTTTTTGTTAATGGTTTCCTTTGCTGTGAAAAACCTTTTTAGTTAAATGTAGTCCTATTTATTTATTTTTCTTTTGTTTCCCTTGCCAGAGGTGATATATTAGAAAAAATATTGCTAAGAGCACTGTCCGGGATTTTACTGCTATGTTTTCTTCTAGGGGTTTTATATTTTCAAGTCTAACATTTCAATCTTTAATCCATTTTCAGTTTATTCTTATATGTAGTATAAAATGGTCTAGTTTCTTTCTTTCTTTCTTTCTTTCTTTCTTTCTCTTTCTTTCTTCTTTCTTTCTTTCTTCTTTCTTTTTTGCACCTATATGTCCAATTTTCCCAACACATTTATTGAGTAGGCTCTCTTTACCCCATTGTATGTTTTTGTTTCCTTTGTCAAATAATAATTGACCATAAAAGTGTGGGTTTATTTCTGGGCTCCCTATTTAGTTCCATTGATCTACATGCCTGTTTTTATGCCACTGCCATGCTGTTTTGATTACTGTGACCTTGTAGTATAGTTTGATATCAGGTAGTGTGATACCTACAACTTTATTTTTCTTTTTTTTAAAATATATTTTATTGATTTTAGAGAGGAAGGGAGAGGGAGAAAGAGATAGAAACATCAATGATGAGAATCATTGATTGGCTGCCCCCTGCACGCCCCCTACTGGGGATCAAGCCCGCAACCCAGGCATGTGCCCTTGGCTGGAATCAAACCTGGGACCCTTCAGTCTGGAGGCCGACGCTCTATCCATTGAGCCAAACCAGCTAGGGCTACAACTTTGTTTTTCTTTCTCAAGATTGCTGTGGCTATTCGGGGTCTTTTGTGGTTCCATATAAATTTTTGGAATATTGTTCTAGTTCTGTGAAATAAGCCATTGGAATATTTTTTAAAGTATATTTTTATTGATTTCAGCGGTGAAGAGAGAGAGAGAGAGAGAGAGAGAGAGAGAGAGAGAGAGAGAACATCAATGATGAGAGAGGATAATTGATTGGCTGCCTCCTGCACACCCCACACTGGGGATTGAGCCCACAATCTGGGCATGTGCCCTGACCAGGAATTGAACCATGACCTCCTGGTTCATAGGTCAACACTCAACCACTGAGCCATGCCAGTCAGGCGCATTGGAATCTTGATAGGAATGGTATTGATTCTATAGGTTGCTTTGGGTAGCATGGACATTTTAGTGATGTTAATTCTTCCTATCTATGAGCATGATATATGCTTCCACTTGTTTGTATCTCCTTCAGTTATTTCTTCAGTGTGTTATAATTTTCCAAATACAGGTTTTTTATATCCTTGGTTAAATTTATTCCTAGGTATTTTATTTTTGGATGCAATTGTAAATGGAATTTTTTTTCGTTTCCCTTTTGTTGTTGTTAATCCACACCTGAAGATATTTTTTCCATTGCTTCTTTTAGAGAATGGAAGGGAGGAAAGGAGGGAGAGGGAGAAACATTGATGTGTAAGAGACACATTGATTGGTTGCTTCCTGCATGCACCTGACCAGGGACAGAAATTAAACCTGCAATCCTGGTAGGTGCCCTTGACTGGGAATTGAACCAGAGATCCTTCAGTGTACAGGCTGATGCTCTAACCACTAAGCAAACTGGCCATGGCAAGTTTCCCTTTCTGATAGTTCATTGTTAGTGTATAAAAACGCAACCAATTTCTGAATATTTATTTTGTATCCTACTTTACTAAATTCGTTTATCAGTTCTAGGAGATTTTTAGTGGAATATTTAGGGTTTTCTATATACAATATCATGTCATCTGTAAAAAAAAAAATGAGTTTTACTGCCTCCTTTCTAATTTGGATGCCTTTTATTTCCTCTTCTTGTCTGATCGCTGTGGCTAGGATTTCCAGTACTATGTTGAACAGGAGTGGTGAAAGCGGACATCCCTGTCTTGTTCCTGTTCTTAGGGGAAATGGATTTAGTTTTTGCACATTGAGTATGATGTTGGCTGTAGGTTTGTCATATATGGTCTTTATTATGTTGAGATATGTTACCTCTATTTCCACTTTGAGGAAAGTTTTTATCTCAAATGGGTGCTGGGTTTTATCAAATGCTTTTTCTGAGTCTATTGATATGATCATGTGCTTTTTATCCTTTATTTTGTTTATGTGGCATTTCACATTCGTTGATTTGCGAATATGGTACCAAACTTGCATCCCCGGAATAAATCCCACTTGATCATGGTGTATGATCTTTTTAATGTATTGTGGGATCTGGTTGCTAATATTTTGTTAAGGATTTTAGCATGTATGTTTATCAGGGATATTGGCCTATTCTTTTCTTTCTTTGTAGTGTCTTTGTCTGGTTTGGGGGATAATGCTGGCTTCATAAAATGAGCTTGGGTCCACCATTATTTTTTATTCCTTTTTAAAAATCCTCACCTTAGGATGTTTTTTAAAAATTGATTTTAGAGAGAGAGGAAGGGAGAGAGAAAGAAACATTGATGTGATGTGAGAGAGAAACATCAATAGGCTGCCTCCCATATGTGCCCCGACTGGGGATCAAACCTGTAACCTAGATATGTGCTCTGACCAGGAACTGAACTGCAACCTTTTGGTACACCACAACCTTTTGGTATAATAGATGATGCTCCAACCAATCAAGACACTGGCCATGGCCGACATTATTTTTGAAGGATATTTTCACTGGATATAAAATTCACCACTGATATTTTCCCTATAACTTTAAAGATGTCATACTTGACATCTTTATTATATTCAAGAAATCAATCATAATTTTTACCTTTTTTTGCCATGTTCTTGTTGCTTTTGTGGAAATGTGGATATATGGAAGTCCTTACTATGACATTCAAGAATGTTTCTTGTCTACCTAATCTTGCAACATTCAAAGAGGAAATTTTCACCTGCCTCCTAGACAGGGTCTATTGCATAAAGTACTTCTAACACTACCTGGTACATAGTAAATACTTAATAAGTGCTAGGTAGCTTGCTTTTTCCAGGTCAGTGATTAGGAGGTAATTTGTTGATTACAAAAGGAGGAGAGGAGAGTGACCCAGGTTTGGAATAGCCTCTAGGACAGGCATCCTCAAACTACGGCCCGCAGGCCACGTGCGGGTGTTTTTGCCGTTTTTTTTTTTTTGTTTTTTTTTTTTACTTCAAAATAAGATATGTGCAGTGTGCATAGGAATTTGTTCATAGTTTTTTTTAACTATAGTCCGGCCCGCCAACGGTCTGACAGACAGTGAACTGGCCCCCTGTTTAAAAATTTTGAGGACCCCTGCTCTAGGAGAAATGGGAGAGAGAGTATACCAAGGACAAGTAAACAGATGGCTAAGTGGCACCAAAGAGAAAAACAGGACTGCAGTGCCAAAAGTCTACATAGTGTGCTCTGCCCACTAGGGGCAATTGTAAAATTGAATCAAAATTTGGGATCTGTAGAACAGGTGGGTTAAGAAAGCTATTGATGGTGCTGTGAAAGAGTAGTTCAAGCTGTGGAGGGACCATGGGAAGGGGATGTAGGTGTAGCCAGAAAGCTGCTGATATTGGGAGAAAACCAAGGGGTCACAATCCCAGAGATCTTCATGAAACCAAAGAGAAAGTGTAGTGGGAGAGAGGAAATTAGGAAACTGGGAAGGTAGGAGGGTGGGTTAACAGATTAAGGCATTAGAAGGTCTGGAAAAGGCCATAGTTTGAGGAAAGAAAGACCCTGGCAACGATGTGGGCAAAAGCTGGACCCCAAGTCAGGGAATGAGTGAGATAATGGGGATGGGGGAATGACCCAGAGGCTTCTTCTGGTCTTGAAATAATTTTTCTATTCTTATAGAGGCCACCCTTCTGGGAGGCCACACAACTATCGGGCCTTGATCGGAAAGAGGCTGAGAATCAGACAGTACCAACACTGGAAGAGTTATTGAAGGAAGCTGCAGTCCTCAACCTTTCCATTATGTTTGATTTACGCCGCCCACCACGAAACCACACATACTATGACACTTATGTGAACCTGACATTGGAGACTGTGCTGAATTCAAGGGTCCCTCAAGCCACGGTGATATTGCCAGGATCCCAAATGCCCCTCACCACCCCCCACACTGCCTTCCCTAGGCCACGGTGACAATCTTGAGCTGTCCCTGCCCCAGGGCCCCACCCAGCTCATTTACCCCATTCTGTGGTCAAACCTTTCTGCTCTGCCCCTGCCCCTGGAATCCCCAGGCCTTCCCCAGCTTCACATCCATCCTCCCTGAACCACAGGTCCTTTGGCTCCCGGATGAAGATCGGGCTAATGTCCAACAACGGGCACCCAGAATGCGCCAGATATATGGACAGCTGGGAGTCAACAGAACTGAGAGGCCCCTGTTTCTCAACCTCCCCTATCACGACCTACCACATTTGGATATGAAGTAAGTGCCAGAGGAAAGGAGCTGAGGGTATCATATGCAGCTTAATGGTGGGGAAGAGCCAATGCGGGGAGGGCAAAGACCATTGATTCATTCACTCATACAACAAATATTATCAAATGCTTACTGTATGTCAAGCACTATTTATTGAAGTCTTTGGGCATACAAGTGAAAGAAAAACAATAAACCATTGAACAAAATATATGCATATTGGACACTGATAAATGATATGAAGGTGATAAAATGAGGAGATGCAATAGAGCAATTGGAGTTGGGGAGGAGGGGTTAGGGAAGGGCCACATTAGGAAGAATGGTTAAAGAAGTGGTGCCTAGGCTGAGACCTGATGCATCACAGGAGTGAACAATGAGGAGAGCTGCAGAAGAGCAGGAACAGCAGCCTAATGAGCAAGGTGCAGGTGAGGCTGGAGAGTTAGGCAGGGAACAAATTGGATAGGACCTTGTAGGTCAAGAGAAGGGTTTTAGCTTTCATTCTACACCAAGGAGATAAGTGCTAGAGAGGATGAATGCAAGGGAGAGAGGTGATAGAGTCACTGATGTGAGCTAGGCCCCCAAAGCTGACCCATCCAGTAAACATGATCAACCTCAAAACATTCAGCCGCCAAGATCTCTTCTAATGTTCTTCTGGTCAGATAGGGAAAAAATGTGTACTGAATGATAGATAGCCCAGTTATGATAAATATTTCAAAGACCTTTCCTCAAGTTGTCACCATGGAGGGAAACAACATTGGGGTGGCCCTCACCTTAGTCTTGTCCTGGTCAGCACTGACTGCTGATCACATTTCCAAAACATGTGAATTGGTAATGAGTACACCAATGATGAAATCAAGGCCCTGAAACGTCTAAACACTCTGAGATAATAGGCCAAAGGTACCAAGATGAAATGCAACAGGGATAGATGTAAAAACCTATATTTGGGGCCCAAAAGAAGCTCAGTTGCCCAAAGACAAGATAGGAGACACTGGCATCAGCAGAAATATGTGCAAAAGACCAGGGCTTTGATTGAACACTGTGCATAATGAGTCATTAGTGCACATCATATTGCTGAAACTAACCTGACCCTGGGCTGCCTTCATACAGGCATAGTGCTGAGAAGGCAAGAAGAGTTTTGTTCTACTCAAAGCTTGTGCAAGCCACCTGGATATCATGTGCAGATGCAGACCCCATACTTTGAAAGGAACATTGATAAACTGGAGTAAGATTAAGTTAAATGGGTTTGTATAGTGAAGGATATGATAAGCCAGGGTCCAAGCCCCAGCTAAAAGGACAGTGACTGTTGGGCCTACAAAAGAGAAGCCTCAGGGGGACATGGTCAATGTTCCTCAGACCACTGAAGGGCTGTCATGGGACAAAGAGGAGAGACACATTTGTGTGACCCCAGACAGCAAAATTAGGAATCCACCAAAAGACAGAGTTCAGCTATGCAAAGAAAATCACTTGGTCAGGGGCTGACAAACAAAGGTTGAACTGATAGCTCCTTTGCAGTGACACTGTAGATTCAAGCCAGACAGGAGCTACCTCCCATGCCTTGTGCCCTACGGTTCTGGATGTCACCTGTTTCTTTTTTGCCTCCATAGGGCACTGCGTGAGGATAATGTCTCAGTGAACCTATTTGTTGTGAACAAGCCCTGGCTCTTCTCCATACTCTGGTGTGCAGGGGTGAATTCGGTCACTACCAATGACTGCCAGCTGCTTCAGCAGATGCGTTACCCCGTCTGGCTTATTGTGAGGACGCTAAGACTGTCACCCTCCTCCTATTTCCCCTTCCCTGATTCTCCTTAACCCTGTCCCTCTCTTCCTTTATCCCCATATACTACCTTTGGGGCTCTGGCCACCAACAGGGGCCTTTTTTAAATTCTCACAGCCCCCTAAAACTTACCTAATGATATGGCTCCTCATTGATTGTGTTTCCACCTTGCTGATTTTGTGGCTGTTCCTCCTCCGTGGGTGAGTGTTTTGTGCCTTAGCTTTCTGGATCTTTATTCTCCCCAGGGTCCTAGTGATGGGACTGATTCAGACTCTTGCTGCCTGGAGTTTGGGGTTGGGTCTGTTTGGTTCCTTTGAGATTCTTAAACCCTTCCTTGGACACCAAATTGGCTTGAACCTGGGAAAAGCAGTTTGGGGGAACCCAGGTTCAAAAGGTCATGCTTGAAGGTGGCTGACCTCACCATGGGAAGCTTTTCTCCCTGTAGGAGATGTGCTGAGAAGAGAGAGATAACAGGTAAGAACTTTCTTCCTTCACCTCATTTTTCTTTTCCACTAGCATTCCCATTACTCACTCTTGCCATGTCCCCCTCCTCTCGCCAGGCTTAGAAACAGCTGTGCTGCTGACCAGGATCAACAATTTCATAATGGAGTGAATGCCCTGCCCTAGGCCCCCACCAGCCAGAGTCTGAGGCCTGTCTACATCTGTCAAGAGCAAGGAAGGGAGCATGGCTACAGTGGAATGTTGGTGGGGTGAGGGTGGAGTGAACTTTGAACTATGAGGGAAATGGTGGATATGCCCCAAGCTTCTATGGAATCTTCTTCCCTTTGGGTTTTGACCTGCGGTGGTGGTGGAAGACAGTAAATCGTGAGAAATTTCTCCCAAAATAAAACGTTCTAGAACAGAGGAGGTTGCCAAGAAAATGTTTCAGACTTGTGTGCACATGTTCTTGTGTAGAAGGCACAGGGTGTGTCAGGGATGGAACAGCTTGGAACAGTGACTGAAGGAGAGATGAAAACGGCCTTCCTGGAGAACCCACCCTACTCCATTCACTGTGTCGCCCCGACCACAGCAATTTAGCTGCTTTCCTGTGTAGAGGCTGGGGGCTAAAGAGCCCATCTAACCATGTAGTTCTATGCCTACGGGTGGCTTTTTACTGCGTACAGCCTTTTTCTTCAGGACACCTTGGTTCGTGTTTCTTGTCTATGAATCCTTTTCTGAATGAATTTAATTTCCATTTGTCCACAGTCTTATCTTTTCAGCACTGGTGCTAGGGGGAGGATACACCCTCCATCTAGGGTTGTATGTGACGTGACATCGTCATGAGGAGATGTATGGGTTGGAGGTGGGAGGAGGACCATTTGAGGCAATGAAGGACTGCAAGAGGGGAGTGAGGGAGCCACTGCCAAGGGAGTGGGTCAGGTGGCCCAAGGAGCGCAGTATAGAGTTGTTTTGTAGCTCCACCTTGTGGTCACCTTCCACAAGAGGAGGGCCGCGTCCTTCCCCAAGAGGAGGGCCGCGTCGGTCATCGCCGTGACGTGTTTGCTGAATGACACTTGTTTCCCCTGCCAGCTGGGGACCTGTGTCCTTGACTCCAAACCCTGAGGGCATAGTCCTAGTTCCACACGTTTTCGCTCATCTGGGCTGCGCGCAGGGTCTGGGTCCCCGGCCTGCCTTTCCCTCGAAGAGCAAGTTTCCAGTGTGTTTTCTGCTTGTGAGTTCCCGGGTGACTAGCGCGGAGCTGGCCTAGGATAAGCAGTCTGATAGAAGGGGGTGGGACTAAGGCAAAAAGATGAACAGGAGAGGCTCTGTGGCTGACTCTTCGGTCCCCCACCGCACCAACATTCGCCCCGATTTGTGTCTCCACACGAAGCCAAATCGAATTGAGGCTTTGGCAAGGGAGGTTCGGTTCTCCATTCCTCCCCTCTACCCAGACTGGAACCTGGGAGCGCACTAAGACCTTGAGACAAGCCCCTACTCGGTCGCAAGGAAGCCCCTGGAACTACATTTCCCAGAATTCCCGGCCACTTCCGGCCTCAGATTTAGATTAGGACGAATTTGAATTTTTGTTCCCACCCCCACTCCTCCCAGACCTCGTCCCTTCCCCTCTCACCGCCCCGCCCCTACACGCACACGCTCACGTAGGCAGCTGTGCGCGCCAACATACCTGGCCTGCAGCTGGCGCGGTGGGCAGCCACAGGCGCCCCGGGAGCGCGCGCTGCGGCTGTTGCAGTCCCGGTCCTTTCGGGTCCACGCCTCCTGCTACCCAGCGGATCTCCTTCACACAGTACCTTTCTGGGCTGCATATCCTTCCTTAGTTTTTCCCGTTCCCGATCCCGCCCCTCAATCAGGCCGACTGCCCGCCTCAGCTCTGGGGCGCCAAGCCTGTCAGATACTGCAGGCTCTCACCTCTCAGCATGTATCTCCGCTCCCCATCCCTACTTTTCTTTTCCCCTCCCAGTAGCCCAGCCTCACAGCCCAGCATCTTCTTCCTCCCCTCCTCCTTCCTACCTAGCCCTGACAACCTCCAGGGTCTCCAGTCCCCGCCTGCTAAACCACCAGCTCCCAGACTCTCAGCTTCCAGACCCCCAACAGAATGCAGAACCCAGCCCCAGGCCCTAACCCCTTGCCCCTAGCCTTGGGTACTCAGCTCTGAGTCTGCCACCGCAAATCCTTACTGCCTTTCCAGGAGAACTGGACAGCACACTTAAGCTCTGTGAGGCCCCGGACTGAAGACTGAAACTGACAAAACCTTGAGGGCGGAGGGCCAGGGGGAGCTGCTCATTGGAGTTCGGGTGCAGTTGCTCTCCTTTAGTTTTAACTGCTGACTCACAGCTTCTGGCATCCGGGTTTGGGGCAACCAGAATGGGTTAGGGGGGTTATTAATAGAGCTGAAGCACAGTCCCGACCCAGTTCAGTGTGGAAGCATGTAGTGCAAGGAGCCTCCCCATGCCATCATGCCCTGTGGAGGTGTGGTGGATTGGGGCAGTAGCTGGACCAGTACCTCTCTGGCTGCCAGTATCTTAGCATGATGTCTATACCTTGAAACTCTTGAGTAAAAGAGACTCCTGGGCACAACTCTCCACCAAATTTGCAGTGGTTTGGGGCTCCACCACAATGACACTCCTGTTTTACTAGAAACGAGTCCCAAGTGGAGGGGTTTTTGTGGCCCCAGCCTTGGACTGCCTAGACCTACTCCTGGGCCACAATGCTAGGTTACTAGGAGAAAAAGCTCTGGTCCTCAAAAGCTCTCATGAAGACAGGGTGTGCCGCATGGTGGTAGCAGAGAGGGAGGGCACAGAGCCAGGAATTTGCTAGCCCCAAACCAGACACAGCACTGGGAAGCTGCCTAATTCTTTGTTTACCACCCTTCCATTCTTTTTATTTTTCCCCTCTTATTGGGCTCTGTACCTACTCACAGGGGTCAAACAGACCTCAGAATCTTTCTCTACTCCATAGAGAAAACTAGTTCAGGAAAGCTCGTGAGAAACTTGTCTCCACCAAGGTAAGAATGATCCTTTGTTTACTGCCATTCCTATGAGGCCTTTTATTTTTAATGAGCTAAAGTAGGAGTTCCCTAATTTATACATGGGGAATGATGGGGAAATCTTGATATCTTACTGGACTAATCACCCAAATTATTCACACCCATGCCCGATTTGCTAGAATTCCTATTGACCAAGGATGTACACTCACAGCAGTGCCCCCTACTTGCAAACCAGAAACTTCTGCATTCAGCGACCCCAGACTCTGGTTCCCAAGGTGAAACCAGATGGCTTTGGGGAAAGGGTGATTGTTTTTCCACATACAGAGACCGAGGTCACTCAACGAAGCTCTACTTTTAAGAATGAGCCCAGATTATCAGACAGCAACGGGCTGTGCTGCCCCAACTCCATCAATTTACTTGAGGGTGCCAGAGAGAAGGTGAATGGGTTGAGAAATGGTCTCTCTCTTCTGAAATCCCTTCCCCATTCATTCATTGCCTCAGTCTGAGCAGTCTACCAATCATAGTGCCTGCCAGTGCTCAGGGCTTCTTTGGACCTGTAGGGAACTCCTATCTTCCTGGTGCCTCAGGCTCTAGCAGTTGGGAGGGAGTTCCAATATCAAAGCATTTCAGGGTTGCAACCCAGTCCAGTCTGAGTCTCAGAGAGCCTGTGGAGTGGGGAGAAGTTCACTATGAATCTCAAGGGATTTTACTCAGATTCATCAAAAAAGAAAAGATGAGAGAGAGAGAGAGAGAGAGAGAGAGATAACCAGTCAATGGGGATGGGGTGTGGGAAGGATAGTTTGACCCTCTCCACTCACTCCAGGCTTAGCAATGCTTATTGCTCAATCAGAGCAATTCAGAGGGCCCAGGCTATATATAGCCCCCTCTCCCCCAACAGCCACTTTGTATTGACAAACTGCTGAGTATATAAAAGACTTTAATCTCCTGGGTTATCAGTCTAGCATGAAGGAAGATATTCACTCGTTTGTTCATTTAACAATAATAATTAACTCTAACCCACTGTATACCAGGTATTGTGTTAAGTGTTTTACAGGTGTACCGGTTCATAATGCGGATTTTGTAATCAAAGAAAACACGATAATTTCAAGAGAAACATCAAAAGTGCTTTATTCAAAGTAATGTCCATCGCTAGCTACACATTTCCCCCATCTTTCAGCTAATTTGTGGATACCGTCCCAATAGAACTTTTCTTGTTTTGAAGCAAACCATTCAGAGACCCAATTTTCCACTTCTTCGTATGTTTTGAAGTGCTGCTCAGAAAGTGCGTGTGCCATCGATCGGAACAAGTGGTAATCTGAAGGAGCAAGGTCTGGTGGATACGGTGGGTGGGTTAATACTTCCCAGGCAAGATCTTTTTTTTGAAATATATGTTATTGATTTTTTACATAGAGGAAGGGAGAGGGATACAGAGTTAGAAACATCGATCAGCCGCCTCCTGCACACCCCCTACTGGGGATGTGCCCGCAACCAAGGTACATGCTCTTGACCGGAATGGAACCTGGGACCCTTCAGTCTGCAGGCCGACGCTCTATCCATTGAGCTAAACTAGTTAGGGCCAAGCAAAATCTTTTAACGTGTCTTTAACTGGTTTTGAAGTGTGTGATGGTGCATTATCAGGAAGCAAAATTACTTTGCCATGTATTCTGGCCCATTCTGGTTGTTTTACTATCAAACATGGTTCAAATTGATTATTTGTTGTCGGTAGTGATCAGTATTAATGGTTTCACCTGGTTTTAGAAGCTCATAATACACCACACCTTCCTGATCCCACCAAACGCAGAGCATTGTCTTCTTTCCGAAGTGATTTGGCCTTGCAGTCGGTGTTGATGGTTGACCTGGATCAACCCATGATTTTGTGCATTTGGGATTCTCAAAATAAATCCACTTTTCATCGCCAGTCACAATTTGATGCAAAAAAGTCTTTCGTGCTGTTGAAGCAACATTTTATTGATGACTTTTCGGTTTTCCATTTGTCTTTCGTTCAGCTGATGTGGCACCCATTTTCCTCCCTTTAAAATCTTTCCCATTCCTTGTAAATGATTGAAAATTGTTTGCTGAGCAACGTTTAATCTTTCTGCAAGTTGTTTTTTAGTTTGACACGCATCTTCATCCAATAATGCTTGTAATTGTTGGTCTTCAAACTTTTTCGGTTGACCTGGACGTTCTTTGTCTTTCACATTGAAATAATCACTTTTAAAGCATTTAAACCAGCGTTCACAAGTATCTTGAGATGGAGCATGTTCACCATAAGCTTCCCGAAGTATACAATAACTTTCAGCAGCACTTTTCTTCAAAATAAAGTAATGAATTAAAACTTCCCGCAAATGATCTTTTTTTGGCATGAAATTTGACATTTTTAAGCGTAAAAAGTATCTGATGCTAACACCCTCAGAAAATTTGACATACGAAGTTTTGAAGCTTGCTGTCAATATAACAAAATAGCAAATATATCAAATTGCATGTATATCAACATATGTGTAACTCCAGCTATTAAAAAAATCCACATTATTAACTGGTACACCCGTACATGTAGTCCTTACAAAAACCCTATGATTATTTCCATTTCACAGATAAAGAAACTGAAGCTCAGAGAAGTAAAATAACATCCAAGGTTGCCCTAGCCGGTGTGGCTCAGTGGATAGAGCGTTGGCCTGGTGACCAAAGGGTCCCAAGTTTGATTCTGGTTAAGGGCACGTACCTTGGTTGCAGGCTCCTCCCCGGCCTGTGTCCTGGTCAGTCCTCATGCAGGAGGCAACCAATTGATGTGTTTCTCTCACATAGATGTTTCTATCTTTCCCTCTCTCTTCCACTCTCCCTAAAAAAATCAATGAAAAAATATCCTTGGATAAGGATTAACGAAAAATAAAATAACATCTAAGTACACACAACTAGTGACTAGGTTGGGTCTGACTGCAACCACTGTGTGCCAGGGTCTAAGAATGTAGAAAACAAGGCACTTCTCTCTTTCTTCTACCTAATGAACACCTAGTCACCCTTCAGGATCAAATAACTAAAGTCATCTCCTTTGTAAAACTTTTCTTACATTCTCTCCTCACAAGTAGAGTTGATAACTTGCTTTTCTATACACTCCTCTGAGATAGCACTTTTCACAGATATTGTAAAAATTGGCTTCCATATTTCTATTTCTCTAACTTTGAGCACCTCAGCAGCAGGACCTGTTTACTATTCATTTTCACTTGGAAGTATACTAGGCATCTCAAAATCAGCATATCCAAATCTGAACACCTGATCTTTTCCCCCAAAATGACCCCTCATAAAGCTGTCATCATCTCAGTTGATGGCAATTTCATCTTCCAAGTTGCTCTGACCAAAAACCTTGGAGCCACACCTCATGTCCAATTCGTCAGCAAATCCCGTTGACTCTCCCTTCAAAATACATCTGAAATCCAACCACTTCTCATCACCTCCAGTGCTGCTATCATGATCCAAATTACCATCACCTGTCATCTAGATCACTGCAGTAGTCTGACAGGCCTCACTGTTTCCACCCTTGTCCACTATGACCTATTATCCATACAGGAGCCAGAGATATCCTGGTAAACCCAAGTCATGTCATGTCAGTTCTCTGCACAAAACCCTGCAATGGTTCACCATCCCCTTAAGAGTAAAGCCAAAATCCTTACAATGGCCTACAAGCCCTACACAATTTGGTCCCTACTAAATCTCTGATCTCAGTTCTTAGTACTATCCTCTCTCACTCTGTTCCAGCTACTTGGACCTCCTTGCTGTTCCTTGAACAAGCCAGGTGCACTGCTTACCCAGGACCTTTGTACTGACTGTTCCCTGGCTAGGTTTACTTTTCTGCATGGCTTACTTCCTCACCTCCCTCAAGTCTTTACTCAAATGTCACCTTCTCAGTGAGGCTGACTTTGATAAACCTATTTAAGATAGCCTCTATTCTAATTTCCAGTGTACAGTACATACAGGGCATAAAGCAATGAGATAAATGACATCATGGGGGGGGGGGCAGACAAATCAAGAACATAGGCTATTCTACAAAACAGCTGATTTGTAAACTTCAGAAAGCTAATTAAAAGAAAAAAGATGAGACTTCTAGTTCTTGGCCCAGCTGGAGTAGACACACTTCTCCCTATCCCTCCTGCTAAAACCCTGGACATTATATATGAAACAAACATAAGATTCTGAAAGAAGGAGAAAAAGGCAGACTGACTAGGAACTCCAGTGATCTGAACTCATGGTGGTGAGTTCCCTGGGTTTTCTTGATGCCTCTTATATCCCAGACTGGGTACCAGAGAAGTCAGCAGCCTGGAAATGCCAGTGGTCACAGACCAAGAAAGGCCTCAATAAAAGCCTACTCTCTCTAGCTAAAAGACTAGGAAATGGGCAGCATAGCCAGACAGAAAACTCTTAGACAGTAACCATTTTACTGCAACTGAACATCACAGAAAAAACTTCAGCCCCACCTATACCAGAAAAGGCTAAGTAGAAACCCAGACTTCCACTCGCATCAGACTCACCCATACACTCTCTGGGGTGGTGCCAGAGAAGGCTGAATAGGGAGCCTGGGCTTCTATCACCACAAAGTACAAGGCTTCTCCTCCCCACCAGGTGGTGGCAGAGTGCCAGAGGAGGCCTAGGGGAGCACCAGGACTTCTGCCCCTGACATATCCCTCCTTTCCTCCCCACCCCACTTCTCTACCACCCTCACACCTACCATGGTCAGTGGAAGCCCCCTGGAGATCAGGAAGAAGGCACTTCAACCACTTCCAGACAGAGAGGTGTCACTAGAGGGCTGGAACTCCTACCCCTGCCCAACAGTAAGGAGGAGCCCGCGTTTTGGAGTATCAACTGGTGCCACTGGGGAGGGGGCACTTGAACTTCTACCCCTACCTGGCAACAGTGTCAGAAGAAGTGTATCAAAAAACAAACATTTAGGCCCTAACTGGTTTGGCTCAGTGGATAGAGCGTTGGCCTGCGGACTGAAGGGTCCCAGGTTCAATTCCGGTCAAGGGCATGTACCTTGGTTGCGGGCACATCCCCAGTAGGGAGTGTGCTGGAGGCAGCTGATCGATGTTTCTCTCTCATCGATGTTTCTAACTCTCTATCCCTCTCCCTTCTTCTCGGTAAAAAATCAATAAAATATATTTTAAAAAAGCACACACAAAAAAAACATTTAGCCCTAACCGGTTTGGCTCAGTGGAGAGAGCATCGGCCTGCGGACTCAAGGGTCCCAGGTTCGATTCCGGTCAAGGGCATGTACCTTGGTTGCGGGCACATCCCCAGTAGGGAGCGTGCAGGAGGCAGCTGAATCGATGTTTCTCTCTCATTGATGTTTCTAACTCTCTATCCCTCTCCTTTCCTCTCTGTAAGAAATCAATAAAATATATTTAAAATATAATAAAAAGTTGTAACTACTTTGCAGAAGTAAACTTTCTAAAAAAACATTTAAGTAAGTTTTAGAGTCTCATAACATAATATCCAAAAATATCTGGAATGCAATAAAAAAATCACTTATCATACCAGGGACCAGGAGATTTTCAAGTTGAATGAGAAATAATCAACAGATAGCAACACGAAGATGACGGAGAACTTTAAATGATCTGACAAGGATCCTAAATTGTCCAACATAAACCAAAAAATACTTCAGTAAACAGTTACAAACAAGATTAAGACAAATGAAAAATAAATAGAAAGTCTGAGCAAAGAAACAGGAGATACAATAAAGAATCAAATAGAAACTTTAGAACAGAAGGATACAATAACCAAACTAAAAATTTCAGTGGATGGGATCATCAACAGGATGGAAAAGGACAGAGGAAAGAATCAGTGAACTTGAAAATAGAACATTAGAAATTATCAAATCTGAACAACAACAGAAAAATAGACAAAGAAAAAGATGATGATGAAGAAGAAGAAGAAGAAGAAGAAGAAGAAGAAGAAGAAGAAGAAGAAGAAGAAGAGCCTCAGAGAAATGTAGGATTATAATAAAAGACCTAACATTTGTGTCATCAGAGTCCCAGGAGAAGAGAAAGCAGGTGGGGCTGAAAAAGTTCTCAAGAAGTAATGGCTGAAGATTTCCCAAATTTGGCAAAAGAAATAAACCTACCTATTTAAGAAGCTGAACAAATCTCAAACTGGATAAACTCAAAGAAATCCATATCAAGACACATTGCAATCAAACATCTATAATAATAAAAGCATAATATGCAAATTGACTGAACGGCTAAACAGTGGAACGACATTCCGGATGACCATGCTATGATACCCACTGGCGCCAGGCCAGCCAAGGCAGGTGCAATGCGATTGGTTGGGGGGGGCCCACCATCACCCCATGATCACCCCACAGAGGGAAGCCCAGGCCACTGGCCAGTGGGGCGATCAATTGGGAGGCTCTGTGATCACCGAAAAGAGAGGCCCAGGCCACCAACTGGCGGGCTTCGGCGGGTGGGCGGGGCCTCCCTCTGCAGGGGCAATCCATCACGGGGCTCCTGGACTGCGAGAGGGTGCAGGCTGGGCTGAGGGACACCCCCACCCCCCGAGTGCATGAATTTCATGCACCGGGCCTCTAGTCCTATATAATAAAGAGCTAATATGCTAATTAGACTGAACGGCAGAACGACAATCCGGATGACATTCCAGACGACCATCCGGATGACCTTTTGGATGAAGCCAGGGCTGTGAGGGCTGGCTGGGGCTGCAAGGGCCGGGCCCCTTTCATGAATTTTGTGCATCGGGCCTCTAGTTTGAAAATAAGACAAAGAAAAAATTGTTAAGTAGCAAGTTACCTACAGGGGAAAAACAAATGTCAGTGGATTCTCACCAGAAACCATAGAGGCCAGCAGGAAGTGGCACAACATATTTCAAGTGTTGAAAGAAAAGAATTGCCAACCTTGAATGCTATGTCTAGTGAATGTATCCTTCAGAAATGAGGGGGAAATCAAGATATCCTCAGACAAAGGAAAGCAAAGAGAATGTTGCTGGTAGATCCACCATAAAAATGGTTAAAGGTAGTTCTGAAAACAGAAGGAAACGATAAAAGAAGAAAACTTGGAACATCAGGAAGGAAGAAATAATAGAATAAGTAAAAATGTAAGTACATAGACTTTCCTTCTCCTCTTGAGTTGTCTAATTTCGGTTTGATGGTTGAAGCAATAAGTATAACATCATCTGATGTGGAGTTCAATATATGTAGAGGAAATATTTAAGATAATCCTACCTAATAATAGACAAATATGCAAATTGACCATACCTCCGACTCACCCACAAGCCACGCTCACAAGCCACGCCCACCATCCAATCAGAGCGAGCATGCAAATTAACCCAAACCAAGATGGCTACAGCCACAGAGAGCAAGGTTTCCTAGGTAACAGAGGAAGCCAAGCTTTCCGCCTGCCCTTGCCAGGCCTAAGCCAACACTCAAGCTACAAAGTTTCAATTATAGAAGGTAAACAAATTCAAACAAATGGCGGCAGAATGGAGCTTGAGAGAGCAGACCAGGGTTGCCACCGGCAACAGGGGAAGCAAAGCTTTCCGCACACCCTGGCCGGGCCCACCCGCTTAGGGCAACAAAGTTTCAATTATAACCCCAACAGAAATGGCTGCCGGCCTCAGAGGGAGCCCAAGGCTTGGCTCCGCTCCAGGCTACAAAGTTTCAATTGTAGAAGGAAAATAAATTCCAGATACCAGGGCCTCCGCTTGGGTTGCCAGGGGGCATGGCTGGCCTGCAAACCACCACAGGCCCCTCGCTCAGGCCGCCCCATGCCCCAAGGGAACCTCCACTTGATCCGGGACGCCCTTCAGGGCAAACCAGCTGGCCCCCACCCCTGTACCAGGCCTCTATCCTATCTAATAAAAGAGTAATATACAGATTGATCATCACTGCAACACACAATATAGCTGCCCCCATGTGGTCAAAGATCCTGCCCCCATGTGGACACAAGATGGCCACCACAAGATGGCCAGCAGGAGAGGGCAGTTGGGAGGCACCCAGCCTGCAAGGGAGGGCAGTTGAGAAGGACCAGGCCTCCAAGGGAGGGCAGTTGAGAGGGACCAGGCCTGCAAGGGAGGGCAGTTGGAGGTGATCAACCCTGCAGGAGAGGGCAGTTAGGGGTAACCAGGCTGGCAGAGGAGGGAAGTTGGGGGCAAACAGGCTGGCAGCAGAGTGGTTAGGGGGTGATCAGGCTGGCAGGCAGTAGCGGTTAAGGGCAATCAGGAAGGCAGGCAGGCAAGCAGTTGGGAGCCAGCAGTCCTGGATTGTGAGAGGGATGTTCGACTGCCCATTTAGGCCTGATCCCGGTGACTGCCTGTTTAGGCCCGATCCCGGTGGGATCGGGCCTAAACGGGCAGTCGGACATCCCTTGAGAGGTCCCAGATTGGAGAGGGTACAGGCTGGGCTGAGGGACAACCCCCCTCCGTGCACGAATTTCGTGCACCGGGCCTCTAGTCATACTATAAATAGGACAGGAGAAAGGGACTTAAAGGGAGGTAGGGTTTCAATACTTCCCTCAACCTGTTGAAATTATGACATTACTAGATCTTGTGGTGACAAAATAGTTCTGTATCTTGATTGCAGTGGTTGTTACAGGAATCTCCACAGGTGGTAAAATGGCATAGAATTATGCACACATTGTACCAGTGTCAATTTCCTGGTTTTGATATCCTATATAATAAAGGGTAATTTGCAAATTGACCCTAATGGTGGAACAACCAGGAACAACCAGTCGCTATGACATGCACTGACCACCAGGGGGCAGATACTCAATGCAGGAGCTGCCCCCTGGTGTTCAGTGTGCTTCCACAGGGGGAGCACTGCTCAGCCAGAAGCTGGCTCATGGCTGGCCAGCGCAGTGGCGGTGGTGGGAGCCTCTCCTGCCTCCGAGGCAGCGTTACGGATGTCCAACTGGGAGTGGGCCTAATCCATCAGTTGGACATCCCCTGAGGGCTCCCGGACTGCGAGAAGACACAGGCCGGGCTGAGGGACACCCCCCCCCCCGCAGTGCATAAATTTTTGTGCACAGGGCCTCTAGTTGTACTATAACTAAGTAAGTAAGATGTAATCATTGAGGGAAGCTGGGTGAAGGGTACACAGGCCCTCTCTGTACTATCTATGCAACTTCCTTGCAAATCTATAATTATTTCAAAATAAAGTTTTTTTTAAAATTGGGGTTGTTCTAGATTAAAAGTGGCTAAAGATACAAATGCAATGTGAGAAACTTACTTAGATTCCTTTTTTTAAAATATTTTATTGATTTCTTACAGAGAGAAAGGGAGAGGGATAGAGAGATAGAAACATCAATGAGAGAGAAACATCGACCAGCTGCCTCCTGCACAACCCCCAACGAGGATGTGCCCGCAACCAAGGCACATGCCCTTGACCAGAATCGAACCTGGGCCCTTTCAGTCCGCAGGCCGACGCTCTATCCACTGAGCCAAACCGGTTTCAGCTTAGATTCTTGATGTTAAAAATATAAAAGGCAAGTGGAGGAAATTGAATACAGAACTGGACATTAAATGATATTAGATTATATGAAATATTGTTAATTTTCTTTGATGGCATAATAATATTGTGGTATGTAGGTCTTTATTCTTACAACATGCCTGCTGGAGTATTTAGAGGAGAAGTGAAATGAAATCTGTAACTTACATTTGAATGGGTCAGAAAAAAGTGTAGGTAGATTCATAGAGCAAATGTCACAAGACATTATTTCAACATTTCTTTTTTAATTGAATTTATTGGGGTGACATTGGTTAAAAGTATACAGTTTTCAGGTATACAATTCTACAATACATCATCTGTGTATTGTATTGTGTGTTTTCCACCCCAAGTCAAGTCTCCTTCCATCACTATTTATCCCCCCTTTACCTTCTATCTCTTCCCCCTCTCTGGCAATCACCATACTGTTGTCTGTATCCACGAGTCTTTTTTTTTTCTTTGCTTAATCCTTTCACTCTTCTTGCCCAGCTCTCAACCCCCTTCCCTCTGACAGCTGTCATTCTTTCTCTGTACCCATGAATCTACCTCCACTTTGTTAATTTATTTATTTTTAAAATTTGTATTTATTGTGGAAAGTATTACAGTTTCTCACATTGCATTTGTATCTTTAGCCACTTTTAATCTATTCCCCTTATCCCCCATTGACCCCCTCCTTCCCCTTATGCCCCTCCCCAGGCCTTCACTGCACTATTGTCCGTGTCCTTAGGTTATGCATATATGCATATAAGTTCTTTGACTAATCTCTTCTTGACCCTCCCCCCCCTTCCCTCTGAGAATTGTCAGTTTGTTTCATGCTTCCATGTCTCTGGATCTATTTTGTTTGTCAGTTTATTTTGTTCATTAGATTCCACATATAAGTGAGATTGTGTGATATTTGTCTTTCTCTGACTGGCTTATTTTGCTTAGCATAATAGTCTACAGGTCCATCTATGCTGTCACAAAAGGCAAGATTTCCTTCTTTTTTATGGCCACATATAATTCCATTGTGTAAATGTCCCACAGCTTTTTTTATCCACTCATCTACTCTGATGGGCACGTGGGCTGTTTCCAGACCTTGACTATCCTATATAATAAAAGCCTAATATGCAAATCAACCAAACAGCAGAATGACCGGTGGAATGACCGGTCGCTATGACGTGCACTGACCATGAGGGGGCAGACGCTCAATGCAGGAGCTGCCCCCAGCCCACAGGCCTCAGGTCCCCCAAGGTGGGTGCCAGCAGGGGCCCCCCAATAGCTTCCACTGGTTGCCCCACAGAGGGAGGCGACCAGCAGCAGCAGCGGGGGTGGGGCCAGCCAGTGGGCAGCGCCAGCGGGGGCCCCCCAATCACCCCGCCAGTAACCCCACAGATCAGCCCTCATCGCCGGCCAGGCCTAGGGACCCTACCTGTGCATGAATTTCGTGTACTGGGCCTCTAGTTGTAAATAATGCTGCAATGAACATAGAGGTGAATATATTCTTTCAAATTAGTTTTTCCGGTTTCAGATATATTCCTAGAAGTGGAATTGCTGGGTCATAATTCAGTTTTATTTTTAATTTTTTGAGGAAACTCCATACTGTTTTCCACAGTCTGCCTTCCCACAAACAGTGCACTGCCTTCCCACAAACTGCACTGATTAAGGTTCCTTCTTCTCCACATCCTCACCAACACTTGTTTGTTGATTTATTTATGGCTAGAGGCATGGTGCACAAAATTCATGCATGGGGGCAGTCGGACATCCCTCTCACAATCCAGGACTGCTGGCTCCCAACCACTCGCCTGCTTGCCTGCCTGATTGCCCCTAACCGGTTCTGCCTGCCAGCCTGATTACCCCCTGACCACTCCCCTGCCAGCCTGATCAAAGCCTAACTGCTCCCCTGCTAGCCCGATTGCCCCTAACTGCCCTCCCCTGCAGGCCTGGTTCTCCCTAACTGCCCTCCCTTGCAGGCCTGGTCCCCCCCAGCTGCCCTCCCCTGCAGGCCTGATCACCCCCAACTGTCCTCCCTTGCAGGTCTGGTCCCTCCCAACTGCCCTCCCCTGCAGGCCATCTGTGGTGGCCATCTTGTGTCCATGTGGGGGCAGCCATCTTTGACCACATGGGGGTGGCCATCTTATATGTTGGAGTGATGGTCAATTTGCATATTACCTCTTTATTATATAGGAGGATAGCCATTCTGACAGGTGTTAGGTGATGCCTCATTGTGGTTTTAATGTGTATTTCTCTGACAATTAGTAACATTGAGCATGTTTTCATATGGCTATTGGCCATCTGCAATGTCTTCTTTGGAGTAATAGCTATTCAGGTCTTTTGACCACTTTTTAAACTGGATTGTTTGTGGGGTTGGGGTTTTTTTGGTGTTGAGTTTTATAAATTCTTTATAAATTTTGGATATTAACCCCTTATCAGGTGTATCACTGGCAAATATGTTCTCTCATTCAGTGAGTTATCTTTTCATTTTTCAGCATTTCTGTATTTTTGCAAATTTTCATTTTTAAAGTTGGAGAGGCTATGTGGAGGATAGATACGTGATAAATGCAAGTGTAGTAAAATGCTAATAAGAATCCTGATGGCAGCCCTGCTGGTTTGGCTCAGTGGATAGAGCATCAGCCTGCAGACCAAAGGGTCCCGAGTTCGATTCTGGTCAAGGGCATGTACCTTGGTTGCATGTACCTTCTCCCTGGCTGGGGCCCTGGTCAGGGCTCCTGCAGGAGGCAACCAATTGATATGTTTCTCTCTGTCTTTCCCACTCTCTCCCATTCTCTCTAAAAATCAATGGAAAAAATATCCTCGTGTGAGGATTAACAAAAACAAACAAACAAAAAATAAATAAAGGTGATTAAATGTTTGGGTTTTTTTAAAAAAAAGAATCTAGATGGCAATTTGGTGTTTGTTCCCTGTAAAATTCTTTCAATTTTTCTGTATGTTTAAAATTTTTCATATTAAAAATGTGGGGGGTAGCTCAACTGGTGTTGCTCAGTTGGTTGAGCATCGTCCCGTGCACCAGGAGGTTGCCAGTTCAATTCCTGGTTAGGTCACATGCTGGGGTTTTGGACTCAATCCCCAGTGGGGATTGTGTAGAAGGCAGCAGATTGATGTTTCTCTCATCAATATTTCTATCTCCCTCTCCCTTTCTCTCTCTGAAATTTATAAAACATATTTTTAAAAAACATGAGGGTAAAAAACTCGAACAAAAATTATCACAACTAGCACTCCCAATCCCACTTTCTCTAGTCTACTTTTTTTCACAGCACTTATCATTATATAGATTATATAATTCATTTCTTTATTTTGCTAATTTTTGTCTGTGTCCTCTCACTAGAATGTAAGCTCCCCAAGGATAGGCATTTGTTGTGTTTTGTTCTGGTTTTTTTTTTGTTTGTTTGTTTGTTTGTTTTTTCTGTATCCTCAAATCCCAGAACAGTGTCTAGTACATGGGATGTGTTTGATGAATATTTGCTGAATTAAGAATGACTTTCTGTATCCCTAGGACCTAGGTCAATGTCTTGCACAGAGTTAGTGTGCAATGATTATCTGTTGAACTGAGATCCAAGTTCTGCAGAAGAACCTTAGAATGGACCTGTTGAACTGGAGTGGTTCAGAGCATAGACTCTTGAGGCAAATGGCCAGGTTTTGCATTCTGATTCTGTCACTTCCAACTGTGGTACCTACCCGAATTAACACCTCTGAGCCTCAATTTCTCATTGGTGAAATTAAGATAATAATAACCTTGGTAGGGTTTTTGTCTGCATGTGAAAAGCACTTAGGATTTTGTAAAGATTCAATACTTGGAAGCTAATGACAAAACAAGAACAGGAGCCGAAACTGATTTGGCTCAGTGGATAGAGCATCGGCCTGCAGACTGAAGGGTCCCGGGTTCGATTCCGGTCAAGGGCGTGTACCTTGGTTGCGGGCACATCCCCAGTGGGGGGCGTGCAGGAGGCAGCTGGTCGATGTTTCTCTCTCATCGATGTTTCTAACTCTCTATCCCTCTCCCTTCCTCTCTGTAAAAAATCAATAAAATATATTTAAATAAACAACAAAAAAAACAAAACAAGAACAGGAAAAAGATAGTCTTCTGGACATGTCATCCTACTTCCATCCTCAGCAGGCTGAGCCAGGAGAGGCTAAGGAGATTACCAAGTTCCTCAGACCCCTGAAATGGTTTCTCTTACTTCATATCTCTTCTTGCTTTTCCTTCTGCCCTGTACTCTCTTTCCTCTTGAACCCTGAAGCTCTTTCCCCCATCAACCATGGGGAAGTTGGGTGGAGGGCACAGGAGGAGGCTGTGGGCCAGGGACAATAAGTTAGAGCTTTCTTTTCCTCCTGTTCTAGGCTTAAGTGCCGTACTGGTAATGGAAGCAGGTCAAGTAGGAGGGTACTGGAATTTCAGGGCCTAGAGATTGAGAGAACAATAGTACTGGAGAGGAGGCACTCACAGGAGAGAGGCCTCATAAGCTGCCCTCTGCCCTGATCCCCTGTTAGGAGAGAGCACTTCCCCAGTATCCCTTCAGTCCGTTCTTCTACCTCAAGTCTTTATTCCTGGTGGCCCCAGCTCTGAGCAAGCCTGGGGACCCATTGGGCATCTTTCTGCAACTCTTGGAAGTGGGGTGGGGTGGACTGGGCGAAGAATGGGCTGAAATTGGGAACATGGGGGCACGAGATTGGGGGCTGAGCTCACCTATGGCCCAAGTCCTCTGCCTCGGCCCTACGGTTGGCAGTACCCCAGATATCTGGGGAGCTGGGGCTGAACCTGGGGGCGCCACTGCTTCTGTTCCTTTAAGGAGCCGCTGTTTAGCATTCCTGCCGCTGCCGCTGCCTGACTCTGCACGCTGATTGGCTGGAATCAACTGAGAAGGGAGCCAGGGAGAGATGCTCTTGACTCCACTCAGATCCATCCTGGGGACCAGTGCAGGAGCGGTCCTCGCAGCACCCAACCTCTGCCCGGGCTCCCGCTTCTTCTTTGCCGCTGGGCCTGGGCCCAGGAGCCACTACGGGCGACACGGAGCCACCAGTGCTGGAGGGGGAGCCGTGGGTGCGGGGCAGCGTGGGGGCAGAGGCCCCGGGACGCCCGCCCGGCCCCAGGCCCCGCTCCGCCCGGGCGCCCCCACGGGTGCCCCCCCCTTCCTGGTCTGAGCAGTGTGAGTGTGCCCGGGAACCTGGCGGCGGCGGCGGCGGCGGCAGCGGCGGCGGCGGCGGCGGCAGCGGCAGCGTGGAAACCGGCGTTGGCTGGGGGGTCCGGGCCGCGGGGGGCAGTGCCATGCACAAGCACCAGCACTGCTGTAAGTGCCCCGAGTGCTACGAGGTGACCCGCCTGGCAGCCCTGCGGCGCCTCGAGCCTCCGGGCTATGGGGACTGGCAGGTGCCAGACCCCTATGGGCCAGGTGGGGGAAATGGAGCCAGTACGGCATATGGGGGCTACAGCTCTCAGACCCTGCCTTCGCAGGCGGGGGCCACCCCCACCCCACGCACCAAGGCCAAGCTCATCCCCACCGGCCGGGATGTGGGGCCAGTACCCCCTAAGCCAGTCCCAGGCAAGAGCACTCCCAAACTCAACGGCAGCGGCCCCAGTTGGTGGCCTGAGTGCACCTGTACCAACCGGGACTGGTATGAGCAGGTATGAACCAGTGGCGGGTGGGAGGGGGAGACGGCGGTGGGGCAACTGGCGGGGGGGGGGGGGGGGCGGCGGCTGGGAAGTGAGGGCCTAGAGGCCTGGAGTGCAGCACGGGTTCGTGGGGCTCCAAGCCAGTGGACCCTAAGCCCTAGCATTGCAGCTGGGCCAGGAGAGGCGATAGGAAATGTGTGCTTCACAGTGTGTCTGTTGGGGGGCCTCCGTTTGGAGGGGGGTTGTGAGGAGCTGTGTGTGTCAGGGGGTGAAGGTATGGCGGAGGAGCACATTTTCCTGTGTGGGGAATTGGTTTGACTCAGTGCGGGGGCTCAGCAGTGTCTCTGTGTCTGGCAGGGGCGGGAGGTTCTGCGGAGGCTGTGTGGTGTGTGTCTCCGCGGGAGGGGAGGAGGGGGCATGGTGCTCTGCGTAGGGGGGACATGTGTGATGTGTGTGTGTGTGTGTGTGTGTGTGTGTGTGTGTGTGTGTGTGTGTGTGTGTGTTGATGTTTGTGAAGAAAGGCATTGAAGCTCCTGTGAATCTATGTAAAGCCCATGTGCCCAGCTCGCTGAGCTTCAACCCTCGATGCCATGAGTCCCTCTCCGTCCCAGTCCCTTTGTGTGTGAATGTGCACATGGACGTATGAGAATGTCTGACAGCGGAGGTGTTTCTGTATATGAGGCTTCAGGGACGGCTGTGTTTCCCCATGTGTGGCTACATGTTTATGTGTGTGAGCATATGGCTGCAAGTATGTGCACACATGTGCGTGTGTGTGTGTGTGTGTGTGTGTGTGTGGTGTGTCCCTTTGAAGAGGTGCTTGACAGGCAAGGGAGGGGTGGCGGGGGGGAGAGAGACATGTCCCAAGCAAGGCTGAGAGGATGGCGAGGAGGACAGACTCTTTTGTCCAAGCAGCTCTGAAGTGTGTGTGTGTGCTGGAGGGGGGGACTGAAGCAAGCTTCCTCGCTCCAGAACAGGCATGATGCCTGGAGCCGGGCACAGGGCATCTGCTCTGGTGTAAGAACTGGCCCCAGTGGGGCATGCCCCATTGGATACCCCCAGACATGGGAGAACTTGGCCCCCCAGGTCTGACTTACAGCTTGGGAACCCCTGGGTGCAAGGCACAACTCTGGTTTCCACTCACAGCCTAACTGCCAGCTTAGAAAATGGAAGGAGCATCTGTGGGAGAAGCAGCAAAATGGAGGCTGGACCGGCAGAGCCAGGTCCCTGGCACACATGGCGGAGGGCCTGCCTGGTTATTTGGCTCTGCAGTCCCCAGGGTAGGGAGAGAGGAGGAGGTTTTGCTGTCGAGAGCAGGTAGTGACCATTCTGGCCACTTCTGTCCTTCTCTGGGGATAGGATGTGCTCTCACTCAGAAGTAATGATGGGGACTTCCTGGGGAGAGGAATCCTTCCTTGGTTCTAGCCTTCTGTCTGTCTACACTTACTGTTTCTTGTGTCTCTTTCCTTGGCCCCTTGCCTTCTCCAGTGAGTCCACCTCTCTCCTTTTCCTCTCTATCCAGGGGCCCTATACTTGCAAACACTCTTATGCTTGTCCTGCTCAACTAGGATATGGGTGACAGTTGGCAATGTTTCTTTGCTGGGGCTGATCCCTGGATGCCTTTTGGCCCTGGGAGCAGGGTCCCTGAGGGGGGCAGTGGGAGGGTGGACCAGTTGGGAGCAGGAGCCTCTGGATCTCACTGGAGCTGGGCTTGAAGCATGGCTTATCACATGTGGGCACACATGGAACCCCAGATGCATGCAAGAGCTGCATGGGTGTTCCTTCCCCTGCGTTTCTGTCACATGGTACTTCAGGCAACCGTGTTAGTTTGGGGCCTCTGAAGAACCATCAGTTCCTCCTGGGATCAGGGACCAGAGTGGGGCCGCAGCTGGAGCCCTCCCACCAGCTCCCAGAGCTGCAGGGCAAAAAAGCTTGGGGTCAGGCCCAAAGAAGGTAGAGGCATGACTAGCCAGCCCTCTCCTCATCTCCTCTCCGCTTCTGAAAGCCAAAGGCGTGTGGCATGAAGGTGGGAGAGAAGCAGAACAGGGCATGTGGAGGAGCTCCCACCCTGGGTTCCCAGGTCCCCTTTTCAGAGGAGACTAGGGGTAAGGCAAGAGGTAACAGCCAGAGAAAGATGGGGAAGCAGTGTCAGGTTACCTGGAGAGAGAGGCAAGAGGGCTTCTCCATTTGGGGGGATGATGAGAGTGGGAGCCACAAAGCAGATGCTACTTGTCTGTCCAGAATCAGATTTTCACTTGACAATGGCTACTAGTATGTGCTGTCTGGGAAGCCACCTCTCTGGGCTGGTCAGACTAACCCTAAGTTTCTCTCCCCTTCCCTTGTGTCTCCTCCCATGGCTATTGCATGTTGAAGGCCATGGACTCTGCTGCCATTCGGTCCATGGTCATCAGCTTCTCCCTCCTGGGGAATCTTGTCCATTCTGCTCCTGTAGCGTCCCTGGCTTTGCTTCTGACTCCTGGCCAGATCCTACCCTGGCCCTTTCTGCTGGGAAACACAAAGGGTTCTGTACTAAACACCTCTTTGTAGAAAATGGATTAGGACTTTCACTCCTTCTTCCCATGTAGACTTGGGTTCCTGGGGACACATTAGGAGATGTAGAATGAGGGTTTATAAGGTACTCTGAAGGGGGCAACTTCCCTTTTTCCCATGAGCTCTGCTGGGGGAGGGGATGAGTGGCCAACACATCAGTGGCCTTGGCAGCTTGCTTTAATCCAGATTCTAGTCTCTGCTCTGCCACTAACTCCCAGTGTGCCCTTAGCACAACCTGTGCCCTCTCTGGGCCTCAGTGTCACCATTTATCACATGAGGGAGATTGGATAAGATGGTATCTGCTGTCTTTCTACCTCTGACACAGTGGGAGTCTATGATCTCCACCATGGAGAGCTGTGGTTCAGAAGGCAAGCAGGTCCTGGGTACCCCCATGGATGCTGGGCGTGGCTTGGTTTATCTGCCATGTTGCATTTTTGCCCCCCGCCTCAGGCCAGCTCCACATCCCTCCTAGTGAACCGCAAGGCCCTGGAGCCCACTCTCTCCTCGAGTGCACCACTGGCTGGCTCAGTCCCAGACCACTGATCTGAGCTAAATAAACAGCTGGGTTTGGCATGATATGGCTAGAAGCAAGGGGAGGGGGGTGGACTCCTCAGGGTCAGCCTGTCCCCATCTGTGGCCAATAGGTGTCTAGGATCTATTTGGGCTCTTCTACTCTGTGGGGAGTGTGGAGGAGCAGGTTGACCAGGGGGCATCTGGCTGGGGGTGTACAGGAGGCATTTAGGGAACTGCCTGTGTCTTCCCCTAGGTAAATGGCAGCGATGGCATGTTCAAGTATGAGGAGATAGTGCTCGAGCGGGTGAGTTTGCCAGTGGGGTGGGATGAAAATGGAGGGGAGGGATTGAGCTAAGAGAGGGGAGGGCCTTGAACCTGAGTCTTAAGACTCAGAGGGGGGCCTGCATTGAAAGGATAGGGAAACAGTGGCCCTCAGAGGCCGCATCACTGCATCAGTCAGTCAACCGACTAACAAATATTAATTGACCTTGCTTGCTGAAGCCTGGAGAATTGGGGAGGGGGTGGCTTTGCTGAGGCCTTTATGCTAAAATGATCAGCACAGGCTGGGAAGCCACCAGGTTTCTGACAAATGTGCCCTGGTCTGCCCTGGCCCCTTCTGAGGCCTGGCGCACCTGGCCTGGGGATTAGGGGAGGTCGGGGGACCAGGAACCCTTCCTCATGCCCTCTGAGTGAGCAGACTGTGCCCGTCCACTCCTTTCTGCAGGGCAATTCTGGCCTGGGCTTCAGCATCGCAGGTGGCATTGACAACCCCCATGTCCCTGATGACCCTGGCATCTTTATTACCAAGATCATTCCTGGTGGAGCAGCTGCCATGGACGGGAGGCTGGGGTGAGGTGGCCTGGAAGCAGGGCTGGGGGAGGCAGGGGAGGATGGAGATGAGGGGAGGAGGGACTGCCTGGCAGGATGACCCTTCGGTTCAATCTGAGAGGAGGAGGGGGAAAGGAAGGAGGAAGAGGAGGGCAGGGGAGGGGAGCAGTAGGAGGCGAGAGAGGGGATAGAGGGGCTGTGTCACAGTGTCATGCCTTTTGGACTTCCCCCACAGGGTGAATGACTGTGTGCTGCGGGTGAATGAGGTGGACGTGTCAGAGGTGGTGCACAGCCGAGCTGTGGAGGCGCTGAAGGAGGCAGGCCCTGTGGTGCGGTTGGTGGTGCGGAGGCGACAACCCCCACCTGAGACCATCATGGAGGTCAACCTGCTCAAAGGGCCCAAAGGTGCGGCCCTCTGGGTTCCTTTGCTCTGGCCAGAGGTCCCTGGTTGGCTATGTAGGAAATGGAAGGGAATAGCCTTACTCCTTGCCTGACTCCCCATAAGTCACAGCTTTCTTTCTTGACCTCATGTTTCACCCTACTGACCTCGGGATGGCAGCCTAGTGTTTGGGATCCCTAGGAAAGTGTGTTGGCTGGGGGCGGGTGTTGGGTTTTGCATTGAATTGGCTGAGCACTCTAACTTCTGTGGCCCTCTCCCATTCCCTGCTGCAGGCCTGGGTTTCAGCATTGCTGGGGGCATTGGAAACCAGCACATCCCAGGAGACAACAGCATCTACATCACCAAGATCATTGAGGGGGGTGCTGCTCAGAAGGATGGCCGCCTACAGATCGGGGACCGGCTGCTGGCGGTGAGACAGTCTTCACGGAAATGCCCAAATGGTAGGGTGGGAAGGTGGAGCTCTAGCAGCCTCTCACTCCACCTGAACCTCATTCAGGTATTAGGCATTGTGGGGAATTTCAAGAGCATCATTGGAGTTGGGTGTATCAGATACCAAGGCCCTACTTCTTTTCATGGCTGGGAGTCCCTTAGCTACCCTACCCCTATCTCAGGCTTCTCTGCTCTTCACAGCACTGTCTTTGGGCCTCTGTGAGAGCACTGTTGAACTTCACTGAAAGGGTCCCTCTCAGGGGTCCCTGAGAGGCCCTTCCTTCTCTCAAGTGCCAGCCTGAAGGCCTTTCCTCTTCTAGGTGAACAACACCAATCTGCAGGATGTGAGGCATGAGGAAGCTGTGGCCTCGCTGAAGAACACCTCTGATATGGTCTATCTGAAGGTGGCCAAGCCAGGCAGCCTTCACCTCAACGACATGTACGCACCCCCGGACTACGCCAGCAGTACGTACCCATCTGCCCTGTCCCTGGGCTGAAGCCCCTGCCCCTGGTTTCTGGAGGGGAAGAAGTGAATACCCCTTGTTAAGATGGAGAGAGAGCGGAGGACTAGTGTTCCGGAGAACTGAGTCCACACCTTATAGCTGGTCCCTTGGACAAGTCCCTTTCACCTGTCTTTAGTTTCCTCTTTGGCAAAAGGAGCTAAGCTAATGATATATGTGCTGCCTTCTTCATAGGCCTGCTGCAAGGTTCAAATGAGATCATGAATGAGAAAGCCCTTGGAAAGCTGTATTAGACTATAAAGATGTGAGGGATTATTATTAGTTACACCTCCAGTCATGCCTTTCTTTGTAGACTGACTGCCTTGACTTCAGCTCTTTCTAAGACTCACAGGATTGAGCCCAGGATTCAGAAAGGGACTGTGGAAGAGGAACCCTTGGGGTGGAGTGGGGCAGAGAGGCCTGAGGAATCAGCAGCCCTTGGTTCTGAGGTGCATCTGAGGTGGGGTGTGAGGGACAGTCCTTGGGGAGGGGAGGAAGGTACCTACGTGGAATGGTCTCTGAAATGTTCTCGCCCTTTCTTGATTCCAGCTTTTACTGCCTTGGCTGACAACCACATAAGCCATAATTCCAGCCTGGGTTATCTGGGGGCTGTGGAGAGCAAGGTCAGCTACCCGGCTCCTCCTCAGGTTCCCCCCGCCCGCTACTCTCCTATTCCGAGGCACATGCTGGCTGAGGAGGACTTCACCAGGTGAGACTATCCCACCCCCTATATAGGGGTGGGGAGGAGAGGAATCTGCTTCTGGCTGGCCACAGGCCTAGTGCAGTATGGCAAAGAAGAGGACAAGGCCCTCATCGCTCCCATCTTTGGGGTCTGAGGCCCTCTCTCAACCCTTGGGGCCCTAAGAGACAGAAGAGACTGCAGGGACACGTTCTACCATCAGGGGGAGTGCCAAGTGTGTGGCCCAGATCCAAAGTGCAGAGAAAGGCTGGGGTGGAGTGTTTTGGGGACGGAGGAGGTGTAGGCTGCGGGGGTTCCTGCCCCGAGACAGTTGCCGCCCCCTCTGCTGCAATCATTCCGAATTACAGAAGAAAGCCGTGCAGCCAGTGGGGTTGGGTGGGACGCCGGGAGGCTGGCGGGCCGGGTGGTTTCATAGGGACCGGCCCGCCCCACTCTGGCGTCGCCTCCATGGAACTGGTCAAGCCGGCCGGGGTTCCGGGGGACAGGTTTGCCCTAGGGTGGGGCCTGCTAGGCTGCTAGGCTGGCTGCAGTGGGGCCCGGAAGGATAGGCGGACGGGGGAGAACCGCAGGAGCCATGGAGAGGGCGCTCAAGTTCTCGGGCTCGGGCTTGGCCCAGGGCTTGGGCTCGGCCTCAGCCTCGGCCTGGAGGAGGGCTTCGCAGAGGTGGGCTTGGCCGCTCCGCTCCCTACGACCTGGAGGGGATGCCAGGTAGGAGGAGAGGAGGGCTTCGAGCAAGAATATCCGGACTCACTGAGGAAGCCTAGGGCCTAGACCTGGAGCAAGAAAGGAGGAATCTTGGACTTGGGGCTCCTCTGATGAAAGATGCTTAAAAGTGAATGTGGTGGGCCTGAAAATGTGCTGGGAGTCCCGGATATGGATATACCTGAGTGGCTGTTGTCCTCACCTGATGACACTGTGACCATTTACTGAGGGATTTCTTACACATGGTTAGTTGTAGTCCAGGTTTCCTATGTATTTGTTCCCTTGCTTCAGTTAGGCTTCTGTGCCCCCTTGGGGGACCTGGGAACTCTTTATCTCTGTCTCTCACATCACTCAGCCAGGGTGCATAGTAATTGGTGGCTACATCTGTTATTGGGGAAAGTAGGAGGGGTCAGAGTCGGGGGTGGAATTTTGAAATAGCAGAGGAGCATGTGGAAAGTAAGTATGCACATTTTATGGATGGAGAGTGTAATCAACTTCAGAGTGATTCCACTGCTCCTAACTGGCTCCCCTTCTGTGACCCCAGCTCCATCACACCAGTTGGTAGGATAGGAGAACCTGGGGAGGAAGAGGACCAGTGAATGGGCTCTGAACTATGGTGTTTAGAGTCCAGGCTAGGGCTTTGCTGACCTGAGAGAGTAGGGGACTGTCCACTGGAGAGCTGACTCTAAGCCCTCAGGAATAAGGGAGGGAAGAGGAACTGAAACTTGGACCTGGCAGAAAATAGCAGCCAGGCAGTTTCTAGGAGAGAAAGGGAGGAACAGGGTATCATATATAGGGACTCAAGTCCTTCTGCAGTGATAGGGACTCTTGTTCCAGACAGGCCCTCATAGGGATGCCAGTTAATATCTACCTTGTTCTGACCCTTCCACTGCTTTCCCACCAGAGAGCCCCGCAAGATCATCCTGCACAAGGGCTCCACAGGCCTGGGCTTCAACATCGTGGGAGGAGAGGATGGAGAAGGCATTTTTGTCTCCTTCATCCTGGCAGGAGGCCCAGCTGACCTGAGTGGGGAACTGCGCAGGGGAGACCGGATCTTATCGGTAAGGAGACAAAGGCGAGGTGGGAGGATGGGAGCCATGCCAGTCTAAAAGGGAGGAGAGGAGACCTTGCTTTCTCTAAGGAATACTTCTTGAGATGGACGAAGGGCTAAGAGCTGGAGAAAACTTATATTTTCTTTTGGATGTCTTTAGTGAGGGACAGGGACTGAGATGAGACTTATCCTTGAGGAGGAAATGAATGTTTCTTTTATCTTAACCCTGGTTGGCATTTGACCTCATAAATATAATTACTACACTAGGGATGCCATATACTTTATGTCTCCTCTTAGGGGCAAGGGTGGGATATTGAGAAAGGCTTAGGGATGGGTACCTATCTCCCTCTCCTAACTGCTATGACATAGGACAACCTTTCTTGCTTTAGGGGTGGCTCATAGCTCCTCTTTCAACAGGTGAATGGCGTCAACCTGAGGAATGCAACTCATGAGCAGGCTGCAGCTGCTCTGAAACGGGCTGGCCAGTCAGTCACCATTGTGGCCCAGTACAGACCGGAAGGTAGGAGAAGGAAGGAGGGGCAAGATGATTTGAGGAGTTTACACTTTTAAGTGTTGGCTTTTTGCCATCAAAACCACTAGACCAGGTCCTTTCTATTTTAGTGCAGTAACCTCTTGCTGTCTGGACAGGGGTAGGTTTGGGCAAGTCAGGGACCATCTATGAAGGCTATACTCAGAACCTGCTGATCAGGGCTGCAGTACAACAGAAGGCCAGTAGTGGGCAGCAGCCTACGGGAGGAAGCACAGAGATTGGGGAGGCTGTAAAAAGGGGAGGGGAAGGAATGGGGCTCAGAGGGCTCAGAGACTAAGACGCGGAACTGTGTGCCCTGGAACAGGAGGAGGGTAGCTTGGTTAGAAGTATCTCAGGGAGAAGTGATCTGACTTCTTAAGACATCTTGGGCCAAAGCTCTATGAACCCCCACCCCTTCCCGGCCGCCCATTTCCCTTCTCATATCAGGGTGACCATGAAAAACCCATAAACGAGCCGAAAAGGTGATGCCAAACCCTCGGGGTAGGGAACCTGGAGTGGACGTCTCCCCATACGAGGGGCCTTCTTTGTGTTCTCAGAGAGCGTCCCTGGGCTGGGGCGAGGGGGCGGGGCCGGTTATGCAAATTAAGGCCTTTGATTGGCTGGGATCCTCGGAGGCCCAGGTGCGGAGGTGAGCCTCCGGCCGGCTGGCGCGCCTGCCGGCCGGCAGAGTATCCATTGGCTGACCAAGCGAGGCCTCCAGCCGCACGCCCCTCCCCCTGACCCAGGCGGCGGGCGCCCCTCCTACCCCCTCGAGCGCCTCAGGCGTCTCCTCCTCCTCCCTGCCGTCCCTCTCCCCCTCCTCCCCTCCTCCAACTCGCCCCGCTTTGTGTCCGTGGTCTCCCGCGCGGGACGTAGGGGCGGTTGGAGCTGGCGCTTTCTCAGCACTAGACCTGGACTCGGACCGGCGCCAGGTGAGGTGGGGCGGACGAGGGCGGGGGTCAGGTCCCCTCCTTGTCCGCCTGAGCCTCTCTCTACGATTCTGTTCTCAGACTCTCTTTTCCAACACTGCCCCCCCTTTGTCTCTTCCCCCAGCCCCTGCGGGCACAGCTTGGATCCCCTCTTGGGGGACCCTCCCGGGTCCAGGGAGCGACCCTCTCCCGTTCTCGGACCCCTTCTGCGGCATTTCTTTGCCATCACCTCTCCCAGCCAGTTCTGCCCGCTTTGTGCCCCAGGGCCTCGGCCCTCCGGTAGCAGCTCCCTAATCCCTAACCTCGGAGGAGTTTTCTAAAGCGCTCCTCCCCCACGCTCTTGAATCCACCAAATCCGGCTACCTCTGGGAACAGCAGAGATAGACTTGGCCTTTTCAGAGCCCCCAGCCCACGCTTTTGTTTGCACCGACTTCTTTTGCCTCCCCCTCCTCTTTGTTAGCCCAGCTTTTGTCTCTGAGGGCTGCAACTCTCAGGCTCTTCGGACATCTAGGCCCCATGGGCCAGTTACTAAGGTGGAGGAAGGGACCTCTCCCGGGCAGGTGCGCTGGTTCCTTGCTGAGAAAGAGAAAGGCTGGGAGCCCTGCCCTCAAGCCCTAAGGGATCTAAAGCGCCTACCTTTGTCCTTTCCGCCCTCCCCCACTCGGGTTCAGTACCTCCAGGCAAGGGCCTGAGGGGAAAGAAGAGAAGGGCCTGCACCTTCTGCACTAGTGTAGGGAGGTAACTAACAGGAGAGCTGACTGGGCTGAGGTAATGGGAGAGATGAAGATGGACACTGAGTCATTTCTCTCCCATGTTTGGTGTTCAGCTTAATTAAAGATAAGAAACACACCTAGGGTTATTGCTTTTATGATTTCTGCATTTGCTGTTGGCTTCTTAGTGTAGAGCTAACCATCTGATTTTATTAGCAGCCGGTATGTATCCATTTCATGCCCACAACTTTGATAATGTAGGTTCTGCAAAGAAAATGGTTTCTGTCTTGTGTGTGTGTGTGTGTGTGTGTGTGTGTGTGTGTGTGTAGGTAGGAGACATTGATGTGTTTCTTTCGGTTTTGGTCTCTGATGTTGGGCACCTGGAAACAATACTGTGAATTTGTCTGGTGGTAGGGTGTTGGAAACTGGTGACTACATATTTTTGTGAGTTTTGTTGGGGGAATGTAACTGGTTTCCATACAAAGCTGCAAGTTGTCCAGGGTAAAAGGATTCCTGAAGTGTTCATTGCTCTCAGACTATTTCTGAGAGTGTATAATGTATGTTGAGGTGCTGTCTTATGTTAGGTCTCTCTACCACTTGCTACACAAAGCCTTTCTTCTCTTAAGATTCAGTTGGGCCACTGCTGTTAAAGCTCTGCCACCCCAATCTTCTTTCTTTGGTTTGGTAAATCCAACAGGATCCCAACATGCAAAAGCTCTTTTTTTTTTTTCTCATTCAAAATGGACCCTTGGAGATAGGTCTATAGGGACTATCAAACATTCCGTGTTGGGCTCTGAATTTCCTTTGATAAAGTGATAGTTTTTAAAAATATGGACTACATGTTGATCATTTTATAAATATATTAAACTAGAGGCCCAATGCACGGATTCGTGCATTGGTGGGGCACCTCGGCCTGGCCTGCACCCTCTCACAATCCGGGACTCTTCAGGTGATGTCAGACTGCTGGTTTCTGCCTGATCCCCGCAGGCCAGGCTGAGGGACCCCACTGGTGCAAGAATCCGTGCATTGGGTCTCTGGTATGCATATAAGATCTTTGGTTAATCTCTTCCCGCCCTCCCCCTTCTGAGATTCGTCAGTCTGTTCCATGTTTTCATGCCTGTGCGTTGAGCATCTGCCCCCTAGTGGTCAGTGTGCATCATAACTACTGGTCGAACAAACATTCGCTTAGGCTTTTATATATATAGATACTGTTCATTAAAAGATTGTTTCACATGGGCATTTACAAAATGAATAATCCAAACATATGTCTGTTGGCTAAAATGGCAGAGACCACATGTTATTGGCCAATTAAGTGTTTATTTTTTTACATGGAATATGGAAGCTGGAAAGGATTATATAGTCCAACCCTTCATTGTGCAAACCAAAACGGTGACAGGAGCAGAGGGATTTGACTTGCCTAAGGTCTTGAGAGGAAAGTTGCTGAGGGTCTGCAGTTGGTTTAATCCTGAGGTCCACCAGTTGGGACCAATTGTGCTTGGGAATACCTAAGAGACCTAAGACCTAGCTAGAGCAGAGGAACACCTGGAAAGGAACTAGGGAAAGAGAATGGGGGAAAGAGAGATGTATGTGCAAGGGAAGATTAATCTCCATTGTGGCTACTGAAGCAGCATTGCCAAATCAGTGCAGCCTTTAGCTAGATATTCTTTAGTATGAGAGCTTTGAAAATTAGCTTTGACTAATTAGAACAGAATAAGAACAATTGTTCCTTTTTAAATGGCTTAACTGAAATATAATTCATATACCATAAAATTTACCCATTTAGGTGTGCAACTCAGTGGCTTTTAGTGCATTCACAGAATTGTGCATCCATGGTCAGTCAATTTTAGAACATTTTCATTAATCATCTCCTTTTAATACATAGAGAGGGTGCAGTTATTGGAAGAGTGATAGGTATATCTCCCCTGGACACTTAGAGGCTGGATGGCAGCTCGGTGGGAATGCTCTAACTTTGAGATTTTTTCATATATCTGTTTTGCTTAATGTAAACCCATAATGAAGATAGAAACTGTGGCTATCTATTTGAACTTTGTACTGTGCCTAGCATGGGTGCTTTACACATATTTTTATGATGGAGCTTTGGAAAATATTAAAATAGAAGTACTAAGTGATAAAGGTGCCACAGTGAGAGATGCCGTTTAATAGTTTCACTCCTGATTGCTCTAAACTTTTGTGGACACAGCAATCCTACCTATTAGCTTAAAATAGCATGATGTTTTTGGGCATGTATAATCCTGCTTTAAATTCAAATTGAAAATTTAAACAACTGGCTCTTGGCAAAGGCTCTTTTCCAATCTATTCTAAAATGAAAAATATTTTTCTGTGACTTGTGGACTTGCTCCACCAAGGGAAGGATGTGTTTCATGCTAATACATCTTGATTTAGAAACTATTTCCTACATTTTCTCCTCTAGTTACTTTGTGATAGCCTCTGTTTATAAACTGAACTAGTGTTTTTCTGGAAAGCCCTTTGTTTATAGAGTAGAACCTGAACCCTAAATCAGGAGGTGAGCCAGAAATTGGTCACTAAGTTAGCTAAACTGGGCACTGATTCTTTGTGACCAGTCTTTTCAACTGGAATGTAAATCCAGAAAGGCGGGGATTACAGGGAGTAAGAGAGAATGAGAGTTTTCCATACTTATTTTAAAGTGCTAAATAAGCACACTTTCACCGTGGAAACATCTTCAGGTAAGGCCTGGAAGAGTTAAGAATCAGTGTTCATAATAACTTGAAAGTATAAAAGGGATATTTCCCCATAACTAAGTAACTTTCAAGGATGTAAACATAGCTGCTACCCTATCAGTGAGATCTCTCTTGGGAGCACAGAAATGTAAGTTTATAAAGGCAAAGAATAAAGTCCTGAACTGCCTGTTGCCATCCTAAAAGAAGGCTAATATAGGGAAGGAAGAAAATTAATGCCTGTTAACAGCGTTTCTATGCTGAACAATTTGAAGGCAGCTGGTACTGTATTTATTTATCTGTATCCCCAGTACCTAGTCCAGAGCATGGCATGTGTTTTGTTGAATTGAATTATTGAGTATCTCTATGTTCCAGATGGCTTTGTAAGCATTTCGGATATCCCTGTGGGACAGACAGTATTATCCCCATTTACAGATGAGGAGAATGAAGCTTAGAAAGGTTGAGAGACTTGCTCAAGGCCACACGGTCAGTAAGGGGCAGAATCAAAAATTGAAGTCAGGTTTTCTGAGAACTTCGGGTCCCAGGCTTTTGCTACTAGGTCACAACTACCACCCACCATAGCAGAGAAGCTGTGAGCCTCCCCCTCTCTCTACCTAAATACTTCTGGACATGGCAAAATATACTGCTCTGAGACTCTTCAGGTGCCAGAAGCTGTTAGCAAATGCGAGTAAAACCAGCTCGCAAATGTCAGCTTTTTAGTGTTGATGGCTACAAACTCCTGCACCAAAGGAAAAAGTAACCTGGAGTTAGAGGGGCTACTGGAAACCTGAGGGAGACCCCCCACTCCTTCAAAAGGAAAGTGGTATTAGGAAGACTACCACAGAATAATATGTGGGGGGAACCGCAGAAGGAGCCAGAAATTGAGAGTTGGTTTGTTTGACTTAATGGCAAATGTGTGCAGGCTTAAGAATGTTAATGCAGTAAGTAGGCATTTCTAATTTCTTCAAGTGAAATGGAGTTGTATTTGTCACTCAATTGTTATGACCTTACAGTTCACTCATTAAGGGTGCAATTTGGTGGTGTTTAGAATGTTTATAGAAATGTGCAACCGTCACCACAATCAATTTTAGAACATTTCCACCACCCCAAAAAGAAACTGCACCATTTAAGTGTCATGCTCCCATCCCCCTCAGCACTAAGCAACCACTAATCTACTTCCTGTCTCTTTGGATTTGCCTATTCTGGACATTTTGTGTAATATACAGGGGTGGGCAAAAGTAGATTTACAGTTGTGAGTGTGGGAAACATAATTTATTCTTGTATTATTATTTATTAATCATTGTATTATTTTCCACACAAACAACTGTAAAACTGCTTTTGCCCCACCCTATATAGTCTTTGTGACTGACTTCTTTCACTTAACATAGTGTTTTCAAGGTTTATCCATGTTGTAGCATAAATTAATACTTCATTTCTTTTTATAGCTGAATAATATTCTATTATATGGATATATCACAGTTGTCTACCCATCATTCATCAGTTGATGGGCATTTGCCTTTTTCCCTCCTTTGGGCTATTATGAATAATGCTTCTTATGATCATCTGTATGCAAGTTTCTGCATGGACACTTGTTTTCATTTTCCTGGAGATTATATATATATGTATATATAAAATCATAGGCCTGTTGAGGGAGGAATGGCCAGGCTGTTTTCCACAGAGGTTGCACCATTTCACCATCCCACCAGCAGTGGTGAGGTTTCCAATTTGTCCACATCCTTACCAGCCCTTCCTTGTCAATGCCAGTCTTTTTTATTGTAGCCATCCTGGTGGGTGTGAAGTGATATCTCATGGTGGTTTTCACTTGCATTTCCCTGATGGCTAAGATGTTGAGCATCTTTTTATGGGCTTATTGTTTGCCATTCAGTTTTGTTTTGCTTGGTCCCCTAATTTGATTCTCACAGTTTCCAAATTGGCTTAAGCCCAGAGCAGGCCAACTAAGTTATTTTTCAGGTGATTAGAGGAACCAAGAGGATAAGGGACTAAGTTTCACTGTTAACACTGTGCTGGAGGGGCTTAAAGATTGGGTATAGATGACTTTAGCTATGAATGCTTACCTGATAAAAATGATTAAGGCTCACCTTTTTTTGTTTTTTAAAAACAGCTTATTCACATACCTTACAACTCACCCATTTAAAGTGTACTACAATTCAATGGTTTTTAGATTGTTTAGAGTGGTGCATCTAGCTCCACAATCAATTTTAGAACATTTTTCTCACCCTAAAAGGAAACCCTGTCCCATTAGCAGTCACTCCCCATCTTCTCCCAATCCCTCCCCTCCCCTAGCCCCAGGCAACCACTAATCTTTTGTTTCTATAAAGTTACCTTTTCTGGATGGTTCATATAATTGGAATCCTACAACATGTGATCTTTTGTATCTGGCTTCCTTCACTTGGCATACTGTTTTGAATGTGCCAGTACTTCATTCATTTTTAAGGCTAAATAATACTCCATGCTATGGATACACCACATTTTGTTTATCCATTCATCTGTTGATGGACTTTAGGGTTGTTTTCACCTTTTGAATATTGTGAATACTGCTTCTATGAACATTCATGGGCAAGTTTTTGTGTGGTCATATGTTTTCAATTCTTTTGGGTATATATACCTAGGAGTGGAATTGCTGAGTCATGAGATAATGACATTTTCAAACTGTCAGACTTTTTTCCAAAGTGGCTGCACTGTTTTAGGCCTACCCTGTTTTTTAAACTTAGAAGAGAAAAAAATTGTTAACCTTTCGTCCAGTTTTGCCTCCTGGGACTGAACTTCATATAAGTGGGTGAGCTGGCCTTTTGTGTCTTCCATGTAGCCCAAGGACATAGTAGCTAGAGTTGACAATGATTTCTGAACCTAACTACACAGGTGCTTTCTTGTCCTTGTTAGATGGTTTGAGGCAAAATCCTAGGAGCTTTGGTGTCTGCAAAACATTGGTTCTCCTGAATGGTTAGAATAATATATGACCAGGAGAATGAGTTATTTCTTATGTAGTTAGAGCTTTTGGGGATTTCTTTTTACTCTAATATGTTGCTTGTTGAAAACTTTACCCTTATATTTACACTGTTGCTTTGTTTAAAGCTTTAGACTTCTTTTCCACAATTCTATGTTAGATAAGTGGAAGTGAGTTGTGAATTCAGTTTATAAGTTCCTATTTGTACCTAAACTCTTACTGAATCACATAATCTTGAACTAATAATAGTCTTGGTTTAAGAGGGTCTTGTCTTTCTTCCTGTGATAAGGCTTTCATCCTCTTGAAATGGACCTTTGTTTACTTTTCACTGAATTTAGATATCTTAAAAAAGCAAAGGCCTTAGAGATTTGGGGATTTTTCCACTTGATAAAATTAAATGATAAAAAAAAATTTAATATACTCATAGAAGAAGAGTAACATCATTTATATAAATTTGTACATTAGGAATCTGGATACATGTCATTCAAAAAGGATAAAGAGAATTTTTCAAATCCAGACTATATTATTAGGAGTTGTTTGTAAACACTGAGAAAAAGAAGTGGTGAGCACAGGAACCAGTATAGGTTCACCAATGTCAAACAAATCATGTCAGACTGAGCAGATTGCTTTCATGGACTGGTAGATTAGGGAAATATGGTAGATGTGGTATATTTTGATTCCAATAAGGCACTGCAAGGCTTCTTTGATCCACTCTTGGATCAGATGACCGGGTGACAATAGTATTGTCTGTAACTGGTTGAATGTTCAATCCCAGAAGAAAATGCTGAATGATCCAGGAATAGTGTGGAGGGGAGTTTCTAGTGCATGTGTGTCCTGGCTTTGTTCATGGACCTTTCTTGTTCATTTTGCCTCCCTATTCCCCTCAAATTGTATTTATTTATCCCTGGATAGAAAAGTATTACATTTAGATTTGTATAAAATTGGAAAATACAGAAAAATACACAGTAAAAAAATTCAAATCACCTGTAATACTCTCCAGAAATAACCACTATGTGTATATTTTCCGCCAAGTTTGTATAGTATATAATATTAATATGTATGTCTGTATCTCTTTCAAGATTGGGATCATTGTATTTAAACAGTTTTATATTCCTTTTTTAACATATATTTTTATTGATTTCAGAGAGGAAGGGAGAGGGGAGAGAGAAACATCAATGATGAGAGAGAATTATTGATCGCTGCCTCCTGCACACTCCCTAATGGTGATCAAGCCCACAACCCGGGCATGTGCCCTTGACCGGAATTGAACCGGGGACCCTTCAGTCTGCAGGCTGACGCTCTATCCACTGAGCCAAACCAGCTAGGGCTCCCTTTTTTTTTTTTTTTTAAACTTAACATATGCCATAATTAAAATGGTTTTTAAGCCTGGCCAGTGCGGCTCAGTTGTTGAGCATCAGCCTGTGAACCAGGAGGTCATGGTTCGATTCCTGCTCAGGACACATTCTCTGATTGCAGGCTTAATCACCAGTCGGGTGCGTGCAGGAGGCAGCTGATCAATGATCCTCTCTCATCATTGATGTTTCTATCTCTCCCTTTCCCTTCCTTTCCAAAATCAATAAAAATATATTTTAAAACATGGTGTTTAATAGTTAAGTAATATTGCATTGTGTGTATCATAATTCATGTAACTATTCCCTTATTGGTGGACATTTAGGCATTTCCATTTTTTAAAAAATCTTAACTCTTTGATGGATGTTCTTGTATGAAGCTTTTTTTTATTTCTTTATTGATTAAGGTGTCACATATTTGTCCTCATCCCCCCATTCCCATCCCCCACCCCACCCCCCTGTTGTCCTTAACCATTGGTTAGGCTTGTATGCATGCACACAAGTCCTTTGGTTGATCTCTCCCCGCTACCCCCACCCTCCCCTCCCCTCCCTCTGAGGCCCGACAGTCCGATCGATGCCTCCTTGTCTGGGTCTGTTCTTGTTCATCAGTCTATGTTGTTCATCATTTCCCCTAGATGAGTGAGATCTCTGATTGTTTGCTCAGAATGAATTCCTTGGAGTGGAATTTTTGGGTCAAAGGGTATAAAAATGTTTAAGACTTAAATTTTTAAAATTGATTTTTAAAGAGAGAAGGAGGGAGAGGGAGGGAGGGAAGGAGGGAGAGAAACATTGAGGTGAAAGTAAAACATCGATGGGCTGCCTCCTGTACTGGGGATTGAGCCTGTAACCCGGCCATGTGCCCTGACTAGGAGTGGGGGGAAGGAGGGCAACAATGCCCAACCAACTGACCCACACTAGCCAGGGTGTTTAAGGCTTTTGATATATTTTGTTAAATTATTCTCCACTTCCACCAACAGTATAAGAGTGTATATTTTGAGAGTCTTGCTAACATGGAGCATTTTTTTTTAAAATCTTTACAAATTTGATAGGTAAAAATGTTATTTAATTTGTATTTCTTTGGTTCATAATCCAATTGAACATTTGTGTGTGTTTGTGTGTATATGTCATTGGTGATTTTTTTGTGTGAATTGCCTGATTATGTCCTTTCCCTGTTTCTCTGTTAAGGTGTGTTCATCAGTTCATTTTTTTAAAAATATATTTTTATTGATTTCATAGAGGAAGGGAGAGGAGAGAGAGAGAGAGAAACATCAATGATGAGAGAGAATCATTGATCGGCTGTCTCCTGCACACCCCACACTGGGGATTGAGCCTGCAACCTGGGCATGTGCCCTGACTGGGAATCGAACTGCGATCTTCTGGTTCATAGGTTGGTGCTCAACCACTGAGCCACACCAGCCGAACTGTTCATCAGTTCTATTTGATGTGTAAAAGTTTTAATGCAGTTGGAATATTAAGTCTTGGTGAAATATACTGCAAAGATTTTCCCCAGTTTGTAGTTTGCTTTAAAAAAATGTTTTTATCTAGTCAAATCTATCATTGTTTTCTTTTGTGTATTATGCCTCTGCCCATAGGTTTGGAAGGGTCTGCCCTACTGTGGGAGCAAATAAATATCTATCTTTGTTTTATGCTAGTTAATGTTTTTATTTTGCATTTAAAAGCTTTACCTGCCTGGAGTTTATTTATGATATAAGGTAGGATACTATCTTATTTTTGCTCCAAATGTTTAATGAATCACCTCAGTAACATTATTAAATAATTCCTTTTCCTACCGTTTTGAAATGTCACCTTTATAACACACACACACAATTTGGATTTTGTGTTTCTTTTTCGTTTCTGTAATATTTTACTCTGGGATTGTCAGTTACTGAAAAATGACCACAGATATTTGGGCAAATAACAAGAAGAGTATTTTCTTTCTGTAGGACCCATTTTCTGGGTTCCTTCCATGAAACTTTACTCAAAAGAGATTCAGTTGATACCCCAATAAAGATCGTCAGAGAATATGTGATCCTATTGGAGTGAAGAACATTTGAATCTAGACTTTCAATTGATGTGATGAAACATAGAAATTACATTAACTCAAGTTAGCAAGCTTAGTCATAAGATGTTTCAGTCACTATATTGCTGCATCTCTGTTAAATGAAAACGATTGTTAGGAATAAGAGTACCCACTACCTTGAGAGCAGAGAAAGGTATAATTCTATCTTCATTCCCATATTTTCTGAATGAGCTGTTTTGTCTTGGGTGGTTCTTACATATATTTTGGCTTATGGCTTAAAGATGCTAAATGCTTTGTTAATCTTGCATATGAATATGCTATATGAAATTCTTTTGAAATAGAGAAAAGGCCCTATTTGAGGCTTTTACCCTGATCTACTTGGTGATCTGGAATGGGTGAGAAGAACCAATAGCAAGTCCTATGGATAACTTTTTCTTAGCTTGATATGAGATCAAAGTATTTTTCATTCTACTTATTTTCAGACCAGGTGGCTGAGTGTAATGAAATCTTTATATACTATAGTACTTTTGCTCAGTAGTTCTTCCTACATCCTCACTGAGCTCTTTGGGGGACAGAAATATCTCCTCAATAGGAATAAACTGGAATATTTTATGGCATGCTAATCTGGCATGTCTTGTTTTCTGTTTGATTCCCAGTATCAGGGTGCTATCCAGAACCCAGGCTATGTGTGTATGGCTGAGGAAGCACATTGTGACAGTGCAGGGACCAGAACCATGACACTGTTTCTCTTCTGGGTTAGTCAGAATTCCAAGCCTATTGTTCTAAAAGTAGAGCTGGCATTATTTTTCTTCAAGTAGTATTTGCCCATATTGAGCCCTGTTTGTCACTTTTCTGCCCTCTCACATAGCCTTTAGAAATGTTTTTGTGCAATTTGTGCTCATTGATTTGGTATCATTTTGACCCAAAGAGCTTAGGATTATTTGCAGATGTGAGGATTTCCCTCTTCTATATCATATTTTAAAAAATTAAGTTACCCCTGGCTGGTTTTTCTCAGTGGTTAGAGGGTTGGCCCATGGACCCAAGGGTCACAGGTTCGAATCCCAGTCAAGGGCACATACCTCAGTTGCAGGTTTGATCCCGGCCCCAGAATGTGTAGGAAACAACCAATTGATGTGTCTCTCTCACATTGATGTTTCTCTTTCTTTCTCCTCCTCCTCCCTTTCACTCTCTAAAAATCAATGGAAAAATATTGTCGGTGAGGATTAAAATTTTTTTTTAATTAAAGTAGTCCTAGGTTTGATACCTTATGGAACTCGTTGATTTGGTCATGAAATCATAATTATGTAAAAATTTGAAGGGGCCTGAGAAATTGTCCAGTTTTAGAGGTGTCAGAGTCTTTAAATTGTGGGCCCCATAATTAGAAACTAACCCAAGCGATACACTTCATATTGCTTTTATACAGACAAGTTTGTGATATTTAGAAATGTTGTGCTATTTGGTGATTCATATACATATCTCCACACTGGCAGGTATCTTCTTGATGGACTCATTTTTCTTTCATCTCCATCCATTTCTTTTGAAAACCTGAGCTATACTGTTGGGACAGATGCTTGTAATTCAAACACATCCTAAGGGTTTGCACTCCAAAAGGAACTATAGAAACCTAAAACACAATTCATACTCATCAAAATCTGTGACTCTCTCATGAGGTTGTCACTTCATTTCCACCAGAGTTCTATATACATTTTCATAATGGTTGATTCCTTTGAGTTCAGGGCAGCTCAGCAATGGCAAATGAGGGCTGTATGGGTTTAATATTGGAACACCTGCACTTCTGTGAGAACAGATGAGTCTTTGGGCAGCTATTGACTTCTTTTGCGTTTATAAGCCAACCCAGATGTGCTATTATTCAGGCCTGTCTTCCCTACTCAGTATTTGTGTGGGGACTCAAGGTCAAGAAATTATATCTCTCTTTCTTACTTTATTTTTATTTGTGTTTTCCCATTGTTTCTCCCTGTCACAATCTGTGTCTGAATTCTGTGACCCAGTTGTCTCCTCAGCTTCATTGTCATTTCCAAATTTGGTAAGCAAAGCTTTCAGTTTATTTTGTAGCATTTCCCTTTTTTATCTTTATTCAAATCATTGGTAATCTACATAGCACACAGAATACGTATCCTTTGTTGCTACCATTTGTTTCCTATCTCTACAACATTTTCCTACCCAGAATTAAATAGGACCAAATAAACTTTATATGGGTTGAGAACCTGATTCTCTTTCAGCTTTGTCAAAAATGACTGAGAAGTGTCACTTTTAATTCTGAGGAGATAGTTTTTTTTTCTGTCATTAGGAAGGTAGATAGATTTGAGAGGGGAGATGGATTTGGAGGCTTGGATGAGTGCCCAGTTTTCATTTTTATTAATTTGGGAGAGGAAGAGAGAGAGAGAGCGAGAAACATCAATGATGAGAGAGAATCATTGACCACCTGCCTTCTGCATGCCCCATACTGGGGCTTGAGCCCGCATGTGTGCTGACTGGGAATTGAACCGTGACCCTCAGGTTCATAGGTTGATGCTCAACCACTGATCCACGCCGGCCTGGGTGAGTGTCCAGTTTTTATTAGTGGACATTGTAGTTTCAGGCCCCTTTGATACATTAGGCTATTGAGTGGTTTGTTCTTGGTCAGTTTTTAGCATTTTGGGGGGTGGGTGGAAGGAGAAAGTTTTATATTATTTTTTCTTACATTAGTTCATGATGAAGCAGAACTTGAGAATTGCAGTGTCCAGGTTTGTCTTGTAGGATCTTTATAGCAAGTTAACAGAGTCAATAAAAGTTCATTGACTCAATGGGGGTGCCATGCTAAACTTTGAGAAAGAAACAAAAACCACATCAAGGAGCTAATAGTTTTGTAAAGGAAATGACATCACCACAAATGCTGGGCACTAGATTTTAAAAGGGTGAGGTAGTGGAGGACCTGGAAACCATGTTAGATGAAGAATGATTAAGGAAGTAGGAATATTTAGTCTGGAGAAGAGATAACTTATTTTGAGGATATGATTGCCATTCTGGCTAATCCTCACCCGAGGATATCTTTCCATTGATTTTTAGAGAGAGTGGAGGAGGGAGAGAGAGAAACATCAATGTGAGAGAGACACATGGATTGGTTGTCTCCTGTGAACCCAGGGCCCTTCAGTCCGCGGGCTGACGGTCTAGCCAATGAGCCAAACCGGCTAGGGCATGATGGCCATTCTGTATCATGGCTGTTATTATCCTGTCTTTTCCTGGTCTTTTAGGAAAAACCTTAGAAGTCGCTTTTAGTCCTTTTTCACCCTACATCCAATCAGATATAAAATTTTGTCTATTTCTAGATCTAACATATTTCTTGATTTTTGTCTCTTCTTTCTATTCTCAGTTGCTCCCATACTGTGTCAGGCATTTGAAATCATTGTCTGTAGTAGAATTGGTTCATAGTCTCTATTTTCTTCATCTCTGTCCTCCATTACATTCTCAGAATAATCTTCCCCCAAACATAGTTCTAATTGTATCACTTTCCTATTTAAACACTTCAGTGGTTCTATCTCAAACTCTTATAATCTTGCCCCCTCCCCTTACCCTGTTCATACTTTACCTTTTAGTCAATCTTATTCAGTAGTCTTAGAACCTGCTCAAGGCTTTCTTAGCTTTTTAACCTTCTTTAAACTATTTCTTCACACTATTATGAAAAAGAGAACTGATCATGTTTTACTAGTATGTTGCTTTCGATACCAAAATTAGGATCAGCTGGCAAAAGAGCCCATGAATTTTCTCTTGAATAGTGTTGTCTAATAATGAAAGGATGGAGAGCTTCCAAACATTGGACATACTTTAGTAGAGGCTAGGGAGCTAGCTGGTTTGGATGCAGTAAAAACAGGGGTTACTTATATTGGGGGCTGTAGGGCCCAGACAGAAAGAGAAAGCATGGTTCTCTGCTGTCAAGAAATTTAAGTTTGCATGTAAGGTACCACACTTATCTGGCCAACAATAGCCAAAGTGACACACACACACACACACACACACACACACACACACACACACACCACACACCACACACACACACACCCTGATCATGTCACTCCTTTACTTACAGTCTTTCAATGACTTTTTAGGATAGAAGTAAAAATCCTTACCATAGTTCATAATCCCTTGCATGATCTGATACCCACCTACATCCCTAGTATGATCTGCCAGTATCCCTTTTACTTGCCCATGATCCAAATATTTTGTACACTCACTGTGCTGTTCCTTGTGTCTGGAATGCTTTATCCACGCCTCTTCCCCTTGCTAACTCTTCATCCTCAAAGGCTCAGCTTAAATGTCACTTCCTCAGGGAAACCTTTGTTAACATCTCCTTCATGCCCGCCCCCCCCCCCCCCCCGACCCCACAGTAGGTTAGGCCACTCTGTTAGTTTCTCTCAGCATTTTTTTCATAGCATTTGTCATAGTTATAATTAAGATTTTAATGAAAGAGTTGTTTGTTTCATGATTGTAATTTCTAGGAACTGTTTTGATTACCATTATATATCCAGCAATTCTCACAGTGCCTGGCACACAGTGGACAATCAATAAATCTGTGAATAAATAAATAAATGAATGAATAAAACTTCTAGGATGAAAAAGGTGGTTCAGTGTCAGGCGGGGGAGAAAATTCTAGGAGAAGGTAATAACAGGTAGGAATGGACACATTGTGTTAAAGAGTTCCAACCAAAAAAAAAAAAAAGAGTTCCAGCCAGGCTAGCTCACAAGAGGATCTGTGTAATGAGAGATGGGATACATAGGCTGGGAGTGAGGGGAGGGTGGTTGTAGCCATCTTTAAAAGTCTAGTTGAGATATTAAAGTAAAATATTTTAGTTGCTGTTATTATAGAAACTTGAACAGAGAGGCTACAAGTTGAAGTTTTAGGAAGGCTTTCCAAATAAGAATCTAAGCTGTACTGGAATTTGGAGAGCTTGGGGGCAGATGCCCAGTTCGGGCAGTACAGCAGTGGTCCAGAGAAGAGATGACACAATGTGACCTAGATCAAGGCAAGAGAGAAAATGAAGAGGCAAAATCAACAGTAAGTCAAGGAGATGAAGTTAGAAATAGATGGATTGAGGAAGCAATTAGGATGTGCTGCAGCAAAACTTGAAGAAACACTCGTTGTGCCTGGGGAAATGGGATGGGAGAGAGAAGAAAGTGTCATTTACAGTAGCAGGGAGGTTTGACCTGAGGTTATCAAGTAGGGGGAGGCAGAGTGGTCAGATCTAGAGGTAGATATTTCTGGAGGAAGATGGAATTAAGTTTTAGGACAAACCCTTTGAACCAGCAACTCCACCCACAGAAGGACCACCTTTTCTGGGCTTATGCAGAGAGAACATTTGAAGCTCCTCTTTTTGTCTATTCCAGAATGCAATCTTGACTTGACTTTGGTATAACTAGAAGGCTCATTAAAGTGTTTTTCCCCCCAAAAAAGATCAATCTGTCCTCAAAGGTAAATTCTGCCTCCACTTCCTCAGAAATTCTAGGAGAAGGTAACAACAGGTAGGAATGAACAAGTTGTGTTCAAGAGTACTGGAAGCTTTAGAATATCAGTTTATCCTCACTTCCAGTCATAAAGGTTACAGAATGTTGGGGTTCAATGTGGTAATGCCAATCAAATATTTTCATGTGAATATAATTTGACCCTGCAGTTTCACTTCTAGGAATCCATGCTGTGGTAATACTCATAGAAATATATAGTGCATCATTGATAGTAATATTAAAAAATTATAAAAAACTTAAATGTGCATCAGTTGGGATATGACTGAATAAATTATGGTCTATCCATAATATGGAATAAATACTATGCAGCTATTAAAAAGAATGAGGTAGATCTGTATGTACTGACATGGATGGGTTTCCATGATATACCAGAGTATAGAAAAAAGTTAGATACATGTTGATCCTTGAGCAATGCAGGGGTTAAGGACATATAACTTTTGACTCTCACCAAACTTAATAGCCTTACTGATAACATAAATAGTCGATGAACACATGTTTTGTATGTTATATGTTTTATATCAGTGATGGGCAACCTTTTGAGCTTGGTGTGTCAAACTTCGCCAAAAAACTGAGCATAACTCGGATAGTGTGTCACTTTGAGGAAAAAACATTATTTCGCGATATTTATAGTTTAAATAACATAAGTGTATAATTGTTATATATAATTGTATTTAGTAAACCAAAAACTAAATATTTAACTTACCTGCTTAGTGACTTCTTTGTTCATCCGTCAGTCGGTTTCTTTTGTTGGTCTTGATATTATTTAGCTTGTGTGGGGTGCCGTGAACTAAGATAAGTGAGGGGGAGGGGGAATTCTTTAACTAACCTGCCTATTAGTGACTTTTTTGTTGCTGAATTTCATTGGCTAAATCTTCAATTGAAGGTTGGTATTTTGTACACTTCAGGCCCAAGCAAGCGCTACTAACTTCATCTGTCAATCTGTTTCTTTAGTTGGTTTTGATATTATTTAACGCTGAGAATAAGGCCTCACAAAAGTATGTAGAGGGAAAAATTGTGAGTAAAGCCATTGCTATATTTTTCAGGGTGCTAAAAGTGTCTGGTAGTCGGTTCCAGGCACTCCAAATTTCCTGTTCGTAGTGGCACTCCTCTTGATTCTCCAAGCGGCACCTTTCCAGATTCTCAAGCTTTGACCTCAAGTCCACAAACACCTGAGCCCAGATACTGTCTTGAAATTCTGCAAGTTGCATCTCCAAATCATCAATTTGCATCCATTGGAAACCATTTAATTCCAAACTACTGTAGACTACTACATCAGGATACTTAATTATTTTCATGGTCTGTTCTAGACTTCTAAATTGACTAAATCTATCACTAAACTGGTCAAGTAACGAGTCTAAAACATGCTGCTACTTCATATGCAAGAGTTCCATTTCATTTTGTACAGCTGCACTGGCCTTCTCAAAATACTTTGTTACTCGAGGAAAATACTTACAAGTTTTAGTTTCTACATCTCGCTTGAAAATCTTAAGTTTACTTTCAAAAGTTTTTATGTATCCAAACATAATGTCAATACTTTTGCCAAAACCTTGTAACTTGAAGTTCAGTTCATTAATATGAACAGAGAGATCTGTAAAAAACATCAGGGTGTTGACCCACTTATCATCATTAAGCTGAGGAAAGTTTCCCAGATCCTTATCGTCAAGAAATACCTTAATTTCTTCAAAGCACTCCACAAAGCGCTCAAGAACTTTGCCTCGGCTCAGCCATCTTACATTATTGTACATCAGTAGTCCCCTGTAGGTGGAATCAACCTCCAGTAAAAGTGCCGAAAATTCTCGCTTGTGAAGGGGGCAAGCAGCTATTAAATTAACTATTTTTGTAACAACTGACATTAAGTCATTTAAGTCGGTGAATCCTGCCTTGGCACATAAAGCCTCCTGATGGATAATACAGTGAAAAGGCACAATCGGATGTCCAATAGCTTCTGTAAACAATTTGACAAATCCGACTTTTTCCCCCACCATATTTGGTGCCCCATCTGTCGTCACTGACACAACTTTAGAGATATCAATGCTTAGGTCACAAAATGTTTGTATAACAACCTTACATATTTCGCTTCCTGATTTACTTGTTGACACTGATACTAACTTTATCAACTCTTCTCTCATTGTGAGACCATCAGAATATCGACCAATAATGGCCAACTGGGCATGTGATGGGACATCAGTAGTTTCATCAAGAGAGATCGAAAAATATTTACACTTCCTTATGTCTCTCTTTAATTGATGTTGTACGTTTGTGTTCAGTCTCATTATTCGGTCTTTTATGATATTTCTACTGAGTGGTAACTCAGATATTCTCTTAATAATTGCATCTTTATTCTGCATATCGTGAAATAGAACTGGTGCACATCTTAGGAGAGTTTCTTTAATAAATTCTCCCTCACTGAGCGCTTTTCCATGCTGAGCTATAGAATGAGCAATGCTCAAACTTACGGATGTTAAATTTGTAGAACCTTTCATAAATTTAAGGATGGAATTAGATTGGCTCTTATAGAGGTGTAGCTGCCTGGAAATGTATTCCTTCCTTTCATCCTCACTTTTTTTCCAAGAGCTGGGAATGATTAGTTTCAAAATGTCTATTTATATTCCACGTTCTGCTTACTACCGTTTCAGTACATAGAATGCAAAATGATCTGCCATTTTTTTCTATAAAGCCATACATCTCGGTCCATGTCTCTTGAAAGGGCCGGCCACTGCTACTACCACTTCCTTTACTTAACCTTAGTTTTTTATTTTTTGGGTTCTCCATCAGGGGGGCAGTGACAGAAGATAGAAGTATAGATAGATAGCTTGTTAGGCCTGCAGGCAATTAGGGGTTAACTAGCCTAACTAACCCCAAAATGGTGCATATAACTGTCTTTTAGGAAAGGGCAGGGTTAATAAGCAGAAATAGGGGTTCATAAGGATGCACAACAGTAATAGTGGTGAAATGGAGTCTGCACTATGGAGCAAGATGGTGTTCCATATGTGAATTAAAATGGCTGCCGCTATTTCTAATGGCGGGAAATGGCACCCATAGCACGCCACAAACCCTCTCCTCTCCCAGCCTCCCCCTTACTTATCTCAGTAATGATGGATTAGAAATCCATGACACCCCAGAACAGTAGATAATAGTTGCTGTGGTTAACTGTTATTTGGTTACTGGTAATGGCAGGGCCCCCAGAGATGCGTTCCCCACTGCGTTCCGTTGCTCCCTGCTCTGCCGGCGGAAGTGAGGGCAAAGATCCCAGCTTAACTGGAAGTCCCAGAACTAGACACGCTGTGCCGGACTTCTGTTGTTTTGGCCTACAGACCTCTGGCACAGAGTGTCTAATAGGGGAGAATGAAACATTTGTGACTAGAGTCTTGGAGTTCTTGGAGTTAGAGTCTAACTCCAAGACTCTAGTCACAAATGTTTCATCCTCAGGAGCAGCAAATGTTTCATTCTCGGCATGCGGCCGCCTCAGCAGCCGTGTGTCATCAGAAATGGCTACGCGTGTCAGTGCTGACATGCGTGTCATGGGTTCGCCATCACTGCTCTAGTCGCAAATGTTCCATCCTCAGGAGCAGCAAATGTTTCATCCTCGGGAGGCGGCCGCATGTCATCAGAAATGGCTACGTGTGTCAGTGCTGACACGTGTGTCATAGGTTCGCCATCACTGTTTTATATGCTGCATTCTTACAATAAAGTAAACTAGAGAAAAGGTTATTAAGAAATCATAAGGAGCCCTAGCCAGTTTGGCTCAGTGGATAGAGCGTCAGCCTGCGGACTGAAGGGTCCCAGGTTCGATTCCAGCCAAGGGCACATACCTGGGTTGCGGGCTCGATCCCCAGTAGGGGGCATGCAGGAGGCAACTGATCAATGATTCTCTCTCATCATTGATGTTTCTATATCTTTCTCCCTCTTCCTTCCTCTCTGAAATCAATAAAGAAACATATTTTTTTTCACACCAATAAAACAGCTATGTCTTTATTTAATAAGCATATGGTAGAGTACACCATTTGATAAGCTTTGCTCAAGAACACAGAGCCATCAATCAACTTTTACTCATATTTATTCTTAAGTTTGAGTAAAAAATCAAGGGTTAGCACTTGAGGGAAAGTTCCAGTATGAAAAGTGAACACCAAAACAAAGAGAATGAATTAAGAAGAAATAGGGTTATGCAGAAAGCAGATGGATAAATCAAAATTAAACATTAGTAATTAAAAGGTATAACGTAGTGATTAAAGGATATAACAACATAGGCCTTTGAGTTAAGGAGAAGGGAATTCACAAACTTAACTTGTTGTGTGCCCAGGACATGTTACTTAAACTCCCTCTGGCCAAGTTTTCTCACACCTAAAATGAATATAATAAAGGCACCTCATATAATTATTGTAATGACTTAATAAATTAATAAATGGGAAGTGCTTATAAGAGAAGAAACATATTTTTAAAAAATGAAATCATAAGGAAGACAAAATACACTTATAGTATTCTTTGAAAAAAAAACTGTGCAAGTGGACCTGCGCAGTTCAAACCTGTGTTGTTCAAGGCCAACTACTAGTATATATGGAAATAAGTCTGGAAGGATGCATACGAAAAATACTAACTCATTACTTTTGGGTAGTGGAAAGGGGAAATGATACAGGAGTTTCTAAAGAAAAAAGTTAAAGATTTGTAAAAATCATGTGCTACTTTTATAATTAAAAAATTGTAAACTCATTAACTTTCTTTGCAGGCACATTGGACAGGGGCCTCTTTAGCACTTTCCTTTCCTGTGGGATTTGCAATTATATTGTCAGGGTGGGGTTTTTTTTTGTTTGTTTGTTTGTTTTGAGAGGGTAGGGCAACTCTCTTACCTTACCTTCCTTTTTTTTTTTTAATAAACATTGTGATTTTTCCATTGTTTTTATTTTTTATTTTTTTAAATTGAAAGTTTTTTTTTAATTTCTTTATTGATTAAGGTATTACATATGTGTCCTCATCGCTCCATTAACCCTCCAAACACCCCCCCCACTCATGCCCTCACCCCCCTGGTGTTCGTGTCCATTGGTTAGGCTTATATTCATGCATACAAGTCCTTTGGTTGATCTCTCCTCCTTTCCCCCACCCTCCCCTATCTTCCCTCTGAGGTCTGGCAGTCTGATCAATGCTTCTCTGTCTCTGGATCTATCCCTGTTCATCAGTTCATGTTGTTCATTATATTCCACAAATGAGTGAGATCATGTGGTATTTATCTTTCTCTGACTGGCTTTTTTCACTTAGCATAATGCTCTCCAGTTCCATCCATGCTGTTGCAAATGGTAAGAACTCCTTCTTTTTTACTGCAGCGTAGTATTCCATTGTGTAGATGTACCATAGTTTTTTAATCCACTCATCTGCTGATGGGCACTTAGCCTGTTTCCAAATCTTAGCTACGGTAAATTGTGCTGCTATGAGCATAGGGATGCATATATCTTTTCTGATTGGTGTTTCTAGTTTCTTGGGATATATTCCTAGAAGTGGGATTACTGGGTCAAATAGGAGTTCCATTTTTAGTTTTTTGAGGAAACTCCATACTGTTCTCCACAGTGGCTGCACCAGTCTGCATTCCCACCAGCAGTGCACGAGGGTTCCTTTTTCTCCACATCCTCGCCAGCACTTGTCATTTGTTGATTTGTGGATGATAGCCATTCTGACAGGTGTGAGATGATAGCGCATTGTTGTTTTGATTTGCATCTCTGATAATTAGTGACTTTGAGCATGTTTTCATATGTCTCTTGGCCTTCCTTCTGTCCTCCTTCGAAAAGTGTGTATTTAGGTCCTTTGCCCATTTTTGATTGGGCTGTTTATCTTCCTTTTGTTAAGTTGTATGAGTTCCCTGTAAATGTTGGAGATTAAACCCTTATCGGTGATGACATTGGCAAATATGTTCTCCCATGCAGTGGGCTTTCTTGTTGTTTTGTTGATGGTTTCTTTTGCTGTGCAAAAGCTTTTTATTTGGATGTAGTCCCATTTGTTTATTTTCTCTTTAGTTTCCATTGCCCTTGGACAGTGATGGCGAACCTATGACACGCGTGTCAGTGCTGACACGCGTAGCCATTTCTGATGACATGCGGCCGCATGCCGAGGATGAAACATTTGCTGCTCCTGAGGATGAAACATTTGCGACTAGAGTCTTGGAGTTAGTTTTTTCCTTAAAGTGACACACTACCCGAGTTATGCTCAGTTTTTTGGCGAAGTTTGACACACCAAGCTCAAAAGGTTGCCCATCACTGCCCTAGGAGCAGTATCGGTGAAGAAGTTCCTTTGGCATATGTCTGAGATTTCGCTGCCTGTGGATGCCTCTAGTATTTTTATGGTTTCCCATCTTATGTTTAAGTCCTTTATCCATTTTGAGTTTATTTTTGTGTATGGTGTAAGATGGTGGTCTAGTTTCATTTTTTTGCATGTATCTGTCCAATTTTCCCAACACCATTTGTTGAAGAGACTGTCTTGACTCCATTGTATGTTCATGCCTCCTTTGTCAAATATTAATTGGGCATAGTGGTTTGGGTCGATTTCTGGGTTCTCTATTCTATTCAATTGACCTATATGTCTGCTCTTGTGCGAGTACCAGGCTGTTTTAAGAACAGTGGCTTTGTAATACAGCTTGATATCTGGTATTGAGATCCCTCCTACTTTATTCTTCTTTCTCAGGATTGCTGCAGCTATTCGGGATCTTTTTTTAATTCCAGATGAATTTTTGGAAAGTTTGTTGTAGGTCTGTGAAATATGCCGTTGGTATTTTAATGGGGAGTGCATTGAATCTATAGATTGCTTTGGGTAGTATGGACATATTGATGATGTTGATTCTACCAATCCATGAACACAGTATGTTCTTCCATCTGTTTATGTCTTCCTCTATCTCTTTTTTCAGTGTCCTGTAGTTTTTCGCATATAGGTCTTTTACCTCCTTAGTTAAGTTTATTCCTAGGTATCTTAATTTTTTTGGTGTGATGGTAAATGGGATTGCTTTTTTAATCTCTCTATAAGTTCACTATTGGTGTAAAGAAATGCCATAGATTTATTGACATTAATTTTGTATCCTGCTACATTTCTGAATTCATTTATTAAGTCTAATAATTTTTTGATGGAGTCTTTTGAGTTTTCTATGTACAATATCATGTCATCTGCGAATAAGGACAGTCTTACTTCTTCTTTTCCAATTTGGATGCCTTTTATTTCTTCTTCTTGTCTGGTAGCAATGGCTAGTGCTCCCAGTACTATGTCAAACAGGAGTGGTGAGAGTGGGCATCTCTGTCTTGTTCCTGTTCTTAGGGGAAATGGTTTTAGTTTTTGTCCATTGAGTATGATGTTGGCTGTGGGTTTTTCATATGTGGCTTTTATTATGTTGAGGTATGATCCTTCTATTCCCACCTTGCTGAGAGTTTTTATCAAGAAGGGGTGTTGGATTTTGTCAAATGCTTTTTCTGTGTCAATTGAAATGATTATGTGATTTTTATCTCTCAATTTGTTTATGTGATGTATCATGTTTATTGATTTGCGGATATTGTACCATCCTTGCATCCCCAGGATTAATCCTAATTGGTCATGGTTTATGATCTTTCTGATGTATTGCTGGATCCGATTTGCTAGAATTTTGTTGAGAATTTTGGCATCTATGTTTATGAGTGATATTGGCCTGTAATTCTCTTTCATTGTGTTTTCTTTATCTGGTTTTGGTATTAGGGTGATGCTGGCTTCATAGAAGGAGCTTGGAAGTGTTCCTTCCTCTTGAATTTTTTGGAATAGTTACAGGAGGATAGGTTTTAGTTCTTTCTTGAATGTTTGGTATAACTCCCCTGTTAAGCCATCTGCCCCTGGGCTTTTGTTTGCTGTAAGCTTTTTGATGACTACTTCAATTTCCTCCATAGTTATCAGCCTATTGAGATTTTTAGAATCTTTCTGATTGAGTTTTGGAAGGTTGTATTTTTCTAGGAATATGTCCATTTCCTCCAGGTTGTCTAGTTTGTTGGAGTAGAGTTGTTCATAGTATTTTTTAACCATCCTTTGTATTTCTGTGAGGTCTGTTATTTCTCCTCTCTCATTTCTGATTTTGTTTGAGTCCTATCTCTTTGCTTCTTGGTGAGCCTGGCTAGAGGTTCATCAATCTTGTTTATCCTTTCAAAGAACCAGCTCTTGGCTTCATTGATCTTTTGTATTGTTTTTTTGGTCTCTGTCATTTATTTCTGCTCTGATCTTTATTATGTCCTTCCTTCTGCTCACTCTGGGCTTTTCTTGTTGCTCTCTTTCTAATTCTTTGAGTTGTAGAGTTAGATGATTTACTACCATTTTTTTCTCTTGTTTTTTGAGGTAGGCCTGTAGAGCTATGAACTTCCCTCTCAGGACTCCTTTCATTGTGTCCCATAGATTTTGGATTATTGTGTTTTTGTCGTCATTAGTTTCCAGAATGCTTTTAATTTCTTCTTTGATCTCATTGGTAACCCAGTCATTATTTAATAGCATGTTATTCAGCTTCCAAGTGTTTGAGATTTTTGGATTGTTTATATTGTAGTTTATTTCTAATTTTATGGCATTGTGGTCTGAGAAGATGCTTGGTATGATTTCAGTCTTCTTGAATTTGGGGAGACTTTGCTTGTGACCCAATATGTGGTCTTTTTTTGAAAATGTCCCATGTGCACTTGAGAAGAACGTATATTCCGTGGCTTTGGGATGCAATGTTCTGAAGATGTCAGTTAAGTCCATCTGATCTAGTGAGTCATTTAGGATTGCTGTGTCTTTGCTGATTTTTTTGTCTAGAGGATTTATCCACTGATGTCAGTCGTGTATTAAAGTCCCCTACTGTGATTGTATTGTTGTCGATCTCTCCCTTGATATCTTCCAGAAGTTTTGTTATGTATTTGGGTGCTCCTGCGTTGGGTGCATATATGTTTATCAGGGTTATATCCTGCTGTTGTATCAATCCCTTTAGTATTATGAAGTGGCCTTCTTTATCTCTTGTTATGGCCTTCACTTTGAGGTCTATTTTGTCAGATATAAGTATTGCTATCCCAGCTTTTGTTTCATTTCTATTTGCCTGAAAGATATTTTTCCATCCTTTTACTTTCAATCTGTGTGAATCCCTTGTTCTGAGGTGGTTCTCTTATAGATAGCATATATATGGGTCGCGTTTTTTATCCATTCAGCCACTCGATGTCTTTTGATTGGAGCATTTAGTCTATTTACGTTTAAAGTTATTACTGAAAGGTACTTGTTTGTAGTCATATCTATTTTTGTGTCTGTGTTCCTTCTTACCTTTTTATTTCTTCTTTTTACAGTATTCTCTTTAGCATTTCTTGCATTGCTGGTTTGGTGGTGATAAACTCCCTTAGCCATTTTTGTCTGCGAAGCTCCTGATTTCCCCTTCAATTTTGATTGATAGTGTTGCTGGATAGAGTATTCTTGGATTCAGTCCTTTGCTTTGCAACACTTTGTATACCTCCTTCCATTCCCTTCTAGCTTGATGTGTTTCTGTTGAGAAATCTTTTGATAATCTGATGGGGGATCCTTTGTAGGTAACCCTCTGTCTCTTTCTTGCCACCTTTAAGATTCTCTCTTTGTCATTAATATTTGCCATTGAAATTATGACATGTCTTGGTGTGGGTCTTTTGGGGTTGATCCTGCTTGGGACTCTCTGTACTTGTGTAACTTTTTTCTTCCCTATATCCGGAAAGTTTTCTGTCATTATTTCTTCAAATAGATTTTCTAATCCTTGCTGCTCTTCTAGTCCTTCTGGCAGCCCTATTATACGTATGTTACTTCGTTTCATGTTGTCCCAAAGCTCCATTAGGCTTTCCTCCTGCTTTTTAATTTTTTTCTCCAGTTGTTGTTCAGATTGGGCTTGTTTCTGTACCTGATCTTCTAACTCACTAATTTGGTCCTCTGCTTCTTGTAGTCTACTGTTGAAACTTTCCATGGTGTTTTTGATTGTATCTATATCACTTTTCATTTCTTTCTGATTCTTGCATAGGTAGTTGATTTTCTCATCCATCCGACGTATGAATTCCACGACCATTACTCTGAATTTGTTTTCGGTCATGTTGCATGCTTCAGTTTCACTATTTTCCTTTCTTGGCAACTCCTCATTTTCTTTCCTCTGGTGATTGTGTCGTCTCCCCATTCTGACTATCACCAGAAGGTTCAAACTTCAAGTTGCGTGGACCTGGGCCATGTGCCGTGGGAGCTTCGCACCACCCGAGTGTCACTGAAGAGCTCCGACACTAGGACGTGTGGCTGCCATGGGTTGGTGGGAACCAGGCTCGCCCAGGGTCAGTGTTACCAGTGCTCAGTGTGGTCTCGTGAGTGCACCTAGAATCAGGGACCCCACCTGCACCATGCTGAAACAGAGACCCTGTTGGCGTGTGCCAAAAATCAGAGTCCCCTAATGTGTGCCAGGAGTCAGAGTTCCCCTGTGTCTGCACCAAGAATCGAGTATCAGAGTCTCTGTTGCCTCCTGTGGCTTCTCGCTGGGAATCCGGGTCCCTGTGTGCGCATGCACCAAGAATTTGAGTCACTGGCTCTTAGTGTGAATGCGCTGTGAGTCAGAGATCCCAGGTGCACATGGTAAGAAACAGAGTCAAGTCAGTGGTGCTCAGTGCTGCCTCTTGGTGGGAGAATCTGGGTCCTGGTCACCATGGGGGACTGGGTTGCACAGTAGCACTGTGGCGTGCCTGCGCTGCCCTTACCTTCCTTTTGAGACACAATGTACCTTATCTTTTCTCTGAATAAAAACTCAATTTTGTAATCCAAGACCAGCAGTTTCAAGCTTTATTGGGCATCAGAATCACCATATTTAATAACAATTGATGCTTGGTAAAAATGCATATTCCTGAGCCTGCTCAATAGGTTTTGAGTCAGTGTCTGTGGTGGAGTCCATGATCTTTCAGAGGCACCCCAGTTGATCAGTGAGAAACCCTGTGTTTGGGGAAATGACCACTGATTGTGCCCCCTCCCTCTCATTATTCTCTGTGATAAGCAAAGGGGACAAGGGATGCGATGATTCACCATGGACATCTTTGTGGGTCACAAATGGTTGGGTTCATCTGAATGGGAAAAATGAATAAAACACAGTTAAGTAGATGAGATTTTAGTAATAAGTGTTGTTTTAAAGTAGCATATTTGAAGTGGGCCCTTTGAGTTGAGGCTGGTCTTGTGGGCTTCCTTGGCAGTGACTTTCACATAATTATTAGTTATGAGTGGAAGGGGACCTTGGCAAATTGTGAGGCCTTAGAATTCAGATGATTTTTTAAAAAATCCTCACCTGAGGATATGTTTTCCATTGATTTTCAGAGAGAGTGGAAGAAAGGAAGGTAGGAAGGAAAAGGGAGAAGAAGAGAGAGGGAGGGAGGGAGGGAGGGAGAGAGAGAGAGAGAGAGAGAGAGAGAGAGAGAGAGAGAGAGAGAGAGAGAGAGAAACATCAATGTAAGAGAAACATTAATCAGTTGCCTCCCATATGCGTCCTGACTGGGGATGCAACCCACAACCCAGGCCTGTGCCCTGACCAAAAATCGAACTGTAACCTTTTTGGTGTACTGGACCCAGCTCCAACCAGCTGAGCCACCTCACCAGGCCGAATTCAAATGATTTTTTTTTTAAATATGTTGTTAGTGATTTCAGAGAAGAAGGGAGAGGGAGAGGGAGAGAGAGTTAGAAACATCCATGATGAGAGAGAATCTTCCATCAGCTGCCTCCCGCATGCTCCTTACTGGGGATGGATCCCGCAACCCAAGCACGTGCCCTGACTGGGAATCAAACCGTGACCTCCTGGTTCATGGGTTGACACTCAACCACTGAGCAACACTGGCTGGGCGAAATTCAGATAATTTTTAAGTGAAGCTTCTGTTCTTGGAAAATGGTGCCTCTAAATATTAAAATGAGGTACTATGTATCTTAAGACTATTTTAACAGTTTTTATGTTAGAATTAGTTTTTGTCTTTATTATAAACAAAGTCTCTTAATCAGATGCCCACTGTGGGTTATTAACATATCAGAAGGGTGTTTAGAAAACATATCCCAATTGCTTCCAACAGTTAACCTTGGGAAGGAAGTAAATGGGAATACTTCTTAACTACCTTTCCAAGCCCTCAGTGAAGCTGGCAGCCATCAGTTAAATAAACCATTAGGTTTATTAGTTTGAGAACAGAAGTGTCGACTTGGGCACAGTTTTCTATTTTCTCATTTACCCAACAATCATTTATTCAGAGGCTACTCGGTGCCTAGTAGATGTTAGATAAATCTACAAATAAAAACTGAGAACTGTTGAGCATCTGAAACTCAAGGGGATCATCTGAATAGGAAAAAAAAATGAATAAAACACGATTTAATAGACTTGAAAACTTGGTAGCAAGTAGAAAACAGAAAGTGGATTCCTTAAAGCAATAGCCTTGTTCTCTTTCTGTAGTCTATTTTAAGTGGGCCCTCTGGCCCAGTATTATCAACTTTGGATTAGGAGCTTTGAGGAAATGGTGGTTTGGTGGTTGTTTTTTTAAAGGATTTTTTAAGTAACGTAGTTACTAAGCAACTGCCATGACCTGCTACTAAGTTGGAGTTCAGCAGGCAAGTCAATTCCAAAGAAGGGAATATATAAACAAGTTGTGAGAGGGGGAAAACGTATTAAGGATAGGTTTGGTGTATTTTTTTCTGGGTTTAATGCATATTTCTGCCTTTTACTTATCTTCCCCAAGAAAGGGCTGCCTTGTCAAAAATCTCTTTGTGTCACCTGGTTCTCCTCTTAGCCCATGAGTGAGAAGCACGGCCAGAAGGGAGCCAACTAGAGAGGGCCAGGATGGAGGGCCAAACCCTGGGATGGGGTCAGTGCCCAGGCCGGCTCTAGAAGTATACAGTCCTACTGTTGGGCTCTTGGGCAGTCCAGGGCTTCTGACAGATCAGTCACCACCCTCTACCTTTAGATTGGGATGCCTCATTGATATTGTGTTGCCAGGTAACCCTCAGAACAGGGACATTGTCCTGCTGCTGTTTCTCTCCCCACCTCGCCCCCGCCCCTGCCCCCGCCCACAACATTTAATGGGTGAGTCAGTGACTTAACTACTTCCTGTAGGATTTCAGAGACCGGAGTAGGTAATGAGGACAAATCACTATAACATCAGTGCATGAAGAATGAAAGCACATGAATCTAAGCTGTTGGCTTCATTGGTACCAGCGTGAACAAAAAGAAACTGTTGAGAAGAGGTTACTTTGTGAGTTAAAACCTCATTCCCTCCCCTTTAGGCTTTTTAGCATTTCACCTTAATACCCAGCTGAAGGTCAGGTTGCTTTGCTGAGAGAAGAGGGGTGTCAGGTGTTGGAACAGGTGTTTTGTTTTCTGCCGGTACAATCACACAGACTACATGGGGATGCTTCTTGCCAGCCCTCTATGGTGCATGAAAATGCTTTTGTGGAATTTTTCCCCCTGGAAATGTGTTTATTTCTTAGAGCAGTTTCCCACCTTCAACCCCTAGAATAATTTTTTTTTATCATTATTGATTTCAGAGAGGAAGGGAGAGGGAAAGAGAGATAGAAACATCAATGATGAGAGAGAATCATTGATTGGCTGCCTTCTGCACATCCCCCAAGGGGGATCAAGCCCGAAACCCAGGCATGTGCCCTTTACTGGAATCGAACCTGGGACCCTTCAGTCCGTAGGCTGATGCTCTATCCACTGAGCCAGACCAGCTAGAGCCCTAGAATAAATTTTGACTTCCTTTAAATTCAGCTGGTCATATGAAGCATGCCTGTTTTCTACCATTTCCACAGCCTGTGTTTTAGATATATCCATTCCATGTGGCAATTATAGATTTGAAAAATATTGTGGAATTGTGTGTGTGTAATGAGTATCATATTTTAAATGTAGTAGGACAATGTCACAGTAAGGCAGTACTATAAAAAAAGCCTTTTATAATAAAGTTATAATGGCTATAGTTAGTTTTCCTAATCAGGTTTTCTTAAATTTGGTGTAAACCTATAGTTACACAGAGTGATAAGGTAGTTCAGGTGGTTAAGATGGTGTCAGCGGGCCTCCAAGCTGGGCCTGTATTTTGATCCTACTGACTAGATTATTTTGGAGGAGGGAGGTATTAGCAGACTTCTAGGTTTGAGAGAATTTAGTTTTAATGTTTAATTGATACTGAAGCCAAAGCCTCTGTTTGTTAAAAGGGAAATAGCTAGAGAACTTGTTTTAATGTTTAATTGATACTGAGGCCAAAGACCCTGTTTGTTAAAATGGAGATAACTCAGGAGAGCTTTGTGATCTCCTTATCTGATTATGAGGTTTGTTTGTTTATACCTTGGCACAGGGTTCCAATATTCCCCTTCAAAAAAGACACCTAGAAACAAATTGGCTTCCTTGCCTAACAATCATTTAATGGCCCTGGGTCCTTTCTAGCCCCTCCACCCTGCTCTCAGGGCCATCTGTTCTCTGCAATCCTCTTTTTGGGGAATTCTTTCCCATCGGCTCTCCTTGGGCCTTAGCGCCTGCTCTAAAGATTTATGAAGGCCACACTGGAACCTCTTTCCAGTTTTCTTTTAAGGATTTCAAGGCAGATAAAAGCCTTTTCCATTTGATACATCAAAATGTTACTCCTTTTCTGGGTGTGTCTTTCCTTCTATGAGTGTGTGGGGTGGAGAGAAGTCTGCCTTTTTGTGCCTGGAGGAGGGACTCTTCCTATCCCTGCAAAGATTGATTGGGCTGGCTCTGGCTGCATGAAGCCAAGTGTCCTCTGGCTCTGGGGCCACTGGCGTGCAGGTTCAGTGTCTCTCCTTGGCTTCATTCTGTCATTGTCCTTTCCCTTGTCTTCCTGACAGAGTACAGTCGCTTTGAATCGAAGATACATGACTTGCGAGAACAAATGATGAACAGCAGCATGAGCTCTGGGTCTGGGTCCCTCCGAACAAGTGAGAAGAGGTCCTTGTATGTCAGGTAAGTCCCACTTCCAAGCCGTAGGCCTTGTGCTGCATAAGGGGCATCTAGTCCAACCCAGCCCTTGTTTACCTAGTGGGGTAGGGAGTGTGTACTCCCAGCACTACAACACTTCCAACTGTATGCTCAGGTTGTATACTTTCTGGCAGGTACTATCTCCTCCTGGTCAGGAGCTGGCTTGGCTTCTTCTTTTTTGTTCATGAATGACTCAGTATGGGAACATTTTAGTGTGCTCCAATCAGAAAAGGCTACTGGGTGATTGTTGCTAGTCAGCATTCAAATAGCATTGGTATGTTCAAAGTATTTTGCTTGAAATTTGTGATTTGAGGGGGAAACTTTGCATCCCTTCCCCCTTTCACGTGTGCATAATACACCCCAGGCTTTGTATCCGAGCGTATCAACTACCACTGTGTTCTGGTGCAGGGTCTCTTAAGAGATCAAGAAACTGACAGGTTGCTGCATTCTTTTTTTTTTTTTAATTGTGTTTGTTTGCTCCCTACTGCACTGGTCTTCTGTATTTGAGTCATAGGACATGGGGCAGGATGGTGTGCATTCCCCAGGAAGGGCGGGTGGATGTGCAGCTTTGTGTGTATTGCTGCTGAAAATTATTCCAAGATACTGTCCAAGGTTGAGCTTCTGACCCTCAAGGCATATTGTCATACTTTGTCAGGTCAAAGTACAAACCTCCTGGGGAGTTGGACTGCTAAATGAACACTATGACCTCCTGATAGAATTAATTTCCTTCTTCCTGCCTGGGCTTCTTGGCAAAACTCCAATAGTTGGTGCAAATATGTTGTATTTCTCCAAGGTTAAACTCCTTAGAGAAAGAGGTGGTGGGATTATTCCCCTGAGCCAGCGGCCTCCCTCCTCCCTCCCTGGGTGTTTAATACTTACATATGGGGTTGTATAAAACTCTTGGGTTGAACTTTTTCTAGTGGCTTCTGATACCAGCTGGGGGTTAGGAGGTGAGGTTGCGTATGCTAGTTGCCGGGCAACATGACAACTGTTCTGTGCTTGGGGTTGGAAATGAAGATATCCAACTGACAGAAAGGCTCATTGCAGCTCTTCTCAGGGTGGTTGATATTTTTTTCTTTACTTGGTCATTTGTCCGTGACCCTACTACTGGGAGTGGGGCCGAGGGAGCCCCACTTTGAGCCTGAAGCCCACTAAACCCTTCATGGTTCTTTTCTAAAATAAGCACTCACTTCTACTCCTTTTTTTTTTAGAGCAGCTTTCTTCACATGTGCTGTGCTTACCTCCCGCTGAGAAAGGAGGAGAGCAGGAAGGCTGGAATAGTCTCGGTGATCTTTTCAGTCTCCTAACACTGGGGCACTGATGGGGAGGATCAGCAATGCACTGTGGCCCCCCTGCTAAAGAGTAATACTTATGTGACTTGGTCAGGATTGTTCCGTTCTGTGCTTTCAGCCCCCACAGATGTGGCACTACAGAGTGCGTGGGAAGCTACTCTTTAGGCAAAACAGTTTCTTCAGAGAGCTTTATTTTTAGATTTTCCCTCTCTGTCTATCTTGTGCTAGAGCTCCCCCTGCCTGGGCAGAAGCAGTGGGGCGTTAGCTCCCAACCTGGAAGACTTGGAGCCCTCTTCTCTGGCTCCGGCCAGGAAAACTCTGGGGAGGAGGGTAGAGATGCACTCTGGTTCTAGCTAAGCAGTTTATCCAGTTTACCCAATCTGTCCTTACCCTTATCTTGATAACATTGTATCATTTGAGCAAAGCAAATATGGTTTAGAATAGTGGACATTTGTGATCACTAGACTTAATTAAAAAATGTTTCCTGGCCGAAGCAGTGACCTGAGGTCCTTCGCTAAGCTAACCCCTCTCCCAGAGCCAGGCTTGCTCTATTCCTTTTGTGCTTGTTTTGGACCTTTCACTCTACACTTGGTTCCCTTTCTTCCACATGTAAACATATTCAACTTTCATCCATTCTTAAAAGAAAAGAAAAAAATTCCCTTGATACCAGTCATTCCTTAAACTCTAGTCTTGTCTCTCTTCTTCTGCTCCCTACATTTATTTGCCCAATTCTGTGCTGGGAAACACTAGTTCTGGAGAGGTTGATAGTATTATGTAAAAAAAAAAAATCAGTGTTTCAGGAAGTTGAGCAAGTGCAGGATTAAACAGGAAAATAGATTTCTTCTCTGTGATTAATCTCCAGGACAGACTTACTAGGCAATTTCCCCAATAGATAGGAGGGAGCATGAGAACCTTATTTGGAGAAACCCGTCTTAACATGTAGGTTGGGAAATATTAGAGTTGTCTGTCCTTGCTGCTGCTATTTCTCCAAATTACCTCTCTTTCAGTAGGAGGGGAAGTGCATCTGCTTTTCAGTTTGGTGGTGTAGATCCCAGCAGCTCCAGAGGAGCAGATGCCCAAGTCTACCAGGGAGCAGTGGTGACCTCTTAGTCATCAAATTCAATGACTGATTTACTGATCCTCTGCCTTCTTCTTCTTCACCACATTTGTTTCCATGGCTTACTTTCATGGTCGGCAAACTGCGGCTCGCGAGCCACACGCGGCTCTTTGGCCCCTTGAGTGTGGCTCTTCCACAAAATACCATGGCCTGGGCGAGTCTATTTTGAAGAAGTAGCGTTAGAAGAAGTTTAAGTTTAAAAAATTTGGCTCTCAAAAGAAATTTCAATTGTTGTACTGTTGATATTTGGCTCTGTTGACTAATGAGTTTGCCGACCACTGGCTTACTTGTTTTTTTTTCTTTCTTTAAAGGCTCTCTTCCTACCTTGCTGAGCATTCCTCAATCCTGTTCATTACATCTGCCCCTAAATGGCAATGTCATTTACTTTCACAACTTCAAATCATGTCATTGTGTAAGTGATGCCTCTGATCTCTTTACTGAACTGCAGACATGCATAGCAACTACTTGCTGGACATGGGCCTGAACTGGCCCTCCCAGTGCAGGGTGTTCAAAATGGACCCCCCAAACACACACCTACTACTCCTCATTTCCCTTATCTAAGTTAATTGCATCAGCCTATCATGTGGAAAAGGGATTAGATTTGTTCTGTCACCCAAGGCAGATCTCAGCTCAACAAGAGGAAGAAATTGCTAATGATTAAAGTTGTCTGCAAATGAATGGCCTGCTTCCAGAGATAGTAAGTTTGATCTTTTGTCACTGGAGGTGTTATGGAATAGGCTGGGCAGCCATTTGCCTGGGTGTCCCAGAGGGACTTGAAGGTAAAGCAACAATCTGGACGTGATCTGCTCAGAAGCTTTCAGTAGTTCCCTAGTGTTTTCCGGATAAAGGGGAACGGACCTTTAGAAAAAACCCACTACACATCAGGACCTTTGTTATTCTCTTGAAATTGCTTTTAATAAAAAAAGAAAACAAAGAAATTGCTTTTAAAATCCTTTTAATGATGTTACAAAATAGACGTCATTATTATCATTTTGCAGATGAGAAAACTGAGATTCCAGTTAGCCAAGCCCAGCCAGCATGACTCAGTGGTCGACCTATGAACCAGGAGGTCACGGTTCGATTCCTGGTCAGGGCACATGCCCAGGTTGCAGGGTCAATCCCCAGTGGGGAGCATGCAGAGGCAGCCAATCAATGATGCTCCAAGTTAGACAGCCAAGAAGTCCCCAAACTGGAATTTGCCCCTGGTTGTTCAGACTACAGAGGGTGGTTCTCCCAGCATTTCCCAAACTTGCTGATAGGAGTCAGCTGTCATGCTAGTGAAAGTACAGATTCACAGGCTCTTCTGTCAATTGAATTCACCAGTTTGAGGAAATGTATCTTTTTAACAAGCAATCAGGATACTCAGGAATGATCACTTGTGTGTCACAAGAGACATTTGTTTCACTCAAACTATTACACTTTCTTTAGCTCCTACTGCGTGGAAAGTAGTAAAGCACAGGGCTAAGAATATGGGCCTGGTTGCGGGGGTAGATTCTAGGAGGCAGCAGCTGTGGTTTGTGCCCTCCGGCAGCTTGCTGTCTACACGGAAGGCACTGAGCCGCAGGTGGTTTAAGTGAAGGAACCCTTTTCAGGTGAGGTTTCACCCCATTCTTCTTGCTGTTGTTTCAAACCCTTGTGATATGTTTCTCCTACCTTCCCTTCCCCTGAGTCTCTATCTTCTTCTGGTGTGTATGGGGTTGCAAATCTGTTTTGATGCAAGTAACACCCTGCACTGAGACAGGTGAAAGCCTAGGGAGCTGTAGCTGTATGAACCACAGTGAAGACAGGATTTGGGAAGCAGGGAGAAGAAGGAAGAAGGAAAGGAGATATGACGGTGTTTGCAAAACAAAACTTGGTTTTAAAGTCACTAGTGACTTAATGGAAAGGCCTTCCCTACCCTTCACCATACTAGGATCATCTATTAAATGGTATAGGCAGATGAGCAGAGCCCCTCTTTCTGCGCAGTGTAGGACCTTTGGTGAATTTACCTTCCACACTGTAAAAGCCCACAGGAATATGCCTCTCTTGAGCCTCTTGCTCAGCAGTGGGGTGGCTAGGTGTCAACTCAGGGACTTCCAGGGACTTCCAAGTTCTATACTCATATTTTTTAATTTATCTATAGAAGGAATGAATGAAAGACCTTGTACTCCAAAGGTTGCCAAGAAGCTTGGTAGTACATTTGTAGAAATAGCTTTTGAAAGTCTGTTCTGGCTAGCATGCCTGCATTTTTGCAGCCACAGGACATCATCAGGCATTTTGGGAATCCCAGCTGGCCATCTGCCATCCCAGTCTTCTTTCTACTCTGGGAAGGAAATCGTGTTGGGGCATCTGTAGTGTCGAGTCAAGAAATAATGTCAGAAATATTGGCTCGATCATCAAAGGTAGCTGGAGAATGCTGCTTCTTGTCAACAAGCAGACATGACTTATGCAACAACCTGTGCTTTAGCCCAGAGTGGTGCTTGGGGGAGACTGACTTGGTGTTACTCATTAATGAGTTTCCATAGTGGATTAAAATGATAACAAGGTAATATTGGCAGGCTTCACTATCAGATAGGATTTTTGGGGTGATGGTGATATGCATCTGAAAAAGCCATAACAATTTAAGATGTACATGATTTTGAAATGTATTAAATGTCAAAGATAATAATTTAAACTCTTCTTTTGAGTTCTTTTTAGGGGGAGGCAACCCATTATCTAAATACATTGAAGAGGCAAAACTGGCTGTTTACTAGTATGTAGAGTGATTCAGACAACATCAGTTGCCAGAGGGCAGGGCAAAGTTTCCACTATCAGCGATTCTGGAACTGCCTGTTGCTAAGTCATATACCCTAAATGCCGGTCCTGGACCTCTGTTCAGAATCCCCTTAGCTGAATGCCCCTGTAACTTCAGAATTGCCCTCAGAGGTCTGGCACTTTGAGACAGACTAAGGAGGTGTCCTTCCATGTTGTCCATGGACCCTTCCTCAGGGTGCGCAGGGAAGTCTGGTGTGCTGTCAGCTGCACTTGCACCTCTTATGATGACCCATCTTGTGTGTACTTGAGTAGTCAAGTTTGGCCTTTTTGGTTGTTGTTCAGAAGCTGCTGGAAATTTTAACTCTAAACACTGAGGTCAGGGGTTGATGAGTTATTGCTGCTTTATACCTCTCTGCATATTTTATATTGAGCAGGCAAGTGAGGGGCTGCTCAGTTTTCAAATAATATGTGCCTATTATCTGGTACTTTCTGTCTTGGGTAGCTCAGGCCACTTTAACAAAATACCACAGACTGGGTGGCTTAGACAACAGACATTTATTTCTCACAGCTCTGGAGGCTGGGAAGTCCAAGATCTAGGTGCTGGCAGATTCAGTGTAAGGTTTGTAGATGGCCATTTTCTTGCTGTGTCTTCATGTGGTGGCCTTTCCTGGGTGTGTGTGAAGAGAGAGGGGAAATGGAGGGAGGTGGGCGGGGAAGAGAGAGAGAAAAATTCTTCTGTTTTTTTCCCATAAGGACACTAATATTATGATGAGAGCCCCTCCCTCATAACCTCATCTAAACCTAATCACCTCCCAAAGGCCCCACCTCCTAATACCATCACATTAGGGATTGGGGACTTCAGCATTTGAATTTGGGGGGTACACACTCAGCCCATGATACTGACCAAAGGAAGAAAGCAATGTCTTAGACCCCAACTGATATGAAAGGGAAATACAGTGGGAGAACACTGGGAGGTTGTTCTGTGCCCCCCACCTCAGTCTGGTCTCATCTGCCATTTGGGAGCAGTAGATGTGGCCTTGGTCCTCAAAGGGCTTCTCCTTTGGTGATAAAATATAAAAGATTAAAAAGCTGCAAGAGTTAAATAGCAATAAATGGAAAATAGGAAGGTCACTGCTAAATATATATTATGAATTTGGAAGAAGGAAATTTGTAGTGGGCAGAGTCACAGAGAAAGGTGGGACTTGGGTTGGGCCTCAGAGGAGTTTCCAAGGGCATGAGGGGACAGGCAGAGCATCCCAGGCCAGGCAGATGGCTAGAGCCACAGGCTGAGAGCTGGGTATTGAAGTGCATTTGAAGTAGCCACTTAGCCTTTGAGACTGAAGGGCTCTTGTTTACTTTGCTTTGAGAAACCTGCCTGACCAGTTTTCTTGAGAATTCCCATTTTCTTGGCATTCCTGTTCACTAAGATACTAGGCTGTGCTTGAAACTTGTGATTTCTCTGGATCTTGCATATCCATCCCTCACAATTTAGGATCGATACTAGGCTGTGCTTGAAACTTGTGATTTCTCTGGATCTTGCATATCCATCCCTCACAATTTAGGATCGGAAGTGTACAGACTGTGACCTGGTAATCTGTTTACTTTGAGCTGATTATATTCCTACTTTCCCATCAGGCAGTGGGGTCCCAGTTAAAAGGAAGATTAGGCCACGTGCCCAGAGCACGTGCATCAGCCCTGTGAGCAGGCACACAGCTCTTAGTGGATACTGTTTGAAGGTCACCACTTCAACATGTCTTGCAAGACCTTTGGCAATGCTTTCTCCTTGCGAAGACAGATGGCAATACTTACAGCTGCCATGCTGAAGCTTACTAGGTGTACCAGTTAATAATGCGGATTTTGTAATCAAAGAAAACAGGATAATTTTAAGAGAAACATCAAAAGTGCTTTATTCAAAGTAATATCCATCGCTAGCTACACATTTCCCCATCTTTCAGGTAATTTGTGGATACCGTCCCAATAGAACTTTTCTTTTTTTTTTTATTGTTTAAAGTATTACAAATAGTAGTACATATGTCTCCTTTTTCCCCCCCATTGACCTTCCTCCGGCCTCCCCTACCCCTCGGCACATGCCCTCACACCCCCCTCCCTCCAGTGTCTTGCATCCATTGGTTATGCTTATATGCATGCATAAAAGTCCTTTGGTTGATCTCTTACCTCACCACCCCCCCAGCCTTCCTGCTGTAATTTGACAGTCTGTTCGATGGTTCTCTGCCTCTGTACCTATCTTTTTGTTCATCAGGTTATAATGTTCTTTATTATCCATAAATGAGTGAGATCATGTGGTATTTTTCTTTCACTGACTGGCTTATTTCACTTAGCATAATGTTCTCCAGTTCCATCCATGCTGCTGCAAATGGTAAGACTGCCTTCTTTTTTACAGCAGCGTAGTATTCCATTGTGTAGATGTACCATAGTTTTCTAATCCACTAGTCTGCTGATGGGCATTTAGGCTGTTTCCAAATCTTAGCTATTGTAAATTGTGCTGCTATGAACATAGGGGTGCATATATCCTTTCTGATTGGTGTTTCTGTTTTCTTGGGATATATTCCTACAAGTGGTATTACTGGGTGAAATGGCAATTCCATTTTTAAATTTTTGAGGAAACACCATACTGTTTTCTACAATGGCTGCACCAGTCTGCATTCCCACCAGCAGTACAAGAGGGTTCCTTTTTCTCTGCATCCTATCCAGTACTTGTCGTTTGTTGATTTGTTAATGATAGCCATTCTGACAGGTGTGAGGTGGTACCTCATTGTTGTTTTGATTTGCATCTCTCAGATGATTAGTGACGTTGAGCATCTATACTAATAATAGAGGAATATGCAAATTGTCTGGGATGCTGTCACAGTAACAGTAACGACTAAACAGCAGGCTGCATGGGGTGACAAGGCCGGCAGAGGTGTTAGTGAGGGACAACCAAATGACTGAACAGCAGGCTGAGTGGGGCGACCAGGCTGGCAGGGGGGTTAGTGAGGGACGACCAAACCACTGAACAGCAGGCTGCGTGGAGCAACCAGGCCAGCAGGGGGGGGGGGCAGTTGGGGATGACCAGGCCGGCAAGGCGGGGAGTGAGGGATGATCAGGCCGGCAGAGGAGGGCAGTTGGGGGCGACCATGCTGTCAGGGAAGCAGTAAGGGGCAACCAGGTCAGCCGGGGGCAGTTAGGGGAGACCAGGCAGGCAGGGGGGTCAATAAGGGGCAACCAGGCTGGTGTGGGGGGCAGTTAGGGGCAACCAGGCTGGCAGGGTGGAGGCAGTTTGGGGCGACCCAGTCGGCAAGGGGGCAGTTGAGGGAGACCAGTCTGGTGGGGCGGGGGGGACAGTAAGGGCCAATCAGGCTGGCAGGCAGAGGTTGTTAGGGGTGACCAGACTGGCAGGGGGGGCAGTTAGGGGCAATCAGGTAGGCAGGCAGGCAGGTGAGCAGTTAAGAGCCAGCGGTCCCGGGTTGTGAGAGGGATGTCCAACAGCCCGTGTAGGCAGTCGGACATTCTCTGAGGGGTCCCGGATTGGAGAGGATACAGGCTGGGCTGAGGGGACACTCCTCTGTACATGAATTTCATGCACCAGGCCTCTAGTGTTTTCATATGTCTCTTGGCTTTCTGAATGTCCTCTTTCGAAAGAGTCTATTTAAATCCTTTGCCCATTTTTTGATTGAATTGTTTATCTTCCTTTTGTTAAGTTGTATGAGTTCCCTGTAAATGTTGGAGATTAAACCCTTATCGGAGATAACATTGGCAAATATGTTCTCCCATGCAGTGGGCTTTCTTGTTCTTTTGTTGATGGTTTCTATTGCTGTGCAGAAGTTTTAGTTTTGATGTAGTCCCATTTGTTTATTTTTCTCCTTAGTCTCTCTTGCCCTAGGATCTGTGTCTGTAAAGATATTGCTAAGACATATTTCTGCAATTTTGCTGCCTATGGAGTCTTGTAGGATTTTTATGGTTTCCCATCTTACATTCAAGTCCTTTAGCCATTTGAGTTTGTTTTTGTGTATGGTGTAAGTTGGTGATCTAGTTTCATTTTTTTTTTTTTTTTTTGCATGTATCTGACCAAATTTCCCAACACCTTTTCTTAAAGAGACTGTTTTGACTCCATTGTCAAATACTAATTGAGCATAATGGCGTGGGAATTTCCGGATTCTCTATTCTGTTCCATTGGTCTATATGTCTGTTATTCTGCCAGTACCAGGCCATTTTGAGAACCGAGGCTTGGTAATATAGCTTGATGTCTGGTATTGTGGCCCTGCAACTTTGTTCTTTCTCAGGATAGCTGTGGCTATTTGGGGTCGTTTTTTATTCCAGATGAATTTTTGTAGAGTTTGTTCTAGATCTTTGAAATATGCCATTGGTATTTTAATAGGTATTGCATTGAATCTATAGATTCTTTTAGTATGGACATTTTAATGATGTTGATTCTACCAATCCATGAACATGGTATGTTGTTCCATTTGTTTATGTCTTCCTCTATCTCTTTTTTCAATGTCCTGTAGTTTTCCGAGTAGAGGTCTTTTACGTCCTTAGTTAAGTTTATTCCTAGGCATCTTAATTTTTTTGGTGAAATGTTAAATGGGATTGTTTTTTTTTCATTACTCTTTCTGTGAGTTCATTATTGGTGTATAAAAAGGCCATAGATTTCTGGGTGTTAGTTTTGTGCCCTGCTACATTGCCAAATTCATTTATTAGGTCTAGTAGTTTTTTTATGGAGTCTTTGGGCTTTTCTATGTATAGTATCATGTCATCTGCGAATAAGGACAGTTTTACTTCTTCTTTTCCAATTTGGGTGCTTTTATTTCTTCTTGTCTGATCACTATGGCTAGTACTTCTAGTACTATGTCGAACAGGAGTGGTGAAAGGGGGTATCCTTGTCTTGTTCCTGTTTTTAGGGGAAATGGTTTTAGTTTTTGCCCATTGAGTATGATGATGGCTGTAGGTTTGTCATATAGGGCTTTTATTATGTTGAGGTATGATCCCTCTATTCCCACTTAGCTGAGAGTTTATCAAGAAAGGGTGTTGGATTTTGTCAAATGCTTTTTCTGCATCAATTGATATGATATGTGATTTTTGTCTCTTAATTTGTTTATGTGATGTATCACATTTATTGATTTGCGGATTTTGTACCATCCTTGCATCCCCGGTATAAATCCCACTTGGTCATGGTGTACGATCTTTCTAATATATTGCTGAATCCGATTTGCTAGAATTTTGTTGAGGACTTTAGCTTTTATGTTCATCAAGGATATTGGCCTGTAGTTCTTTTTTTCTAGTGATGTCGTTATCTGGTTTTGGGATTAGGGTAATGCTTGCTTCATAGAAAGAGCTTGGAATTGTGCCTTCCTCTTGAATTTTTTGAAATAGTCTGAGGAGGATAGGTTTTAGTTCTTCTTTGAATGCTTAGTAGAACTCCCCTGTAAAGCCGTCCGGACCAGGGCTTTTGTTTGCTGGAAGATTTTTGATCGCTGTTTCAATTTCTTTGGTAGTTATCGGCCTATTCAGGTTTTTTTATTCTTCTTGGTTGAGTTTTGGGAGCTTGTATTTTTCTAGGAATATGTCCATTTCATCTAGGTTGTCCATTTTTGTTGGAATCGAGTTGTTCATAGTATTTTTTCATAATCGTTGGTATTTCTGTGGGATCGGATGTTATTTCACCTCTTTCATTTCTGATTTTGTTTATTTGGGTCCTCTCTCTTTGCTTCTTGGTGAGCATGGCTAGAGGTTCATCAATCTTGTTTATACTTTCAAAGAACCAGCTCTTGGTTTTGTTGATCTTATGTATTGTTTTTTGGTCTCTCATTTATTTCTGCTCTCATCTTTATTATTTCCTTCCTTCTGCTTATGCTGGGCTTTTCCTGTTGCTTTCTTTTTTACTCTTTGAGTTGTAGGGTTAGGTGATTTATTAGCATTGTTTCTTGTTTTTGCTGTAGGCTTGTAGAGCTATGAACTTCCCTCTCAACACTGCTTTCATTGTGTCCCATAGATTTTGGATTGTTGTTTTCATTGTTGTTTGTTGCCATGATGCTTTTTATTTCTTCTTTGATCTCTCTGTTAACCCAGTCATTGTTTAATAGCATTCTATTTAGTCTCCAGGTGTTTGATTTTTTATTGTTTTTATTGTAGTTGATTTCTAGTTTTATGCCATTGTGATCTGAGAAGATGCTTGATATGATTTCTATCTTCTTGAATTTGAAGAGACTTTGCCTGTGACCCAATATATGGTCTATCTTTGAAAATGACCCATGTGTATTTGAGAAGAATGTATATTCTGTGGTTTGGTGTGAAATGTTCTGAAGATGTCAATTAATTCCATCTGATCTAGTGAGTCATTTAGGATTGATGTTTCTTTGCTGATTTTTTTGTTTAGAGTATTTGCCAAGTGTTGTTAGTGGGGTATTAAAGTCCCCTACTGTGACTGTATTGCTGTAAATCTCTCCCTTGATATCCTCCAGAAGTTTTTTAATGTATTTGGGTGCTCCTGTATTGGGTGTGTATATGTTTACCAGTGTTATTTCTTCTTGTTGGATTGCTCCCTTTAGTATTATGAAGTGTCCTTCCTTATCTCTTGTTATGTCCTTCACTTTGAGATCTAATTTGTCAGATATAAGTATTGCTACCCCAGCTTTTTTTTTCATTTCCATTCGCCTGAAAAACCGTTTTCCATCCCTTCAGCATCTGTATGTGTGAGTCCTTTTTTCTGAGGTGGGTTTCCTGTAGACAGCAGTTATATGGTTCATGTTCTCTTATCTACTCAGCTACCCTATTTCTTTTGTTTGGGGCATTTACTCCATTTAAATTTAAAGTTATTATTGATAGGTACTTGTTTGTCACCAATTTTATTTTTATGTCTGTGTTCCTTCTTTTCTTCCTATTTCTTCTTTTTACAGCAGATCCTTTAGCATTTCTTGCATTGCTGGTTTGGTGGTGATAAACTCCCTTAGTCCTTTTTAGTCTGTGAAGCTCCTGATTTCACCTTCAATTTTGATTGATAGCCTTGCTGGGTAAAGTATTCTTGGATTCAGACCCTTCCTTTGCATGACTTTGTATATTTCATTCCATTCCCTTCTGGCCTGATGTGTTTCTGTTGAGAAATCAGTCGCTAGTCTGATGGGTGTTCCTTTGTAGGTAATCTTCTGTCTCTCTCTGGCTGCTTTTAATATTCTTACTTTGTCATTGTTGTTTGCCAATTTAATTATAATGTGCCTTGGCTTCGGTCTTTTGGGGTTCATTTTGTTTGGGACTCTGTGAGCTTCTTGGATTTGTGTGAGTTTTTTCTTCTTTATATCAGGGAAGTTTTCTGTCATTATTTCTTCAAACAGGTTTTCTATTTCTTGCTCAGTTCCCTCTCCTACTGGCACCCCTATTATGCAGATGTTGTTTTGTTTCATGTCGTCCCAAAGTTCCCTTAGGCTCTCCTCCTGTTTTTTAAATTTTTTTTAGTAGATCCTGCTCTGCTTGGGTATTTTTTTCTACCTTGTCTTCTAGTTCACTTATGCAGTCCTCTGCTTCTAGTCTACTGTTGATGCTTTCTATTGAGTTCTTTATAGTGGTGATGTCATTTTTCATTTCTTCTTGGTTCTTCATTTCCTCTTGGTTCTCACACATATTGTTGAATTTGTCTTCCATTCTTTTCAGCGACCTTATGACCATTTCTCTGAATTCTTTCTCTGACATGTTGCTTGCCTCCATTTCGTATACTTCCTTTTCTGGTGATGCCTCCTTTTCTTTTATATGCAAGCTGTTTCTTTGTTTCCCCATAATCTCTCTTCTCCGGTTATCTGGTGATGTAGTTCCCTCTCTCCTGCATTGATTTAAAGGCACAAAATAAAACACAACCAGGTACAATGCACAAGGCACTGAACACCAATGTATTCATAATACTAATAACACCAAATAAATGTGATCACCAGAGAAAAGAGAATTAGGGGATAAAAAATAGTGCAAAAATGATATTGAGAAAAGGAAAAAAAGGAAGAGAGGAAAGAAAGAATAAAAAGAGCAGAAACTATTTATATGGGGAGAAAACTCCAATAGAACAACCACTAATCCCAAAAAATGCAAACAGCAAACACCCAGAGATAAATGCAAACTACAAGCAACAACTAATAACAAGCGAGGAGAGGAAAAACAGAAGCAAAGAACAAACAAAAACAAAAACAAAAAAAGAGTAACAATCTCACCAATAAGCACAACAATAACCAATCTAATCAACTATCAAGCAAACAACAATAGGACAAAGAGAAAGCAAGACAAAACAAAACAAATTAAAACAAAAAAACAGAACAAAACAACAACAACAAAATACAGACAAACAAAGGGAAGAGAAAAAAAATTTTGGATAGTGAAGAAATAGGAGAGAGAGCTGTGTATGGACTTAGAGCAGGGGATCAGGAATTAGTTATATAAATAGGGTGAATTTTTAACAGGGCATAAAAAGAAAGAATAGGGAAAATCTAAAGCAGGAATAGGGTAAGAGAAACAGGATAACAAATGGGGAAAAGTGAGGAAGAGAGTGTTGGTATAAAGGTAATGTTGAGATAGAGTAAAATGATTCTAATGGAAAAATTAAAATAAAATGTAGAACAGTAATCCCAAAATAAAATAAAATAAAATAAAGAGAAAATAAAATGACTTTTTAAAAAAAAAGGTAAAGTAGTAGTAGTCATAATACTGATTAAAAATAAAAATATAATAATTAAAAAGGTAAAATCAAGTGAGGAAAACAGATAAAAAATTCAGTTTCTTTTTTTTTTTTTTTTTTAAATATATTTTATTGATTTTTTACAGAGAGGAAGGGAGAGGGATAGAAAGCTAGAAACATCGATGAGAGAGAAACATCGACCAGCTGCCTCCTGCACACCCCCCACCGGGGATGTGCCCGCAACCAAGGTACATGCCCTTGACCGGAATCGAACCTGGGACCTTTCAGTCCGCAGGCCGACGCTCTATCCACTGAGCCAAACCGGTTTTGGCAGTTTCTTTCTTTTTTTTTTTTAATTTAATAAATCTTAATTGTTCAGATTATTACAATTGTTCCTCTTTTTTCACCCCATAGCTCCCCTGCACCCGATTCCCACCCCACCCTCTGCCCTTACCTCCCCCCACACTGTCCTCATCCATAGGTGCACAGTTTTTGTCCAGTCTCTTCCCCCACCACCCCCCGTTCCCCCTGAGTATTGTCAGTCCACTCCCTTTCTATGCCCCTGATTCTATTATATTCACCAGTTTATTCTGTTCATCAGATTTTTAATTCACTTGATTTTTAGATTCACTTGTTGATAGGTATTTGTTGTTCATAATTTTTATCTTTACCTTTTTCTCCTTCTTCCTCTTCTTAAAGAGTACCTTTCAGCATTTCATATAATACTTGTTTGGCAGTGATGAACTCCTTTAGCTTTTTCTTATGTGTGAAGCTCTTTATCTGACCTTCAATTCTGAATGATAGCTTTGCTGGGTAGAGCAATCTTGGTTGTAGGTTCTTGCTGTTCATCACTTTGTATATTTCTTGCCACTCCCTTCTGGCCTGCATAGTTTCTGTTGAGAAATCAGCTGACAGTCGTATGGGTGCTCCCTTGTAGTTAATTAACTGTTTTTCTCTTGCTGCTTTTAATATTCTCTCTTTGTTTTTTGCTCTTGGCATTTTAATTATGATGTGTCTTGGTGTGGTCCTCTTTGGATTCCTTTTGTTTGGGGTTCTATGCACTTCCTGGACTTGTAAGTCTATTTCTTTCACCAGGTAGGGGAAGTTTTCAGTCATTATTTCTTCAAATAGGTTTTCAGTATCTTGCTCTCTCTCTTCTGGCACCCCCATAGTTCTGATGTTGGTACGCTTGAAGTTGTCATAGAGGCTCCTTACACTATCTTCAAATTTTTGGATTCTTTTTTCTTTTTGCTTTTCTGGTTGAGTGTTTTTTGCTTCTTTGTATTTCAAATCTTTGACTTGATTCTTGCGTTCCTCTAGTCTGCTGTTAGGTCTCTGTATAATATTTTTTATTTCAGTCAGTGTATGTTTAATTTCTAGTTGGTCCTTTTTCAGATCCTCAAGGGTTTCGCTAAATTTATTGGTCTTTTCTAGGAAATTCTTGAAAAACCTTATAACCGTGGTTATGAACTCTATATCCAGTCGTTTGCTTTCCTCCATTTCTTTCATTTGTGATCTGTTTCTTTGTCTCACATTTTCGCTGCTTCTCTGAGTTGGTGGAGTAGCTTTGTGTGGTAGGTGTCCTATAGGGCCCAGTGGCTCAGCCTCCACAGTTACCTGAGGTGGACACTCTTGGTGCACCCCTTTGTGGACTGTGTGTACAGCCTTGTTGTAGTTAAGCCTTGATTGTTGTTGGTATCATTGGGAGGAATTGACCTCCAGGCCAGTTGGCTGTGAGGATCAGCTGTGTCTACGCCGGGAGAACTTCTGTGCTGGAGACATCCTTATGAGACAAGACTTGCAAAATTGCAAAAGCCTCTGTGCTCAGCTTGGATGGGGCGGAGTCTCAGGGCTGAGCAGACAGCCTTGGTTTCCCGTCAGCCCTGCCCTATGAGGCCCCTGGGTCTCAGTGTCCCTCGGTAATCGCTGCAGTCCTCTCTGCGCGCACTCATGCGCGACTCCAGACCTCTGCCTTTCACGGCTCCCCTGAGTTTCCGTGCTCTCCTCTCTTTTCCCGACAGTCCAGACTCCCCCTGTATGAGTCTGGGTTCCCAGGGTCTCACCCGAAACTGGGGTTCAGTGCAGTTGGAATTGGGGTTCAGTGCAGTCGGAAACTTCCGTCTCCCTCCCGCTAGAGAAAGCCAGCCAGGTACTCAGCCGCCCGTCCTCTCCACGCATGTGTCTCCGTACCTCAGCCTTTTGCAGCTCCTCTGAGTCTCCGTGTGCCCCTCTCTTTCCTTCTAGTTGTAGAATTTCCACTCAGCCAGCTTTCCTGTGGTTCTGGATGATGTCCGTTCTGTCTTTTAGCTGTACTTTTGAAATTGTTGTGTGATTCAGCAGTTTAGGTGTTCACCTATGCCGCCATCTTGGTTTCTCCATCAAAAAATTCAGTTTCTTAAGTAAAAGATGAAAAAATAAAAATGTGCAATAGTGAAGGTCATTCACTTCCTCTGCTGTTCCTTTTGGTATGCCTGTTTCCTGTCCAGTAGTCAGGACAGTATTGAAGTTCCCTGCGTTCCACTGCTCCTCTGTGTTATAAACCACAGTCCTGATTTTCCAGCAGGCAGTATTTCTTTGTTTCTTAGACTCCTTTATTTGTGTTTACACAAGAGTCAATTTGTGATTCAACCCCTAGGTGGCAGTGTTTCTGGATTGACCTCCGGGGCTATAAGTCCTCTCTGGCCAGTATTTAGATTTTGTTTCCCCTGTCGCACTTAATACTGGTTTGGGAGTATGGACTGCCCCAGAATTGGTTCTCTGATCATTACTCCCCGCTCTGATCCCCAGGTTCCACAAAAACAACGTTCCCCTGCAGCCTGTGAGAGTGTCCCCAATTGGTTGGTCCTATGTACTGCGCTTAGTAATCAAAAGCAATGATTTAAAGAGCCAGAGTAAGTGTGTGAACTCACGACTTTTTCCCTCTGGCGCTGCACGCAAGTCTGTGCAGTCTTTTTTCCCCTGGCTCTATGCAGCCGGCACACTGTTAAAATTTTAGGCTGCCCTTTTGCACTCAGTCCAGCTATGGGTTGCTTTTTAGAGTTCCCTTCTGCTAGCAGCCCTGCGGATCCCCTTCCACATTTGTGGATCACACTAGCCCCAATGGCCACGGATTTTGTGGGGCACAGACTTCCCCGGAACCTCTAGCTCCCATTGTGCGTGTTTCTCCTGCCTGGATTGCAGACCTCACCTTTTTTTAGCAAAATCTGACCTTTCCGTGAGAAGGTGCAGAGCTCATCCGAGTCTGCGTATTTGCGCTGCTTGCGGTCTGGTGTTCCTGGGTTCGCAGGTGTTCCCTGGGTGTTGTTCTTGTAGATTTCCCAGGATTTTTAGGCATCTGATAACAGCCACTCTCCCCTTCAAGATGGCGCGGTCTCCGAGTCAGAGCAGGTTGCTCCAGGAGAGTTTTCAGCAACAGTGGATGCTGCCCAGTCAGGGGAGCCCGGTCTGGCAATCCCCAACAGTCCTTTGAAGTATAGCAGTCCCTCAACCAACAAATATATACTCCCTGTGTGACCACACACTCTCCTTTCATTCTCTCACGCACTATCTTGCAGTCTGCCTTCCCATTAGCAGCCATCTTCCTTCCTCTCTTGTACGTTTTGAAGTGCTGCTTAGAAAGTGTGTGTGCCATCGATTGGAACAAGTGGTAATCTGAAGGAGCAAGGTCTGGTGAATACAGTGGGTGGATTAATACTTCCCAGGCAAGGTCTTTTAACATGTCTTTAACTGGTTTTGAAATGTGTGATGGTGTGTCATCATGAAGCAAAATTACTTTGCCGTGTCTTCTGGAACATTCTGGTCGTTTCAAGATCAAAGCACGGTTCAAATTGATTATTTGTTGTCAGTAGTGATCAGTATTAACGGTTTCACCTGGTTTTAGAAGCTCATAATACACCATACCTTCCTGATCCCACCAAACACAGAGCATTGTCTTCTTTCCGAAGCGATTTGGCCTTGCAGTCGATGTTGATGGTTGACCTGGATCAACACACCATTTTGTGCATTTGGGATTCTCAAAATAAATCCACTTTAATCGCCAGTCACAATTCAATGCAAAAAAGACTTTCTTTCATGCTGTTGAAGCAACATTTTACTGATGACTTTTCAGTTTTCCATTTGTCTTTCATTCAGTTGATGTGGCACCCATTTTCCTTCCTGTAAAATCTTTCCCCTTGCTTGTAAATGATTGGAAATTGTTTGCTGAGCAACATTTAATCTTTCTGCAAGTTTTTTTGAGTTTGACACGCATCTTCATCCATAATTCTTGTAATTGTTGGTCTTCAAACTTTTTCGGTTGACCTAGATGTTTTTGTCTTTCACATTGAAATCATCACTTTTAAAGCATTTAAACCAGCATTCACAAGTATCTTGAGATGGAGCATGTTCACCATAAGCTTCCCGAACTATTCAACAGCACTTTTCTTCAAAATAAAGTAATGAATTAAGACTTCCCACAAATGCTCTTTTTTAGGCACGAAATTCGACATTTTTAAGTGTAAAAATATCTATGCTGTTAACACCTTCATCAAATTTGACATATGATGTTTTGAAGCTTGCTGTCAATATAACAAAATAGCAAACATATCAAATCGCATATATATCAACATATGTGTAACTCCATCTATTGAAAAAAATCCACATTATTAATCGGTACACCTAGTAGCTTGGGACCTCCAACCTGCAGACCCTGGGAAGAGCACATCTGCTCTTAGTGCTCCTGTGACTCAGCTCCAGATTGCCCACTTTCTCTTTGTTTTGACGTGTCACATGTTCCAAGAATTTCATGGAGGACTGGTCAGGTCTGAGGGAGCACTGTGTCAGGACAGAACAAAGCTTATGGAAATGTTACCATCGCCAGCCTAAGGGCACGGTGAGCGGTTACATGAAAGATGATTGTCTAACCCTGAATATGTTCCTCCTTAGTTATGGCCATGCACCTCTGTGAATCCAGGGAGAGTCAGATCCTGGGTTTTCCTGCCACTTCTCAAACATAGTGGCTATATCAGAAAAATACTAACTTATCTTAACAGTTGGTAATGATTAAAAAAAAAAAGCCGAGGCAATGAAACTAGTCACACAAGGCCTACTAAATGAATGCCAGACTTCTCAGGGGACTGAGGCTAACCAGGTCCAGCTCGCCACTCTCCTGAGTGCCCTTCAGTGCAGCCAACTGCGGGCAGTGCTGGCCCTGCAAGCACGCCACGCACACTGGCTGCTTGCCTTTATTCACTCTGTTCACTGTACCCTGAAGGGCCTCTCCCTATCTCTATCTTTTGAAACCCTGAACCTTCACTGAGCCTCAGTTCAAAGGTCAGCACCTCCTATAGCAGTGATGGGCAACCTTTTGAGCTTGGTGTGTCAAACTTCGCCAAAAAACTGAGCATAACTCGCGTAGTGTATCACTTTGAGGAAAAAACATTATTTCGTGATATTTATAGTTTAAATAACATAACTGTGTAATTGTTATATATAATTGTATTTAATAAACCAAAAACTAAATATTTAACTTACCTGCTTAGTGACTTCTTTGTTCATCCGTCAGTCGGTTTCTTTTGTTGGTCTTGATATTATTTAGCTTGTGTGGGGTGCCATGAACTTAAATAAGTGAAGGGGAGGGGGAATTCTTTAACTAACCTGCCTATTAGTGACTTTTTTGTTGCTGAATTTCATTGGCTAAATCTTCAATTGAAGGTTGGTATTTTGTACACTTCAGGCCCAAGCAAGCGCTACTAACTTCATCTGTCAATCTGTTTCTTTAGTTGGTTTTGATATTATTTAACGCTGAGAATAAGGCCTCACAAAAGTATGTAGAGGGAAAAATTGTGAGTAAAGCCATTGCTATATTTTTCAGGGTGCTAAAAGTGTCTGGTAGTCGGTTCCAGGCACTCCAAATTTCCTGTTCGTAGTGGCACTCCTCTTGATTCTCCAAGCGGCACCTTTCCAGATTCTCAAGCTTTGACCTCAAGTCCACAAACACCTGAGCCCAGATACTGTCTTGAAATTCTGCAAGTTGCATCTCCAAATCATCAATTTGCATCCATTGGAAACCATTTAATTCCAAACTACTGTAGACTACTACATCAGGATACTTAATTATTTTCATGGTCTGTTCTAGACTTCTAAATTGACTAAATCTATCACTAAACTGGTCAAGTAACGAGTCTAAAACATGCTGCTACTTCATATGCAAGAGTTCCATTTCATTTTGTACAGCTGCACTGGCCTTCTCAAAATACTTTGTTACTCGAGGAAAATACTTACAAGTTTTAGTTTCTATATCTCGCTTGAAAATTTTAACTTTACTTTCAAAAGTTTTTATGTATCCAAACATAACGTCAATACTTTTGCCAAAACCTTGTAACTTGAAGTTCAGTTCATTAATATGAACAGAGAGATCTGTAAAAAACATCAGGGTGTTGACCCACTTATCATCATTAAGCTGAGGAAAGTTTCCCAGATCCTTATCGTCAAGAAATACCTTAATTTCTTCAAAGCACTCCACAAAGCGCTCAAGAACTTTGCCTCGGCTCAGCCATCTTACATTATTGTACATCAGCAGTCCCCTGTAGGTGGAATCAACCTCCAGTAAAAGTGCCGAAAATTCTCGCTTGTGAAGGGGGCGAGCAGCTATTAAATTAACTATTTTTGTAACAACTGACATTAAGTCGTTTAAGTCGGTGAATCCTGCCTTGGCACATAAAGCCTCCTGATGGATGATACAGTGAAAAGGCACAATCGGATGTCCAATAGCTTCTGTAAACAATTTGACAAATCCGACTTTTTCCCCCACCATATTTGGTGCCCCATCTGTCGTCACTGACACAACTTTAGAGATATCAATGCTTAGGTCACAAAATGTTTGTATAACAACCTTACATATTTCGCTTCCTGATTTACTTGTTGACACTGATACTAACTTTATCAACTCTTCTCTCATTGTGAGACCATCAGAATATCGACCAATAATGGCCAACTGGGCATGTGATGGGACATCAGTAGTTTCATCAAGAGAGATCGAAAAATATTTACACTTCCTTATGTCTCTCTTTAATTGATGTTGTACGTTTGTGTTCAGTCTCATTATTCGGTCTTTTATGATATTTCTACTGAGTGGTAACTCAGATATTCTCTTAATAATTGCATCTTTATTCTGCATATCGTGAAATAGAACTGGTGCACATCTTAGGAGAGTTTCTTTAATAAATTCTCCCTCACTGAGCGCTTTTCCATGCTGAGCTATAGAGTGAGCAATGCTCAAACTTGCGGATGTTAAATTTGTAGAGCCTTTCATAAATTTAAGGATGGAATTAGATTGGCTCTTATAAAGGTGTAGCTGCCTGGAAATGTATTCCTTCCTTTCATCCTCACTTTTTTTCCAAGAGCTGGGAATGATTAGTTTCAAAATGTCTATTTATATTCCACGTTCTGCTTACTACCGTTTCAGTACATAGAACGCAAAATGATCTGCCATTTTTTTCTATAAAGCCATACATCTCGGTCCATGTCTCTTGAAAGGGCCGGCCACTGCTACTACCACTTCCTTTACTTAACCTTAGTTTTTTATTTTTTGGGTTCTCCATCAGGGGGGCAGTGACAGAAGATAGAAGTATAGATAGATAGCTTGTTAGGCCTGCAGGCAATTAGGGGTTAACTAGCCTAACTAACCCCAAAATGGTGCATATAACTGTCTTTTAGGAAAGGGCAGGGTTAATAAGCAGAAATAGGGGTTCATAAGGATGCACCACAGTAATAGTGGTGAAATGGAGTCTGCACTATGGAGCAAGATGGTGTTCCTTATGTGAATTAAAATGGCTGCCGCTATTTCTAATGGCGGGAAATGGCACCCATAGCACGCCACAAACCCTTGCCTCTCCCAGCCTCCCCCTCACTTATCTCAGTAATGATGGAGTAGAAATCCATGACACCCCAGAACAGTAGATAATGGTTGCTGTGGTTAACTGTTATTTGGTTACTGGTAATGGCAGGGCCCCCAGAGATGCGTCCCCTGCTGCGTTCCGTTGCTCCCTGCTCTGCCGGCGGAAGTGAGGGCAAAGATCCCGGCTTAACTGGAAGTCCCAGAACTAGACACTCTGTGCCGGACTTCTGTTGTTTTGGCCTACAGACCTCCGGCACAGAGTGTCTAAGAGGGGAGTTAGAGTCTAACTCCAAGACTCTAGTCGCAAATGTTTCATCCTCAGGAGCAGCAAATGTTTCATCCTCGCCACGTGTCATCAGAAATGGCTACACGTGTCAGTGCTGACACGCGTGTCATAGGTTCACCATCACTGAGGACATCCCCACGGTAGATGTGGTCTGTGTTCCTAAATGCTGTTAGGCCTTGGTTTGTCCTGCTTTGTGCCCCTCGCTACAATATGCTCTGCCAGATAGCATACTCCGCAGGCCAGAGTCACTTTGTTTCTGGATGGAACGTAGTGCCCCCCCACAGAGTGGACTCATTTAAATAATGGAAAAAAGGTATTTTCTAGACATAGCCAAGTGGAGCATTAGCTTTATTTTTTTATTTTTTTAGTGTAATTGTGACTGAGACCTCATGACATTTTTCTGAGATTTAAGGGCCCAGGACTGAAAATAATCTATCATCCAACTCCCCATGAACTCTCTGGGCCTGATTTTCATCATCTGTGAGGAAGTTTTCTAGCTCATCAAACAAAATTTCAGCAGGACAAAGTAGGTTTAGAGAGAATACACATCATGGATTTGAAAACAAATCAAAATCATGACAAAGGAAGGACCAGTGAGGGAATTGGCCATGTTTAGCCTGATTGAGAAGAGCTAGGGAAGACTCAGAGACATTAAATGCTAGAACTGTAAAGAAACTTGGAGAAGTTTAAAGGATTTCCTTTAATAGATAGGAAGTGGGACAAAGATGACCTCTGAGGTTCCAATGTTCTACAAAACTCTTTTCCCATTTGCAGTTCTGATTGACAGAAAAGGAACATCTTGTTGTTCATCTTTCATATTCTCAACTGAGAATGATTTTATAGTTCAGAATTTTAATTTTAAATATTACGCTGCTATATCTTTGACAAAATCACAGTATAAAAACCATTGTCGCCCTGGCTGGTTTGGCTCAGTGGATAGAGCATTGGCCTGCGAACTGAAGGATCCCAGGTTTGATTCTGGTCAAGGGCACATGCCTGGGGTTCAGGCTTGAGCCCCAGTGGGGTGTGCAGTAGGCAGCAAATCAATGATTCTCTCTCAACATTGATGTTTCTCTCTTTCACACTCCTTTCCTCTCTGAAATCAATAAAGATATATATATATATATTTTTTTGACATACTAATAATCATTTATTATATGTTGATAAATATTTCTGTGATTACAAAAGAATACATATATTATAGAAAATTAAGAATAGTACAAGGAAGAACTTTAAAGTAATGTGTAATGCACTATGGGGTGGAGATGGTGGTCACAGGGGACGTCCGAATGAGCCGTGCGTCCCAGTGTGCACACCTTTGTGTAGCCCCTCTCCTTGAACTTGGGCTGGCTCTGGAACTTGTTTTTTTTTTTTTTTCCAATTTTTTATTAAGGTATTATATGTGTACATATCTTACCATTGCCCCCCCCCACCCCACTCCCATATATGCCCTCACCCCCCAGAGTTTTGCGTCCATTGGTTATGCTTATATGCATGCATACAAGTCCTTTGATTGATCTCTTATCTTCCCCACCTCTCCCTAACCTTCCTGCTGTAATTTGACAGACTGTTTGATGCTTTACTGCCTCTGTATCTATCTTTTTGTGTTCTTTATTATCCATAAATGAGTGAGATCATGTGGTATTTTTCTTTCATTGACTTGCTTATTTCACTTAACATAATGTTCTCCAATTCCATCCAGGTTGCTGCAAATGGTAAGAATTCCTTCTTTTTTATGGCAGCATAATATTCCATTGTGTAGATGTACCATAGTTTTCTGATCCAGTCATCTGCTGATGGGCACCTAGGCTGTTTCCAGATCTTGGCTATTGTAAATTGTGCTGCTATGAACATAGGGGTGCATATTTCCTTTCTTATTGGTGTTCCCAGTTTCTTAGGATATATTCCTAGGAGTGGGATTACTGGGTCAAATGGGAGTTCCTTTTTCAGTTTTTTGAGGAGGAAACTCCATACTGTTCTCCACAGTGGCTGCACCAGTCTGCATTCCCACCAGCAGTGCACGAGGGTTCCTTTTTCTCCGCATCCTCGCCAACACTTGTCGTTTGTTGATTTGTTGATGATAGCCATTCTGACAGGTGTGAGATGATAGCGCATTGTTGTTTTGATTTGCATCTCTCGGATAATTAGTGACCTTGAGCATGTTTTCATGTGTCTCTTGGCCTTCCTTCTGTCTTCTTTGGAAAAGATTCTATTTAGGTCCGTTGCCCATTTTTTTATTGGATCATTTATCTTCCTTTTATTAAGTTGTATAAGCTGCCTGTAGATGTTGGAGATTAAACCTTTATCAGTGATGCCATTTGCAAATATGTTCTCCCATGCGGTGGGCTTTCTTGTTGTTTTGTTGATAGTTTCTTTTGCTGTAAAAAAGCTTTTTATTTGGATGTAGTCCCATTTGTTTATTTTCTCTTTAGCTTCCATTGCCCTAGGGGCAGTATCGGTGAAGAAGTTCTTTTGACATATGTCTGAGATTTTGCTGCCTGTGGATTCCTCTAGTATTTTTATGGTTTCCCGTCTTATGTTTAAGTCCTGTATCCATTTTGAGTTTATTTTTGTGTATGGTGTAAGTTGGTGATCTAGCTTCATTTTTTTGCATGTGTCTGTCCAATTTTCCCAACACCATTTATTGAAGAGACTGTCTTTATTCCATTGTAAGTTCATGCCTCCTTTGTCAAATATTAATTGAGCATAGTGGTTTGGATCAATATCTGGATTCTCTATTCTGTTCCATTGATCTATATGTCTGTTCTTGTGCCAGTACCAGGCTGTTTTGAGAATAGTGGCTTTGTAATACAGCTTGAAATCTGGTATTGAGATCCCTCCTACTTTATTCTTCTTTCTCAGGATTGCTGTGGCTATTCGGGGTCTTTTTTTATTCCAGATGAATTTTTGGAGAGTTCTTTCAAGGTCTGTGAAATATGCCGTTGGTATTTTAATGGGGAGTGCATTGAATCTATAGATTGCTTTGGGTACTATGGACATCTTAATGATGTTGATTCTACCAATCCATGAACATGGTATGTTCTTCCATCTGTTTACGTCTTCCTCTATCTCTTTTTTCAGTGTCCTGTAGTTTTCCGTGTATAGGTCTTTTACCTCCTTAGTTAAGTTTATTCCTAGGTATCTTAATTTTTTTGGTGCGATGGTAAATGGGATTGCCTTTTTAGTCTCTCTGTCTGTAAGTTCACTATTGGTGTATAGAAAGGCCATAGATTTCTTGGCGTTAATTTTGTATCCTGCTACATTGCCGAATTCATTTATTAAGTCTATTAGTTTTTTGACGGAGTCTTTCGGATTTTTTATGTACAATATCATGTCGTCTGCAAATAAAGACAGCTTTACTTGTTCTTTTCCAATTTGGATGCCTTTTATTTCTTCTTCTTGTCTAATTGCAATAGCTAATACTTCCAGTACTATGTCAAACAGGAGTGGTGAGAGTGGGCATCCCTGTCTTGTTCCTGTTCTTAGGGGAAATGTTTTTAGCTTTTGTCCATTGAGTATGATGTTTGCTGTGGGTTTATCATATATAGCTTTTATTATGTTGAGGTATGAGCCTTCCATTCCCACCTTGTTGAGAGCTTTTATCAAGAAAGGGTGTTGGATTTTGTCAAATGCTTTTTCTGCATCAATTGATATGACTATGTGATTTTTATCTCTCAATTTGTTTATGTGATGTATCACATTTATTGATTTGCGGATATTGTACCATCCTTGCATTCCTGGGATAAATCCTACTTGGTCATGGTGTATGATCTTTCTGATGTACTGCTGGAGCCGATTTGCTAGAATTTTGTTGAGGATTTTGGCATCTATGTTCATGAGGGATATTGGTCTTTAATTCTCTTTCATTGTGTTGTCTTTATCTGGTTTTGGTATTAGGGTGATGCTGGCTTCATAGAAGGAGCTTGGAAGTGTTCCTTCCTCTTGAATTTTTTGGAATAGTCTGAGGAGAATAGGTTTTAGTTCTTCCTTGAATGTTTGGTAGAACTCTCCTGTGAAGCCGTCAGGCCCCGGGCTTTTGTTTGCCGGAAGCTTTTTGATGACTTCTTCAATTTCGTCCATAGTTATTGGCCTATTGAGCTGTTGAGATTCTTCTTGATTGATTTTTGGAAGGTTGTATTTTTCTAGGAATATGTCCATTTCCTCCAGGTTGTCCAGTTTGTTGGAATAGAGCTGTTCGTAGTATTTTGTAACAATCCTTTGTATCTCAGCGGGGTCTGTTGTTATTTCACCTCTTTCATTTCTGATTTTGTTTATTTGGGTCCTCTCTCTTTGCTTCTTGGTGAGCCTGGCTAGAGGTCCATCAATCTTGTTTATCTTTTCAAAGAACCAGCTCTTGGTTTTGTTGATCTTTTGTATTGTTTCTTTGGTCTCTATGTCATTTATCTCCGCTCTGATCTTTGTTATTTCCTTCCTTCTGGTTACACTGGGCTTTTCTTGCTGCTCTTTTTCTAGCTCTTTGAGTTGTAGGGTTAGGTAATTTATTACCATTGTTTCTTGTTTTTTGCAATAGGCTTGTAGAGCTATGAACTTCCCTCTCAAGACTGCTTTCGCTGTGTCCCATAGATTTTGGATTGTTGTGTTTTCATTGTCATTTGTTGCCATGATGTTTTTTATTTCTTCCTTGATCTCTCTGGTGACCCAGTCCTTGTTTAATAGCATGCTGTTTAGTCTCCATGTGTTTGATTTCTTTGGATTGTATTTATTGTAGTTGATTTCCAGTTTTATGCCACTGTGATCTGAGAAGATTCTTGTTATAATTTCTATCTTCTTGAATTTGAAGAGACTTTGCCTGTGACCCAGCATATGGTCTATCTTTGAAAATGACCCATGTGCACTTGAGAAGAATGTATATTTTGTGGCTTTGGGGTGAAATGTTCTGAAGATGTCAATTAATTCCATCTGGTCTAGTGAGTCATTTAGGATTGCTGTTTCTTTGCTGTTTTTTTGTTTAGAGGATTTGTCCAGTGGTGATAGTGGGGTATTAAAGTCTCCTACTATGATTGTATTGCTATTAATCTCTCCCTTGATATCCTCCAGGAGTTTTTTTATGTATTTGGGTGCTCCTATATTGGGAGCGTATATGTTTACCAGAATTATTTCTTCTTGTTGGATTTCTCCCTTTAGTATTATGAAGTGGCCTTCCTTATCTCTTGTTATGGCATTTACTTTGAGGTCTAATTTGTCAGATATAAGTATTGCTACCCCAGCTTTTTTTTCATTTCCATTTGCCTGGAAGATATTTTTCCATCCCTTCACTTTCAATCTGTGTGAGTGTCTTGTTCTGAGGTGGGTCTCTTGTAGACAGCATATATATGGGTCATGCTTTTTTATCCATTCAGCCACTCGATGTCTTTTGATTGGAGCATTTAGTCCGTTTACATTTAAAGTTATTACTGAAAGGTATTTGTTTGTAATCATATCTATTTTTGTGTCTGTATTCCTTCTTACCTGTTTATTTCTTCTTTTTACAGTATTCCCTTTAGCAATTCTTGCATTGCTGGTTTGGTGGTGATAAACTCCCTGTGTCTTTTTTTGTCTGCGAAGCTCCTGATTTCCCCTTCAATTTTGATTGATAGTCTTGCTGGATATAGTATTCTTGGATTCAGTCCTTTGCTTTGCAACACTTTGTATACCTCCTTCCATTCACTTCTAGCTTGTTGTGTTTCTGTTGAGTAATCATTTGACAATCTGATGGGTGTTCCTTTGTAGGTAACTCTCTGTCTCTCTCTTGCTGCCTTTAAGATTCTCTCTTTATCATTTATATTTGCCATTGAGATTATGACATGTCTTGGTGTGGGTCTTTTGGGGTTGATCCTGCTTGGGACTCTCTGTATTTGCGTAACTTTTATCTTTCCCATATCCGGGAAGTTTTCTGTCATTATTTCTTCAAATAGATTTTCTAATCCCTGCTGCTCTTCTTGTCCTTCTGGCAGCCCTATTATACGCATGTTACTTCGCTTCATGTTGTCCCGAAGCTCCCTTAGGCTTTCCTCCTGCTTTTTAATTTTTTTCTCCAATTGCTGTTCAGATTGAGCTTGTTCCTGTACCTGATCTTCTAACTCACTAATTCGGTCCTCTGCTTCTTGTAGTCTACTGTTGAAACTTTCCATGGTGTTTTTGATTGTAGCTATATCACTTTTCATTTCTTCCTGATTCTTGCATAAGTTGTTGATTTTCTCATCCATCCGATGTATAAATTCCACGACCATTACTCTGAACTCCTTTTCGGTCATGTTGCAAGCTTCAGTTTCACTAATTTCCTTTCTTGGCGACTCCACATTTTCTTTCCTCTGTGAGTTATTTCGTTTCCCCATTCTGGCTATCACCAGAAAGCTCAGGCTTCCGTTTGTGTGGACCTGGGCTGTGCGCTGTGGGGACTTCACTCCACCCGAGTTTCACTGAAGTGCTCTGACACTAGAACGTGTGGCTGCCTTTGGTTGGTGGGAACCAGACTTGCCCAGGGTCTGTGTCCCCAGTGTTCCGTGTGGTCTCGTGTGCACACTTAGAATCAGGAGCCCTGTCAGCACCACACTGTTGGTATGTGCCGAAAATGAGATCCTTAGCATGTGCCAGGAGTCAGAGTTTCCCTGTATCTGCACCAAGAATCGAGTGTCAGTCTCTGTTGCCTTGTGCAGTTTCTCGTTGAGAATCAGGGTCCCTGTGTGTGCATGCACCAACAATTGGGGTCGTTGGCTCTTAGTGTGAATGCACTGTGAGTCAGGGATCCCAGGCAGCTGTGTCCGGCGTGCCAAATTCCCTGAAGTGGAGCTGTGTCCTGTGTGTGCTCTCTCTACTGAGCCAAACCGGCTAGGGCGCACACTCTCAAATCCCTGAAGGTGAGCTGCCTTTGTGCACTCTCCCAGAATCCCTGAAGAGGGGCGGAGTCCGTCCTGCGTGCCAAATTCCCCAAAGGGAAGCCCCTTTGTGCACGCTCTAAGATTCCCCGAAGGGGAGCTGTGACCCGCAAGCCAAATTCCCCCCAATTCCCCAAAGGGGAGCCCTCTGTGCGCACTGACAGATTTCCCCGAAGGTGAGCTGCTTCTGTCCTGTGCGCCAAATTCCCTAAGGCGGAGCGAGTGTCCCTGCGCAAAGCTCTGCAGCTTGAGCGAGGGGCGTGTCTATTAGTTACTATGGCGCTATCCGCGTGCGCCTGCGGGGAGGGGGATAGGCTCTTTGACTCACGGGAATCTGCCGGGAAGTCTGGATTCTTGTTGTTTCTTCCACTGAAACTGTGATAGCAGTTCTCTGTCCTCAGTGGCTGCAGGGTCCTGGTTTGTGTCAGAAGCCAGGATCCGAGTCTCAGGCAGCTCTGTTTCTCAAGATGGTGTGGTCTCCGCGTCCGCACCAGCCGCCGAGAAGTGTCCGCTTTGTGCGCGGGGCTCCGCCGTCTAGGACTGCCCGGTTAGGCAGCCCCTTGGAAGCCCTGCAGAATCTAACTGACCCTAGCTCATACACACACACACACACCACACACGTCTACACGTCTACACTCTCCTCTATGGGTTCCTCACTCACACTCTCTCTCTCCCTACCTTCTTGCCGGTCGCCATCTCTGGAACTTGTTTTTGCAAAGATATATTTTTTGAAAAGCATTGTCAATTCTATTGTTCAGTATTTCTTTTTCTAAAGATACGAAGAAGTGCTTTTTTTGATGTGTTATCACTGCTTTAATAACACACATGAGACAGCAGGTTAATTTGCATATGCAGGCTCTGAACAAATTAACCCGCCCCAACTGCTCCGGGCCTCTGGGCAGCGTGGGAAGGCGGAAAGGCGGTTCTTGGCCGGGGCGAAGACATTGGAGTCTCACCACATAAGCATTCTTTTTTTTTTTAAATATATCTTTATTGTTCAGACTAGGGGCCCAATGCACGAAGATTCCTGCAAGAATAGACCTTCCTTCCCCTGGCTGCCGGCACCGCCTTCGCTCCGGCCAAGAGCCGCCTTTCCGCCTTCCCACGCTGCCCAGAGGCCTGGAGCAGTTGGGGCGGGTTAATTTGTTCAGAGCCTGCGTATGCTAATTAACCTGCTGTCTTTGTTGGGTTAATTTGCATACTCACTCCTGATTGGCTGGTGGCTGTCATGAAGGTATGGTCAATTTGCATCTTACTCTTTTATTAGTGTAGATTATTACAGATGTTCCTCTTCCCCCCTCCCATAGCTCCCCTCCACCCCACCCCATGCCCATACCCCCTCCCACTGACCTCATCCATAGTTGTAAGAAGTTTGTCCAATCTCTTCCCGCACCGCCCACACCCCCTTCCCCCCACCCGAGGATTGTCAGTCCACTCCCTTTCTATGCCCCTGATTCTGTTATATTCACTAGTTTATTCTGTTCACCAGATTTTTTATTCACTTGATTTTTAGATTCACTTGTTGATAGATATGTATTTGTTGTCACTTGGTTGTTCATAATTTTTTATCTTTACCTTTTTCTTCTTCTTCCTCTTCTTAAAGAATGCCCTTCAGTATTTCATATAATACTGGTTTGGTGGTGATGAACTCCTTTAGCTTTTTCTTGTCTGTGAAGCTCTTTATCTGGCCTTCAATTCTAAATGATAGCTTTGCTGGGCAGAGTAATCTTGGTTGTAGGTTCTTGCTATTCATCACTTTGAATATTTCTTGCCACTCCCTTCTGGCCTGGATAGTTTCTGTTAGAAATCAGCTGACCGTCATATGGGTACTCCCTTGTAGGTAACTAACTGTTTTTCTCTTGCTGCTTTTAAGATTCTCTCTTTGTCTTTTGCCCTTGGCATTTTAGTTATGATGTGTCTTGGTGTGGTCCTCTTTGGATTCCTCTTATTTGGGGTTCTCTGTGCTTCCTGGACTTGTAAGTCTATTTCTTTCACCAGGTAGGGGAAGTTTTCTGTCATTATTTCTTCAAATATGTTTTCAATATCTTGCTCTCTCTCTTCTTCTGGCACCCCCATAATTCGGATGTTGGTATGCTTGAAGTTGTCCCAGAGGCTCCTTACACTATTTTCATATTTTTTTATTATTTTTTCTTTTTGCTCTTCTGGTTGGATGTTTTTTGCTTCCTCATATTTCAAATCTTTGACTTGATTCTTGGGATTCTCTAGTCTACTGTTGAATTTCTGTATATTATTCCTTATTTCAGTCAGTGTATACTTAATTTCTGACTGGTCCTTTTCCATTTTTTTTTTTTTTTTTTTTGGCATTTCACTAAGATTCTTGAAGTTCTCACTAAGTTCCTCGGAGGTTTCTAGAAGATTCTTAAGTAACCTTATAACTGTTTTTTTTTTGTTTTTTTTTTTAACTCTATATCCAGTAGTTTGCTTTCCTCCATTTCTTTCATTCGTGACATATTTCTTTGTCTCAACATTTTGGCTGCTTCACTGTCTTTATAGAGTGGCCTTGTGTGCTAGTTGTCCTATAGGGCCCAGTGGCTCAGCCTCCCCAATCATCTGAGATGGACACTCTTGGTGCACCCCTTTGTGGGCTGTGTGCACAGTCTTGTTGTAGTTAAGCCTTGATTGCTGTTGGTATCACTAGGAGGAATTGACCTCCAGGCCAGTTGGCTGTGAGGACCCGCTTTGTCTACAATGGAAGAATTGCTGTGCTGGAGACACCCTTATGGGGCAGGAATTGCTTCCATGGGGCTTTGGTGCTTTCTGAATCTGCCCCTTGAGTGTGTTGCTTATGGATGTGAAGAGTTATAATCTTATATGGTCTCACACTGACCACTGGGTACACTGGCTCTTGGATCTCCAAGGAGATGCAAAGTCAGCCACTGCCTGAGGCCACCCAGCAGGAGCTACAGAGAGAGCTTCAGATTCCTCCTCCTAGTTTGGGGTTTGGAAGTGCCCAGATGAGGCCCATCTGTGAAGCAAGGCAGGCTGCTGCTGCCAGGCCTTGGGCCTTCTTTTGGAAGCATTGGGTCTCTCTGACCCAGTTGTAGTGTGTTAGGTTTTAGGCTGCAAAAGGACAGGACATTCATATGCAAAAGCCACTGCGCACAGCTTGGGTGGGGTTGTAAATTGGGTGGGGCGGGGTCTCAGGGAATCACCATCGTGGAGCAAACAGCAATGGCTGCCAGTCAACCCTGCACCAGAGAGGTCCCCGGGTGTCTGTGTTCCGCGGCCCCATGCAGGAACAATGATTTCTGCGAGCACCTCTGAAAGAAAGCCGCCCTTGTGTTCCTGTCCTGATGCCAGACAGTCCAATTCTCCTTGTATGAGTCTGGGTCCCCAGAGTCTCACCTGGAACTGGAGTTCAGAGCAATTGGGAGCTTGTATCTCCCTCCTGATTGAAAAAAACAACAGTGCACCCAGTTGACAGTCTGTTTTGCGCACGCCTCCGCACCTCTGCACCTCCTACCAGTCTCAATGCGCTTTTTTCTTTCCTTCTAGTTGTAGAACTTCCACTCAGCCACCTTTCCCATGGTTCTGGATGATATTTGTTTTGTCTTTTTGTTGTAGTTTTGATGTGGTTGTGAGAGGCAGCAAGTACAGTTGTTTACCTATGCCGTCATCTTGGTTCTCTCCCACATAAGCCTTGTTCAGTATTTCTTATTCACAAATTCATTAGGTAAAATCCGCACAGATTTGGGTACCACTTTTAAAAAATTTTTTTTTTAATTATCTCAGAGAGGAAAGGAGAGGGAGAGATAGAAACATCAATGAGAAGAGAATCATTGATCAGCTGCCTCCTGCACGCCCCCTACTGGGGATCGAGCCCACAACCCCAGGCATGTGCCCTTGACTGGAATCAAACCTAGGACCTTTCAGTCCACAGGCCAGTGCTCTATCCATTGAGCCAAACCAGCTAGGGCTTGGGTACCACTTTTTATTAAGAAACTAGAGCCCCAGCACACATTTGAAATTGCACGAGGAGACACCGTGCCTCCTACTATGCAAGGAGGCACCCCACAGGTGGCCAGGACCTGCGCCTGACTCGCGCAGCACCGTCTGCTGTGGGAGTCAGGCCGGACCGGCGCTGCAGGGGTCCATATCTGCACCTGGCTCACAGCGTCCCCCGGCCACCCTGCCTGTGTCCACTCCAGGGCCTCCCATCTCTGTCTCCACTCCAGGCCTCACCTGTGCATGCAACCTCCTCCTGTCCGGTCATGACCCGTTAACAGTGTCCCAGCCTAATTTGCATATTACCTCTTTATATATATACTAGAGGCCCAATGCACGAAATTCGTGCATGGCGGGGGGGGGGTGTTCCTCAGCCCAGCCTGCACCCTCTCCAATCTGGGACCCCTCGAAGGATGTCCTACTGCCAGTTTACAGGGATCGGGCCTAAACTGGCAGTCGGACATCCCTCTCACAATTCGGGACTGCTGGTTCCAGCCACTCACCTGCCTGCCTGCCTGCCTGCCTGATTGCCCCTAACCACTCTGCCTGCCGGCCTGCTTGCCCCCAACTGCCCCCCGCTGCTGGCCTGCTTGACCCCCAAATGCTCCCCCCGCCAGCCTGATCACCCCCAACTGCCCCCCCCCTGCTGGCCTGCTTACCCCCAACTGCCCCCCCTGCTTGCCCTCACCTTCCCTCCCCACTGGCCTGCTCACCCCCAACTGCCCCCCTGCTGGCCTACTCATTCCAAACTGCCCCCACCATCCTGATCACCTCCAACTGACCCCCACTGATGGCCTGCTCACCCCCAACTGGCCCCCTTGCTGGTCTGCTTACCCCCAACGGCCCTTGCCGTCCCATCCTGGCCTGATCACCCCCCGGCGACCCAAGGTCCCAGCCCCTCCTTTTTTTCTTTTTCTTTTTTTAAGCGCCTCCTTGAGTGGAGGCCAGGGCCCTCTGGAAGCAAGTATCTAGGATTTATTTATCTTCTATAATTGAAACATTGTAGCCTTGAGAGGAGGCCAGGGCCGGCCAGGAAGCTTGGCTTCCTTTATCGCCGGGGGCAACCCAAGCCTCCTGTTTGCTCCAGCTCCGTGGCTGGCCGCCATCTTGGTTGGGTTAAGTTGCATACTCGCTCCTGATTGGCTGGTGGGTGTGGCTTGGCGTAGCGGAGTGATGGTTAATTTGCATGTTTCTCTTTTATTAGTGTAGATAGATTGCCTTTTTTGCCTTGTTTGCCAGGGAACTTAGACCGAGACTTATTTTTCATCTGAAGTAAATGGCTCAAGCCAGGTGTTTGGTATATCAATTTCCCCACTTTGTTTAAGTGCCTAGGAGAGTGCCTGGTCATATTAGATGCTCATAAATATTTATTTAATTAATGAAGATCCTTAAGAATTGAATATTGTATCAATATTAAAAATACTAGTTTTAAAGAATATTCAATTATATGTGAAATATTAATGATATAATTTCAAGTGACAACTAAAGTTGCAAAATTATGCATACACACCATGTTTCCAACTTAGTGAAATATGTATTTTTTGTTTGTGTGTTTATTACATACTATTATACAATACCACAACAATATGAAGAGTGGTTATTTTTTTTAACTTTAAAAAAAATTTTATTGTCTAAAGTTTTATATATGTCTCCTATTCCCCCACTTGACTCCCCTTCCCCCAAGCCATTCCCACCCTGGGCAAGCCCCCACTGCCCCAGTGTCTGTGTCCATTGGTTATGCTAATATGCATGCATACAAGTCCTTTGGTTGCTCTCTAACCCGTTAACTATTTTTTTATTTTTCAAAGTATTACATATGTCTCCTTTTTCCCCGATTGACCCCCCCCCAGCCACTCCCACCTCTGAGGGCAAGTCCCCACTGCCCCAGTGTCTGTGTCCATTGGTTATGCTAATATGCATGCATACAAGTCCTTTGGTTGATCTCTGACACCCCCCCCACCCCTGCCATTTGTCTCTGGATCTATTTTTGTTCATCAGTTTATGTTGATCATTATATCCCACATATGAGTGAGATCATGTGATATTTCTCTTTCTCCGACTGGCTTATTTTGCTTAGCATAATGTTCTCCAGGTCCATCCATGCTGTTGCAAATGGTAAAAGTTCCTTATTTTTTATAGTGGCATAGTTTTCCATTGTGTAGATGTACCACAGTTTTTTAATCCATTCATCTGCTGATGGGCATTTAGGCTGTTTCCAAATCTTAGCTATTTGTAAATTGTGCTGCTATGAACATAGGGGTGTCATATATCCTTTCTGATTGGTGTTTCTGGTTTCCTGGGATATAATCCCAGAAGTGGGAATACTGGGTCAAATGGGAGTGCCATTTTTAATTTTTTTGAGGAAACTCCATACTGTTTTCCACAATGGCTGCACTAGTCTGCATTCCCACCAGCAGGGAAGGAGGATTCCTTTTTCTCCGCATCCTCTCCAGCACTTGTAGTTTGTTGATTTGTTGATGATAGCCATTCTGACAGGTGTGAGATGGTACCTCATTGTTGTCTTGATTTGCATCTCTTGGATGATTAGTGACTTTGAGCATGCTTTCATATGTCTCTCGGCCTTCTTTATGTCCTCTTTTGAAAAGTGTCCATTTAGGTCCTTTGCCCATGTTTTGATTGGATTGTTTATCTTCTTTTTGTTAAGTTGTATGAGTTCTCTGAGAAAGAAAAACAAAGTTGGAGGGATCACAATACCAGATATCAAGCTATATTACCAAGCCACGGTTCTTAAAACTGCCTGGTACTGGCACAAGAACAGACATATAGACCAATGGAACAGAACAGAGAACCCAGAAATTGATCCAAGCCATTATGCTCAATTAGTATTTAACAAAGGAGGCAAGAGCATACAATGAGTCAAGACAGTCTATTTAATAAATGGTGCTGGGAAGTTTGGTCAGATACATGCAAAAAAATGAAACTAGATCACCAACTTACACCATACACAAAAACAAACTCAAAATGGCTAAAGGACTTGAATGTAAGATGGGAAACCATAAAACTCTTAGAAGACTCCATAGGCAGCAAAATATCAGACATATGTCATAGCAATGTCTTTACCTGATACAACTCCTAGGGCAATGGAGACTAAGGAGAAAATAAACAAATGGGACTACATCAAAATTAAAAGCTTCTGCACAGCAAAAGCAACCATCAACAAAGCAACAAGAAAGCCCACTGCATGAGAGAACATATTTGCCAAAGAGTGGTTATTTCTAAGTAATATTAAATGTGATTTTTCTTTTCTTAGACCTGATATTTTCCTTAACCTTTTGCAACAGCATGGATGGACCTGGAGAGTATTATGCTAAATGAAACAAGCCAGTCAGAGAAAGACAAATACCACATGATTTTACTTATATGTGGAATCTAATGGACAAACTAAAACAAAATATGAACAGATTCTAGATACAGATAATAGACTGACAGCTGTCAGAGAGGAGGTTCTTAGGGGCTGGGTGAAAAAGGTGAAGGGATTAAGCAAAAAGAAATACTCATAGACACAGACAACCCTTTATGATCATTACTAGAAGGAAACAGGGGTGAGGAAAGATAGAAGAGGGTATAGAGGGGATATATGGTGGTAGAAGGAGACTTGACTTGGGGTGATGAACATATAATACAATATACAGATGATGTATTATAGAATTGTATGACTGAAACCTATGTAAGTTTATTAACCAATATTACCCAAATAAATTCAATAAATACTTAAAAAATATTTAAACAAGGAAAGTACTTTTAAAATGTTCTATAATGAGCTTATTATTTTAATTTAACTTTTAATGAAATTAATGAATAGTTTAAAATCTCAAATATTATAATAGCATATATAAATATTAATTCCTTGCCTATTCACCCCTTTTCTTGTGCTTTAAATTTGTAACCAGTAAACTCCCTTCTAATCTTCTACCTCATCCCAATTTTTCTTTGTCATTTTAACATCTTGCTTTAGTCCCTCCCCAAACTAATTGGTGCTTCATCCAAGTTCTGTTGTTTTCTTTACTACATTTCTTTTGACCTTTGAAGCTCATAATGCTATTAAGTGTTTCTCATTGTCACTTAGAATAACGTCTTCACTGTGCTCATCTTTGTAGGAACAACTTCCAGAAAGCCTTCCTTGCTTCAGGAAATGCAGTCTCAAGTGCAGCACAAACACATTCAGATTTGATTGTGTCACACAGAACTCAGAACCTGAGACAGAGCAAGCACCTCCTTCACCTACTGGCCTTGGCCTCTCTCCTTACTAGTCTGAATGTGTAACTTGACAAGGGAGATAAAGGCCTTTTCTTCAGAGTCTGGGTATTATCGTTTTTAAATAATCTGACACTGATTTCTTTTTTAAAAAATGTTTTTTATTGATTTTAGAGAGGAAGGAAGAGGGAGAGAGAGAGAGAAACATCATCAATCTCTGCCTCTGGCACGCCCCTAGTGGGGATTGAGCCTGCAGCCCGAGTATGTGCCCTGACCAGTAATCAAACCAGTGACCTCTTGATGCATGAATGATGCTCACCCAACTGCGTCACACCAGCTGGGCCTGACACTGATTTCTTAAGGATTCTATTTCAAGAAGTTTCAAAAGTCAATGGGTATTTCAGTATCCACAGTTTTTTACTATATTCTGTATTCCATTTGGGCCTGCACGTGAGGAAATAGTGTGTTTTCCTTGGCAGCTTCCATCTGAGCCCTAGCACACCTTATTGCAGGTAGTTGTCTAAGTCTTGGACTAGTTCTGGGAAATCCACCAGGCTGTGTGTGCAGAGGTATTAATGGGGAAATGAAGAAGACAACCAGAATCTAGGTTGCAAGTACAAAAATACAAACTTCTCACTGAAGTCACCCATTTGTGGGAACTCCATATGAGGAGAGATGCAGTGGAGGCTAAAAGGAGACATTTGCATGCAGGTGAATTGTTCCTTGCTCAGGAGCTCTGGTGTAAAGGACCAGCTTCACCAGAGCCCAAGTCAGTTGTGCATCCTCCAGGATTGAGCTTGTAGCTTCAGTCTAAATTTGCCTTCAAATCCACCCCTACCCTGTTATCCCATTACATATGAAGTCAGCTTTATGTTCCTAAGTCTTTCTTAAAGTATCACTTCCCTACTCTCAAATCTTCAGAGGCCTTCTAAAATGTGCCTTCGACCTTTATTTCCAACCTCATTTTGTATGACTCCCGGCGGCACCTCCTTTTTCTCAAGCCTGCATGGTATAGCTCCCTCCCTACCTTCTCCCACTGTCCTCTTTATCTCTTCGCTCTACATGGCTTGTCACAGGACCTGACTTCTGTCCCACGTTACTTAGCTGTGTGATCTATATCAAATTATTCTTCCTCTCTGAGCCTCTGCACTGAGTGGCCAGATTATTATGATCTCTGAACGCATAATAATCTGGCCACTCAGAGAGAGAGTGTGTGTGTGTGTGTGTGTGTGTGTGTGTGTGTGTGTGTGTGTATATGTATGTGTGTATATATATATATATATATATATATATATATATATATATATATATATGTATGTGTATATATATATATATATATATATATATATATATATATATATATATGGTAGAGGCCCGGTGCATGAATTCGTTCATGGGTGGGGTCCGGACAGCCTGGCCAGGGGGAGGGGACATGGGCAGTTGGCCGGCCTGCCTGCTGGTCGAACTCCTGGTCGAGGGGACAATTTGCATACTAGCCTTTTATTATATAGGATATACACTGAGTGGCCAGATTATTATGCATTAAGAGATTATAATAATCTGGCACTCAGTGTATTTCCTTATATGTATACTAGAGGCCCAGTGCACGAAATTCGTGCATGGGGGGGGGTGTCCCTCAGCCCAGCCTGCACCCTCTCCAATCTGAGACCCCTTGAGGGATGTCCGACTGCCCATTTAGGATCGGTGGGATCCTGGTCTAAATGGGCAGTTGGACATTCCTTTCACAATCCAGGACTGCTGGCTCCCAACTGCTCGCCTGCCTGCCTTCCTGATTTCCCCTAACTGCTTCTGCCTGCCAGCCTGATCACCCCCTAACCACTCCCCTGCCAGCCTGATTGATGCCTAACTGCTGCCCTGCCAGCCTGTTTCCCCCAACTTCCTTCCTCTGCCAGCCTTGTCACCCCTAACTGCCCTCCCCTGCAGGCTTGATCGCCCCCAACTGCCCTCCCTTTCAGGCCTAGTCCCTCCCAACTGCCCTCCCCTGTTGGCCTGATTGCCCACAACTGCCCTCCCTTGCAGGCCTGGTCCCTCCCAACTGCCCTCCCCTGCTGTCCATCTTGTGGTGGCCATCTTGTGTCCACATGGGGGCAGGATCTTTGACCACATGGGGGCAGCCATCTTGTGTGTTGGAGTGATGGTCAGTCTGCATATTGATAGGATAGAGTCCTGGTGCATGGGTGGGGGCCAGCTGGTTTGCCCTGAAGGGTGTCCCAGATCAGGGTGGGGATTCCCTTGGGGCGTAGGGTGGCCTGAGCAAGGGGCCTGTGATGGTTTGCAGGCCAGCCACGCCCCCCGGCGACCCAAGCAGAGGCCCTGGTATCTGGGATTTATTTATCTTCTACAATTGAAACTTTGTAGCCTGGAGTGGAGCCAAGCCTCCTGCTCGCTCTGTGGCGGCAGCCATTTCTGTTGGGGTTTATTTATCTTCTATAATTGAAACTTTGTTGCCTTAAGCGGAGGCCAAGCCAGGCCAGGGTGTGTGGAAAGCTTGGCTTCCTCCATCGCGGGGGGCAACCCTAACCTCCTGCTCTCTCCAGCTCCATGGCTGCCGCCATTTCTGTTGAGGTTTATTTATCTTCTATAATTGAAACTTTGTAGCCTTAAGTGGAGTCCTGGGCCAGCCAGGGTCTGCGGAAAGCTTGGCTTCCTCCATTGCCAGGGGAACCCAAGCCTCCCTCCTGCTCTCTCCGTGGCCACAGCCATCTTGGTTGGGTTAATTTGCATATTCGCTCCTGATTGGCTGGTGGGCGCGTAGCTTGTGGGTGTAGCAGAGTTATGGTTAATTTGCATATTACTCTCTTATTAGATAGGATATCAGACAGACAGGTAAACAGACTGAACTAGGAGACTTCTTCTTAGAGTCCCTTTTAACTTTATCATCATGTGGGTCAGCATCAGCCTTAACTTTTTCCTTGGCAGCCCCAGGACACAGGGCCCTTTTCTCTTTTGTGTTTCTAAAGCATTGAATACCATTCTGTGCCATTCATTGTTTGGGGTTGTAGTTAACATTTTTATGTCCTTTCTTCAACTGCTTTTTGAGGATACATTTATAAATTGAGAAAGCCCATTGGTAGAGCTAATTTGTTTCCCTAGGATGTGGGTGAGGGAGAGGTCTATTGAGTGTCTTCTTGTGTCTGGAAGCTGGGAAGAGATGGGAGTCAGAAAGATTGTTTCTTGATGGGGAATAAAATATTTGAGAACCTGGAACATACTAATTTCGGGCTGACAAAATAATTTTTTTCTGGGCTGCTGTGAGGCTGTTGGATCTGCACTGACTCTGTGGGTTGGTCTTCCAATGCCATCCTTTCAGAGTGCCGGCCACCTGGCATTGAGGGTTACAATGATCACTTCATCTTCCACTGCGTTTCAGGGCCCTGTTTGATTATGACCGGACACGGGACAGCTGCCTGCCAAGCCAGGGGCTCAGCTTCTCCTATGGTGACATTCTGCATGTTATTAATGCCTCTGATGATGAGTGGTGGCAGGCAAGACTGGTGACCCCACATGGAGAAAGCGAGCAAATCGGTGTGATCCCCAGTAAGAAGAGGTGAGCTGTCATGATCACGAGAGAGGTCTTCCTCATCCTCTCCATGGTACTGATTTCTTTTTTTGCTGATTATACTGTAAGTTGCTTGCAGGGGGTTCACTTTATTATTCCTTTTTGGTAGAGAGTTGGTACTCAGGACATGGTTATGACTCAATGAGCCAAAAAATGGCTGCTGTGTCCGTTGCAATCCACTGCTGAAACTATGCACTGGCAGTAATAGGATTTGTTTTTGTCTCCAAAACAGAGTGGAAAAGAAAGAAAGAGCTCGATTGAAAACCGTGAAGTTCCATGCCAGGACGGGCATGATTGAGTCTAACAGGGTAAGTGGGGATCCCCAAGGGAGTCAGCCAATATGTGAAGAGGAGTAAGAAGCTTGGAGTCTGTGTGGTGGATAAGAGAACTGGGGACAACAAAAAAATCCCTTTTTGTCAGGGGATGGCTCTGTCCTATCAGCATACTGACTGCTTTTCTGAGAACAGAGAGAGGGCCCTCAAACTCCCTGGCCCGTGTGTGTGCTCCTTCCCCCGGGGAACTGGCTCTTGACGTGGTGGAGTCGGAGTGTCTGCAAGGCTGACTGGCTCAGGGCACGTGAAACCACTGTGGGTGCCTCCCTGGCTGCAGACACTGTTGGAGCTGTGGGGACCCTGAACAGAACCTGGCCTCATCATCTAGCTGGGGAGGCAGCCTCACAGCTCTGACTGCCCTTCAGACCAAATGAGGCTCGAGGGCTCTTTCCATTCACTCCTGTTCTTCTCTGAGCTTCACAGGCCAAAGAAGTTTCTATGGTAGCGGTAGAGGGAAGTTATCAGTGGCATCTTAGGGCATGTGTCCAGGTGGCTACAGTGACTTTTGTGCTTTAGGAAGTACCAGTGAGTGCTGTGAGTCTGGATTAGGTAGAAACGTCTAACACCCCTACAACATTTTCCTGTAAACATAATTTTCCTCTTACATCAACTTTCATTTAATCTCATAGACTCCATTTGTGAAAAAATGGTCTTTTATTTAGCTCACCATTGTCTCCATTTTAGTTTTTCTTGCATGCTTTAAAATCCATTGTTATTTTTTTTCTTCTGTCCTTCCCCTCCATCTTCATGTTCTTTCACAGTCGATCAAAACGAAACGTAAAAAGAGTTTCCGCCTCTCTCGAAAGTTCCCATTTTACAAGAGCAAAGAAAACATGGCCCAGGAGAGCAGCATACAGGAACGTAAGTAGCAGCAGGATACAGAGAGCAGCTGGCGTGCAGCCCCGCCCTCTTTCTCATTTGTACCTCCCCTTGTGAGAGGACTGGGAATATGAGTGTGCTGGCGTGTCCATGTGTGCATGCGTGTGCATGTGTACCTGCTTGTTGGCAGAGTCAAGGTAGCAGTTGGTCTGCACAGTGAGACATTGGGTCTTTTTGTCCAGCTCGTCACTCTAAAGGAATGTTGGAGGCTCTGAGTGGAACTGGTTCTGGGGCTGGCCTCCTAGAAAGTCCTGGCGCTGGTATTGGGAGTGTCAGGCTGAGCTCTGTTGTGGTGGCAATGAGCAGTTCTCAGCCACTGCGCCAGCTTTGGAAAACTGGATTTTCAAGAGAACCAGGTCTAGGGACTCAATGTTGCTCTCCTGGCTTCCTCCTCTTGTGTTTTCTTTCCCTTAACTTCACTCACCTATGTCAAGAGAAGAGCCTTTTCTTTGCTGGAATCGGGTCTACCTCTTGAATCACACACAGGATGTCCATGTGGCTATAACAGACCCATATTGTCCCAGAGTGATTACAGAGCCAGCTTTCAGAATAAAATCCTTCTTCCTGAAGGAATTGACATGGAAGGGGGACTACTCAGCATTGTCAAAATAAAGATTTATTGAGAAATATGAAGCTGCTTTGGTAGAAAATACCATATAGCTGAGGTAAATGAACTTTAATAAAAATCCTCACATGAGGATATGTGTGTGTGTGTGTGTTTTTTAATTTCTAGAGAGAGAGGAAGGGAGGGAGGGAGAAAGAGAAACATCGATGTGAGAGAGAAACATTGATAGGTTGCCTGCACGTGCCCCGATCAGGGATTGAGCCCGCACCCTTTTGGTGTAGAGGATGACGTTCCAACCAACTGAGCCACCTGGCCAGGGCTAACTGAACTTTTTATGAACAAATTTAATCCTGAGAATATTCATATTCTGACGTATGCCTTAGAAATTAACTGTTCTGACCTGTCAGGCTGGTGAAATATTTCTCATGTGGTTCATGGTGAATTATAAACCTCTCTTCTACCTCACAAGGAGGGGTCTTGGGGTTCTGGGCTATTGGGACTGGCTAGTTCAGATAGGGAATGCCCTTTTTCTAGGCCAACCTGATTCATGGTCATGGTAGATGTAGGTCATTGATATCTAGGGTAGTTGCTAGGAGAGATAAGGACACCTTCATCCAGATGAAGGATATGGCTCACAATCCCAGGGAGCTCAGTAAGAGCACTAGGTGTAGTTGGTTCTGCTTGTGAGCAGTAGGAGACGGTCACCACAGTTCACCAGATGAGTCCCAGAACCTCTGCACTGAGCCTGGAGGGGTGTACTGTTGAGTGGCCCAGCTGATTGGTAGTTTACCTGTCGGGTGAGAGACGAAGCTCCCTAGTGCTTATCCTCTGAAAGCTGAGCTCAACACCCATGGTCTACACAACTCAGGTCAGCTTTGAGGTCCACTCGAACTGCATAAAGCTTTCCCTGAAGGCTTTGGGCAGAGGGAATCAGTATTTGGGGAATGCTCCTTGGGATGATGACAATTCTGCCTGTCTACCTGCCAAACATAGGTGTTTGCTCTTCATGCACTGCAGAGGGAAATGGTGATTTCAGGAGCAAAGCAGAGACCTGACTCTATAAAGACAAATTTAGTCAAGGGATGTCCTCCAAGCCTTGGAATGTCACCTGCCCTGACGGCCTATAGGCTGTAGACCACCTGAGATAGTCCCCTCCAAGTCCCTCTAGCAGCAAATGAAGTCCAGGTATCTTATTTGACCTGGGACGTTCTTTCTGTAGCAAAGTTCTTAACCTCACTGTAGCTATAGGTCTTCATAGTGTTTCATACTTCTGTCACTAATGCTCACCTGGATCTGTATTCTTCCTTCCCCTGTCTTTTTTCTCTATTTTCTCTCTCCTCCCTCCCTCCCTCCCTCCCTCCCTCCCTCCCTTCCTCCCTCCCTCCCTCCCTCCCTCCCTCCCTCCCTCTTCCCGCTCTCTTTTTCCTTGCTGTCTGTGAAATCAGGACTTCCCTGGGTTAAGTGACGATTATTATGGAGCAAAGAACCTGAGTAAGTCAAACGTACACACCGTATTCTGGGCATGAATGGAGATGCTGGGGTTGGGGGTGTAGGGGACGTGGGTGTGGGTGAGGATGAAGGGTGAGGGGAGGCAGTATTTGTGAGAACTCTGATGCCACAGTAGGAGGAAGAGTAGAAGTGGCGGTGAATGTCATACTTCTGCTCTGGGTTCCTGGTACCCTAATAAAAGCCTGTCATTCATGTCTGTGTTTTCCTTTTATACCTTGAAGTAAGTGGTGGGGAGCTCAACCCTTGTCATCCCACCTTATAAGTGAGGTGGGCAAAAGTACTTCTCCAGGGTGACTACTCACCTCATCTCTAGCCTATTGTTGAGGTGAGGGGTGTCTGCTGGTTGGAGTCTTCTCCCAGTGACCCAGCACTGAAGTATTGGACTTGAGAATGAACTGATTCACTCTATTTAACTAGGGGCAGGAGCACTGTGAAGCCCTTTACCCAGCGTGCATCTGGGATCTCCCAGCTGGTCCAGGAACTCAGCAAACAGATTCAGGCTGGCTTTCTACAGAGCATTTTGAAGGGGCTGAGCTGGAGGGGGATTCAGCGGCATTTGTGGACCATATATATTTAGTGCTTTAACTTGGGAGAACCCTGACTGGCCTCTCCTCTCTGAAAATAATCCTAGAGTAGAAAATGAAGAGACACAGATGGCAGGGCCATAGCGCCCCCACTGTGCACCAAGGAGCACATACATGCGGCTGTGCCAGGCAGCTTCCGAGAGCATACCCTCTCCCTCTGTAAGCCCTAAAGGCGAGAAGGTTGGAGGAGCTTCCTCAGGAACTAGCCATGGCTGCTGAGTCAGCCAGTCCTTCCTGGAGGCCACAGCATATCACGGTCTGGAACAGTGTCATCTTGGCTGAAATGAGCAATGTGTCTCTCCATAGTTTGTTGTGTCCATGTTTCTTCATCTTCATTCACCTGTTGTCTGGGGAGTGGTGGGTAGGCTTTGTTTGGGCCAGACTGTGCCTGTGCCTCCTGTGAGTGTGCCTGTTTGCCCACACCTGGATGTGGGCAGGTCCCAAGGCTCTGAGACAGGAGAGCCGTCTTGTCCTCCAGGTGTTCTTTGTTGTCTGTATTTTGCCACATCTGTCGTCTGTCGGGTGGATGGGGGAGCACCCCTCACCGCTGAGGCCACACCCTCCCTTCTAGGTAGTGGTGGCAGGAGAGCTGTTGGTCCCACCAAGCGGTCAAAACATTGTTACCTGGTGACTGCGCAGCCTGCCCAGTGCTTAGCCTTGTCGTTTAGGAGCACCATGCAGTTCTGTATTTTGGGGCCTCTATCTAGGAGGAAAATTTAAGAGCAGCCTGGTCCCTGGACTTTTCTTTTCTACCATCACTGCCTTTCCTTTCCTATTGGTAGCCTTGGGAGATACATTTTGACATAGGAGTTGGAAGCCATCCATTGTCAGTTCTTTGTATTCAGATGAAGAGGAAGCTGCCAAAGAATGGAGGGCTTGTGGTGTAGAGGGAGGGACTTGGCAGACTTAGAGGCTCTGTGGACTAGTACGAGGTAGCCAGGCTCAGGGTTGGAGCTATGCCTCCCAGTTGGTAGCCTGGATGTGGCAAGTCTCCTGTGGCCTGACTAGGCTGACTGCTCAGTGTCTTGCTCCTGGAGCATTTGAGTGTTGTGCCGCTTGTGACCTGTCAGGGGTGTGTTCTGAATCGGAGTCTCTTTCTTGTTGGCTTGCAGAGGGAGTGACATCCAACACCAGTGACAGCGAAAGCAGCTCCAGTAAGTGTGTGTCATTCTCCCCCATGTCGTGTTGCTCCACCATGTGTCCCAGCCACCCTCATTCCAGCGTCACAAGGCTGCCATTTCTTTTGAGAGGCTAGTGCTTCTTTCAGCCATGTGCACTTTCAGATCCTGGACATGCTGTGGCCAGTTTGTTCTTCTGGGATGGGCTTCAGGCCATGGATTAAGCCTGCATCCTGCCTGGGACCTCACTTAAAGCATCCCTGAGGCCCTGGGAAGGGTGAGCTGCCAGTGAGGAAATCCCTGCCACGGGACATTATGGGCTGTAGATGCTGCCAATTTTACAGATTTGCTCAAAGACCAAAAAAAAAAAAAAAAAAAAAAAAAAAAAAAAAAAAAAAAAAAAAAAAAAAAAAAAAAAAAAAGATGGCTTCTGTGGGATAATGTCCTGAATTGCCTTGCCAGGTCACCAGGCCCTCCTGGGTTAAGGCTTGGTGTCCTTACCTTTTAGTGGGTTAAATGGTCAGGTAACTGTCCCATTTGCCTTCAGAGATCCTGTGACTAAGCTAGAGAAGCCACAAACCAAACTCATGAACTTTGGGTGCACTGGCCTCTTGGAAGTTGTGGCTAGAGGCCTTGGAAAATCTGCCCAGGAGTCTTTGGCTCAGAGGAAGCCTGTGAGCAGGCATCCTGGGCTTGATGCAAGCTTTGCTGCATTCCCTGGCACTGCCACCAGCTGCTTTGGCACCTCCGGACACTCAGCACCCAGTGGCTTGGCAACTGTTTTGGGAAAAGCTTATTACTAGGATACATGGAGCTCTACGGTGAGGAGAGTACAGGCCTCAGCATGGTCTTAAAGGGCACTGGGGACCTTACCCCAGTCTTGTGCCATTTTTCTGGGTGCTTATTCCAGTGAGTGGGGCAATAGATAGACCCTTAAAAGGTCAAAGTTAGGCTGCAGCTCTGGGGACCTGCAGACACAGGGACAGGAGTAGTGTGTCTTGACCAGTTGAAGCTTCCCTGTAATTCTTATCAGAGCAAGAGGGCGACTGAGTACAGGTGACTGTCCTTAAGAACAGTTCCTGAAAACTTGGGGTGGTTTCTGGTGGAGGCTTCATGATTTCTGGGTCACGCCTCTGCTCAGCTATATTTCGTTGAACAGGGGGACTCCAGCTCCTTCTCCGGGTGGTGGGGGCTTCCTGTGCTTTTTTGCCAGCGGGAAGCAGACAGACCCATGGGGCAGGTATGAGCAGGCACGACTTGACCAGGTTGTTTTGACACAGGTAGGAGTGAGGTGAATATTGTAGGAAGATGAGGATGCAGGGAAGCAGATTAGGGAGTGCTAACATGTCTCCCTTTTTGTTGCAGAAGGACAAGAGGATGCTATTTTGTCATATGAGCCAGTAACTCGGCAAGAAAGTAAGCTATTTTCTGAGAATCTTGCCTTCCAACCAGTCTTGGCAGATATGGGGCCCAACACAATGGTGGCCATGGTGGCAGGGAAGAGTGTGGGGGAGCTGGAGGGCACATGTAGCCCCCGAGGTCTCGTCCTCTTCCCCTTCTTCCTTTGTTAGAGACAGGGTGGCCTCCCAGTGTGCACACTCCCCCCTGCCTCACCTGTGCTCGCTGCCAGGGTGCCTTCCAAAATGTAGGGCGGATTTACAAGGGTGGCAGAGGGAGATTTCAGTGGCTGTGGCCGCTGCTAAAATGGAGGTCCTGGTCATGTCCCTTTGGTGGCTGCTCTGAAAGAGCCCTGCTCAGCTGCTGGTGCCCATGCAGAGATTTCTCCTGAATCTGATGGAAGGGGAGGTGCCTCGGACTTAGATATTCTCAAAGCAAAGGCTCTTTGATGTCTTTGTAGTTAAAAGCCAGTGAATGGCTGTGGACACTGCCCTGCCTGAGTGGACACTGCCCTGCCTGAGTGGTGGCTCCAAGCCTCAGTGTTCTGGGCAGACTTGCAGGTAGAACAGGCTGTCCAGTTGGGGCCTCGCTCACTATATCCATGCGCTTTCTCTCCAGTTCACTATGCAAGGCCTGTAATCATCCTGGGCCCAATGAAGGACAGAGTCAACGATGACCTGATCTCAGAGTTCCCGCATAAGTTTGGATCCTGTGTGCCACGTAAGAGCCCAGGAAGACTGTGGGTATTGGTGTTGATGCCCTGTGATTTGTTGCTCTGCTATATTATGGAAAGGGTGCATTGAATACCCTAGCAGAGATTAGGCAGCACTAGATTCCCCCAAAGCTGATGGGGTTGGGGGACTAAGACATCAAAGTGGCCTGCTCGCTCCTTTGGGAAATGTTGAGTGCCAATGGTTAGGAATGATTGGACAAGCGCTGGGCCCAGCCCAAGTGGGTCAATGTGGCCACTGGACAGCTCGTCATGTTCACTGGCTCCTGTATCACCTTTGGCATCCATGTTCAGCCTTGGTCTGGGAAACCCCACCTTTCTGGTCCAGTTGAACCTGAAAGAAATAGCCCCTTGTGTGTGAGAGTTGAGGTTAGGGGAGAAGTAGGCAAGACAAACTTCTTCCCACCTCCTTTCCCCACTCATCTCGCCACTGGAGTGGCCTCAGCACCCAGGTGAGAGAGGAGCATGTCATTCTCCTTGGGCTGCCCAGCATTTCCTTTTTTCCTTCAGATACTACGCGGCCTCGGCGTGAGAATGAGGTGGATGGGCAGGACTACCACTTCGTGGTATCTCGAGAACAAATGGAGAAGGACATTCAGGACAACAAGTTCATCGAGGCAGGCCAATTCAATGATAATCTCTACGGGACCAGCATCCAGTCAGTGCGGGCAGTGGCAGAGAGGGTAAGGGCAGGAGATGGCCCTGCTAGTGAAGTACCGCACAGAAGGCTTCCCACCACAGGTCCACTGGATCTTCCTCCTCCTGGCACAGGGCCAACCATGTGGCACTGTGACCAAAGCCATGCCCACCCTGTACATTCCCATCCCCTGGATGGTGGGTCTGCCTGCCTCATCCATGCAACTCACTCTATAGTGTCACCCACCTGAATAGGACCCCTTCTGTGGACCTGGCCTTTTTTAGGTAGTAGTAGAAAATGTGGCACCTGGGTACCTCTGGGGTAGAATCTTCTAGGCTAGAATCTTCTGTCTTCCCCAGGGGGATGTTGGGGTTGCTAACTGGATAAGTACTTGGGTTGGGCTGAGACAGGGACCAGGAGTGCTGATGCAAGTCGTTGCTTTTCCAGGGCAAGCACTGCATCTTAGATGTTTCCGGCAATGCTATCAAGAGGCTGCAGCAAGCACAACTTTATCCCATTGCCATTTTCATCAAGCCCAAGTCCATTGAAGCACTTATGTAAGTATTCGCTGAGACTCACTCCTGACTGGGAGAGGGCCCTGGAAAGGAAACAGAAAACGAAGTGATTGGTTGGGCCAGTGGGTGCTCCAGTGGAAGCACAAAGGGAGACCTGCACCCCAGCTCTGGTCCCTGAGGGCTCCTGGTGTGAGTGCCCACGTGTGCATTCTTGGGTGCACTTTTAGACCAGGAAGGTTTGAGGAAGAAGTGGAGCCATGGGCCGTGTTGCTCTCAGAGGACAGCTGAGCAGGTGTTCAAGGAGCCTGGAATAATCCTTTGTGTTAATCAGAACATGGAATTTAGTTCGGCGCTATATTTCTTCTGTCATTGGCAGGGAAATGAACCGACGGCAGACATACGAACAAGCAAATAAGATCTTTGACAAAGCCATGAAGCTGGATCAGGAGTTCGGAGAGTACTTCACAGGTAAGGACCAGTCCTGCTCATGTGGGACCAGCCAACGCCTGTTCTAGAAGGGTCTCTCTGAGGCTTAGTCACCTTGCACAGTTTCTGGGGGCTTTTGAGCTTATACCTTTCCAAAGTACTCAAGTGCCCTACAGCTCACCAGAGCAGTTAGCCAGTTTATAGTATCCACCACTATCACCAATGCTGCCTTAGATCATTTTGTTCTTTTTGTCTTCGTGTGCCAACTAGAGTGGATGCTCCTTACAGTACTATTGCTGCTCTCCCCCCACTTCCAGGACTTGGCCTTGCATGTTTTAGGTCCTGAAGAAATGTTTGTTGTTGCTGGTGATTCCTTGGTGTGGTGTTCAAGTTGTCTGTCAGTGTGTGTGTGCATGTGACCATAGAGGTCAGTTTCTCAGAGGTTGGCAGGCTGTCTGTAGCATGTTGCTTACCTTTTCATGTGCAGTGACATGTATGTGCAGGTTCGTGCAGAGTGAACTCTAGCAGGAGCACTACTAGTTGGACCTGGACAGGATCTGTAACTGTCCTGTCATCTCTTGGGTTTTGGAGCTCACTTTACGGTGAGCATCTGTGTCCTGTGTGCCGTGCTGACCTCTGAAAAAGCAGATGTAACGGCTCCAGGAGCACTTTCTCTTGCCAGAAATTGTGGCTTCCAGCTCTTTCTCTGGATAACTGGAATTTCCCCAGTCTTCTGCTTATGGCTGCTTGAGAACTGCCAGCTGCTGGCCTCATGTGGCCAAGGGCAGCATGAACTGCAACGTCTGGCATCTAATGGGCGTGCAATAAAAGTTTGTAAGCAATACATTGTTCTATTCATTGCTACTTAGTCTCACGTCTCAGCAAATTTACTCCAAGCCCTGGGCTTGGAGCACCTGCCAGTTTCTCTTGCTGCACTAGGCTCACAGACAGCAACATAGTCACCAATCCCATGGCCATGTGGTTGCTGCATGCCAGGCTGAGCTGTAGACCTATTGGGACAGGCCATATTGCTGGGGTTTGGGGGTGCTGTGGACCACAGTAATAATTCTGTTTTCTCTTCACTTCAGCCATTGTACAGGGTGACTCACTGGAAGAGATTTATAACAAAATCAAGCAAATCATTGAGGACCAGTCTGGGCACTACATTTGGGTCCCATCCCCTGAAAAACTCTGAAGAAGCCCCTCCATCCTTTCTCTTGTGAACAGAAGAAGTCAAGCCCCTCTTCCCTCCTCCCTCTTCATTCCTGACCCCACGGGGAGAACAAATGACTACTGTTCTTGTCCCCTTTTTTAGATATGTCAAAAAAAATTGAGTTTTCTAGTCCTGTTCTGTTTTTTAAATTTTTGTTTTGTTTGAGTTTATTTTGGGGGGACGATGCCATCTCACTCATCATGTGACTGTGCCCATTCCTGCATGGACCTTTCCCAAGTGCTAGCACAGGTGCAAATCCTTCAGAGTCATTGTTTTCATAAAAATCGAGCAGACACGAAGAGAAGAGAGGAGAGGAGGACCAATGGAAAGACAGACTCTGGACAGCCGCACAGCTTTGACGTGAGCTCAGCGCGCCACGCGATGAGGTGCTCCCGGCATCTCTGCCTATCTGTACTGCTGCATGCAGTTCCGTATGGTGTGACATCATGATGACAGAAAGTACCTTATTTATATACAGATATATATATATATATATATATATATACACACATATATATATATATATATGTAATTTATCTAAAATATATAGAAATTATATATATTATACACTCGGATATAATATATATATATATATATATATATATATATATATATATATATATATATATATATATTCACACCTTTGGACTAGAAAACCTATGGAAACTTCAGCAATGGTACTGTGCTGTTAGAGAAATGCTTTAGTTTTCATATTCAAATCAGATGGTATCTTATACCCCAACTGGTTGGGGAGGGATTGAAAGTGGTAGTAAATGCTGTACCAAGGGCCCTCACACTTGGTCATTCTCTTGAGAGCTGGGGTTTTCTCTGCAGGGGACCAGGTGGAGGCCTGCAAGAGAGGGCTTGGCCTGGGCCGAAAGGCCTGGAGACTTGACCGGGAAGCAGCTGCTGCCCCTGAGTAACAGTCAGCACTGTGTATGGAAAGAGAGAGAATGGCTAATGATACTCCATATTAAATTGCCTATTGTTTTTGCCACCTGATGTGTCTGCATGAGAGATTTCCTTTTTGTTCATTTTTAAGCTGCTGTTAAACCAAAACCATGTTGTGCTACTGTGTCAGCCTTTTCATTATTCCAAATTTTGCTTTTACTATTTAAGTGAATGCGTAGAATCCAGTTTGACAGTGTTCTAATGGCCCATGATGTTGTAGAGTCGCCGGGGCCTTGTGACAGAGAAGGTGACTGGGCCATCGAATCAGCAGGACAGGAAGTGGGGGCTGGTGAGAAGGGAGAGTAGGACCTGGTGCTCTGCATTGCAATGTGGCCCTTTACTCACCTGCCTGGGACATACTGGGCTCAGCTGAGACCCCCTCATGGGGCCACTGACAGGGATGGAGTTGCTTGCCCTCCCGTTCTGTGCTGGGACAGCACCGGCCTTGGCCAGCCTTGTAAGGAGAAGTTTGATTTGGTTTTCTTTTGCAGCTGCTTCATATGCCCTACCCTGGCCCCCTCACCCACAGCTGGTAGCTTACTGTTATTTCAAGGAGGAAGCCCACTATCATGCTGTCACTTTGAGCTGGAGAGCCAAGATTCATTTACTGGCAACACATGAAACCTTGTTGCCCTTTCCCAGAATCAGACGGCAGTGATTGTGGTCAAGGTTTTCTTTGACCACAAATGCAGGTGACAGGTGTGGCTCAGGCCCCTCCCCACCGTGCTCCTTTGAAGCCACCTTGCCTCAGTCACCTCCACGCTGGAGGCATGACACGGAGAAGAGAGTGAATGTGCTTGGCCCCTTAGGGTCTTGTTTCTAGGCCATTGTGTTATGAGCAGTGCAAATAACACCATGTTGAAGACACTTTGAGTGCTACCAGCCAAATTTAGGAAATCTGGTAAGTTTTCCTACCAGCATAATGAGGGTAACTGTAAAGTGTGGGGCCCAAATGAGGGTAAAGAAAGGGCAGCAGCTTTACTTGGGCTGTACACTGGATTGAAGGCAGAGAGGGGATAGTGATGGCCGATTATGACTGAGGAGGAGGGGTGAGCAGGGAGTGTTGATTTCCCTGATGTTAAGTAACTGATGTAAGTTTGAACGATACTCAACCCTCTACCCCTCCCAGGGAAGAAAAGCAAAGATTCAAAGTAAGCATGACACTAGTTGGTTTACCAGTGTTCCTTCCAAGGAGACATATATTTTTTAATAAACGATAGTTGCAATGAACTGTGGCTCAGAGACCTTCTTGGAGTAGTTGGGAAGGAAGGGTTGGGTCACAGCAATGGGAAAAATGTCTCAAACCTTTCTTTGGGGGCCAAAAGGTTCTCTACTTAGTAATCATCAGCGGAATGAGTCAGGTGTTCCTCTGGATGGTTCTAGACCCCAGTGGCCATAGCAGGTCTTTTGTGAAAGTTATATTCTCAGTCCTCCACCCAGGCCCCCAAATACTGCTTCAAATAGCACCGCCCTTGGTGGTGAAATGCTGACATTTCCCCAAAGTACACAAGATTGGAGATGCCTGCTGCAGCAAAGAGGTTTGTTAGAGAAAACAAGGGCCAAGTTAGCAGAAAACTCAGTAATATGGTGAGAAAAAGCTGGCCTACCAGTTATCAGTGTGCCCAGAAAGCACTGACAGCTCAGGAGAAAATGAGGGGGAGGTGGGCCCAGAGGAGGTCCCAGCTGGCAGAGCAGGGTGGCTGTCATCCCTACAGCTCCAAAGATAGGATGGGTGCTTAGATCACATATTTTTTAATATGTTTTTTATTGACTTCAGAGGGTAGGGAGGAAGGGAGTGAGAGAGAGAAACATCAGTGATGAGAGAATCATTGACCTGCTGCCTCCTGCATGCCCCCTACTAGGGATTGAGCCCATAACCCGGTCATGTGCCCTGACTGGGAATCCAACTGTGACCTCCTGGTTCATGGGTTGAAGCTCAACTGCTGAGCCATGCCGGCTGGGCTAGATCACCTATTTATGACATGGCTGATGTCACTGCAACTTGTGGCGAGAAGCCTGAGGAAGTACTGTCTTAAGGTCAAGAGAGATGACTGACTGACTGAGCAGCCCTGGTATGTGTGGGCTGGACCACACTAAGGATGATGATCCTTACCAGTTTGTGGTGCTTTTCAATTTGCAGGGTGCTTCCTTCCACACATTCTCTCACTTGCTAGAAGGCAGCCTGACAAAAGGGAGTCCCCAAAGTGCTCTGTGGGATCTAAGGAAATCCTGCTCCTAAGTGCAAAGGGAACAAAGAGCTGGCCTGTAGCCATACTGTGCTGAGAATCTTCACAGCTGCTGATCCCTCCTAGAGGAGGCACAGGTGAAGAAAATATGCCCCAGCATCTTAGAACATTGAAGGCAGACATCCTCTGATTGGAAGCTCTGCTGTGACCTGATGGCTGGAGTCCCATCTGCACACGACATCCACAGTGGGGTCTCTCCCCAGTTTTGCTGCTGACAGCACAGCTCATGGCACTTCAGTTTCTTCCTCTGTAGCAGACCTTAACATGTTAAGTGCCATGTCAGTTACCAGTGACTGACAGTATACTTTCCATCCAGAAGACAAAACAGGCTGGGCACTTAACGTGTTAAATAACAGGATTCATAGGATGATACTCATAACTACATACAATATTCGTTCAGGGGCAAATGTCCAACTTTATCTTAAGGTGGGAGTGCTTTGAGAAATTAGCTAATGAATGCAAAATCTTTACCCAAAACAAGTGTGGAAGCTCTGCTCAAGGATGACCCTCATAATGGATACAGGAGAAAGTGGGAGTTGAGCTAGAGGGCTGGGAAGAGACTAGAGCAAAAAAGGATGAGGATCCAGCAAAGGGGTCAGTACTGAAGACAAAGGAGCCCTTTCCATAGGGACAAGGCTTGCCTGGTAGCAACCACTAGAAGCCCAAGATGTCAGAAAACCTTGTAGAAATGAGCTGAGTGGGTGTTGGGAGAGCTGTTAGCTTTCTCAAGGCCACCCAGCAGGAGTGCTGGGGTGCCTGGCCAGACATCTGGGTCTTGGCAGTACTCAGACTGTCTCCCCAAGTTTTGTCTTTCATCTTTTTTTGTATTGATTAAGGTATTACATATGTCCTTATCCCCCCATGTCCTTCATCTTTGTTCTTACCTATGATTGTATGGCTTTGATTCTATTAATCCTTCTATCCATTCAGACATTTCCTTGTCACCTCTCGGACATTTTATTATCACCGCAAATAACTCTGGAGCTCAAAATCCAATTTCCCCAAATCCTCTTTCCCCATATCTTCCAAGAAATAGCAGAACTGGCTCCTGTAGACATCAGTTCCTCCCCAATGAACACAAGTGCACGAGCCTTGCCAGATCACAGAAGGACCTCAGCAGTGAAGCCCCAATGGGACTTGCTCTGCAGAGCTTTGCCCAGTGTCAGGATGATACCACTGGTGCTTTGCACATTTGGCCAGATGAACTACCTGCCTGCCCTATCCCTCCCCTGTCACTGGCACTCTAACCAGAAGTATCTAGCATACTTTGAAGGACTAGAAAGGGGGTTGTTTGAGGAGAAGGGTTCAGACCTGCCTCCTCGCAGTGAAGAGCATGAGCAAGAGGATGTTTCTTGACTGGCCTTCTGATGCCCACAATCATCCTCCACATAGCCAACAGAATCCGCTATCTAAAGTGCTCTCCCCCTCCCAGGTCCCTGTTAACTATAGGAAAAAAGTCCAAGCTCCTTAGGCTGGCCCTTCTGCCATCAGGTCTTGGCCTTTCTCTCTTGCTCATCTTTTGCTGTCTCCCTGTGTGCTCCTGCCATGAGTTTCCTGAATGCACCACAACCCTGTGTCTTTGCTCACACTTTTTTTTTTCTGCCCATAAATACTCTCACGGCCACCCCATCTTGCTTACCTGGAAGACTCCTCTCAATATTTTAAGACTCGATTCAAGAATTCTCCCTCCTGCATAGGTGGAGCTGGAGAGCATTATGCTAAGCGAAATAAGCCAGGCAGAGAAAGATAAATATCACATGATATCACTCATTTGTGGATTATAATGAACAACATAAACCAATGAACAAAAACAGATCCAGAGACAGAGAAGCATTGATCAGATGCTCAAACCTCAGAGGGAAGGTAGGGGAGGGTGGGGGTAAGGGGGAGAGATCAACCAAAGGACTTGTATGCATGCATATAAGCATAACCAATGGACACAGACACTAGGGGGTGAGGGCATGAGTGGGCGGATAGGGGGTAATGGGGGGATAAGGACACATATGTAATACCTTCATCAATAATGAAAGGGAAAAAAAGAATTCTCCCTCTTTAAAGGCTGCCTTTCCTGAAGCACCGCTTATTTTCCCTCCCACCCCAGAGGTTGAACTGGCATTTCCCTCCCTTGTGCTCTATTAGACCATGTAAGAATGTTTGTCATTGTTATTGTCAAAACAGCCCTATGATGTAGGTGCTCTTATTATTTTCATGTTGCAGATGAAGAAACTGAAGCACAAGGAGGTCACAGCTAAAAGCAGGCTGTCTGTCAAACACAGGCTGTCTGGCTGCAGCAACTGTGCTCTTAATGGCTACACTGTGCTGCCTCTCACGCTGCCACACTCGGAGCTTTTTATTCCCCGTCTCTTCATGTGTCTTCCCCGCCTTGACTCCTCTGAGAGCAGAGACTATGTCTTATTCATCTTTGTGTCTCCATCATTTAGCACAATATCTGTCACATAGTAGATGACTACTAAAATGGAAGAGATGTGCTAGTCTTTGGCTCAAGTTTGGAGGGCAGAGATTTGGTGAGGTCTAAATCTGTGGTTAATATGACTTTTTATTTTATGGAGAGCTTCCATTCTAGAGTTCCTGCTATTTCCTCTGGGATCTTGCTCCATCAATTATGCCTCCTTTTCATCACCAGCCACTTCCTTTCACTTCTTCTCCTTATTTTCACTCTGCTGTCTTCTCATCAAGAATTATTTTGTTCCCACTCACTAACCATCCATTTGTTCATTCAACACAAGTTTATTGAATGCCCAAAGCTCTCAAGCATGATGTCCCAAGCATGACATTCAAAGACCCCTTTCTCAGCCTTAACAGCATAGAAAGATGAAAAGGCCATGTCTCTGCTTTCACTATTGACTTCATTTCTCTTTGGGACACTTCAGCTTTTCCTTGACTCCTTCACTCATTCTTCTCTCAACTCCCAAGGGTCACCATTTCCTAGTCTCTTGGGCCCCAAACCTGATTCCTCTCCTTTGGTCATCATATCCAACCTCCTACCAAAGTTGGTTGATTATTTATATTGTCTGTTCAGTTTAGTCCTTTGTTTTCCTTATCACTGCCCCTACCCTCGTAATCACAAGAGCATGGCCTGGTGAGCACTTAGTGATAGGCATTGTGCTTGGTGTCAGAAACACAATAGCATATCGAATGAAGACAGTCCCTGCTCTCAAGGACCTTACAATCTAATGGTGGAGGGCAACAACCTAATAAATGACTGAGTATATAATTGCACATTGTGCTACATGTTATGAAGGAAATAAATAGGATGCAGTGATAAAGGATGACATTATGAGGGGACCTGCTTAGAGAAGGTGCCCACGGAAGGCTTCTGTGAGGAGGTGACATTCAGGTTGAAGCCAGTAAGCTCAGTAAGGTCAGCTTGGTGGAGGAGCGGGTATGGGCTATGGGGGAAGGAAGTATTTAACACCCTCCACTGGCCTCAATTTTCTTTTCCAGTCCACTTGCCTTTTACCTGTGACCAAGGCCTCTGTGTGGGATGTTTCCAGCCCTCATCTCTATGAAACCCTTCAAGCTCCAACTTACATGTCATTTTCCATGATGTCACAGGTCATTCCCTTCCCTTCTTTGCACCGCTCTAGCAGTTCATGCTGAACTTTCTCAGTTCTTCCTGGCATGGTAGCTATTTGTCCATAATGTACTTCAACTAGATGAAAAGCTCCTAGAAGGCTGGAATTGCATCCAGTGGATCTTTGAATCCTTCAAAGCAGCTAATACATGCCAGATGCTCAATAAATGATTGTGGAATGATCTTCCCCTTTCTGGACTTCACAGTTTTAATCTAAAACATGAGGAAGTTGCACAGATGATCTCTAAGGCGTCTCCCATTGATGAGAAAATCTAATGAAGCCATGTACTATTGTGAATCTGCATCAACAAAGACAGTTCATGCCTTTTGTAAAATTTCAGTTAAAAAAAACAGTGATGGTGATGACATAGAAGGCTTAAATGCAACTGTCAAAGAACATGGTGCATGATCAAGCCACATTATGTTTATACACAATTAAACATTACTTGTGGACAGGGGCTAGTTTCCTGCTGTGAGGGAGCAAAGGATCCACAGGAGACATTTCCGTTTCCCAGTTTGGCAGAGGGGTAGGATTCTAGGACAACTTAAAAAAATAGAAAATGTTGTGATAAGAAGAGCTTGCTGGTTCTGATGACTTACAGTTGGACAAAGAAATGGTGCTAGGGAAATATGGGAATGGATGTGCCAAACATAACACCAGATGTCCTCAGAAGGAGAGTTCAGGTGCTCCTGGTGGTAGTTCCCAGCGAGAGCTGTGCGAGGGACTGAGGGGGCCATGGAAGAGCAGTGGGAACATGAACCAGGAGGCATGGAAACTGGCCTGCACCCTGCAGAGGATGATGTACCAGGTTTATCTTTCAGAGCAATTGCTAGCTTTGTGTTTGTTAAATGAAATTCAAGCTTTTCAACTTTCAACTTTTCTTGAGAAAGTAAATAGGGTCATGAAGTACCTCTCTATTCTGGCTTATCGGAGAGATTGAGGTTATTATTCCTAAGAAGAATATGGGGGGAAATGAAAAAGAAATCAGGAGGTAAAGGTAAAAAGATCCTAAAAAGTTCAAAGGGGAAACCTGCTGTTGTTCAGTAGAGCAATGTCAAAGAAGGAGACAAAAAGGGCCCGCTGCAGGCTCCACCTGAGAGCACTCCACAGGGGGAAATTGATCATTCTAGAGAAGAAACAACAGAGAAGGTAAAAGGGAATAAAAATCAGGGTCATGTCAGTGATGAGTAGAAGAATGGAAAATAACAACAAGAATAGAAAAAAGACCCACATCCCTGGAAACCTTTCCAGTAGGGGGAACACAGGTCTCCTGCAGAATGACAAGAGGGGTCAAGACTTAGTGGCCATAGGAAAACAACCTTGCCAGAGAGCAAGAGCTGAATAATAATAGCAAAGTTTCCAAAAGCACTTACTATGTATCAGACGTCATTCTAAGAGCTTTGCATGTATTTACTCTTTACAACTCCGTGACTGCTGTTACGGACTTTATATAGATGGAGAAACTGAGGAATGGAGAGGTTAAGCAACTTAGCCAAGTTTGTACAGCTAAGTGGAAGAGCAAGGACGTGAACCCAGTGGCTGCAGGGTATAGGCCACTGTGCTGTGCTGCCTCTATTAGTTCCCACTTTCCTCCTTGGCATTTCTTCGCTGTCTGGCTTTTCCCTCACTATTCCATTGAAATGTGCTCTCAGACATCAATATAGCTTCCAAGTCACCAGATTTTATACTTTCACAGGCCTCATACTCATCAACCTCTCTGCCACATTTGATACTATTAAAACATCTCCACACCCAGACTTGAAACCTTTGAATCATCTCTGATTATGTCTCTATAGTAGTCCTCATTTTCATCATCACTGTTTTCACTGCTGTTATCCCAATTAACTTATTATTTTCATTCATTCAACAAACACATTATTCTATGTGTCAGTCCCTCAGGATATAATAGTGAGCAAAACAGATCTCTGTCCTTATAGAGCTTACTGTTGAGGAGAGGGTCAGCGATTAAACAAACAAGTATGTATTTACAAACTGATAAGTGCTATTAATGAAAATGTGGAACTTTATAAAAGGATGAAATATGGAAATTATAATGGCCTCCAAATTAATCTTTCTTCCTCTAGACTCTCCCTTTTCCAATCCAATTTACCCACTGTTGCCAGGTTAATGTTCCTGGTGTCTGCCTCTGACCTCACCCCTCCCCAGCGCAAATCCTTTCAATGGCTTACAGAATGAAGTGCAAACTCCTTAGCCAGATATCTGAAATCCTCTGTAATCTGGTTCCAACCAACCTTTTTCAGCTTCCCCCACTACTCCCCTTTCAAGCACTCTATCTGCAGATTAATGGATAAGACCACCATGCCTTTGCCTTGCTGTTATTTATTTATTTTTTGGCCTGGAATACCCTTCCCCTCATCCCTTATGTCCAAATCCTATACATCATTAAACTCTAGTTCAACCTTCTTCACATAGCATCTTCTGATCCCCTACTTTGGAATCTTAGCACTTCCCCCAAACTTTTTTGGCATTCATGTTGTATCTTTAATGTTGTAATCACTCTAATACAATAAATATAAACCTAACCTCTTCCTTTATTAGACTACTAGAGGCCTGGTGCATGAAATTTGTGCACCAGTGGGGTCCCTCGGCCTGGCCTGCAGGATCAGGCTGAAACAGACTCTCTCATCCCTCAAGGGGTCCAGGATTGCGAGAGGGCACAGGCCAGACTGAGGGACCCATCAGTGGACGATCAGGGCTGAGGAGGGATGCAGAAGGTTGGCCAGCTGGGAAGGGACTGCGGGAGGGCTCCAGGGCATGTCCAGCCCATCTTACTCAGTCCTGATCAGCCAGACCCCAGCAGCAAGCTACCCTACCAGTCGGAGCATCTGCCCCCTGGTGGTCAGTTCATGTCATAGCAACTGGTTGACCTGTCAACTGTCTGCCCCTTGGTGGTCAGTGCATGTTATAGCGAGCAGTTGAGTGGCCTTAGCCTATCATTAGCATATTATGCTTTGATTGGTTGAACAGACGACTGGACGACTGTACACTTAGCATATTAGGGTTTTATTATATAGGGCTAGAGGCCCAGTGCACAAAAATTTGTGCACTGCAGGGGGGGGAAGCCCTCAGCCCAGCCTGCCCCCTCTCACAGTTCGGGAGCCCTCAGGGGATGTCCTACTGACGGCTTAGGGGAGCAGGCCTAAGCTGAAGTTTAGCCTCCCTCTGCAGGAGGCAACCAGTCCATTAGGGGAAGGCACCGCCCCCATCACTCCGCTGCTGCTTCCACTGCCGATTGCCACGGCTGCGAGGCCTGAGGGATCACCCGGAACCCTAATATGCTCACTGATCCCCGGGCCTCACAGCCACTGAAGATTACAGCTAACTGAGCCCCGGGCTTTGCAGCCACCGGGGTTCACAGCTCACTGATTCCCAGGCCTCGCAGCCACTGGGGCTCACGGCTGCCAGAGCCCCGGGCCTTGCAGCCACCAGGGCTCATGGCTGCCTGAGCCTTGGGCCTCATAGCCGCCAGGGATCACAGCTCACTGAGCCCCAGGCCTCGCAGCCGCCGGGGCTCATGGCTCACTGATCCCCTGGCCTCGCAGCCGCTGGGGCTCACAGCTGCCTGAGCCCTGGGCCTTGCAGCCGCTGAGCTGCTGAGGCTTTGTCCGGAAGTATTTCTGGAAGGACGTCTGGAAGACGTCTGGTCTAATTAGCATATTACCCTTTTATTAGTATAGATAAGCTCATTGAGGGTAGGATGTGGTCTAAACCAGATATTCATGTGCTGGATGGACAGATGAATGAATTAATGCATGAACAGATGAATGTATGGTTGATGGCTTCCTGATTGACAACATGGAGGGGGCCACAGTATGCAGAGGTAATAATACTTTCTTTGATCATGTATTTTCATTGCAATTTAACAGAGAGCCATGGGAAAGCTCTCAAACAAACAAAAGTTGCCCATCTCCACCTTCTCCACCTCTTATTCTATCAGGTGCACCTCTGTAGAGTTGAGGGCCCCACCACAAGAGACATGGTAATCATCTCCAAGGACTATGAAGTGTTGGGCAGAAAATTCAAGGACTTGGGTACCAGTTGATGTTTTCTTCTTACAAAAGAAAACTGGTGGTTTGGAATAAAAAATAATATATGGAAGATGAAATGGCTGCCTATAGAGATGGGATTTTTGAATAGGATCTGTTTTGTCTAGACCATAGTTTAAAATACAGAGGAACCTTGTTGCTCTAACTTAATTTGTCCCAGAAGGCTGTTTGAGAAGCGATTTGTTCGAAAACCAAATCATTTTTTCTCATTAGAAATCATGTAAGTTGAATTAATCAGTTCCAGACTCCCCCAATGATGCCCTGTTTTAATCTTTTTTATGTCTAATGTACTATTTAATTTATAAATAAACACTTCTCTTCTTAAATTCATCAAAACACTCCCTACTAGCTTTAAAGGAATTTTTCATGTATCACTGCTAGCACCAGCTAACTGCTTTTCCTTTATCAAATCAACAACAGTTTTTGTACCCTACTTAATTGCCTGTGATTGTTGTTTTGTGAGCACTTTCACAGCCATAGCAACATTAGCACTCTTGACGGCCTCTTTATATTTTAAAATTGTGTTAATGTTGATTTTGCCAACAACAAAAGCATTCTCTCCTTTGTTTTTTTTTAAATTTTTTTATTGATTTCAGAGAGGAAGGAAGAGGGAGAGAGATAGAAACATCAATGGTGAGAGAGAATCATTGATCAGCTGCCTCCTGCATGCCCCTCACTGGGGATCGAGCCTGCAACCCAGGCATGTGCCCTCATCGGGAATCGAATTGTGAACTCCTGGTTCATAGGTCGATGCTCAACCACTGAGCCACACCAGCTGGGCTCCCCTTTGTTGTTGTTTTTTTGCCTGAGAAACACTTTTTGTCATGCTGAGGTATCAGAATGAAAGGGCTGTCAGGTCGAAAACGGAAGGTTTGGTCGACAACCAAGACATTTCTCTGTGAACAATTTGGTCGAGAACTGAATTATTTGAGAGACATAAGAGAACTGAGGTTTGACTGTACTGGTTTGCTGGGCTCTTGGCTAGGGACAGAGTTCTCTATGATAACTAGAAAAATGTGTTTATCCAGAGCCTTGCTGATTTGATAGAGTGAACTTTAAATTGAAAATGGAGGGGAAAGGGGGAAAATAACCTGATAATATTATAAAACCATTTACTATGGATGATGTCAGGTATGACAGAAAGAACAGCAGTGGAAGAGGTACCTGTATTCAGTCATATAAGAATACATATGGGGAAAGAATAAGAAATAGAATATATGGCTTAAGCTGTTTCTGTACTAATGCACAGCACATGCATTGGGTTGAACCATACGAAATTGCCAATATTCAACTGTCTTTGACCAACAGAAAGGGCAACTTTAATTTGGTTCAACCTAATGTTATGAGGTAAACTTGAAATATTTTTTTCTTAACCCTCACTGAGGACATGCTTTTATTTATTTGAGAGAGAGAGAGAGATAGATCAAGATCAATTGGTTGCCTCCTGCATGTGCCCCAACCAGGGGTCAAACCATCAACCTGGGCATGTGCCCTGACTAGGAATGGAACCTATGACCTTTCAGTGCACTGTATAATGCTTCTACTAACCGAGCCACACTGGCCAGGCTGAACTTGAAATCTCAACTCAAGGCAATAAATATCAGCCAAAAGGATCATTAAAACTGGGAGGAATGAAACATAGACCTAGAACTTGGCATCAGGAAGAGCACATTGTGAAGAAGAAAGATCCTCTTGAGAATGGGAGGTGACACTGTGCTATATGCTTAGAAATCCATGAACTTGAGGAGAGCTCTTTGCAGAGTATTGGTGAAGTTAAAAGTAGAAAGAAACATTAGGTAGCTCCTCAAAATGTTGTTCTATGCACAATGGCATTTAGCAGACGGAGCAGAGTCCATCATCTCGCCAGATTCACGCAGACGGGTCTCATTTGAGAATGATAAGCTAAATAGCTGGTACTTAGAGACAAAAGTGCTCCTAACCTGAGTTTCTTAACCACCAATATGGACTTCTTACTTCTGAGGGCCTGTCTTCTCGGCCACATTATACCTAAGCTTTTAAATGCTGTAAAACATAGTAGCTAAAATTAAATGCCACTTCACTTTTTCAGAGATGAATTAATAGTCTGTCAAGTTCAAAGCTTTTTGATGTATAAAATTTTATAAATGGAACTATTGCATCAATAAACAAAGTGTAATGAAGAACCTATCTAGATGGGCAGTATGTAATTTCTGCAAAGGTATCTGTTTAGTAAATACATCATTGTATAATGGTTATGAATCTTTGTCCAAAAAAGGAAAATAAAGATTAAAGAAAAGGTAGAAAGAAACAGGAGTAATAGAGTGAAAATACATCACACAGTAACCTGCACAATGGGGGAAATGGATGATGTGTTCCTGGTGCAGATCATACTGGTAAAAGTGGCATAGGGCAAGACCCAGCAGCAATAAGGGATTCTGTGCAGGGGTGCTATCAGTTTCACTTGCCTAGAAGCAGAACATTTAGAAATTCTTTACTTGTCTTGCTGACAGTATTACCCCTCAGAAAGTAAAGAAATCAACAAGAGGGAGTTTTTGCTTGTAATGACCTAATTCTGGCCAATAATGACGAACTGATTGGCTTGACATTTTTCTTGGGTTGAGCAATCCCCTCCATACAGCATCAGACTGGGGAAGTACACTACCCCACCCTGGAAAGCTCACGCAATGCAGAAGAGTCTGGTGCCTGGGTCCCTGGTGTAAAGGGTCGGACAGACTCAGGTGGTGTCAGAATTTCTGAGAACGTAAGACTAGAAATTAGGTATTTTGCCCTAGAGTTCAAGAAAGCACACTTCAAACAGTTCAGAGAAAAGAAATATAGCATGAGGGCAAAAAAGAAAGAGCAGGAGTTAAATAGATCTGGCTTTATTTGTTTAGTTTTCAATTACAGTTGGCATTCAATATTATTTTGTACTAGAGGCCCGATGCACGAAATTCGCAGCGCCAGCGCCTGCCAGCTGCCTGGATCCCTCGCAGCTGTGGTGGCTGCCTTGATCCCTTGCAGCCCTGGCTTTGTCTGGAAGGTCGTCTGGATGGTCGGTCTACTGTTTGGTCATTCAGTCGATTTGCATATTATGCTTTTATTATCATAGATTAGTTTCAGTTGTATAGCATAGTACTTAGATAATCATATACTTTACAAAGTGTTCCCTTCAGTATTTCAAGTACCCACCACACATAGTTATTACAATCTTATTGAGTACTATAGGCCCAGTGCACGAATTTGTGCATGGGTGGGGTCCGGCTGGCCTGGCCTCAATCAGGGCGGATCAGGGCCAGACTTGTTGGGAGGAGGAGATGGCAGGAGGTTGGCTGGTGGGCCCACCCCTATCAGGGCCCAATCAGGGCTGGGCCAGCTGGGGGGAGGAGACTTGGGCCATTGGCCAGTGGGCCCCACCCCCAATTGGGGTGGGGGGCCTATTAGGGGTGGAGCCGGCCATGGGGAGGGGCTGTGGGCCGGCTGGCCATGTCCCTGGATGGGGTGGGGGAGGCCAATTGGGGATAAGCAGCTGGGGGAAGGGCTGGGGGAGGTTGGCAAGCCATCCCTGCCCCTGATTAGAGTGGAGGGGCTGATTGGGGGCAGAGCTAGCTTGGGGGAGGGGCCACAGGCTAATCAGGGTGGTGGAGGCCCCTCAGGGGTGGGGCTGGCCAAGGGGAGGGGCTGAAAGTGGTTGGCTGGCTGGCCCTACCCCTGATCAGGGTGGGGGAGCCAATTTAGGGTGGGGTTGAGTGGGGGGAGGGGCTGCAGGAGGGTATGGGGGCGATCAGGGGTGGGGCTGGCCAGGGGGAGGGGCTGCAGGCTGATCAGGGTGGTGAGGGCCCATTGGGGGAAGAGGGGCTGCAGGAGGTTGGCTGGCTGGCCCTGCCCCCTATTGGGGTGGGGGGAAGATCAGGGGCAAGGCCAGCTGGGGGGAAGGGCCATGGGGGTTGGCCAGCTGCCCTGACCTCAGTCAGAGTGGGAGAGGCTGATCAGGGGCGGGGCTGGCCAGGCGGAGGGGCTGCAAGAGGTTGGCCACCATCCACACCCCCTGATCTGGCTGGTTTGCTGGCCACAGTGGGAATCATAGCGACCGGTCATTCTGGTCATTACGGCATTCTGGTCACTGCCTTTTTATATATATATACTAGAGGCCCGGTGCACAAAATTTGTGCACAGGGGGCAGAGGGGGATGTCCCTCAGCCCAGCCTGCACCCTCTCCAATCTGGGACCCCTCGAGGGATGTCTGACTGCCCGTTTAGGCCCGATCCCATCCCTCTCACAATCCAGGACTGCTGGCTCCCAACTGCTCGCCTGCTTGCCTTCCTGATTGCCCCTAACCGCTTCTGCCTGCCAGCCTGATCACCCCCTAACCACTCCCCTGCCAGCCTGATTGATGCCTAACTGCTCCCCTGCCAGCCTGTTTGCCCCTAACTGCCCTCCCCTGCGGGCCTGGTCACCCCTAACTGCCCTCCCCTACAGGCCTGTTCCCCTGCAACTGCTCTCCCCTGCAGGCCTGGGTCTCCCCCAACTGCCCTTCCCTGCAGGCCCGGTCGCCCCTAACTTCCCTCCTCTGCTGGCCTGATCACCCCTAACTGCTCTCCCCTGCAGGCTTGATCTCCCCCAACTGCCCTCCCTTGCAGGCCTGGTCCCTCCCAACTGCCCTCCCCTGCTGGCCATCTTGTGGTGGCCATCTTGTGTCCACATGGGGGCAGCCATCTTTGACCACATGGGGGCAGCCATCTTGTGTGTTGGAGTGATGGTCAATTTGCATATTACTCTTTTATTAGATAGGATTCCCTATGCTGTACTTTACTAACTATTCTGTAACTGACAATTTGCACTTCTCAATCCCTTCAGATCTAGCTTTAAATCATGGCTCTGCAATTTTCCAGCTGTGTGACCTTGTTTAAATTACTTAAACTCTCTAAGCTTCAGTTTTACACAGGAACAAGGGAGGGAGGGAGGAAGGAAGAAGGAAGGAAGGAATAATAGACACCTTCTACTTGCTGGGTTTGTTAAGACAATTACGTGAGGTAGCACATGCAAATTGGTTAGCACTTAGTAGGTATGCATTATTTTTTAGTTTTCTTGTACTTTCTACTTGGCAACCCTCCCAAAAGGGTTGAAAGGCTCTTAGAAACTAAATTCTGACCATATACGGTAACTGTAAAGTGTTTTAATGAAGAAATAAAAGGAAAGGTATCTAAAGAAAATGATGTAAATATACAGAGAGTTCTTTGATAATGAGATATTAAAAAGGTAGAAAGAAGGTCATCTGCCCTGGCCAATGTGACTTAGTTGGTTAGGTGTCAGCCCATGCACCAAAAGGTTGCTGGTTTGATTCCCAGTCAGGGCACATGCCTGGGTTGCAGCTGGATCCCCAGCAGGGGGCGTGCAGGAGGCAAGGCAGCTGATTGATGTTCCATTCTCACATCAATGTTTCTCTCCCTCTCTCCTTCTTCCTTCCTCTCTCTCTAAAAAAAATAACCATAAAAATAACACTTTTTAGCCTTTTAATTGCTTTTATTACTAAAAAAAAAAAGCTTCATTTTAAAAATTTAGGAGAAACCAAGATGGCGGCATAGGTAATCACCTATACTTGCTGCCTCTCGCAACCACATCAAAACCACAAAACGGCAGGACAACTACCACCCAGAACTGTGGGAAAGCTGGCTGAGAGGAAGTCCCACAACTAGAGAGGTGAAGAAAGCTCACTGAGACCGGTAAGAGGTGCAGAGGCACAGAAAGTGCTGCACCTGGATGTGCTGCTCTTAAAACTGGGAGGGAGATACAAGCTCCCGCTTGCTCTGAACTCCAGTTCTGGGCGAGACTCTGGGGGACCCAGGCATATATGGGGAGACACTGGACTGTCTGACATCGGGACAGGAACGCAAGGGCAGCTTACTCTTAGAGGTGCCCGCAGTGATCATTGTTCCTGCATTGGGGCACGGGACACAGAGAACAAGGGACTTCTCCTGTTCAGGGCAACCATTGCTGTTTGCTCCACCCTGGTGATTCCCAGAGACCCCACCCCACCCAATTTACAACCCTATCCAAGCTGTGCGCATTGGGTTTTGCATATGAATGGTCTATTCTTTCGCCTAAAACAAACTGCATCTGGGTCAAAGAGCCCCAGAGATTCCAAAAGAAGGCCCACTACCTGGCAGCAGTAGCCTGCCTTGCTTCACAGGTGGGCCTCATCTGGGCACTTCCAAACCCCATACAAAGAGGAGGAATCTGAAGATCTCTCTGTAGCTCCTGCTGGGTGGCCCCAGACAGTGGCTGACCTTTCACCTCCTTGGAGATCCAAGAGCCAGTGTACCCAGGGGTCAGTGTGAGACCATACCATATTACAACTCTTCACATCCATAAAAGACACACTCAAGGAGCAGACTCAGTGAGCACCAAAGGCCCACTGAAGCAAGTCCTGCCCCATAAGGGTGTCTCCTGCACAATAGATCTTCCAGTGTAGACACAGCTGGTCATCACAGCCAACTGGCCTGGAGGTCAATTCCTCCCAGTGATACTAACAGGAATCAAAGCTTAACTACAACCAGACTGTGCACACAGCCCACAAAGGGGTGCACCAAGAGTGTCCACCTCAGGTGACGGGGGAGGCTGAGACACTGGGCCCTATAGGACACCAACCACACAAGGCCACTCTATCAACTGAAGGAGACTTAGCAGCTACCCAGTACATAGAAACAAACACAGGGAAGCAGCCAAAATGCAGAGACAAAGACACAAGTCACAAATGAAAGAAATGGATGAAAGCAAAATACTGGATATATAGTTCAAAACCACAGTTATAAGGTTACTCAAGAATCTTCTAGAAACCTCCGAGAAATTTAGTGAGACCTTCAAGGATATGAAAAAGGACCAATCAGAAATTAAGCATACACTGACTGAAATAAAGAATAATATACAGAGATCCAACAGCAGACTAGAGGATCCCAGCCATCAAGTCAAAGATTTGAAATACGAGGAAGCAAAAAACACCCAACTGGAAAAGCAAAAAGAAAAAAGAATCCAAAAATATGAAGATGGTGTAAGGAGCCTCTGGGACAACTTCAAGTGTACCAACATCCGAATTATGGGGGTTCCAGAAGAAGAGAGAGAGCAAGATATTGAAAACATATTTGAAGAAATAATGACAGAAAACTTCCCCTACCTGGTGAAAGAAATAGACTTACAAGTCCAGGAAGCACAGAGAACCCCAAATAAGAGGAATACAAAGAGGACCACAACAAGACACATCATAACTAAAATGCCAAGGGCAAAAGACAAAGAGAGAATCTTAAAAGCAGCAAGAGAAAAAAACAGTTAGTTACCTACAAGGGAGTACCCATATGACTGTCAGCTGATTTCTGAACAGAAACTGTGCAGGCCAGAAGGGAGTAGCAAGAAATATACAAAGTGATGAATAGCAAGAACCTATAATCAAGATTACCCTACCCAGCAAAGCTATCATTCAGAATTGAAGGTCAGATAAAGAGCTTCACAGACAAGAAAAAGCTAAAGGAGTTCATTACCACCAAACCAGTATTATATGGAATGCTGAAGTGTATTCTTTAAGAAGAGGAAGAAGAAGAAAAAGGTAAAGATAAAAATTATGAACAACCAAGTGACAACAAATACATATCTATCAACAAGTGAATCTAAAATTCAAGTGAATAAAAAATCTGAAGAACAGAATAAACTGGTGAATATAATAGAATCAGGGGCATAGAAAGGGAGTAGACTGACAATTCTTGGGGGGAAGGGGATGTGGGGGTGCAGGAAGAGATTGGACAAAAATCTTACATCTATGCATGAGGACAATTGGGGTGGTAAGGGCATGGGGTGGGGTGGGAACCCAGTAGAGGGGGAGCTATGGGGGGAAAAAAGAAGAACAACTGTAATCTGAACAATAACGATTTATTTAAAAAATTTATTTAACTTTCTGACTGTGTGCGTGTTGCCTTCAACACTTTCACAACGATTTTCTGCTCCTCAATAAGGAAAGCACACTGATACTGTCAGGGACACATTTAGCACACATGGATCCACCATAGGCCCTGCTGACGTGTTTTTTCGTTTTAGACAATCTCATTAGAACTTTAGGTCTCACAGCATGAACCTGTCCATGAAGTCAGCCTGGGCACATGCCACATGCAGATTTTGGTGCTTTCCCAACCTTCTTGGCATAAAGGTAAACAATTCTATTGCCAGGGTTTTGGGACAGCCTAGTTTTTTGTTGTTTTTTTTTTAATCTCAGAGAGGGAGGGAGAGGGAGAGATAGAAACATCAATAATGAGAGAGAATCATTGATCTGCTGCCTCCTGCACACCCCCTATTGGGGACAGAGCCTGCAACCTGGGCATGTGCCCTTGACCGGAATCAAACCTGGGACCCTTCAATCCGTAGGCTGACACTTTATTCACTGAGCTAAACTGACTAGGGTTGGGACAGCCTAGTTTTGTTAGAGGCTGTATTGCAGGAGAGTCACAGATGGTATGTCAAACACTGGACCATGATGAATGCTTGAAGTCACCGTCCCTGGAAGAACAATAAAAATATCTTTAAGTCCCCTCAAGCTTTATCTGCCCAGAGCTCCTCTGCTCCCAGCAGCCAGAACCCAGGGAGTAGAGCAGCCCTTGGTGGCCCTGTCCTGGCGCCACACAAGGCAAAGACACCACAAGGGGGAAGAAATCTTTAAAAAAAGAAGAAGAAGGGCATCTAACCAAGGATGAATAAAAAATAGTAACATGGACCTGCCGAAATCCTATCAGGAAGTCCTGACCCTAAATTAACTAATTCTAAGAGTAAGAAAGAGAGGCTTTCCGCCCCCTCAGTTTGATTTGCATCAAGAAGCAAATGAAGGAGGTCTTAAACCCTGCATGTTGGGGCATATATATTTTTTAAAATTCTTTATTGTTGAAAGTATTACATATTTCCCCTTTCCCCCCCAATGTTGTCTCCCATCCCACCCCTGCCCAACAGTCTTGGCCTTCACGGGCCCCATGGTCTATATCCATTGGTTATGCCCATATGCATACAAGTTCTTTGATTAATATCTTACCCCCATTCTCCATCCCCCATCCCACCCCCACCCATCCTGCCCTGCCTCTGTATCTGTTTATATTGTTCACTAGAAGCCCGTTGCACGAAGTTTCGTGCAATAGACTTTCCTTTACCGGGCTGCCAGCACCAGTTTTCCGCCAGCACCAGTTTTCCTCTGGCCACCTGCGGATCGGAGCACCTCCAGCCAGCGCAATTGGCCACCTGGCGCCATTTCCTCCGGCCATCCGCAGATCAGAGCGCCTCCCAAAGGCTGGGGGCGGGACTCAGGGTGGCCGATGGCGCTGGCTCTAGGCGCTCCGATCAGCAGGTGGCTAGAGGAAACTGGTAGTGGCGGAAAACTGATGCTGGCAGCCACGCAATCGGCCACCCCGAGTTCCGCCACTGGCGCCTTCCAAGGGCCCCATGGGTCCTGCCGCAGCGCTGGCCATTTAGGCCGCTCCTCCCGTCAGCCAATCAGCCACCCTGAGTCCCGCCCCCCGTGCCTCCAGCCGGCCCAATTGTGGGCATAGCGGAGTGATGCAATTTGCATATTACCTTTTTATTATGTACGGTTATTTTCCACAAATGAGTGAGATCATGTGACACTTATTTTTCTCTGACTGGCTTATTTCACTTAGCATAATGCTCGCCAGGTCCATCCATGCTGTTGCAAATGGTAGGAGTTCTTTCGTTTTTACAGCTCCACAGTATTCCATTCCAAACTGTAGATGTACCACAGTTTTTAATCCACTCATCTGCTGATGGGCACTTAGTTAAGTTTTTTCATACGTATCTTAATTTTTTTGTTGCAATGGTAAATGGGATTGTTTTATTAGTTTCTCTTTCTGTGAGTTCATTATCCTAATATATAAAAAGCCAGGGGCCATCACGACCGAAACAACTGGACAGACTGCCAAACAGCAGGCTGCGTGGGGCCACAAGGCCGGCAGGGGGGTTAGTGAAGGACAACCAAATGACTAAACAGCAGGCTGTGTGGGATGACCAGGCCAGCAGGGGGGTTAGTGAGGGACGACCAAATGACTGAATAGCAGGCTGCATGGGGCAAACAGGCCAGCAGGGGGGTTAGTGAGGGATGACCAAACGACTGAACAGAAGGCTGTGTGGGGCGACCAGGCTGGCAGGGGGGTCAGTGAGGGGTGACCAGGCCGGTGGGGAGGCAGTAAGGGGCGACCAGGCCGGTGGGGGGGGGACAGGGGCAACCAGGCTGGCAAGGGGGGGGGAAGTTGGGGGCAACCAGGCCAGCAGGGGTGCAGTTAGGGGTGATCAGGCCTGCAGGTAGAGGTAGTTAGGGGTGATCAGGCTGGCAGGGGGGGCAGATAGGGACGATCAGGCAGGCAGGCAGGTGAGCAGTTAGGAGCCAGCAGTCCAGGATTGTGAGAGGGATGTCCGACTGCTGGCTTAGGCCCGATCCCAGGAATTGGGCCTAAACTGGCAGTCAGACCTTCTCCGAGGGGTCCCGGATTGGAGAGGGTGCAGGCTGAACTGAGGGGACCCTCACCCCATGCACGAATTTCATGCACCAGGCCTCTAGTTGATGTATAAAATGCCATAGATTTATGGGTGTTAATTTTGTATCCTGCTACATTGCCAAATACATTTATTAAATCTCGTAGTTTTTTTGATGGAGTCTTTAGGGTTTTTTCTATGTGCAATATTATGTCATTTGTGAGTAATGACAGTTTTATTTCTTCTTTTCCAATTTGGATGCCTTTTATTTCTCCTTCTAATCTGATTGCTATGGCTAGCACTTCCAGTTCTATGTCGAACAGAAGTGGTGAAAGTGGGCATCCCTGTCTTGTTCCTGTTCTTAGGGGAAAGACCATTGAGTATTATGTTGGCTGTAGGTTTGTCATATAAGGCTTTTATTATGTCTAGGTATGATCCCTCTATTCTCACTTTGCTGAGAGTTTTTATCAAGAAAGGGTGTTGGATTTTCATCAAATGCTTTTTCTGCATCAATTAATATGATCATGTGATTTTTGTCTTTCAATTGGTTTATGTGATGTATCACATTTATTGATTTGCGGATATTGTACCAGCCTTACATCCCCAAAATAAATCACTTGGTCATGGTGTATGATCTTTCTAATGTATTGTTGGATGCAATTTGCTAGAATTATGTTGAGGATTTTAGCATCTATGTTCATCAGGGATATTGGCCTGTAATTATCTTTCTTTGTAACATCTTTATCTGTTTTTGGGATTAGGGTAATGCTGGCTTCATAGAAAGAGCTTGGAAGTGTGCCTTCCTCTTAAATTTTTTGGAATAGTCTGAGGAAGGTAGGTTTTATTTCTTCTTTGAGTGTTTGGTAAAACTCCCCCGTGAAGGCATCTGGACCAGGGCTTTTGTTTGCTGGAATTTTTAAAATTACTGCTTCAATTTCCTCAGTAGTTATCAATATATTCAGATTTTATGATTTTTCCTGATTGAGTTTTGGAAGATTGTATTTTTCTAGGAATATGTCCATTTCATCTAGGTTGTCCAGTTTGTTGGATTAGAATTGTTCATAGTATTTTTTTTTTCACAAATCTTTGTATTTCTGTGTAGTCAATTGTTACTTTACCTCTTTCATTTCTGATTTTGTTTATTTGGGTCCACTCTCTTTGTTTCTTGGTGAGCCTGGCTAGAGGTTATCCTTTCAAAGAACCAGCTCTTGGTTTTATTGATCTTTTGTATTGTTTTCTTTTGTCTCTATGTCATTTATTTCTGCTCTGATCTTTATTATTTCCTTTCTTCTACTTATGCTGGGCTTTTCTTGTTGCTCTCTTTCTAATTCTTTAAGTTGTAGGGTTAGATAACTTATTACAATTTTTCTTTTTCTTTTTCTTTTTTTAGGTAGGCCTGTAATGCTATGAACTCCACACCCCCCCCCACCCTGCCCCTGCACTGCTTTCACTGTGTCCCATAGATTTTGGATTGTTGTGTTTCCATTGTCATTTGTTTCCAGGATGTTTTTTATTTGTTCTTTGATCTTTTTGGTAACCCAATCATTGTTTAATAGCATGCTATTTACCTTCAAATGGTTTTTTATTGTAGTTGATTTCTAATTTTATGCCACTGTGATACGAGAAGATGCTTGATATGATTTAAATCTTCTTGAGTTTGAAGAGACTTTGCCTGTGTCCCAATTTGTGGTCTATCTTTGAGAATGTCCCATGTGCACTTGAGAAGAATGTATATTCTGTAGCTTTGGGGCAAATGTTCTGAAGATGTCAATTAAGTCTATCTGATCTAGTGAGTCCTTTAAGATTTCCATTTCTTTGTTGATTTTTTGTCTAGAAGATTTATCCAGTGATGTCTATGGGGTAGCAAAGTCCCTTACTATGATTGTATTGCTGTCAATCTCTCCCTTGATATCTTCCAGAAGGTTTTTTATGTATTTGGTTGCTCCTGTATTGGGTGCATATAAGTTTATCAGAGTTATATCCTCTTGTTGTATTGTTCCCTTTAGTATTATGATGTGGTCTTCTTTATCTCTTGTTATTGCCTTCATTTTGAGGTCTATTTTGTTAGATACAAGTATTGCTACCCCAGCTTTTTTTAAATTTCCATTTGCCTGAAAAATTTTTCCATCTCTTCACTTTCAGTTTGTGTGAGTCCTTTGTTCTCAGGTGGGTCTCTTGTAGACAGCAGATATATGGGCCATGTTTTCTTATCCATTCAGCCACCCTATGTCTTTTCATTGGATCATTTAATCCATTTACATTTAAAGTTATTGATAGGTTCTTGTTTGTAGCCATTTTTATTCTTTATGTCTGTGTTCCTTCTTCCCTTTCTATTTCTGATTTTTACACCAGTCCCTTTAGCATTTCTTGCATTGCTGGCTTAGTGGTAATAAATTCCCTTAGCCTTCTTCTGTCTGCGAAGCTCCTGGTTTCCCTTTCACGTTTGAATGATAGCCTTGCTGGATAGAGTATTCTTGGATGCAGTCCCTTGCTTTGCATGACTTTGTATATTTCATTCCATTCCCTTTTGGCCTGATGTGTTTCTGTTGAGAAATCAGTTGATAGTCTAATGGGAGATCCCTTGTAGTTAACTTTCTGTCTCTCTCTTGCAACCCTTAAGATTCTCTCTTTGTCCTGAACAATTTGCCATCGTAATTATGAAGTATTTTGGTGTGGGTCTTTTTGGATTCATCTTGTTTGGGACTCTCTGTGCTTGTGTGACTTTTTTTATTCCCCAAACCAGAGAAGTTTTCTGTCATTATTTCTTAAAACTAGAGGCCCGGAGCATGAAATTCGTGCATGGGGTGTGTGTGTCCCTCAGCCCAGCCTGCACCCTCTCCAATCTGGGACCCCTTGAGGGCAGTCGACATCCCTCTCACAATCCAGGACTGCTGGCTCCCAACCGCTCGCCTGTCTGCCTGCCTGATTGCCCCTAACCACTTCTGCCTGCCAGCCTGATCACCCCCTAACCACTCCGCTGCCAGCTTGATCGATGCCTAACTGCTCCCATGCTGGCCCGATTGCCCCTAACTACCCTCCCCTGCCGGCCTGGTCACCCCTAACTGGCCTCCCCTGCCAGCCTGGTCCCCCCAACTGCCCTCCCCTGCAGGCCTGGTTCTGCCCCAACTGTCCTCCTTTGCAGGCCTGGTGCCTCCCAACTGTCCTCCGCTGCAGGCCTGGTCTCCCCCAACTGCCCTCCTCTGCTGGCCTGGTCACCCACAACTGCCCTCCTCTGCTGGCCCGGTCACCCCTAACTGTCCTCCCCTGCTGGCCTGATTGCCCACAACTGCCCTCCTCTGCCAGCCTGTTCCCCCCCAATTGCCCTCCCCTGAAGGCCTGGGTCCCCCCCAACTGTCCTCCCCTGCAGGCTTGGTCCCCCCCAACTCCCTCCCCTGCAGGCCTGGTCTCCCCCAACTTCCCTCCCCTGCAGGCCTGGTCCCCCCAACTGTCCTCCCTTGCTGGCCTGGTCTCCCCCAACTGCCCTCCTCTGCCAGCCCAGTCACCCCCAACTGCCCTCCCCTGCAGGCCTGGTCCCCCCAACTGCCCTCCCCTGCAAGCCTGGTCCCCCCCAACTGCCCTCCCCTGAAGGCCTGGGTCCCCCCCAACTGTCCTCCCCTGTAGGCTTGGTCCCCCCCCCAACTCCCTCCCCTGCAGGCCTGGTCTCCCCCAACTTCCCTCCCCTGCAGGCCTGGTCCCCCCAACTGTCCTCCCTTGCTGGCCTGGTCTCCCCCAACTGCCCTCCTCTGCCAGCCCAGTCACCCCCAACTGCCCTCCCTACAGGCCTGGTCCCCCCCAACTCCCTCCCCTGCAGGCCTGGTCCCCCACAACTGCCCTCCCCTGCCAGTCTGGTCCCCCCCAACTGTCCTCCCCTGCAGGCCTAGTCCCCCCAACTGTCCTCCCTTGCTGGCCTGGTCTCCCCCAACTGCCCTCCCCTGCAAGCCTGGTCCCCCCCAGCTGCCCTCCCCTGAAGGCCTGGGTTCCCCCCAACTGTCCTCCCCTGTAGGCTTGGTCCCCCCCCCCAACTCCCTCCCCTGCAGGCCTGGTCTCCCCCAACTTCCCTCCCCTGCAGGCCTGGTCCCCCCAACTGTCCTCCCTTGCTGGCCTGGTCTCCCCCAACTGCCCTCCTCTGCCAGCCCAGTCACCCCCAACTGCCCTCCCTACAGGCCTGGTCCCCCCAACTCCCTCCCCTGCAGGCCTGGTCCCCCACAACTGCCCTCCCCTGCCAGTCTGGTCCCCCCCAACTGTCCTCCCCTGCAGGCCTAGTCCCCCCAACTGTCCTCCCTTGCTGGCCTGGTCTCCCCCAACTGCCCTCCTCTGCCAGCCCAGTCACCCCTAACTGCCCTCCTCTGCCGGCCTGGTCCCCCCCAACTGTCCTCCCCTGCTGTCCTGGTCTCCCCCAACTGCCCTCCTCTGCCAGCCCAGTCACCCCTAACTGCCCTCCTCTGCTGGTCTGATTGCCCCCAACTGCCCTCCCCTGCTGGCCTGGTCTCCCCCAACTGCCCTCCTCTGCCAGCCCAGTCACCCCTAACTGCCCTCCTCTGCTGGTCTGATTGCCCCCAACTGCCCTCCCCTGCTGGCCTGGTCTCCCCCAACTGCCCTCCTCTGCCAGCCCAGTCACCCCTAACTGCCCTCCTCTGCCGGCCTGGTCCCCCCCAACTGCCCTCGCCTCCAGCCTGGGTCACCCCCCCAACTGCTCTCCCTTGCAGGCCTGGTCACCCCTAACTGCCCTCCCCTGCTGGTCTGATCACCCCCAACTGCCCTCCCCTGCAGGCCATCTTGTGGTGGCCATCTTGTGTGCACATGGGGGCAGCTATCTTTGACCACATGGGGGTGGCCATCTTGTGTGTTGGAGTGATGGTCAATTTGCATATTACTCTCTTATTAGATAGGATAGGTTTTCTATTCATTTCTCTTCTTATTGTCCTTCTGGCACCACTGTTATGTGGATGTTGCTTCATTTCATGTTGTCTAAAAGCTCCCTTAAACTCTCCTCTGGCTTTCAAATTTTTCTTTCCAATTGCTGTTCAGATATTTTTGGCTACACTGTCTTCTAACTTGCTGATTTGGTCCTTCACTTCCTCTGGTCTTTTGTTGAAACCTTCCATTGTGTTCTTTATTGCAGTTATGTCATTCTTCATTTCCTCTTGGTTCTTACACATTTTTGGTGAATTTCTCATTCAGACGGTTGAGCATCTTTATAACCACTACTCTGAATTCTTTCTTTGACATATTGCTTGCCTCCATTACATTTAGTTTGTTCTGGCAATTCCTCCTTGCCTTTCCTTTTGGGATTGTTTCTTTGTCTCCCAATTTTTAAAATATATTATTTGTACTGATTTTAGAGAGGAAGGGAGAGAGGGAGGGAGAGAGAGATAGAAACATCAATGGTGAGAGAGAATCATTGTTCAGCTGCTCCTACACACCCCACTCTGAGAATGGAGCCCACAACCCGGACATGTACCCTGATCGGAATTGAACTGTGACCTCCTGGTTTATAGGTCGATGCTCAACTACTGAGTCACACCGGCCAGGCTGTCTCCCCATTTTTTCTGTCTATTTCTGGCCTTGAGCCCCCTACTTCAAGTCTGAGAGGTTGAAGCCCCTATAGGTACAATGGTCCAGTATTCTTTAGTCTAGTGGCTGGGTCTGCCTTGAGTCTCATGCCTTTATTGTCTCTGCTCTGAGGTGTATCCCCTTCACCCACAGATCTGGTCCCTCAGTTGTCTGTTTCAGATGCTCAGGGAGGCAGGGTTGCACGCACAGTTCCTCTGGTGTGAGACTCCCCATGAGGACTCACTGTGTGGCCCTGGCACCCACGTCAGAGTGGTGCCCTAGGTCTCTCTGGAAGTGCACTTGCAGTGTGGTCCTGTGGCCCATGGCTGGGTGCACTGGGTGTTTCTGGGTCGCAACAGCAGCCTTGTCCTGTGGCCTGGAGTGGGATGCATGATGAGTTGCTCCAGGTTGCCCCTGCAGCACTGTACTGTGGCTCAGAGTGGGGCGTTCTCTGGGTTGCTCCAGGTTGCAAAGGCACCACTCTCCTGTGGCCCTGAGTGGGGTTCATGCTGGGTTGCTCTGGGTTTCCCCGACAGTGCTGTTCTGTGTCCCAGAGTGGGGTGTGCGCCAGTTTGCTCCTGGTTGCCCTGGTAGCACTGTCCTGGGGCCAGAATGGGGCAGGCACTGGTTCACTCTGGATTGCAAAGACAGCACTCTCCTATGTCCTGGAGTAGAGTACATGCTGGGTTGCTCCAGGTCAGCACTGTCCTGGGGCCCAGGATGGAGTGGGCACCAGGTTGCTCTGGGTCATAAAGTCAGAAGTCTCCTGTGGCCTCGAGTGGGGTGTGTGCTGGGCTGCTCTGGGTCAGACTGGCAGCAGTCTTGGGGCCCAGGGGGGTGCCGGGGTCCCCCTAGCTTACACTCACAGCAGGGTCCTGGAGTGTGGGATGCTGTGTCCTGGTGTGTAGGCAAGTAGGCATGGTGTGGGAGTTCTCTGGTGAGCACTCACTGCAGACATCTGGGAGCCTGTGGTGAGGTACTGTACCACTCACTGCTGGGGCAAGGTGGTCTAGATAGTTTTGTTTTACTTAAAATTAGTTTTCAAAATTATAAACATAATATAAGTACATGTAAAAAGAATCCCAATGGAATCACAGGGTAGAAAATGAAGAATGAAATGGTATGATGTTGCCAGACAACAAATATAAAGAGGACCTCTTTAATTCCTACCTTTTTTCTTTATTGTTTAAAGTATTACATGAGTCTCCTTTTTCCCCCATTGACCTCTCTGCCACTAGCCCCTCCCCCAAGCACAAGCCCTAGCCACCTCTACTGTCTGTTTCCATTGGTTTTGCTCATATACATGCATACAAGTCCTTTGGTTGATCTCTTACCCTCTCAACCCCCGCCTTCCCTCATAGGTTGTACAGTCTGTTCAATGCTTCTATATCTCTGGTTCTATTTTTGTTCATCAGGTTATGTTGTTCATTATATTCTTCTCTGCCATCAGACTGGAATGGGTTAAGCAGACAAGAGGGAATTGAGGATAATAATAAATAAGAAGTTGTAAGAAATCATCAAGGTTCTTTAAATGATTTTGTCTCTTGGCCCAGACAAATTATATTTCAGGATGTTAGGAGAACCTGTAGACAAGATCTATGCATTGGTGTTTGTAACCTTGGGGGACCATGAGGAATAAGAAAGATTCTGTAAGCTTAGAGAAAGATATGTTCCTTTTAAAAGGGAAGATGATAGGTATCACAAGGTTTAGACAGGTAGATTTATGTTACTCACAGGCAAGCTTCCAGAATGCATTATGGGAAGAGATGGTTTGCATGAGACCTAAAAGGAAACTAGTGATCACAAAGGGTTTACAAAACCCTTTACCTAAGAATAGTTCAAGGCAGACTAAGCTCATTTTCTTTTCTGAAATGACCTTAGTAAATATAAATGGGTAAAGCAGGGGAATGTTGTAAACGTGGTGTATCTGGATTCCAGCAAAGCATTGAGAAAGTCAATTACGATATCCTTGTGAAAAAGTTGGAAAATGTAGATAGTACAGTTATTGAATAGGTGAATGATTAGCCCAAGGTCTGCCAATTAATGATCAATGTTTAATTTATTTATGCACTAGTTTAATATTTGTCACCACCACTCTAATGTAATCTCTTCAAAAGACAGACTTTGTCCTCTATTTTGCTCATAATTTTATCCCCAGTATGTATAAGAGTGTCCAGTACATAGTAGAACATACTCAAGAAATATTTGTTGTATAAATGAATGAATTTGGAGGTAGGACTTCAATGCACGTTTCCAAACTTTGTCTCTGGCCTCTCAGTATGGTTTATCATTTATTTGGATAAAGACATTAGATGGCATGCTGATCAAATATGCAGATAATGGGGTCTGAGAAGGATAACAAAATAATCAAGTCTATCTAAAAAGAACAACTTAATAGCAAGAGCAATTTAATAGTGATAAATGCCCTTAGAGGAAAAAAACAACAACAACTGGAAGTACAGGGGATCCAAGATGGTGGCAGAGTAGGTGGAAGCTACAAACACCTCCTCCAAGGACCAAACTGGAAATGCAACTAAATTATAGAACAATCAACCTGAATAAGACTAGTTGAACAGAAATCTTATAACCAAAGATTCACACAAGAAGCCACATTGAGACTGGTAGGAAGGGCAGAGAAGCAAAAAGGGCTGTCCCCATACCCATGTGAGGCAGCTAAGAATCTGGAAGGATATCTCAGCTGCAAAGGACCCCCCTAAGGAGCGCAGGGCTTCCAAGCTCAAAGCACCAGAGGTGGAAAGAAGAGACCACATAACATTTGGCTGTGAAAATCAGCAGGGATTCTGACTGCTAGGGAGAGATGGGAATCTGCTAGAAACCCAGACGCTCTCTTAAAGGGTAAGCGCACAAAATCTCATTCACAGCCACTCACCCTGGGTTCAGGCGGAGGAAAGGTGGATTAGAGCAGACTAAAGTCCAGTAAGAACAGACTGTGTTGTGTGGCTCTAGGAAGAGAGCTGAAGGGACAACTGCCAGGGTCCTTGAGCTGAGGCCCTTTCCCACACCGCCCACAGATGCCATCTTTCCTGGGTTGAGCAATCGCCTCTACACATCATGAGACTGGAGGAATGCACTAGCCTGACCCTGACGAGCTCACACCCTGCGGATGAGTCCCCGGTATAAAGGTCTGGGTGGATACAGTGGGTGTCAGAGACTGAGTTGTGTGGCTCTGGGGTGGGAGCCATTCCCCCTTCCCATGAGCATGACTGGCACTGCCCTGCCCCCATGGGAGAGCCACTAGCCCCACCCTATGGACTCCCAGTGACCATTCCCTGATGACCTAGGGCTCTTGAGGTCTGGCCAGAGTTGGAGACTGAGTTGTGTGACTCTAGGACGGGGAGCCACTTTCCCCTTCCATGCCCAACCAGTGCCACCATTCCTGTGCAAAGCCTTCCTTTCACACAGCCAAATCTTGGTCTACTTGGGCTGTTGAACTCTGCTGGCCTCACTTGACAACTCCCTGAGACCCTGTCCCACCACAAAGGTTTGTGGGTATATGACAGGTGACAGCTGGCCTTGGTGTACCCTAGGGTTCTTGCTGAGTGGCCTCAGACACAGCACTAGCACCAAGATTGAATCTGTATCAATTTGAGAAACACTACTCATCCCTGAGAGCCTATTTCCCACAACTCATGTATAGTCAGAGGCTCTTTCAGTGACTTAGCCTAATGGGCAGTCAGCGGGTGGATCTCAAAGTGTATTGGGCCTTTTGTTGACTTGCCCCCAGGCTCAGTGCTGGTGGAAGCCAGCCTTGGTGTGCATCTTGATGCTTCCCATGCACACCCACTTCTATCAGAGGCAGCGCCACAAACTGTGGATCACCATGTAGCTCCAAACAGATGGCCCAGGGCCAGCCACAAGCAGCATCTGACATTGAACAGCATTGGAGTCCCCATAAGAGGTCCTAGAACCAAAACACCTGGTGGTGGGCTTCAGATCACATCAGGACAGGATCCAATTAGTTTCACAAGCAACATATCCAAAGGGAGATCTTGGCAGGCATCACAGCCTACTGAGGTGATTTCTGCTTGTGTGGTCAGCATCTGCACAGCAGTGGGTCAATCCTCACAGTGAGCCAGCCTGAGGCTCAATCCCAAGCATGCAAGGGCCAACATCAATAAAAATTTAACTACAAGAGGAAGACTCACATAACCCACACAAGGGACATTCCCAGAGCACCCAGCTCAGGTAATCAGGTAGACTTCACCACTAGGTTCCACAGGACACATATTACATAAGGCCACCCTACCAAGACAGGGAGACATAGCAGATCTACCTAATACACAAAAACAAATACAGAGAGGCAGCCAAAATGGGGAAACAAAGAAACGTGCCCCAAGTGAAAGAACAGGAGAAATACCCAGAAAATGAACAAAATGAAATGGAAGCAAGCAATAGCTTAACACAATGATTGTAAGGATGCTGAAGGAACATAGGGGAAGAATGAATGAACTCAGTGAGAACATAAAGAGATAATAAACACAAAAAGGACATAGAAACCATAAAAAAGAACCAGTCAGAAAAAAAAGAATACAGTAATTGAAATGAAGAATACACTAGAATGAATGAACAATTAGGTTAGCTGAAGCCTGGGTTCAAATCAGTTATTTGGAAGACAAGGTAGCAGAAAACACCCACTGAGAGCAGCAAAAAGAAAAAAGAATTAAAAAATATGAGAATAGTCTAAGGGACCTCTGGGACATAAAGTGTAATAACATCTACTTCATAGGGGCACCAGAAGGAGTAGAGAGAGAGAGCAAGGGAATGAGAACATATTTGAAGAAATAATGACTGAAAATGTCACTAACCTGTTGAAGAAGACACACAAACCCAGGAAGCAGAGAGTCCCAAACAAGATGAACCCAAAGATGCCCACACTGAAATACATCACAATTAAAACACCAAAGGTTAAAGACAAAGTGAAAATTTTAAAAGAAGCAAGAGAAAGTTACGTGGAAGGGAGCTCCCATAAGGCAGTTAGCTGATTTCTCAACAGAAAAATTTTAGTCCAGAAGGGACTGGCATGATATATTCAAAGTGATGAAAAGCAAGGATTTATAGCCAAGACTACTCTACCCAGCAAGGCTATCGTTTATAATTGAAGGAGAAATAAAGAACTACCCATACAAGAAAAGCTAAAAGAGTGCATCACCATAAAACCAGTATTATAAGAAATGTTAAAGGGGTTTTTTTAAGAAGAAAGAAAAAAAAAGAGGAACATAATTCTAAAGAATAAAATGGCAATACATACCTATCAATAATCACTTTAAGTGAAAATGGCTTAAATGCTCCAATCAAACACATAGGGTTCCTGAATGTATAAAAAACCCAGACCCATATATATATTGTCTACAAGAGACCTACTCAGAATGAAAGACACACACTGAAAGTAAAGGGATAAAAATACAACATTTGATGCAAATGAAAATTTTAAAAAAGCTTGGGTAGCAATACTGTATCCGAAAAAAATGAACTTTAAAACAAAGGTTATAAGAGACAAAGAAGAACATTATCCTATAACATAAAAGGCTAATATGCAAATAGACCAAATATATTAGCAAATAAGGGGAACATCTGGAACAACTGAACAAGTGGTTGCTATGATGTGCGCTGACTGTTAGGGGATGTGCGTGGAACATGGCGGGTGTTGGCCATGGTGGAATGATGGAGCAGGTGAGTGGGGATGCCAGACCAAGGTGGGGCGCCAATCACTGTCATCAGGGTGAGCCGCTGGTGATTACTGAAAATTCTTTGCTCCTGTGCAGTGCGGTCCCGCCCAGCGCTCGCACCTGCTGCCAGTGCGGGCCTCACTCACATCTGCAGCTGGCGCTGTTGCTGACACTCACAACTGCGACTTGCACCTGCTGCCGGCACCTGGAGCTGGTCCCGACCGCTCGGCACCATCAACAGGTGCAAGCAGTGGCTGCTGGCCCCAATTGCTTCTCAGGGCTTCTCCACCTCCCCCTGCTCCTGAGGGATGATTGGGGCAGCAGCTGCCGCTCACACCCACAGCCAGTGCTGGAGCCACCACTTGCACCTGCTGTCAGCACCTGGCACAGGTCTTGATCGCTCAGTGCCGTCAGTGGGTGCAAGTGGCAGCTGCTGGCCCCAATCACCCTTCAAGGCATCTCCACCTCCCCTTGCTCCTGAGGGGCGATCGGGGCTGGCAGCCGCTGCTCGCACCCACTGACAGTGCCGAACAATTGGGACAGGCACCAGGTGCCGGCAGCAGGTGTGAGCTGCATCTCCAGCACCAGCTGTGGGTGCGAGTGGGACTAGTGCCGTCAGCACATGGGAGCAGCTGCAGCGGGAGCATAGCTGCCGGCAGAGAGGGGACCAGGGGCCACGACAGGAGGGGCTGGGCGGAGGCACAGAGGATGGGCTGAGACCCACCCCTGTGCCCACCACAGCCTCATGGCCCACAGTTCCTTTCAAGATGCATGAATTCGTACACTGGGCCCCTAGTCTATATATACATATAAAAGCTTAAGTGACCAGTCGACCACTTGACCTTTCGACTGGTTGACTGGTCAATATGACATGCACTGACCACCAGGGGGCAGACACTCAATGCAGGAGCTGCCCCCTGGTGGTGAATGCACTCCTACAGTGGGAGCGCTGCTCAGCTGACCAACAGATGCCAGATGCTGGGCTCACGGCTGGAGAGTGCAGCTGTGGTGGCGTGAGCCTCTCCCACGGACACTCTCCCTGCATGCCCCTTCCCCATCCAGACCAAGACCAGGACTGGGACCGGCATTGGGACCGACTGGGTGTAAGCCTGTGGCCACTTCTCAGTCATGGGCGCATGGGTATCTTCCTAGGATGGGCGCGCGGAGACTGCAGTGGAGCAGCAGCGAGCCTACCTAGTGGTGGCTACGGCAGGCACAGCAGGGCCGGGATGAGCAGGAGCATCACAGCGCCTGGCCCTGGGCTCGGACTGCTCCCTGGACGCCTGCCATTTCATGCACTACTACATCCCTCGGGGGATGTTGGATGCTGGTTTCAGCCCAATCCCTACAGGCCACGCCAAGGGACCCTACCAGTGCATGAATCTGTGCACTGGGCCTCTAGTATAATGATAAAGGGATCAAGCCAACAAGAGAATATAATCCTTATAAACATTTAGTCACCCAACATAGGAGCACCTAATATGTAAAGCAAATCTTAATGAACATAAAGAAAGAGATTGACAATAATACAGTCATAGTAGGTGATTTTAACACCATTGACATCAATAGGTATATCTTCCATACAGAAAATCAACAAGAAAACAGTGGCCTTAAATGACACACTAGGCCAGATGGATTTAATTGATATTTTCAGAGCATTTCACCCCAAAGCAGCAGAATATACATTCTTTTCAAGTGCACATGAAATATTTTCTAGGGTAGACTAGTTGTTAGGAGACAAAACAAGTCTCAATAAAATTAAGAACACTGAAATCATATCAAGCATTTTCTCTGGCCACAATGGAATAAAACTAGAAATCAATTACAAGAAAAAAACTGAAAAACACACAAACAAATGGAGGCCAAATAACATGTTACTAAACAATGAATGGATGGTTTACAATGCGATCAAGGAAGACATCAAAAGATACTTTGAGATAAATAGAAATTAAAATAATCAACTCCAAATCTATAGGACACAGTAAAAGCAGTCCTAAGAGGGAAATTTGTAGCTCCAGGAAAAAGAAAAATCTCAAATAAACAATCTAACCTTACACCTAAAGGAACTAGAAAAAGAACAATAAAAAAGCCCAAAGTGAGTAGAAAGAAGGAAATAATGATCCGAGCAGAAATGAACAAAATCAAGTCTTAAAAAACAGTACAAAACCTGGCTGGTGTGACTCAGTGGTTGAGTGTCGACCTATGAACCAGGAGGTCATAGTTTGATTCCCAGTCAGGGCACATGCCTGGATTGTGGGCTCGCCTCCCAGGATGGGGCATATGCAGGAGGCAGCCGATTAATGATTCTCTCACATCATTGATGTTTCTCTCTCCCTCTCTCTCTCTCTCTCTCTCTCTCTCTCTCTCTCTCTCTCTCTCTCTCTCTCTCTCTCTCCCTCTCTGAAATCAATAAAAATATATTTTAAAACACACGCACAATACAGGCACTTCTTGCTGAGATCCATCACCCGAACTCTATGTGAGACCCACCACCCGGATTCAACATGCATGAATGTATCTCAATCCATGTGGGGTAGGCAGGTGTCCAGATGGGCAATGCCTGCTGGGAACTCCACTGCCTAGAACATGATTCAGCTTGATGGGCAGATGCCCAGTGACAAGACCATTGGTGGAGGAGATGACTCCTTCACCACCTTCTTCTGTGAAACCAGAGCTGGAAAGCACATGCCCTGAGCAGTTTTTGTGGATTTGCAGCCCACCGTAATTGATGAGATCCAAAATGGCCCATACCGGCAGCTCTTCCATCCAGAGCAGCTCATCACCGGGAAAGAGGATGCTATGAACAACTATGCCCGTTGTCACTATACCACTGGCAAGGAGATCACTGACCCAGTACTGGACCGGATCCGCAAGCTGTCTGATCAGTGCACAGGACTTCAGGGCTTCCTGGTCTTCCACAGCTTTGGAGGGGGAACCGGCTCCAGCTTCACCTTACTCTCGATAGAGTGGCTCTCTGTTGATTATGGCAAGAAATCCATGCTGGAGTTCTCCATCTACCCAGCCTCTCCAGGTTTCCACAGCCATGGTCGAGCCCCACAACTCCATCCTGATCATCCACACCACCCTGGAGCACTCAGCCTTTGCCTTCATAGTGGACAACTATGACATCTGCCACCACAACCTGAACATTGAACGCCCCACCTACACCAACCTTCACTGCCTCATCAGCCAGATCATCTCCTCCATCACAGCTTCCCTGTGCTTTGACAGGGCCCTCAACATGGCTCTGATGGAGTTCCAGACCAACCTGATGCCCTACCCATGCAACCACTTCCCCCTGGCCACCTATGCACCAGTCATCTCCACAGAGAAGGCATACCACAAGCAGCTGTTGGTGGCGATCACCAGTTCCTGCTTTGAGCCTGCTAACTGGATGGTGAAGTGTGATCCCCATCATGGCAAGTACATGGCCTGCTGTCTGCTGTACCATGGAGATGTGCTGCCCAAGGATGACAACACCACCATCGCTGCCATCAAGACCAATCACAGTATTCAATTTGTTGACTGGTGCCCCACAGGCTTCAAGGTTGGCATCAACTATCAGCCACCCACTGTGGTGCCCAGAGGTGAACTGGCCAAGGTGCAGTGTGCAGCATGCTGAGTAACACAACCGCCATTGCCAAGGCCTGGGCCTGTCTGGACCACGAGTTAGACCTGATGTATGCCAAGAGGGCGTTTGTGCACTGGTATGTGGGTGAAGGCATGGAGGAGGGTGAGTTCTCTGAGGCCCGGGAGGATATGGCTGCCCTGGAGGATTATGAGGAAGTAGGCATCAACTCCTATGAGGACGAGGATGAGGGAGAAAAATAGACCAGCTGCCTGGAGCCCACTCACTATGTTTATTGCAAAATTCTTTAGAAATAAACAGTCTCCTTGCACGATTTCTTGTTCCCTCGGTGAGTACTTGAGCCTCTGCTGCCTTCCTCTTTGTGCTTCTGCTGCTGCTGCAGCTGTTGACGCTTCTGCCCTATTTGCTACTCATGGTCCTTTTCCCTTCCATGGCTGAAGGTGAGACCTGCCAAGGATCCCTTGCCAGACTCAGAAAACATGACCCCAGGGACCTTGATGTAAGATCCTAAGGGGAATCCAGGATAGGGAGGAAATTATGACTGAATCCTGGACCAGTCTGTCCAGCTATTGAAGGATATGAGTCTTCACTCCTTTTCCAAGTAGGAGTTTTAAGTCCAAAAGTTTCTGTATTTGAGTTGGACTGACCGTATTCTTCCTGCTGCTTCTGCATTCACCGACTCTGGAAGCAAGGCTGGGCCCAGGCACCTCTGTTATGAAGGCTTGGAGTGGGGCTGAGCTGGCCCAAAGTTCCTTGGCATGGAGCCCAGTCATAAGCTTGGGGGATGGGAGGGAATAGGGCCATCCTCTAGAGTTGTTTATGTCACTGATAAACAACTTTGCATAGCTCACTGTCTTGCTGCTTTGCTGGGGCCTAGGGCTGTGCCATTAAAAGTCAGGTAGTCTCCCCTGAAAAAAAAATACAAAAGACCAATGGCCTGGCTGGTGTGGGTCAGTGGTTGAGTCTCAACCTATGAACCAGGAGGTCACTGTTTGATTCCCGGTCGGCACATGCCCAGGTTTCAGGCTCATTCCCCAGTGTGGGAAGTGTGAGAGGCAGCTAATCGGTGATTCTCTCTCATAATTGATGTTTCTATCTCTCTCTTGCTCTCCCTTCCTCTCTGAAATCAATTTTTTTAAAAATATATTTTATTGATTTTTCACAGAGAGGAAGGGAGAGGGATAGAGAGTTAGAAACATCGATGAGAGAGAAACATTGATCAGCTGCCTCTTGCACACCCCCTACTGGGGATGTGCCCGCAACCAAGGTACATGCCCTTGACTGGAATCGAACCCGGGACCCTTGAGTCCGCAGGCCGACGCTCTATCCACTGAGCCAAACCGGTTTCGGCTGAAATCAATTTTTAAAAAATTAAAAACAATCAATGAAACCAAGAGCTGGGTCTTTGAAAAGATAAACAAGATTGATAAGCCTTTAACCACACTCATCAAACAAAACAAGAAAGGGGACCCAAATAAATAAAATCAGAAATAAAAGAGAAGTAACAACTGACACCAGAAATACAAAGGATTGTTTTAAAAATATTATGAACAACTATATGCCAAAAATTGGATAATCTGGGAGAAATAGATAAATCCCTAGAAATATATAATCTTCCAAAACTGAATCAAGAAAAAAAAGAAAATCTAAACAGACTGATTACAACTAATGAACTCAAAGTAGTAATTAAAAAACTCCCAACAACCCCAGCCAGGTTTGCTCAGTGGTTGGAGTGTTGACCCATGGACTGAAGGGTCCTAGGTTCAATTCTGGTCAAGAGCACATACCTGGGCATGTACCTTGGTTGCAGGCTCAATCCCCGGCCCCGATCGGGATGCATGTGGGAGGCAACCAATCCATGTGTCTCTCACATTGGTATTTTTCTCTGTCTCTACCCCTTCCTTCCACTCTGTCTAAAAATCAACGGAAAAATATCATTGGGTGAGAATTAACACACACACACACACACACACACACACACACACACACACACACACACACACACACACACAAAAACAAAAACAATACACACACACACATCAAAACTCCCAACAAACAAAAGTCCTGGACCAGATGGCTTCACAGGTAAATTTTAAAACATTCAAAGAAGCTCTGGCCGGTGAGCATCAGCCTGCGTACTAAAGGGTTGTGGGTTTGATTCCTGGTCAAGGGCACATACCTGGATTTCAGGTTTGATCCCTGGCCCTGGTCAGAGCTTGTGAGGGATGCAACCAATCGATGTCTCTCTCTCACATCAATGTTTCTCTCTTTCTCTCTCCCTCCCTTCCACTATCTATAAAAAGTAATGGAAAAAATATATATCCTCATGTGAGGATTAAAACCCCCCCCCACACATTGGTCCTTCAAGATGGCAGCTGGCAGGATGGCAGTGAGGGAGAGAGTGTGAGTGAGTGAGAGAGCGAAAGGGGAGTGCAAGGACATGTGGGGCGTGTGTGTGTGTGTGTGTGTGTGTGTGTGTGTGTGTGTGACAGTTATATTCCGCAGGACTTTTAGGGGCTGACGGACCCACCTCCCCTAGCTGGGCAGTCTCTGCTACCACTGCAATCTCTCCCAGGATGGCCGGCTCTGCCACAGAGGCCCCACCATCTTGAAGGGGAGAGCGGCTGTGACTGGGAGCCCAGCCTTACCTCTACCCAGGAGCCCTCAGACACCAACTGGGACCCTACAGCCACCCCACGAGGGACCTACTGCCTTGGCTGTGGTCCCACCAACACTGAGATTCCAGACTCCCCAGGTGCGGGCTCCTAAAAAGTTTGTCCAGGGGGAGACAAAATGGCAGCAAAGACGTGTCCTCACCTTGTCACAGAGCAGATAGAAGAAACAACTAAATTGAATAACATCCACCCGGAATTGGAGAGTTAAACACAGCTGGTGAGACAATCTATGGCCAGAAAGGACAGAGAACGCCAAGAGAGTGGTAGGATGGGGAATCTGGGCTGGAGAGAGAGACACGCCTGACTACTGGGATGAGAGGGTCAGAAGGAACCTGCCCTGCGCCAAGTCTTGGGGACACGTGTAACACTCAACTGTGGAAGGCGATCCACAGGGCTGCTGGCAGCTGGGGAATCTAGATCTAAATCCACAGCTGTGGAAGACTGTGCCCAGAAAGGCAGCCTGAAGACCTGCACTGGCAGCGCAGTGCTGGGTTGAGATAAACATGCAGCGGTGAGGTTGCTCTGCCTTTATAAGGTCCTTGCTTTTATTAGCTAAACCCAGTACATAGGATTTTTCAAATACAAACAGCGAGGCTGCAGTGCCAGTAGAGGTGCAGTTTTGTGGAGGCTGGGGAGCAAGACAGGGAGAGGCGACCAGGAATCCAGCTCTGGGAAATTCTGCCCCCTCCAACCCTAAGCAGCCATTTTTCTCCTGAAGAGCCAGCCCCTCACAGCAGCACCCACAGGGCAACTAGCGCAGCACCCAGTCTCGAGCTCTGCAGGGAAACAAGGATTCTGAATACCCCCAGGGAACCTTCGGGGACTGTCCCGAAAACTAATACAGCAACACCGCCACCTAGAGCCCATGTCAGAAATAGGCGCTTGTGTAAATACCACTGAAAGCAGGTAAGGTGGGCAGATTGATCCTGCCTGTCTGAAACCAAAGCTGTGGAGACAGACACAGAAGAGCAGTGGATCACTGGGAACTTCAACAAGGTGATCACTACCAAACAGGAAGCTGAGACCTGGCAGACAGAGCAGTAGAGCGGTGTCTTAAACCAGCCCCCATGGGACATTAAAACTCAGTTTAAGTGAATGAGACTTCAATACTTCACTTTTTTATTTTTTATCTTTTACTTAAGAAAGAGGAAAATTTTTATTTTTTTATTTTTTAACCTTTCATTTTTTGATTAGTGTTCTTCATTAAATTTTTATTTTTATCATTATTTTACTATATCTCATTTTTTCTTTTTTGCCAACCTTTTCTTCCTCACTCCTCCCTTTTTCATCCTGTTTCTCTTCTCCTGTTCCTGCTTTAGTTTTTCTTTCTCCTTTCTTTTTACCACTTGTTAAAAATTAATCTTCTTTATCTGCTTTATTGACACATTACTATTATAGTAGTCTCTGTAGGCATATTCATACATCTAATTTCTTCTCCCCTGCTCCAAGTTCATGCACGCTTCTCTTTTCTCTTTCTTCCCTAGCCAATTTATTTATTTATTTTTATGCTTTACCCCCCCCTTCTCTCTTGCTCTCTTCTTCTCCTAATTGCTTAGTTTCACTCACCAAATTCAAGCCTATTTGTTCTTTATTCTACTTTTCCAAAAATAGATAAATATATAGATACTAGAGGCCCAGTGCATGATTGAATCATGCACGTGTAGGGTCCCCTACACGTTTTTGCTTTCAATAGCGGGGGAGCTGGGTGCCTGGTGCCAGAGCAGACAGGCACCCAGCTCCCATGCTTTCGCTTTCGATCGCGGGGGAGCTGGGTGCCTGTCCGTTGGTGCACCAGGCCTTTCAGAAGCCTCCGGCTCGGTGGAGGCTTCTGAAAGGCCTGGTACCGGAGCAGACAGGCACCCAGCTCCCCCGCTTTTGATGGTCCAAGGCGGGACGTAAGCTCGCTGCCCCAGAGGCCCCTTCTGTGCCGCAGCACAGCCATGGCGCAGATGCTGAGCTCACACCGCCGCTGGCGACTCGAGCTCAGCGTCCCGCTGGCCCATTCGGCTACCCTGGCCACCCTGAGTCCCGCCCCCTGCACCTCCAGCTGGCCCAATCGTGGGCATAGCGGAGTGATGATAATTTACGTATTACCATTTTATTAGGTAGGATTAGTAGATAGATTAAGGAAGGGTATTTTTTCCCGTCTATTTATTTCTTTATTATTTTTTTATTATTTTGTTTTTTCCCCCTTACGTTTCTCTATAACAAGCACTCTTTAAAAAATTTTTTTCTTTATTGATTAAGGTATTACATATGTGTCCTTATCCTCCCATTGCCCCCCCACCCCCCAACTCATGCCCTCACCCTCCTGGTGTCTGTGTCCATTGGTTAGGCTTATATGCATCCATATAAGCCCTTTGGTTAATCTCTCCCCCTTACCCCCGCCCTCCCCTACCTTCCCTCTGAGGTTTGATGGTCTGATAGATGCTTCTCTGTCTCTGGATCTGTTTTTCTTCATCAGTTTATGTTGTTCATTATAATCCACAAATGAGTGAGATCATGTGATACCTATTGATCTTTCTCTGACTGGCTTATTTCGCTTAGCATAATGCTCTCCAGTTCCATCCATGTTGTTGCAAATGGTACAAATTCCTTCTTTTTTACTGTAGCGTAGTATTCCAGATGTGCCACATTATTTTAATCCACTCATCTGCTGATGGGCACTTAGGCTGTTTCCAAGTCTTAGCTATGGTAAATTGTGCCACTATGAACATAGGGGTGCATATATCCTTTCTGATTGATGTTTCTACTTTCTAGAAGTGGGATCACTGGGTCAAATGGGAGTTCCATTTTTAGTTTTGTGAGGAAACTCCATAGTGTCCTCCACAGTGGCGGCACCAGTCTGCATTCCCACCAGCAGTGTATGAGGGTTCCTTTTTCTCTGCATCCTTGCCAACACTTGTCATTTGTTGATTTGTTGATGACAGCCATTCTGACAGATGTGAGATGGTACCACATTGTTGTTTTGATTTGCATCTCTGGGATAATTAGTGACTTTGAGCATGTTTTCATATGTCTCTTGGCCTTCCTTTTGTCCTCTTTCAAAAAGTATCTATTTAGGTCCATTGCCCATTTTTTTTACTGGGTTGTTTATCTTTTTTTTGTTAAGTTGTATGAGTTCCCTGTACATGTTGGAGATTAAACCCTTATCAGTGATAACATTGTCAAATATGCTCTCCCATGCAGTGGGCTTTCTTGTTGTTTTGTTGATGGTTTCTTTTGCTGTGCAAAAGCTTTTTATTTTGATGTAGTCCCATTTGTTTATTTTCTCTTTAGTTTCCATTGCCCTAGGAGCTGTATCAGTGAAGATATTGCTTCAGCATATGTCTAAGATTTTGCTGCGTGTGGATTCCTCTAGTATTTTTATGTTTTCCCGTCTTATGTTTAAGTCCTTTATCCATTTTGAGTTGATTTTTGTGTATGGTGTAAGTTGGTGGTCTAGTTTTATTTTTTGCATGTATCTGTCCAATTTTCTCAACACCATTTATTGAAGAGACTGTCTTGACTCCATTGTATGTTCTTTCCTCCTTTGTCAAATATTAATTGAGCATAGTGGTTTGGGTCGATTTCTGTGTTCTCTATTCTATTCCATTGGTCTATATGTCTGTTCTTGTGCCAGTGCCAAGCAGTTTTGAGAACAGTGGCTTTGTAATACAGCTTGATATCTGGTATTGAGATCCCACCTACTTTGTTCTTCTTTCTCAGGATTGCTGTAGCTATTCGGGGTCTTTTTTTATTCCAGATGAATTTTTGGAGAGTTCGTTCTAGGTCTGTGAAATATGCCATTGGTATTTTAATGGGGAGTGCATTGAATTTATAGATTGCTTTGGGTAGTATGGACATTTTAATGATGTTGATTCTATCAATCCATGAATACGGTATGTTCTTCCATCTGTTTATGTTGTCCTCTATCTCTTTTTATAGTGTCCTGTAGTTTTCCACGTATAGGTCTTTTACCTCCTTAGTTAAGTTTATTCATAGGTGTCTTAATTTTTTTGGTGTGATGGTAAATGGGATTGTTTTTTTAATCTCTGTTCTGTAAGTTCACTATTGGTGTATAAAAATGCCATAGAATTATTGGCATTAATTTTGTATCCTGTTACATTGCCAAATTCATTTATTAAGTCTAATAATTTTTTGATGGAGTCTTTAGGGTTTTTTATGTACAGTATCATGTCATCTGCAAATAAGGACAGTTATACATCTTCTTTTTCAATTTGGATACCTTTTATTTCTTCTTCTTGTCTAATTGCTATGGCTAGCACTTCCAGTACTATGTCAAACAGCAGTGGTGAAAATGGACATCCCTGTCTTGTTCCTGTTCTTAGGGGAAATGGTTTTAGTTTTTGCCCATTGAGTATGATGTTGGCTGTAGTTTTGTCATATAAGGCTTTTATTATGTTGAGTTATGACACCTCTATTCCCATTTTGCTGAGGGTTTTTATCAAGAAAGGGTGTTTGATTTTGCCAAATACTTTTTCTGCATCAATTGATATGACTATGTGATATTTATCTCTCAATTTGTTTATGTGATGTATCACGTTTATTGATTTGTGGATATTGTACCATCCTTGCATCCCCAGGATAAATCCTACTTGGTCATGATGTAAGATATTTCTAATACAATGCTGGATCCAATTTACTAGAATTTTGTTGAAGATTTTGGCATCTATGTTCATGAAGGATATTGGCTTGAAATTCTCTTTCATTGTGTTGTCTTTACCTGGTTTTGGAATTAGGGTAATGCTGGCTTCATAGAATGAGCTTGGAAGCGTGCCTTTCTCTTGAATTTTTTGGAATAGTCTGAGGAGGATAGGTTTTAGTTCTTTGAATGTTTGGTAAACTCCCCTGTGAAGTCATCTGGCCCTGGGCTTTTGTTTGCTGTAAGCTTTTTGATGACTGCTTCAATTTCCTCCATAGTTATTGGCCTATTGAGATTTTTAGATTCTTCCTGATTGATTTTTGGAAGGTTGTATTTTTCTAGGTATATGTCCCTTTCCTCTAGGTTGTCTAGTTTGTTGGAATAGAGTTGTTCATAGTATTTTTTAACAATTCTTTGTATTTCTGTGGGGGTCTGTTGTTATTTCGCCTCTTTCATTTCTGATTTTATTTATTTGGGTCCTCTCTCTTTGCTTCTTGGTGAGCCTGGCTAGAGGTTCATCAATCTTGTTTATCCTTTCAAATAACCAGTTCTTGGTTTCATTGATCTTTTGTATTTTTCTTTTTGGTCTTTATGTTATTTATTTCTGCTCTGATCTTTATTATCTCCTTCCTTCTGCTCACTGTGGGCTTTTCTTGTTGCTCTCTTTCTAATTCTTTAAGTTGTAGATTTAGATGATTTATTACCATTTTTCCTGTTTGTTTTTTTGAGGTAGGCCTGGGACTGCTTTCACTGTGTCCCATAGATTTTGGATTGTTGTGTTTTCATTGTCATTCATTTCCAGGATGTTTTTAATTTCTTCTTTGATCTCTTTGGTAACCCAATAATTGTTAAATAGCATGCTATTCAGCTTCCAATTGTTTGAGTTTTTATTGTTTTTATTGTAGTTTATTTCTATATTATGCTATTGTGGCCTGAGAAGATGCTTGATATGATTTCAATCTTCTTGAATTTGGAGAGACTTTGCCTGTGGCCCAATATGTGTTCTATCTTTGAAATGTCCCATGTGCACTTGAGAAGAACGTATATTCCGTGGCTTTAGGGTGAAATGCTCTGAAGATGTCAATTAGGTCCATCTGATCTAGTGAGTCATTTAGAATTGCTGATTTTTTGTCTAGAGGATTTATCCAGTGATGTCAGTGGTGTATTAAAGTCCCCTACTATGATTATATTGTTGTTAATCTCTCCCTTGATATCTTCCAGGAGTTTTTTTTAAATGTATTTGGGTGCTCCTGCATTCGGCGCATATATGTTTACCAGGGTTATATCCTCTTCTTATATTTATCCCTTTAGTATTGTGAAGTGGTCTTCCTTATCTCTTGTTATGGCCTTCACTTTGAGGTCTATTTTGTCAGATATAAGTATTGCTACCCCAGCTTTTTTTCATTTCCATTTGCCTGAAAGATGTTTTTCCATCCCTTCACTTTCAGTCTGTGTGAGTCCCTTGTTCTGAGGTGGATCTCTTGTAGACAGCATATATATGGGTCATGTTTTTTTATCCATTCAGCCACTTGATGTCTTTTGATTGGAGCATTTAGTCTGTTTACGTTTAAAGTTATTATTGAAAGGTACTTGTTTGTAGCCATTTTTATTTTTTATGCCTGTGTTCCTGCTTCCCTCTTTAATTCTTCTTTTTACAGCAGATCCTTTAGCATTTCTTGCATTGCTGGCTTGATAGTGATACGCCCTTAGCCTTTTTTTGTCTGTGAAGCTCCTTATTTCCCCTTCCATTTTGAATGATAGCCTTGCTGGATAGAGTATTCTTGGATTCAGTCCCTTGCTTTGCATCATGTTGTATACTTCCTTCCATTCCTTTCTGGCCTGATGTGTTTCTGTTGAGAAATCATTTGATAATCTAATGGGAGATCCCTTCTATGTAACTTTCTGTCTCTCTACGCAGCCTTTAAGATTCACTCTTTGTCCTGAATGTTTGCCATTGTAATTACGATGTGTCTTGGTGTGGGTCTTTTTGGGTTCATCTTGTTTGGGACTCTCTGTGCTTGTGTGATTTTTTTTCTTCCCCACATCTGGGAAGTTTTCTGACATTATTTCTTCAAATAGGTTTTCTAACTCTTGTTCCTCTTCCTGTCATTCTGGCACCCCTATTATTCATATGTTGCTTCGTTTCATGTTGTCCCAAAGTTCCCTTAGATTCTCCTCCTGTCTTTTAATTTTTTTCTCCAATTGCAGTTCAGTTTGGGTATGTTTGCTTCCTTGTCTTCTAATTCACTAATTTGGTCCTCTACTTCTCCTAGTCTACTGTTGAAACCTTCCATGGTGTTTTTTATTTCAGCTATATCACTCTTTATTTATTCTTGATTCTTACATAAATTGTTGATTTTTTAATCCATCTGGTTTATGAATTGTATGACTCTTATGCTGAATTCTTTTTCTGACATATTGCAAGCCTCCATTTCACTTAGCTGCTTTTCTTGCAATTCCTCCTTTTCTTTCCTTTGCGGGTTTCTTTGTCTCCCCATTTTTGCTCTTACTGAAGGATCTAGGTGTCGAGTCCTGCAGGGGCTGCTCCTCGGGTGCAGTGGCTACTCGGGCAGTGCCTGCTCCTCGGGCAGTGCCTGCTCTTCGGGCAGTGCCTGCTCCTCGGGCAGTGCCTGCTCTTCGGGCAGTGCCTGCTCCTCGGGCAGTCGTGGCAGCAATAGCTCCTCAGTTGGTGGCAGCTCCTCTGGTGGGCACTGCTTGCAGCAATGGTGGGTCCTGTGGCTCACAGGGGCAGGCTACTTGTGTAGTTGCTGCTCCTTGGATGGGGGCAGGCTGCTCATGGGGCTGCTGCTCCTTGTATGGGGGAAGGCCACTTGTGCAGCTCCTGCTCCTTGGATGGGGGCAGGCTGCTGCTCCTCTAATGGGGGCAGGTTGCTTGCAGGGTTGCTGCTCCTCATGCTGGGGTGGGCTGCTTGCACAGCTGCTGCTCCTTGGATGGGTGTAGGTTGCTCACACAGCTACTGTTCCTCATATGGGGGTGGACTGCTCATGTGGATGCTGCTCCTCGGATGGGGGTGGGCTGCTTGTGAGGCTGCTGCTCCTCTGATGGGGGTGGACTGCTTGTGCGGATGCTGCTCCTTGGATGGGGCTGGGCTGCTGCTCCTCAGATGGGAGCAGGCTGCTCGTGAGGCTGCTGTTCCTCAGACAGGGGTGGGCTGCTCGCGAGGTTGCTTCTCCTCAAATGGGGGCAGGCTACATGACGCAGCCGCTCCTCTGACTGGAGCGGGCTGCTCATGGGACTACTGCTCCTAGATGGGGGCAGGCTGTGTTAGGCTGCTGCTCCTTGGATGGAGCGGGCTGCTCATGTGGTTGCTGCTCTTGTGATCATGGTGCCCTGGGCTAAAGTGTTGGGCTGGCCAGAGGGGAGTGGGCATCAGAACTCACAGGAGCCTGTGCCCACGGTGGCTGGAGTCTCAATGACCATGGGACTGCAGCTGAAGCAGTAGGTGTGGATATAGAGTCCTGGGTGTTATCTGAGGGCAACCTGGGTGGAGGTGAAGCTAGGCTCTCAGTCACAGCATCTCTCCCCTTCAAAAGGCACAGCCTTTGTGGAAGAGCTGGCTGCTCCGGGACTGTTTGCACTGGTAGCAGATGCTGCCTGGTTAGGCGAGCCCAGTAAGCCTGCCCCCCAAAGGTCCTGCGGGATCTAACTGTGACACACACACATACACACACACACACACACACACACACACACACACACCACGTCCACACACTCCTCTTTTGCTCCCTCACTCACTCACACTCTCTCCTTCACTGCCACTTTCTTCCTGCCTCTGTAGTTGGGTCTGGAGTGTTATTGACCTGTTTGTGGATGGAGTCTCCTCTCCACGTGTCTGGTTATATGGCTCACTTTCTACCACATTGGCCAAACAGGATAAAATTCGCTTTGACAAGACATGACACAAAGGGAACAAAACACGAATGCACTCATGACACCGATAAACCCAATATAAGTGATCACCAGAGAATAGAGAATTAGGGGAGAGAAAGAAGAGCACAAATGATAACTAAGAGAGATAAAATGGCATGAGAGAAAAGGGAAAGAAGAAAAAGGAAGAAAAAGGGGGAAAATATATATGGGGAGAAAACACCAGAGAGCAAACAGATAAACCAAAACATACAAACACCAAATACCCAGTAAAGAGGGTGGGGGCAGAATCTTACACAGAAAGTAAGGTTAAGGAATTGGATGAAGATGGGAAGGACCTCAGTTCAGTATAGAGGAAGTAGAAAGAGGATGAGTGGATAAGAAGAAAGAGAAAGAGAAGAAAATAATAACAATAAATTTTTAAAATTAATTTTAAAAAGTAGGATAAAATAAAAAATTAGAATGATGAAAAATAATGCAAAAAGAAATAGAAAATAAAGAAATAAATTAAAAAAGGAAAAGAAAAAAAGAAAAAAGATAACAAAATAATAAAATAAAAATAAAAATGATGGTTGGTTTAAGATCCCACTCTTCTGTATTGTCTGCAACTTCTTCATTTCCTGTTGCTGGGAATGAAGGCCTTTCTTTAGGCCAGTCCCTGTGGGCTCTCAGGGACTATTCAGATTTTTTTTTGTATCCTTTGTACCACTCAGGACGTAGTGTAGAAGTGGCTGTATTGGTTGCTTGGCGACTGCAGGAAGGGGCTGTCTTTTCAGGAGAAAATGACTGCCTAGGTTTGGCAAGTCAGTTATGACTCAGTGCCAGATGCGGCCACCTCTTCCCAACCCTCTCCTCTCCCCAACCTCTCCCCAGACTCCACAAGTCTGCACCTCCACCTGCACCTCAGCCACAGGTGAGTGTCTGTATTTGAAAGGTCCTATGAACTAGGTTCAGCATATAAAAACAAAGACCAAAAAGAGTGGAAAGAGTTGTGCCACTGCAAGCCCCTCTCCCTCCAGCACTGCGTGGCCTGGGAAGCCATCCAGGCTGTCCCCTCTGGGCTCAATCTCTCTTGGCTGTGGACCCAGATCTAGAATCCCCTTCTGCCAGCAGTTCTGTGGAACCCCTTTCCACAGTCAGACACTATGCCTGTCCCAAGGGACACGGACTCAGTGCTGTGCAGTTTCTCTCTGACCCTCTGGGTTTGGAGTTCAGCCCAGATCCCTGATTTTACCATCTTCTAGGCGTCCTCTGCCCTTCCCGGCTGTGAATTGTCTCACCATCTGTGTCTAATTTGCCAATTCAGGGTGGATGCTATTTGATTTAGTTGCTCATTCTACTAGTATCTGCTCCAGGACAAGGCTCAGGACACATCCTTCTATTCTGCTGATATTTTGTTTCTATGTTGATTATTTTGTTTTTTAGTTTCCTTCTTATCACTCATTCTCTTTCTACCCCCTCTATACTGAACCGTAGCCATTCCCCCATTCATTCAATTCCTTTACCCTACTTTCTGGATATAAGCTCTGCCTCTTCAGATTCAGTTTCCCCCTTTTTTTCTGGGTGTTTGTTGTTTGCAATTTTTGGTTTATTTGTTTGTTTTGTGGAGTTTCCTCCCCATACACTAGTATGTATTTTTTTCCTCTTCTTTTTTCTTCATTTTCTTTTCTCTCCTACCTATTTTCCTTCTCTCAATATGATTTTTGCACTCTTTTCTCTCCCCTAATTCTCTTTTTTCTGGTGATCATTTTTATTGGGGTTATCGGTGCTATGAACACATTCGTGTTTTGTTCCCTCTGTGTCGTGTCATGTTGAGTTGTATTTTGTGCCTTTCAGTCAATGTGGTAGAAAGTGAGCCACATAACCAGACACCCTGAGAGGAGCAAAAATGGGGAGATGAAGAAACAACTCCCATACAAAAGAAAATGAGGAATCACCAGAAAAGGAAGTAAATGAAATGGAGGCAAACAATTTATCGGAGAAAGAATTCAGAGCAATGATCGTAAGGACACTGAAAAGGATGGAAGACAAATTCAACAACATGTGTAAGAATCAAGAGGAATTAAGAAGAACCAGGAGGAAATAAAGAATGACATAGCTGCAATAAAGAACACAATAGCCTTCTATCAACAGTAGACTAGAAGAAGCTGAGGACTGCATTAGGGAGTTAGAAGACAAGGAAGAGAAAAACACCCAAGCAGAGCAGCAACTGGAATAAAAACTTAAAAAGCAGGAGGAGCGCCTAAGGGTGCTATGGGACAACACGAAACAAAACAACAGTCACATAATAGGGGTGCCAGAAGGAGAGAATACTGAGGAAGGAATAGAAAACGTGTTTGAAGAAATAATGACAGAAAACTTCCCTGATATTGGAAAGAAAAATCTCACACAAGTTCAAGAAGCACACAGAGTCCCAAACAAGATGAAACCAAGAAGATTGACACCAAGACACATCATAATTAAATTGGCAAACAACGACAAAGTAAGAATCTTAAAGGCTGCGAGAGAGAGAGAGAGAGAGAGAGAGAGAGACAGAAAGTTACCTATAAGGGATCTCTCATTATACTATCAACTGATTTATCAACAGAAACACATCAAGTCAGAAGGGAAAGGAATGAAATATACAAAGTGATGCAAAGCAAGGGACTGAATCCAAGAATACTATACCCAGCAAAGATATCAATCAAAATTGAAGGTGAAATAAGGAGCTTTACAAAAAAAAAAGGGGGGGGGGCAAAGGGAGTTTATTACAACCAAGCCACCAATGCAAAAAATGCTAAAGGGACTGCTGTAAAAAGAAGAAATAGAAAGGGAAGAACAAACACAGGTATAAAGAATAAAAATGGCGACAAATAAGTACCTATCAATAATAATTTTAAATGTAAATGGATTAAATGCTCCAATCAAAAGACATAGGGTCCCTGAATGGATAAGAAAACATGACCCATATATCTGCTGTCTATGAGTGACCCACCTCAGAACAAAGGACTCACATTGACTGATAGTGAAGGGATGGAAAAAAATATTCATGCGAATGGAAATGAAAAAAAGCTGGGGTAGCAATACTTATATATGGCAAAATAGACCTCAAAATAAAGGCCATAACAAGAGATAAGGAAGGCCAATTCATAATACTAAAGGGAGCAATACAACAAGAGGATATAACTCTGGTAAAAATATATGCACCCAATATAGGAGAACCCAAATACTAGTACATAAAAAAACTTCTGGAAGATATCAAGGGAGAGATTGACAACAATAGAGTCATAGTAGGGAAATTTAATACCCCATTGACACCACTAGATAAATCCTCTAAACAAAAAATCAGCAAAGTAACATCAATTCTAAATGACTCACTAGATCAGAAGGAATTAATTGACATCTTCAGAACATTTCACCCCAAAGCTACAGAGAATACACATTCTTCTCAAGTGCACATGGGACGTTTTCAAAGGTAGACCACATATTGGGACACAGGCAAAGTATCTTCAAAGTCAAGAAGATAGAAATCATAGTAAGAATCTTCTCAGATCACAATGGCATAAAATTAGAAATCAACTACAATAAAAACAATGAAAAAAATCAAACACTTGGAGGATAAATAGCATGCTATTAAACAATGATTGGATTACCAAAGAGATCAAAGAAGAAATAAAAAGCATACTGGTAACAAACGACAATGAAAACACAACAATACAAAATCTATGGACCACAGTGAAAGCAGTCGTGAGAGGGAAGTTCATAGCTCTACAGACCTACCTCAAAAAGCAAGAAAAATGCTAATAAATTATCTAACTCTACAACATAAAGAATTAGAAAGAAATAAGAAAAGCCCAGAGTAAGCAGAAAGAAGGAAATTATAAAGAAAAGAGCGGAAATAAATGACATAGAGAACAAAAAAATAAAAAATAAAAATACAAAAGATCAACAAAACCAAGAGCTGGTTCTTTGAAAGTATAAACAAGATTGATGAACCTCTAGCCAGGCTCACCGAGAAACAGACCCCCACAGAAATACAAAGTATTTTTAATAATATTATGAACAACTCTTCTCCCACAAACTGGACAACCTAGACAAAATGGACATATTATTAGAAAAATACAAGCTTCCAAAACTCAATCAGGAAGAATTAAAAAACCTGAATAGGCCTATAACTACTGATGAAATTGACCCAGCAATAAAAAATCTTCCAGCAAACAAAAACTTTGGTCTGGATGGCTTTACAGCAGAGTTCTACCTAACATTCAATGAAGAACTAAAATCTATCCTCCTCAGACTAGTCCAAAAAATTCAAGAGGAAGGCACACTTCCAAGCTCTTTCTATGAAGCCAGAATTACCCTAATTCCAAAACCAGATAAAAACACCACAAAGAAAGAGAACTACAGGCAAATATCCCTGATGAACATAGATGCTAAAATCCTCAACATAATTCTAGCAAATCGGATCCAGCATTGCATTAGAAAGATCATGCATCATGACCAAGTGGGATTTATTCCGGAGATGCAAGGATGGTACACTATCGGCAAATCAATAAATGTGATACATCACCTAAACAAATTAAGAGACAAAAATCACATAATTATATCAATCAATGCAGAAAAAGCATTTGACAAAATCCAACACCCTTTCTTGATAAAAACTCTCAGTGGGAATAGAAGAATCATACCTCAACATAATAAAAGCCTTATATGCCAAACCTACAGCCAACATCATACTCAATGGGCACAAACTAAAAGCTTTTCCCCTAAGAACAGGAACAAGACAGGGATGCCCACTTTCACCACTGCAGTTCTACATAGTACTGGAAGTGCTAGCCATAGCAATTAGACAAGAAGAAGAAATAAAGGGTATCCAAATTGGAAAAGAAGTTGTAAAACTGTCATTATTCGCAGATGACATGATACTGTACATAGAAAACCCTAAAGACTCTCCACTTTCACCACTCCTGTTTGACATAGAACTGGAAGTGCTAGCCATAGTGATCAGATATGAAGAAGAAATAAAAGGCATCCAAATTGGAAAAGAAGTAAAACTGTCCTTATTTGCAGATGACATGATATTGTACATGGAAAACCCTAAAGACTCCATCAAAAAACTACTAGACTTAATAAATGAATTTGGCAATGTAGCAGGATACAAAATTAACACCCAGAAATCTATGGCTTTTTTATACACCAATAATGAACTCAGAGAAAGAGAAACTAAAAAAACAATCCCATATACCATGGCATCAAAAAAATTAAGATACCTAGAAATAAACTTAATGAAGGAGGTAAAAGACCTGTACTCAGAAAACTACAGTATGGAAGAACATACCATGTTCATGGATTGGTAGCATCAACATCATTTAAATGTCAAAACTACCCAAAGCAATCTCCATTAAAATACCAATGGCATATTTCAAAGACCTAGAACAAACTCTCCAAAAATCAATCTGGAATAAAAAAAAAAAAAAACAAACCCAAATAGCCACAGCAATCCTTAGAAAGAAGAACAAAGTTGGAGGGATCACAATACCACATATCAAGGTATATTACCAAGCTACGGTTCTAAAAACTGCCTGGTACTGGCACAAGAACAGACATATAGACCCGTGGAACAGAACAGCAAACCCAGAAATTGACCCAAGCCTTCATGCTCAATTAATATTTGCCAAAGGAGGCAAGAGCATACAATGGAATCAAGACAGTCTCTTCAATAAATGGTGTTGGGAAAATTTGTCAGATACATGAAAAAAAATGAAACTAGATCACCAACTTACACTATACACAAAAACAAACTCAAAATAGTTAAAGGACTTAAATGTAAGATGGGAAACCATAAAAATCTTAGAAAACTCCATAGGCAGCAAAATATCAGACATCTCTCCTAGCAATATCTTTATGGATACAGCTCCTAGGGTAATGGAAACTATGGAGAAAATAAACAAATGGGATTACATTAAAATAAAAAGCTTCTGCACAGCAAAAGAAACCATCAACAAAACAACAAGAAAGCCCACTGAATGGAAGAACATATTTTCCAATGTTATCTCTGATAAGGGTTTAATCTCCAACATTTACAGGGAACTCATACAACTTAACAAAAGAAAGATAAACAATCCAATCAAAAAATGGACAAAGGACCTAAATAGACACTTTTTGAAATAGGACATACAGAAGGCCAAGAGACATATGAAAACATGGTCAATGTCACTAATCAGCCCTCCCAGGTTTGGTTCAGCGGATGTAGCGTCGGCCTGTGGACTGAAGGATCCCAGGTTTGATCCCAGTCAAGGGCACATGCCCGGGTTGTGGGCTTGGTTCTCATTGGGGGGTGTGCAGGAGGCAGCCAATCAATGATTCTCTCTCATCATTGATGTTTCTGTCTCTCTCTCCCTCTCTCTTCCTCTCTGAAATTAATAAAAATATATTTTTTAAAGTCACTAATCATCCAAGAGATGCAAATCAAAACACAATGAGGTACCATCTCACACCTATCAGAATGGCTATCATCAACCAATCAACAAACGGCAAGTGCTGGCGAGGATGTGGAGAAAAAGGAACCCTCGTGCACTGCTAGAGGGAATGCAGACTAGTGCAGGCACTATGGAAAACAGTATGGAGATTCCTCAAAAAATTAAAAATGGAACTCCCATACGACCCAGTTATCTCACTTTTGGGAATATATCCTAAGAAACCAGAAACACCAATCAGAAAGGACATATGCACCCCTATGTTCATAGCAGCACAATTTATGATAGCTAAGATTTGGAAACAGCCTAAATGCCCATCAGCAGATGAGTGTATTAAGAAACTGTGGTACATCTACACAATGGAATACTATGTTGCTATAAAAAAGAAGGAACTTTTACCATTTGCAACCACATGGATGGACCTGGAGAGCATTATGCTAAGTGAAATAAGCCAGTCGGAGAAAGATAAATATCACATGATCTCACTCATTTGTTGGATATAATGAACAACATATACTGATGAACAAAAATAGATCCAGAGACAAAGAAACACTGAACAGACCATGCAACCTCATAGAGAATGCAGGGGAGGGGTGAGGGGTGATGTAAGAGATCAACCAAAGAACTTGTATGCATGCATATTAGCATAAATAATGGACACAGACACTGGGGTGGTGGGGGCTTTCCCAGGAGGTAGGAGTGGCTGGGGAGGGGTCAATCAGGGAAAAGGGAGACATATATAATACTTTAAACAATAAAAATATAAAAATAAAATATAAAAGAATATTGAATAGGAAAAAAACAACATTCAAAGAAGAACTAATACTTATCCTTCTCAAACTATTCTAAACAATCCAAGAGGAAAGAAGACTCCCAAACCCATTTTATGAGGCCAGCATTATCCCAATTCCAAAACGAGATAAAGACACTACAAAGAAAGAAAATTATAAGCCAGTATGCCTGATGAACACAGATGTAAAAATCCTCAACAAAATATTAGCAAACCAAATCCAGGAATAACTTAAAAATATCACACACCAAAATTAAATGAAATTTATTCTTGGGATGCAAGGTTCCTATACTATCCACAAGTCAATAAATGTGACACACCACATAAATAAAATGAAGGATAAAAATAATACGATCATATCAATTGATGCAGAAGAAGCATTTGATAAAATCCACCACCAATTTATGATAAAAACTCTCATAAAAGTGAGAATAGAGGAGACATATCTCAACATAATAAAGACTAAGAACATAGCTAACATCATACTAAATATGGAAAAACTAAGTGTTTTCCTTAAGACAGGGGTGGGGAACATCCGGCCAGCAGGCCGTATAAGGCCCACAAAATCATTTGGTTTGGCCCTTCCAAGGTATTAGGGGTGAGTTAATTAAATACTTGACCAAGTATAGCAGGCTAATTTTTAAGTTGGTAATTTTGTATGGCCTGTGAATGATTTTATAAATATCCAAATGGTCCTTGGTCTTAAGAACAGGTAAAAGACAGGATTGACAACTTCTACCACTCTTATTCAACATAGTACTGGAAGTCCTAGCCACAGCAATCAGACAAGAAGAAAAAATTAAAAGAGTCGCAAATTGGAAAGGAAGTGGTAAAACTGTCATTATTTGAAGATGACATGCCACTGTATATAGAAAACTCTAAAGATTCTGCCAAAAAACTAATAGAACTGATAAATTCAGTAAAGTAGCATGGTACAAAATAAATATTCAGAAATTGATTGCATTTTATACACCAATAATGAACTATCAGAAAGGGAAACTAAGAAAACAATCCCACAATTGCTTAAAAAAACACACCTAGAAATAAAGTTAACCAAGGATATAAAAGACCTGTATTTGGGAAATTATAAGACAATGAAGAAAAAATTTGAAGAAGATGCAATTAAATGAAAGCATATACTGTGCTCATGGATATGAAGAATTAACATTACTGAAATGTCCATACTATCCAAAGTAATCTATAGATTCAATTAAGCACAATTTTTATCGAGATTCCAGTGGCACATTTCACAGAACTAGAGCAAATAATGCAAAAATTTATATGGAACCAGAAAAGATCCTGCATAACCACAGCAATCTTGAGAAAGAAGGACAAAGTTGGAGGTATCACCCTACCTGATGTCAAACTATACTACAAGGTGATAGTAATCAAACAGCATGGCACTGACATAAAAACAGACATAGAGATCAATGGAACAGCATAGAGAGCCCAGTAATAAACCTACACCTTTATGGTAACTAATATTTAACAAAGGAGACAAGAAAATACAATAGGATAAAGACAGTCTCTTCAATAAATGGTGTTGGGAAAATTGGACAGACACTTGTAAAAACAATTAAACTAGACCACCTTCTTATACTGTACACAAGAATAAATTCAAAATGGACTGAAGGCTTAAATGTAAGATTCAGAACCATAAAACTCCTAGAAGAAAACAGGCAGTAAAATCTCAGACATTTCTCTTAGCAATAATTTTTTTCTGATACATCTCCTTGAACAAGGGAAGCAAAAGAAAAAATAAACAAATGGGACTACATCAAACTAAACTGTTTTTGCACAGTAAAGGAAACCATCAACAAAATGAAAAGACAACCTATTGAATGGGAGAACATAATTGCCAATATATATCTGATAATGAGTTAATATCCAAAATTTATAAAGAGCTCATACAACTCAACACCAAGAAAGTAAACAATCCAATTAAAAAATGGGCAGAGGATCTGAATAGACACTTCTCTATGAAGGAAATACAGATGGTCGACATCTGAAAAGATGCTTAATATTACTAATCAAATAAATGAAAACTAAAACCACCATGAGATATTACCTCATGCCTGTCAGATGGCTATCCTATATAATAAAGAGGGAATATGCAAATTGACCATTACTCCTCCACAAAGATGGCGGCGCCCACAGCGGAGGCGGGGGTTTCCATAACACAAGATGGCTGCGCCCACAGCAGAGGCCAAGTTCCCTTAATGAGCCTTAACAAGCAATCAGCAAGGACCTGAGGCTGAGCCCCCCACCTACCCCCATGGGGCTTGACAGGGGACCCCACCCTGGCGCCAGGCTGGGGGACCTCAGGCTGCACTGCCCACACAGCAGGGCTTGATGAGGGACCTCAGGCCATGCCCCCCACTCAGCGGGGTTTGACGGGGGACCTGAAGGTATGCCCCCCGCCCCAGTTCTGGGATGGGGGACCTCAGGCTGCTCCCCCAATCCCGGTGCCAGGTCAGGGGACCTCAGGCCATGTCCCCTACCTGGTGGGGCTTGATGGGGGACCTCAAGGCTCACCACCTACCCTGGCCTGGGCTAGGTGACCTTAGGCCATGCCCCGTGCCCCAGGGCCAGGCCAGGGGACCTGAGGCTGTGCCCTCTGCCTGGCAGGGCTTGACAAGGGTGGGACCAGCTGGGTCTGGATCTAGCCCAATGGGGGGGTGCAGCTGGGTCTGGGTCTTGCATGATTTTGAGGCGCACATGGGTGGGCGAGGACTTGACTCTGGATCCCATGGTTTGCCCCAGACTCTGACAGGAGTAAGATTTTCATATACATTTTACTAATTTTCTTTCATCTCTGACATTTCTATTATAGAGAAAGGGCAAATAGCAATATTAAAATACTAGAGGCCTGGTGCATGAAATTCATGCACAGCAGGGGTTCCCCTCAGCCCAGCCTGTGCCCTTTCCAATCTGGGACCCCGGGATTGGGCCTAAACCGGCAGTCGGACATCCCTCTCACAATCTGGGACCGCTGGCTCCTAACTGCTCACCTGCCTGCCTGCCTGATCACCCCTAACTGCCCTCCCCTGCTGGCCTGGTCACCCCCAACTGCCCCCCCCATGGACCTGGTCACCCTAACTGCCCCCTTGCTGGCCTGGTCGCCCCCAACTGCCTCCCTCACTAACCCCCCTGCCGGCCTTGTTGCCCCATGCAGCCTGCTGTTTGGTCATCCATCCGGTTGTTTCAGTTGTGATGGCCCCTGGCTTTTTATATATTAGAATTTCCTCTAATTAATCCCCTTTTAATGTGCACGAATTTCATGCACTGGGCCACTAGTTATCAATAAATCAGCAAACAAAAATTTTTGGCAAGGCGGTGCAGAAAAGGGAACCCTTGTGTACTGTTGGTAGGAATGCACACTGGTGTAGCCACTATGAAAAACAGTATGGAGCGTCCTAAAAAATGAAAAAAAAATGCCCTAGCTGGTTTGACTCAGTGGATAGAGCATTGGACTGAGGACTGGAAGGTCACAGGTTCGATTCCAGTCAGGGGCACATGCCTGGGTTGTGGGCTCGGTCCCCAGTAGGGGGCGTTGCAGGAGGCAGCCGATCAATGATTCTCTCTCATCATTGATGTTTCTATCTCTCTTTCCCTCTTCCTTCCTCTCTGAAATCAGTAAAAATATATATTAAAAAATTAAAAATGGAATTACTTTATGACCTAGTGATTCCACTTCTGGGTTTCCAAAGAAACCCAAAAACATCTATTTGGAAGGGGTGCAATGCAGCCTTATTTATAGTTGGCCAAGATATGGAAGCAACCCAAGTGCCCATCAACAGACGAGTGTATGAAAAAGTTGGGGTACATATATGCAATGAAATATTACTCAGCCATAAAAAATAATGAAATCTTACCATTTGTGACAGTATGGATGAACTTGAGGATACTATGCTGTGACATAATTCAATCAGAGAAATACAGATACCATATGATTTCACTTATAAGTGTAATCTAAAGAACAAAATAAACAAACACACAAAATTGAAACAGACACATAGACAAAGAGACCAGACTGGAAATTGCCAGAGGGGAGAGGAGTTGGATGTGAAGGGATAAGAAGTAAAAATTGGTAGTTACAAAATTATTACAGGGATGTAAAGTACAGGATAGTCAATAATATTAAGATAACTATGTATGGTGTCAGGTGAGTACTGGAAATATCAAGGAGAACACTTTGTAAAGTATATGTTTGTCTAATCACTATGCTGTACCCCTGAAACCAATTCAAAATCATGCTGAAAGTAAAGTGTACAGTCAAACCTTGGTTCTCAAACATCTCTCATCTCAAACAATTCAGTTTTCGACTAAGTTGGGTCATGGAAAAATTGTCTTGGTTGTTGAACAAAACCTCAGTTCTTGACCTGACAACCCTTTCAGGCTGATATCTGTATGATCAATCATGTGTCTCTCAGGCAACAAAGGAGAGAATGCATGAATATGAGTCAGTTTACCGCTAAACCATATGTTGTTAACATTTCAGGAAATTATGCTGTGAATATTTTCATTACTGGTGAAATATACCACTAGCACAATTTTAACACATAAAGAGGACATCAAGAGTGCAGATGTTGAGGCTTGGAAGATGGCTGCCAATAGGAAGGCAGACTGCAAGATAGTGCATGAGTGAGAGAATGAAAGGAGAGTGTGTGGTTGCACGGGGAGTGTTTATTTGTAAGTTGAGGGACAGCTATACTCCAAGGGACTGTTGGGGATTGCTAGACAGGATTCCCCTGACTGGGCAGCCTCCACTGCTGCTGAAATCCCTCCCGGAGCAACTGGCTCTGATGCAGAGACTGTGCCATCTTGAAGGGAAGAGTGGATGTTATCGGAAGTCTAAAAATCCCAGGAATCTACAACAACACCCAGCGAACAGCTGTGAACCCAGGAACACTAGTCCCCAAGCAGCGTGAACACTCGGATTCGAAGGAGCTCTGCACCTCCTCATGGAAAGGTCAGATTTCGCCTAGGACAGTGATAGCGAACCTATGACACGCGTGTCAGCACTGACACGCGTAGCCATTGCTGATGACACGCGGCCGCATGCCGAGGATGAAACATTTGCTGCTCCTGAGGATGAAACATTTGTGACTAGAGTCTTGGAGTTAGTTTTTTTCTCAAAGTGACACACTACCCGAGTTATGCTCAGTTTTTTGGCAAAGTTTGACACACCAAGCTCAAAAGGTTGCCCATCACTGGCCTAGGATAAGGTGAGGTCTGTGATCCAGGCAGGAGAGAGAAATGTGCACAATGGGAGCTAGAGGATCTGGGGAAGTCTCTGCCCCAAAAAATCTGTGACCGTTGGGGCTAGCGTGATCTGAGAATGTGGAAGGGGATCCGCAGGGCTGCTAACAGAAGGGAGCTCTAAAAAGCAACCCATAGCTGAACTGGGCACAAAAGGAGAGCCTAAAAATTTTAACAGTGTGCTGGCTGCTTAGACCCAAAGGGAAAAAAAGACTGCACAGACTGGAGTTCATGCACTAACTATGGATCGTTTTCCTTTTTTTTTTTTCCCCTCTTTAAATCCTTGCTTTTGGTTACTAAGCCCAATACATAGGATCACCCAATTGGGGACACTCTAAGAGACTACAGGGGAAGGTTGTTTTTGTGGAACCTTGGGAACAGAGCGGGGAATAACTATCAGAGAACCAGCTCTGGGGCAGCCCATTCACCCAAGCTGGTATTAAGTGCCACAGGGAAAACAAAATCTAAATACTAGCTAGAGAGGACCTATAGACCTGGAGGTCAATCCAGAAACACTGCCATCCAGGGGTTGAATCACAAATTGACTCTTGTGTAAACACAAATAAAGGAGTATAAGAAAAAAAGAAGTACTCCCTGCTTGAAAATCAGGACTGTGGCTTACAACACTGAGGAGCAGTGGAACGCAGGGAACTTCAATACTGTCCTGACTAGGAAACAGGCGTGCCAAACAGAACAGTAGAGGAAGTGAATGACCTTCACTACTGCACATTTTTATTTTTTTTTCATCCTTTACTTAAGAAACTATTTTTTTTCTTTTTCCCTCACTTGATTTTACCTTTTCAATTATTACATTTTTATTTTTAATCAGTATTATTACTACTACTATTTTACCTTTTTTTAAAAGGTGACATTTTATTTTCATTTTATTTTATTTTGAGATTAGTGTTCTACATTCAATTTTCATCTTTCATTTAGCATCATTTTACTCTATCTCAACTTTACTTTTATGCCAACACTCTCTTCCTCACTTTTCCCCTTTTGTTGTCCTGTTTCTCTTATACTATTCCTGCTTTAGATTTCCCCTATTCCTTCTTTTTATCCCATTAAAATTTCACCCTACTTATATATCTAATTTCCAATCCCCTGCTCTAAGTCCATACACATCTCTCTCTACTCTTTCTTCACTATCCAAATTTTTTTCTGTGTCCTTTTGTTGTTGTTTGCTTGATTGTTGATTGTACTGTTTTTTTTAATGCTTGTTTGTGAGATTGTTTCACTTTTTCTTTTTGTTTATTGTTTATTTTGATTTTGTTTGTTTTTTTTGCTTCTGTTTTCCCTAGCCTTGCTTGATATTAGGTGTCATTTGTAGTTTGCATTCATCTCTTGGTATTTGTTGCTTGCATTTGTTGGGATTAGTGGCTGTTCTATTGGAGTTTTCTCCAAATATAAATAGTTTTTTCTCCTCTTCTTTTTTATTGTCTTTGTTTTCTCTCTTACTTTTTTTTTCCTTTTCCCAATTTCTTTCTTGCACTCCTTTTTTTTTTCTCTTCTTCTTTCTTACTTATCCCCTAATTGTCTTTTCTCTGGTGGTCACCTTTATATGGGGTTATTAGTATCGTCAGTACATTCGTGTTCAGTGCGTTGTGCCTTCTAGTGTTGTATTTTGTGCCTTTAAATCAACGCAAGAGAGAGAGAACTACATAAGCAGACAACAGAAGAAAAGAGATCATGGGGAGACAAAGAAACAGCCTGCATATGAAAGAAAAGCAGGCATCACCAGAAAAGGAAGTAAACGAAATGGAGGCAAGCAACCTGTCAGAGAAAGAATTCAGAGCAATGGTCATAAGGTCACTGAAAAGGTTGGAAGACAAATTCAACAATATGTGTGAGAACCAAGAGGAAATGAAAAAGAACCAAGAGGAAATGAAAAATGACATTGCTGATATAAAGAACTCAATAGAAAGCATCAACAGTAGACAAGAAGAAGCAGAGGACCGCATCAGTGAGCTAGAAGACAAGGCAGGAAAAATACTCAAGCAGAGCAGCTTTTAGAAAAAAAAATTAAAAAGCAGGAGAAGAGCCTAAGGGAACTTTGGGACAACAAGAAACGAAACAACATCCACATTATAGGGGTGCCAGAAGGAGAGGAAACTGAGTAAGGAAGAGAAAACCTGTTTGAAGAAATAATGACAGAACACTTCCCTGATATTGGGAAGTAAAAACTCACAGAAGTCCAAGAAGCTCACAGAGTCCAAAACAAAATGAACCCCAAAAGACCGATGCCAAGGCACATTATAATTAATTGGGAAACACCAACGACAAAGAATCTTAAAAAAGGCCAGAGAGACACAGAAAGTTACATACAAAGAAGCCCCCATTAGACTAGTGACTGATTTCTCAACAGAAACACATCAGGCCAGAAGGGAATGGAATGAAATATACAAAGTCATTCAAAGGAAGGGTCTGAATCCTGAGTACTATACCCAGCAAGGCTATCAATAAAAATTGACGGTGAAATCAAGAGCTTCACAGATAAAAAAAGGACTAAGGGAGTTTATTACCACCAAACCAGCAATGCAAGAAATGCTAAAGGGTCTTCTGTAAAAAGAAGAAATAGGAAGCTAAGAAGACACACAGGTGTAAAGAATAAAAATGGCAGCAAACAAGTACCTATCAATAATAACTTTAAATGTAAATGGATTAAATGCCCCAATCAAAAAACATAGGGTAGCTGAATGGATAAGAAAACATGACCCATATATCTGCTGTCTACAAGAAACCCACCTCAGAAAAAATGACTCACACAGACAGATGCGGAAGGGATGGAAAAACGTTTTTCAGGCAAATGGAAATGAAAAAAAAGCTGGGGTAGCAATACTTATATCTGACAAATTAGATCTCAAATTGAAGGACATAAAAAGAGATAAGGAAGGCCACTTCATAATACTAAAGGGAGCAATCCAACAAGAAGAAATAACTCTGGTAAACATATGCACCCAATACAGGAGCACCCAAATACATAAAAAAAAAAACAACTCCTGGAGGATATCAAGGGAGAGATTGACAGCAATATAATCATCGTAGGGGACGTTATTTTTTATTTTTTATTTTTTTGGTATTGGCATTCTTTTCATTTTTTCATTTTTAATAAATCTTTATTGTTCAGATTATTACAGTTGTTCCTCTTTTTTCCCCCCATAGCTCCCCTCCACCCGGTTCCCACCTCACCCTCTGCCCTTACCCCCCCGCACTGTCTGCATCCATAGGTGTACGATTTTTGTCCAGTCTCTTCCCACACACCCTACACCCCCATCCCCCTGAGAATTGTCAGTCTACTCCCTTTCTATGCCCCTGATTCTATTATATTCACTGGTTTATTCTGTTCGTCAGATTATTTATTTACTTGATTTTTAGATTCACTTTTTGATAGATAAGTATTTGTTGTTCATAATTTTCCTTTACCTTTTTCGTCCTCTTCCTCTTCTTAAAGAATACCCTTCAGCATTTTATATAATACTGGTTTGGCAGCAATGAACTCCTTTAGCTTTTTCTTATCTGTGAAGCTCTTGATCTGACCTTCAATTCTGAATGATAGCTTTTCTGGGTAGAGTAATCTTGGTTGTAGGTTCTTGCTATTCATCACTTTGAATATTTCTTGCCATTCCCGTCTGGCCTGCATAGTTTCTGTTGAGAAATCAGCTGACAATCGTATGAGTGCTCCCTTGTAGGTAACTGTTTTTCTCTTTCTGCTTTTAATATTCTCTCTTTGTATTTTGCTCTTGGCACTTTAATTATGATGTGTCTTGGTGTGGTCCTTTTTGGATTACTTTTTTTTTGGGTTCTCTGGACTTCTTGGACTTGTAAGCCTACTTCTTTCACCAGGTAGGGGAAGTTTTCGGTCATTATTTCTTCAAATAGGTTTTCAGTATCTTGCTCTCTCTCTTCTTCTGGCACCCCCATAATTCTGATGTTGGTATGCTTGAAGTTGTCCCAGAGGCTCCTTACACCATCTTCATATTTTTGAATTCTTTTTGCTTTTTGCTTTTCCAGTTGAGTGTTTTTTGCTTCTTTGTATTTCAAATCTTTGACTTGATTCTTGCGATCCTCTAGTCTGCTGTTGGATCTTTGTATATTATTTTTTATTTCTGTCAGTGTATGCTTAATTTCTAGTTGGTCCTTTTTCATATCCTTGAGGGTCTCACTAAATTTATTGGCCTTTTCTAGAAAATTCTTGAAAAACCTTATAACTGTGGTTTTGAACTCTATATCCAGTCGTTTGCTTTCCTCCATTTCTTTCATTTGTGACCTGTTTCTTTGTCTCCGCATTTTGGCTGCTTCCCTGAGTTGATAGAGTGGCTTTGTGGGAGAGGTGTCCTATAGGGCCCAGTGGCTCAGCCTCCCCCGTTACCTGAGGAGGACACTTTTGGTGCATGCCTTTGTGGGCTGTATGCACAGTCTTGTTGTAGTCAATCCTTGATTGTTGTTGGTATCACTTGGATTAATTGACCTCCGGGCCAATTGGCTGTGAGGATCAGCTGTGTCTACGCTGGGAGAACTTCTGTGCTGGAGACACCCTTATGAGACAAGACTTGCTTCAGTGGGGCTTTGGTGCTAACTGAGTCTTCTCCCTGAGTGTGTCCCTTATGGATCTGAGGAGTTGTAATCTGGATAGTCCTACTCTGACCCCTGCGTACACTGGCTCTTGGATCTCCAAGGAGGTGCTAATTTAGCCTCTGCCTGAGGCCACCCAGCAGGAGCTACAGAGAGATCTGCAGTTTTCTCTTCTTTGTTTTGGTTTTGGAGGTTCCCAGATGAGGCCCAGCTGTGAAGCAATGCAAGCTGCTGCGGGGCCTTGGACCTTCTTTTGGATGTTCTGGGTCTCACTGACTCAGCTGCAATTTGTTAGGTAAGTTTATAATTAAAAGGACCAGATCATTCATATGCAAAAGCCTCTGCACTCAGATGGAATGGGGCGGAGTCTCAGGGCGGAGCAAACAGGTATGGTTTCGTGGGGTGGGATCTCAGGGCGGAGCATACAGCAAAGTCTTCCCGTCAGCCCTGCCATAAGAGGCCCCTGGGTCTCAGTGTCCCACGGTAATCACTGCAAGCACCTCTGAGAGAAAGCCGCCCTTGAGTTTCGCCCACTGCCAGACAGTCCAGTTTCTTTCCATATGAGTCTGGGTCTCCAGAGTCTCACCCGGAACTGTAGTTCAGAGGAGTTGGGAGCTTTTTTCTCCCTCCTGATTGAGAAAGCCATCTGCATACTCAGTTTCCAGCCCTCTCCACATGTACGCCTCCATACTTCAGCTTTCCACAGCTCCTGTGAGTCTCAGTGTGCTTTTCTCTTTCTAGTTGTAGAATTTCCACTCAGCCAGCCTTCCTGTGGTTCTGGATGATTTCCGTTTTGTTCTTTAGTTGTAGTTTTGAAATTGTTGTGCGAGTCAGCAGTTTATGTATTTACCTATGCCACCATATTGGTTTCTCTCATAGTAGGGGACTTTAATACCCCACTATCACCATTGGACTAATATTCTAAACAAAAAATCAGCAAAGAAACATCAATCCTAAATACCAAACTAGATCAGATGGAATTAATTGACATCTTCAGAACTTTTCACCCCAAAGCCACAGAATATACATTCTTCTCAAGTGAACATGGGTCATTTTCGAAGATAGACCATATATTGGGTCACAGGCAAAGTCTCTTCAAATTCAAGAAGATAGAAATCATATTAAGCATCTTCTCAGATTACAATGGCATAAAACTGGAAATCAACTACAATAAAAACAATCCAAAAAATCAAACACTTGGAGACTATATAGCATGCTATTAAACAATGACTGGACTACCAGAGAGATCAAAGAAAAAATAAAAAACATCGTGGCAGCAAAGGACAATGAAAACACAACAATACAAAATCTATGGAACACAGCAAAAGCAGTCTTGAGAGGGAAGTTCATAGCTCTACAAGCCTACTGCAAGAAACAAGAAACAATGGTAATAAATTACCTAACCCTACAACTCAAAGAGTTAGAAAGAGAGCAACAAGAAGAGCCCAGTGTAAGCAGAAGGAAGGAAATCATAAAGATCAGAGTGGAGATAAATGACATAAAGGCCCAAAAAAAAAAATACAGAAGATCAACTAAACCAAGAGCTGGTTCTTTGAAAGGATAAATAAGATTGATGAACCTCTCGCCAGGCTCACCAAGAAGCAAAGAGAGAGGACCCAAATAAACAAAATCAGAAATGAAAGAGGAGAAATAACAACAGACCCCACAGAAATACAAAGGATTGTCAAAAAATACTATGAACAACTCTATTCCAACAAACTGGACAACCTGGAGGAAATGAACATGTTCCTAGAAATATACAACCTTCCAAAACTCAATCAGGAAGAATCTAAAAATCTCAATAAGCCAATAACTATGGAAGAAATTGAAGCAGTCATAAGAAAAACTTCCAGCAAACAAAAGCCCGGGGCCACACGGCTTCAAAGGGGAGTTTTACAAAACATTTAAGAAAGAACTAAAACCTGTCCTCCTCAGACTATTCCAAAAAAATTCAAGAAGAAGGAATACTTCCAAGCTCATTCTATGAAGCCAGCATCACCCTAATACCAAAACCAAATAAAGACAACACAATGAAAGAGAATTATATGCCAATATCCCTCATGAACTGTGCCACGCCAGCACAGCCAAGGGTTCAGCGAGCCTGAGGGAGGGCCAGTGAAGGATGAAGAATATAGACAAGAGAATAAGCTGGGTCTAGGTGGATCTTCTGTGCCTTGCTGTGGCCACAGAACAGATCCAGACTGCAAAGCTGATGCTTTATTTATAGTCAGGGGTAAATAAGGTAATTTACAATGTTCTTGTAAGTTTCACTTGTTTTGGCAGCACTTGATGCACCTCCCACAGCCCATTAGCTACCCAGGAAAGATCTAGGGAGCAGTTAGAAGATCAAGCTTAATTATGCTTAGAGGACTGTGCCCTCCAAGCTGGGACTTGTTTGCGACTTTGCCAGCAGGTCAGTCCGAGGCTTAACCCTATAACTGCTTCCTACATCTCACCCTTCTTTTAATTTTAAGCTACTAATAATGGAAGTAAAACTTAAACATCAAGAACAAAGTTCTGACTATTAAAACATTAACAAAACAATGCCAATGCAAAACCCAGACATGGGTATTAATAAAACAATGCCAGTGCAACACTACAATAATAGAGAAATCAAACTACAGTAACATTTTTCTACTAAATGAAAGTTTCTTTTGCTGATTTTCTCAAGAGTCCTCGGACTTGCCTGCGCAAGAGTTTGCAGAAGACTGGCAGCTAACCAATGCTAGCATAGCCAGAAACATGATTGAGGGAGTAGCTTCCACATCTTGCTTTTCTGCCATCTGCTGGGCCTCAGTTGTTAACTTCTTCAGCTGACCCCATGTTGGCACTTCGGTCTCTTGCATAGCCTTCGTCATCTTCCTTTTCCGCTTTGCTGTCATGGGGCAACGTTCAGTCTTTTGAATGATGGGACAAGGAGCTTCTCTGGGTCCATTGTGGTGACACACGTAATGCTCTGGCACCCAAATTGGCTGCGCTGCTCCTTCTGGAAAGATACAAACACAACCTCTTCCCCACATCATTACTGGATCTGGTCCAAACCATTGTCCAGTTTGTGCATCCTTCCATCGGGCTAACCCCGCGGATGCTATTGTACAGGAGGTCCGATGCCTTTCGGCTGCTGTACAACCCTCTGCATCGCAATTCAAAAATTTAATGACTGAGTTTGTTGTGAGGTGACACATAACATCCGTCTCCCCTTTCTGTTTTAGTAATTGCATTTTAAGAGTACAATTTGCTCTTTCCACTATTGCCTAATAATTTTTGGAAGTCATTTAATGTAAGTAAAGTGTCAGTCCGAATTTGAATTTTCTGAGGTTTTATTGTTTTTCCCTCAATAATGCTGCCAAGATAAGAAAAAGTAAATGTCCTTTGAACTTTTTTGGGTGCTATGCATAATCCAGCACAATGCAGAGAATCCTGCATTATAAGAGATATTTAGTTACTTCATTTTCCCCTTCTCAGAGGCCAAGACCTTTATAACATTTAAAGTATATTTATTAATCTCTATTTGATAAGGCTTTCCATGTAATTTCAAGTATATTAGATGTGTTAAATTTTAAAAGATTTCCTTTAAGAAGAGAGAATAAATTCTTGTATTACTCCGGGCCCTTGGAGCTTTCCAAGAATCATCTCTGTTAACCTTTTGCACTCGGATGTCGAGTGTGACTCGACACGGTTAGCATTAGAATAAAGGAATCGAGAAAAAAGCAAGCGAGTGCAAAGGGTTAAAGCCTTGAAATTTAAACATGGAAAAAACCATCAAACAAATATCTATATATGATTTAAATATTATAATACCTTTTATAATTACCTTAAGATATCAATTAGATCTTAAACTAGTTTCTGCATAGAAAAATTTTGGTTGGGATCCCAGAATTAATCCTCTTTTTTAATTAGACCAATAATAAGCAACTTATTTTGAATTCCTAATTATTAGAGAAAACACAACATTGTATTTTCTCAAAAATAAGTTCTTATACTTTAGGCATTTAATTACCACAACTACATAATTTCTCCTAATTTAATTTGTACTTTGAACTTTTAAAGCTGGTAAGTCAAATATATTTAGCATTTCCTAAATTAATAACACTTTACATTTCTAAGAAAAATACAAGACATAATCAATTAGTAGATTCAATTCTGTCCTCTATGTTTTTTATGAGGCAAATTTAAACTTTACTTTTTATTTGCCAGTAGCTCTGGAAAACCAGGTTTGGTTTATTCGAATGTAAATTACCACATTTTTCAAAGATGGTTCCTGGCAGGAAATTAGATTACCTGTCTGCTGGGGGAAGGGCATCTACCCCTTCCTCCATTAACAAAGGGCGTAGCCAGTTACCTTGGCTATTTAGATCTTTATAATTAATACATTATTTATCTATATTTCAACACTGTTTTGAGATTCAAATCCAATTCCAATTATTTTAAGGCATTTACTTTGGATAAATTCTATAACAGAGAATTTACTGGTTTTCTTGAAGGCCTTAAAAGTTAACTTTTTAACAAGGTTCATTAGTATTTTGAAAACTACTCTTTATTATGGAAATGTGAATCCTGTTGCTGGAATTAGCTTGAATTTCTTTCGAGAAGACTTTTTCACCGTTTTAGGGGGAAAAAAAAACACCAGTTCTGGGTTTTTCATTTTCTATAGCTTTTGCAGAGAGATTCCAGCTTAAGACAATCTAAATGTCCAAAATTGGACCATGCGCGCATTCTGTCTTATAACTAGGTTCTCTCCCCATGAGTACAGAAATTCCAGACACATTTCTAAATTTTTAAGACTTTTTCATGGCGAAAAGGGAAACTTTAAATTAGCCTACTGAGAGAGTGGGCTTCCATATTGGATCGCCACGTGTTTCCCTTCCCCCACATCTTGCTTACTTCGGGGGAAGTTTCAGCAACAGATCTGGCTGAATTTCTTTTCATGCTTAATAGATAAAGACAGATCTTAAATTTTTTCTTTCTTTTTTGCTTTCCGAAGTAATAACTAATTACCCAATTTGGCCAAGATTTGCATTTCCCTGCCACATTCCTCCACTCCCCTTCTGAGTGGGCTTTAGTCCCGAATCAGGGACCACAGACTGAAAGTAGAGGCAGGCATTTCATCTGGACCTTTAGCTATATAATGATCGCAAAGTTGTTTTCCTACCTTCTCCCATGCCTCTATATTTACCTTTTCTTCCTCAGAAAACCATGGGCAGGTTTTACTCACAAAATCCAAAAAATCGAAAAGCTGTTCATTCCTCACAGAACAGCCCCTTGCTTGGAGCATAGCCTTAAGCATGGATACACATACATTCTTTCCCTGTGATCCTGAATTTCCCATGTTTTACACCTCGCTAGTACTAAACTGCACTCCTTACCTTCCTTTTTGCTTTCTGCATGTGCTTCACTGGAGCATCCTTTCACCTGACAATTGCAGTTTCCTCACACTCAGGTTCCCATTGAGTGCCACTTGGGCCTAACTCAGCACCGCATTGGGCGCCACTTGGGCCAAACTCAGCCCCGCGTTGGGCACCACTTGAGCCGCACCAGCACAGCCAAGGGTTCGGCGAGCCTGAGGAAGGGCCGGTGAAGGATGAAGAATAAAGATAGACAAGAGATTAAGCTGGGTCTAGGTGGATCTTCTGTGCCTTGCTGAGGCCACAGAACAGATCCAGACTGCAAAGCTGATGCTTTATTTATAGTCAGGGGTAAACAAGGTAATTTACAATGTTCTTGTAAGTTTCACTTGTTTTGGCAGCACTTGATGCACCTCCCACAGCCCATTAGCTATCCAGGAAAGATCTAGGGAGCAGTTAGAAGATCAAGCTTAATTATGCTTAGAGGACTGTGCCCTCCAAGCTGGGACTTGTTTGCGACTTTGCCAGCAGGTCATTCTGAGGCTAAACCCTATAACCGCTTCCTACAATGAACATAGATGCCAAAATCCTCAACAAAATTCTAGCAAATCGGATCAAGCAATACATCAGAAAGATCATACACCATGACCAAGTAGGATTAATCCCGGGGATGCAAGGATGGTACAATATCTGCATATCAATAAACGTGATACATCACATAAACAAATTGAGATATAAAAACCACATAGTCATATCAATTGATGCAGAAAAAGCACTTGACAAAATCCAACACCCTTTCTTGGTAAAAACTCTCAGCAAGCTGGGAATAGAAGGATCATACCTCAACATAATAAAAGCCATATATGACAAACCCACAGCCAACATCATACTCAATGGGCAAAAACTAAAACCATTTCCCCTAAGAACAGGAACAAGACAGGGATGCCCACTCTCACCACTCCTGTTTGACATAGTACTGGAAGTATTAGCCAATGCAATTGCACAAGAAGAAGAAATAAAAGGCATCCAAATTGGAAAAGAAGAAGTAAAACTGTCCTTATTCACAGATGACATGATATTGTACATAAAAAAACCCTAAAGACTCCATCAAAAAACTATTAGACTTAATAAATGAATTCGGCAATATAGCAGGATACAACATTAACGCCAAGAAATCTATGGCCTTTCTATACACCAATAGTGAACTTACAGAAAGAGAGACTAAAAAAGCAATCCCATTTACCATCGCACCAAAAAAATTAAGATACCTAGGAATAAACTTAACTAAGGAGGTAAAAGACCTATACGCGGAAAACTACAGGACACTATAAAAAGAGATAAAGTAAGACATAAACAGATGGAAGAACATACCATGTTCATGGATTGGTAGAATCAACATCATTAAAATGTCCATACTAACCAATGCAATCTATAAATTCAATGCACTCCCCATTGAAATACCAATGGCATATTTCACAGACCTAGAAAAAACTCTTCAAAAATTCATCTGGAATAAAAAAAGGCCCCAAATAGCTACAGCAATCCTGAGAAAGAAGAACAAAGTAGGTGGGATCTCAATACCAGATTTCAAGCTGTATTACAAAGCCACTGTTCTCAGAACAGCCTCGTACTGGCACAGGAACAGACATATAGACCAATGGAATAGAATAGGGAACCCAGATATTGACCCAAACCACTATGCTCAATTAATATTTGACAAAGGAGGCATGAACATACAATGGATTCAAGACAGTCTCTTCAAATAAACTCTGTTGGGAAAATTGGGCAGATACATGCAAAAAAATAAAACTAGACCACCAACTTACACCATACACAAAAATAAACTCAAAATGGATAAAGGACTTAAACATAAGACAGGAAACCATAAAAATACTAGAGGAATCTACAGGCAGCGAAATATCAAACATATGCTGAATCAATTTCTTCACCAATACCGCTCCTTGGGAAATGGAAACTAAAGAGAAAATAAACAAATGGGACTACATCAAAACAAAAAGCTTTTTCACAGCAAAACAAACCATCAACAAAGCAACAGGAAAGCCCACTATATGGGAGAACATATTTGCCGATGTTATCACTGATAAAGGTTTAATCTCCAACATTTACATGGAACTCATACAACTTAATAAAAGGAAGAGAAATGATCCAATAAAAAAATGGGCAACGGACCTAAATAGATACTTTTCGAAAGAAGACCGAAGGAAGGCCAAGAGACATATGAAAACGTGCTCAAAGTCACTAATTATCTGAGAGATACAAATCAGAACAACAATGTGGTACCATCTCACACCTGTCAGAATGGCTATCATCAACAAATCAACAAACAAGTGCTGGCGAGGATGCGGAAAAAAAGGAAACCTCGTGCACTGATGTTAGGAAGGCAGACTGGTGCAGCCACTGTGGAGAACAGTATGGAGTTTCCTCAAAAACTAAAAATGGAACTGCCATTTGACCCAGTAATCACACTCCTAGGAATATATCCCAAGAAACTAGAAACACGAATCAGAAAGAATATATGCACCCCTATGTTCATAGCAGCACCATTCACCATACCTAAGATTTGGAAACAGCCCAAATGCCCATCAGCAGATGAGTGGATTAGTAAACTATGGTACAGCTACACAATGGAAAACTAAGCTGCTATAAAAAAACAAGGAATTCTTACCATTTGCAGCAGCATGGATGGAACTGGAGAGCATTAAGCTAAGTGAAATAAGCCAGTCAATGAAAGAAAAATACCACATGATCTCACTCATTTATAGAAAATGAAGAACATTGTTACCTGATGAACAAAAAGATAGATACAGAGGCAGTAAAGCATCGAACAGACTGTCAAATTACAGCGGGAAAGCTGGGGAGTGTTGGGAAGTGGGGGAAAGAGATCAACCGAAGGACTTGTATGTATACATATAAGCACAACCAATGACACAAGACACTGGGGAGGTGGGATGGGGGCATGCGACAAGGGGTAGGGGAGGCTGGGGGGAAGGTCAATCAGGAAAAAAAGGACATATATGTACTACTATGTGTAATACTTTAAACAATAAAATAAAATTTAAAAATAAGAGTGCAGATGTTACAAAGGGTAACAGGCAATTGGGTTGTTATGATCACAGGCAATTCAAGAGATAGAAAACATGTTGATTTGGATAAACAAAAAGCAGTGGTGATAGCATTTCGGAAGCAATGGCATGTGAAAAAGCAAAGATACTGCATACTGACCTCCTGAAAGACACCCCTAGAACAAGTGCTGAAAGTGATTCATTTGTTTAAGGCTAGTAGGGAGTGGTTCCATAAATTTAATAAAAGAAGTGTTTGTTTATAGTTCAAACAGTACATTAGACATGTACTGTATATAAGAAAGGTTAAAACAGGGAATCATTTGGGGGTCTGGAACAGATTAACTCAATTTACATTATTTCCAATGGGAAAAATGATTTGGTTTTCAAACAAATCGCTTCTCGAATTGCCTTCCGGATCAAATTAAGTTTGAGAACTGAGGTTCCACTATAAGTGAAAAATTAAAAAATAAATATTGGATTTATAAAAAAAACCCTGGAAGGACAAGCAGAGACATTAATTAATGGCAGTGCATGTGAAAAAAAATACTGAGAGGCTTTCATTAATTCTTTCAAAAACTATCTACTGAAAGTGCCAGGCACTGTCCTAGAGCCTGGGGGTATACAGTGGTGAGCATAACATACGGTCTGCCTTTACTGAACTTAAAGACTATTGAGGGAGATAGATATTCATTAAATTAGTCCACAAATAAGTATATATTTACAAACTGTGAAAAATAAGACAGAGCGCTTAGAGAGCATATACTAGTAACAAGAGAACCTGACCTGGTTAGGGAAGGTTTCTGTGAGAAACTAACATAGACTTCTCAAAGCTAAGTAGAAATAAACTAAGGTGAAGGCAGCAGAGAATTAACAATAAGTACAGTTAGAGAACATTATGAAATGCCTTGTTAAATGCGAATATGGTCCCTTGCCCTCCTTGTCAAGGGCTTAGCTAGGGGCTCACCGTGCTTGCTAGCTGGGCTGGGGACTCAGATCATGACTTGGACAGACTGTTTGTCAGGGCTTGGGCCAAAGGGGCAGCCCTCCTGGTCACTGTGGGGTTAGGACCAAACAGACAGCTGCATGACTGGGAGATCATTCTCAAACAGAGAGATAGAGCAAATAAGTGAATATTTGAGGCTAACAGGAGCAAAGTTTCTTCATATTGGAAGAGAGTTACAAATATGGAAAGAGAGGAAGGCTAGCATAAACCTTCTGGTGTTAGATTGGAAATGGGAGTGTCAGTAATGAACTTGGATATATATGTGTGTGTGTGTGTGTGTGTGTGTATGCAAGTACCTATATTTCCTAGTTCTGTCCACTGAGAGGTCATAGAAACAATGGCACTCCAGTAGCAATGAGTATACCTAGCATCCAGATCTTGGGCACTTACTACCATTCTCCATTAAAAGGATTCCAGTGCTAGGGCCTGGAAAATACAAGATGAGTCTGGGATATCTGATGGTGTCACAAAGTAAGGAAGTGTTCAAAGAATGAGGGGGACATGTCAAAAGGACATGGGAGCCAGCTTTGAGAATCAAAATAATGATAACAGTGGATTATAACTCATTAAGATAGCACTTCCTGATCAAGAATCTAAGGTAGCTGCCTACTGCCAGATGAAAGCCACCTGTACCTCTCAGCCTTTCCGAAATTTAAGCCCTTCCTATCTCACCATTTAAATAAACAGATGTTTGTGCCCAAGATCATAATGCTTAACATTATGACCACTAGAATGTAAGTTCTCTGAGTGCAGGGACTTTTTTTTCTGGCTTGTTCATTGCTGTATTCCTAGTTGTATGAATACATGAATTTTGGATTCTGACTTTTCCTGAGAATTTTCTGAGATTTCCTTCACTTGGAATTCAATTCCCTTCATTCTAAATAATAAAATATTTTTTAAAAAACATGAATAAATAAGTGGGGGAGAAGTAAATGCTCCACCTAACAAATGCCAACTAATAAATAAAGGGGAAATTATGGAAATTTGAAAATGCACATTTAGCAACCATCACAGTAAAAATTAATTCAGGCAAGACTCATCAATGGATGCTAAAACTAGTGAGTGAAAAGTTTAATGAGAGGAGTTTGGAAGATGGTGACCGGCAGGAAGGTAGGGAGGGTGAGTGTGTGATCGAGTGAAGGAGTGATAGAGGTGTGTGTGGACGTGTGTGGGTGTGTGTGTGTGCGTGAAATAGGGACAGTTAGACCCTGCAGTTTTTCCTGGGGGCTTCCAATCCAAGCAGTCTTGGTTGGTAAAACCCCATGGCCGCTGCAAACACTCCGGGGAGGACACCAGTGGCACAGAGACCCTGCCATCTTTAAGAACGGAACTGCTAGAGATTAGAATCCTAACCTTACCACCACCCAGTCTGGTCTCGGAAGCAAACCTGGTCACCACAGCCACTCTGGTAGAAGACCTGCCACCCCAGCTGCAGATGCATGAACCCTGAGACCTCCACCTCCAAAAGTGCGCCGCTGAAAGCAGTAAGTACAACCTGCCACTCCTCAGGATTCGCCGAGTCCCCAGCCCACAGGCACCCAGGCACTCCACTACCCAGGCAGTGCTTGGGAACCACTGAGAGCCCCCGAGGGGTTGATTCTGCAAAGTCAAGGGTGCGCGGCCCTGCAGTAGAATCTCTGAACTGCCTCTTCCTAAATAACTGCCCACGGACACCCCTGCGGTGCAACTTCAGTGCCAGGGTCCCTCAGAGGGCATCAGAGATTTGCACCGGCGGGCGCGCCACCAGTTTGCAGACACTCAAGGGCGGGCAAACTCACGGCCACAGCAAGGGAAGGCGCCCTGAGCCCATATATCCACAGGGTCCTCTGGGGAGCTGCTTTGAGCCCCTGCTGGGTGTGATTCTGTACAGCCAAGGACATGCTGCCCCACAGCAGGAACTCTGAACTCCTTTCTCCTGAATAACTTCCCACATACACCCTAGCTGTTTAACTTCAGTGCCAGGGTCCCTCAAAGTGTGTCAGAGATGTGCGCAGGCGGGCACGCCACCAGTTCGCGCACACTCCAGAGTGGGCAAACTCAAGGCCACAGCAAGGGAAGGCACCCTGAGCCCATATATCCACAGGGTCCTCTGGGGAGCTGCTTTGAGCCCCTGCTGGGTGTGATTTTGTACAGCCAAGGATGCGCTGTCCCACAGCAGAAACTCTGAACTCCTTTCTCCTTAATAACTTCCCACATACACCCTAGCTATTTAACTTCAGTGCCAGGGCCCCTCAGAGTGCATCAGAGCTCTGCGCCTGCAAACACACCTCCACAGAAGCAAATTTACAACACGCAGGCACCCTGAGCCCATCTACACATAGGGTGCTAGTGGGAGTCACTGGGAGCTCTCCCAACAGATGGTTCCTGGGTGCCACTGTGAGTCCCCACTGGACACGCGCGATTTCAACTAAGGGTGCAAGACAGCAAAAACTGGGACATTCCACTCCATAGCTGCTGACTTTTAGACACCACAGTTGTGCCTCTCAAGCTTGCAGGCCTACATCAAGAGAACCCAAGTAGCTCAAGTAGGGAGCTATGCTAGATTACCAAGCCCAGGAGAACTGAGAGATTACACCAGTAGCACCATCCCCAAAAGAACCTGGGTAGCAAAGCAAGCGGATCTACAATTAAAACATTACAGGAAAACATGGGAAGAAAAAAAGGAAATTCCAAAAGGGAGGAAAAAGAGGAATCATCAGAAAGGGAGTTAAATGAACTTGAGGCTAGCAGCTTAACAGAGAAAGAATTCAGAGTATTCGTTATAAGGATGTTTAAACGGATGGATGACAAATACACACAACTCAATGAGAACTATAAGGAGCTGAATGAAAATGTTACCAACATGAAAAGAAACCAAGAGGAGATGAAGAATGACATAGCTGCAATAAAGAACACAATGGAAGGCTTAAAGAGTAGAGTAGAAGAGGCTGAGGACCGTATCAGCGAATTAGAAGACAAGGTAGGAAAAAACACACAAACACAGCAGCAACTGGAAAGAAGACTTAAAAAGCAAGAGGAGAGCCCAAGGGAGCTTTGGGACAACACAAAACGAAACAACCTTCGAATAATAGGGATAAAAGAAGGAGAGGAAGAGAAGCAAGGAATAGAAAACCTGTTAGAAGAAATAATGACAGAAAACTTCCCTGATATTGGCAAGAAAAAAACTATCCAAGTCCAAGAAGTACACAGAGGCCCAAACAAGTTGAACCCCAAAAGACCGACACCAAGACACATCATAATTAAATTGACGAACACCAAAGACAAAGCAAGAATCTTAAAGGCTGCCAGAGAGAAACAGAAAGTTACCTACAAGGGATCTCCTATCAGAATATCAACTGATTTTTCAACAGAAACACACCAGGCCAGAAGGGAATGGAATGAAATATACAAAGTGATGCAAAACAAGGGACTTAATCCAAGAATATTATACCCAGCAAGGCTATCATTCAAAATTGAAGGTGGAATCAGAAGCTTCAGAGACAAAAAAGGGCTAAGAGAGTTCATCACTACCAAGCCAGCAATGCAAGAAATGCTAAAGGGGCTGCTGTAAAAAGAAGAAAGAGAAAGGCAAGAAGAAACACAAAGACTAAGGAAAAATATGTCAATAAACAGGTACTTATCAATAATAACAGTAAACGTAAATGGATTAAATGCACCAATCAAAAGACATAGGGTAGCTGAATGGATAAGAAAACATGACCCATATATTTTCTGTCTACAAGAGACCCGCTTTAAAGCAAAAGATTCACACAGACTGAGAGTGAAGGTATGGAAAAACATTTTTCAGGCAAATGGAAATGAGAAAAAAGCTGGGGTTGCGATACTTATATCAGATAAAATAGACCTAAAAGTAAAGGCTTTAATAAGAGATAAGGAAGGCCACTACATAATACTAAAGGGAGCAATCCAGCAAGAAGATATAACTCTGGTAAACGTATATGCACTCAACTCAGGAGTGCCCAAATACATAAAAAATCTGCTGGAAGATATCAAGGGAGAGATCAACATCAATACAATCATAGTAGGGGACTTTAATACACCACTGACATCAATGGATAAATCCTCTGGACAAAAAATCAGCAAAGAAACAGCAATTCTAAATGACACAATAGATCAGATGGACCTAAATGACATCTTCAGAGTATTTCACCCCAAAGCCATGGAATATACGTTCTTCTCAAGGGCACATGGGACATTCTCAGAAATAGACCACATATTGGGTAACAAGCAAAGTCTCCCCAAATTCAAAAAGATTGAAATCATATCAAGCATTTTCTCAGACCACAATGGCATAATATTAGAAATAAACTACAATAAAAACATTCCAAAAAATTCAAACACTGGAAACTGAATAGCATGCTACTAAACAATGATTGGGTTATCAATGAGATCAAAGAAGAAATTAAAAACATCCTGGACACTAATGACAATAAAAACAGAACATTGCAAATCCTATCGGACAAAATGAAAGCAGTCCTAAGAGGGAAATGTATAGCTCTAAAGGCCAATCTCAAAAAACAAGAAAAAATGGTAATAGATCATCTAACTCAACAACTCAAAGAATTAGAAAGGGAGCAACAAGAAAAGCCCACAGTGAGCAGAAGAAAGGAAATAATGAAGATCAGAGCAGAAATGAATGACATAGAGACCCAAAAAACAATACACAAGATCAACAAAACCAAGAGCTGGTTCTTTGAAAGGATAAACAAGATTGATGAACCTCTAGCCAGGCTCACCAAGAAGCAAAGAGAGAGGACCCAAATAAACAAAATCAGAAATGAAAGAGGTGAAATAACAACAGACCCCACAGAAATACAAAGGATTGTCAAAAAATACTATGAACAACTCTACTCCAACAAACTAGACAACCTGGAGGAAATGGATACATTCCTAGAAAGACACAACCTTCCAAAACTTACTCAGGAAGAGACTAAAAATCTCAATAGGCTGATAACTATGGAAGAAATTGAAGCAGTTATCAAAAAGCTTCCAGCAAACAAAAGCCCGGGGCCAGACGGCTTCACAGGGGAGTTTTATAAAACATTCAAGGAAGAGCTAAAACCTATCCTCCTCAGACTATTCCAGAAAATTCAAGAAGAAGGAACACTTCCAAGCTCCTTCTATGAAGCCAGCATCACCCTAATACCAAAACCAGATAAAGAGAACACAATGAAAGAGAATTACAGGCCAATATCCCTCATGAACATAGATGCCAAAATCCTCAACAAAATTCTAGCAAATCGAATCCAGCAATACATCAGAAAGATCATACACCACGACCAAGTAGGATTTATCCCTGGGATGCAAGGATGGTATAATATTTGCAAATCAATAAACGTGATACATCACATAAACAAATTGAGACATAAAACCATATAGTCATATCAATTGATGCAGAAAAAGCATTTGACAAAATCCAACACCCTTTATTGATAAAAACTCTCAGCAAGCTGGGAATAGAAGGATCATACCTCAACATAATAAAAGCCATATATGACAAACCCACAGCCAACATCATACTCAATGGGCAAAAACTAAAACCATTTCCCCTAAGAACAGAAACAAGACAGGGATGCCCACTCTCACCACTCCTGTTCAACATAGTGTTGGAAATACTAGCCATTGCAATCAGACAAGAAGAAGAAATTAAAGGCATCCAAATTGGAAAAGAAGAAGTAAAACTGTCCTTATTTGCAGATGACATGATACTGTACATAGAAAACCCTAAAGACTCCATCAAAAAACTATTACACTTAATAAATGAATTCGGCAGAGTAGCAGGATACAAAATAAATGCTAATAAATCTATGGCATTCTATACACCAATAATGAACTTACAGAAAGAGAGACTAAAAAAGCAATCCCATTTACCATCACACCAAAAAAATTAAGATGCCTAGGAATAAACTTAACTAAGGAGGTAAAAGACCTATACGCGGAAAACTACACAACACTGAAAAAAGAGATAGAGGAAGACATAAACAGATGGAAGAACATACCATGTTCATGGATTGGTAGAATCAACATCATCAAAATGTCCATACTACCCAAATCAATCTATAATTTCAATGCACTTCCCATTAAAATACCAACAGCATACTTTACAGACCTAGAACGAACTTTCCAAAAATTCATCTGGAATAAAAAAAGACCCCGCATAGCCACAGCAATCCTGAGAAAGAAGAACAAAGTACGTGGGATCTCAATACCAGATTTCAAGCTGTATTACAAAGCCACTGTTCTCAAAACAGCCTGGTATTGGCACAAGAACAGACATATAGATCAATGGAATAGAATAGAGAACCCAGAAATCGATCCAAATCACTATGCTTAATTAATATTTGACAAAGGAGGCATGAACATACAATGGAGTCAAGACAGTCTCTTCAACAAATGGTGTTGGGAAAATTGGACAGATACATGCAAAAAAATGAAACTAGACCACCAACTTACACCATACACAAAAATAAACTCAAAATGGATCAAGGACTTAAACATAAGATGTGAAACCATAAAAATACTAGAGGAATATACATGCAGAAAAATCTCTGACATATGTCAAAAGAACTTCTTCGCTGATACTGCTCCTAGGGCAATGGAAGCTAAAGAGAAAATAAACAAATGGGACTACATCAAAATAAAAAGCTTTTGCACAGCAAAGGAAACCATCAATAAAACAACAAGAAAGCCCACTCCATGGGAGAACATATTTGCCAATGATGTCAACGATAAGGGTTTAATCTCCAACATTTACAGGGAACTCATGCAGCTTAACAAAAAGAAGATAAACAACCCAATCAAAAAATGGGCAACTGATCTAAATAGACACTTCTCGAAAGAAGACAGAAGGAAGGCCAAGAGACATATGAAAACCTGCTCTAAATCACTAATCATTAGAGAGATACAAATCAAAACAACGATGCGGTACCATCTCACACCTGTCAGAATGGCCATTATCAACAAGTCAACAAATGACAAGTGCTGGCGAGGATGTGGAGAAAAAGGAACCCTCGTGCACTGCTGGTGGGAATGCAGACTGGTGCAGCCACTGTGGAGAACAGTATGGAGTTTCCTTAAAAAACTAAAAATAGAACTCCCATTTGACCCAGTGATCCCACTTCTAGGAATATATCCCAAGAAACTGGAAACATCAATCAGAAAGGATTTATGCACCCCTATGTTCATAGCAGCACAATTCACCATAGCTAAGATTTGGAAACAGCCTAAGTGCCCATCAGCAGATGAGTGGATTAAAAAACTGTGGTACATCTACACAATGGAATACTACGCTGCGGTAAAAAAGAAGGAGCTCTTACCATTTGCAACAATATGGATGGAGATGGAGAATATTATGCTTAGTGAAATAAGCCAGGCAGAGAAAGATAAATATCACATGATCTCACTCATTTGTGGAATATAATGAACAACATAAACTGATTGGGGGAAAAATAGATCCAGAAACAGAGAACATCAATCAGAACATCAAACCTCAGGGAAGAAATTGTGAGGTAACCAGAAACCCAAGAATGCCTGAGAACGCCTTTCCAGCCATGCTAGCAATCATCAGATGTACGGTAATTTACCTGGGACAAGAGGGTAAGTATTTTGGTCTTATGCTCCTGACCCTTCATGGGTAAGACCCCTTACATGGGCTGATCCCCTGACTAATGTAGTTACCAATAATACCAAACACCCTGGACATCCAGGAGGTCCATGGGTGGGGCAAGAAAGTATAAATACACAGGGGTCTCCACCCATCTTCCCTTTTGTATGACACGAAATCAAAACAATGCTCCTTTGTGTGTACAATTAAAGAGAGATTTCTGGCTTGTGTGGACACCAAAGAAAGGGTGTCACTATTATCACTACGTGCCCCCCGGTAGAGGTGCAGAAAATGTAACTAAGACCTTGTTTATATAAAAAGAAATGGACAGCCAGTTTGAAAGGGAATTCCCATGGGCTAGAACAAAGAATATCCTTGCATGATATTATTCTACACTATCATTAAATTTTTTCCCAGATTTGGATCACCCCCAGTACTTATAATAGTTCCTCGCACCCTTGGGGATAAAAAAAAAAAAAAAAAGTCATCTGTTTGGTGCTTGGAGACAAACTTAACACATCTCTTGATACTTTAGAATTACTACAGCATAATATACAATTATCCCAAGCAAATGTACAAACTAATTCTTTGAATGTCTGGCAGCAATTTAAAAAGGACATGTAAGGATTTAATCCTTTTCATTGTGTAGAGGGCCTCCTGGGAAGGCACTTGAGCATTCTATATTGGTCCCTCTTACCCTTTAGGCCAAGAGAGACCCTCTTCTCACAATTCAATTGCTCACAGCTGTTGCATGAGCTCTCTGTTCATGTCGAGGTTGAAGTCTCGTGATGACAGGTGCCATGGATCTGTCTCTCACCCAGTGGGGCAAACTGAGCCCTCCCTGGAGAAGAAACCCGGGTTCCAAAAGATATGTGATCAGTGCTGGGGCCCTGCCAGCAGGCGAGGGGATCCCATGGCAGGTGCTGGGCATGGAGGCCACGGGGGCATAGGCTACCAAGGAGACAAAACTGAACCTCACATCACCCTGCTTGGCCCCCGAGATGGCTGGTTAGCCAGAGACGGGTAAGATTCCTCAAGGAAGGAACAACCTAAGACAGGCACAGTCGCAGAGGAGCCATCAGGAGAGAATTTGGGCATCAACAGAGGTGGGGCACAGACCCTCACCCCCCCCCCCCAAACATTGCAGGGGCCTGAATCATAGCCCCTTCTGAGGGAGGTCTCCTGCCCCCATGGCTGCTTCGTGCTTCCCATGCCCAGCTCAGATCAGGACCCAGGTGACCGACAGAGACTTGGCCGACAGCAGCTGCCCTCTCACTCCAACAAGAATTGTTTCAGTTGTCTTGTACCCATGGTGTGGGGAAGTGGGTTTATGATATCTAAATCCAGCCTACCACCAGGAATGCTCAGGACCTACTCAAGAAGGCAAATAATCCCCTCCACCAATATTTACAGGGTAAAATAAGATTGTTGTTAGAGTAATAAATTTGACAGTAAAATAATAGTCAAGTTTTCAGGCAAATTCAAATTGGGTAGTTGAAACAAGCGAATATTCTAGAAAAATTAATTGTACTGGACAAAAAGGTGTTCCTAAAGTGTTAACTAAAATTTTTATTGGTACTTCATCTCATGATAAAATTGTGCACCATGTAATGAACCTAAAACAGTAATATTATAGTGCAAAAAATTAAAATTTAAAAGCCATCAAGACTACATTATAAAATTTTCAAAAGCCTCCTAACATTTAAATCAAAAAAGGAGGGGATAGTAGAGGAATATCATGTAAGGAAAAATATCCTGTAAGTAAATTACATCTAGAAAACTTGTACTTTACAAAATTAATTGTAAGGCTAAAAGCAAGACACCCATGAAAAACACACAAGGTGACAAAACAAGCCAGAGGAAAATCATGTGGGCAAAAAATGAAATAGGGTCCCAAGTCAAATTTATAGGAAATATTCCTTTATTAACTTTTGGTCCAGAATATGTTTGTATATTTTCAGAAAACAACTCCGAGACCATGTGGATTCCAGCAACAGAGAGGAATCGACAGGACTACTCCAGCCATGAAGACAGAAGAGAAGCAGTCCAGAGATGGAAGACGCTGATGTGGCCTTCCCATACTAGCAGTTAGCAGCTGTGCATCACTGCAGGTTTCCCAGGACCAAACAAGAGAGAGTTGGACCTGCATTACCACCATTTGTCCACCATCCAGAACTGTAATGTCAGTGCTGGCATGTACACATAAGGAACTGTTGGACATTGAAATTGGATCTCAAAAGAACTGTTGGCCCAGAAAGAAACACTACAGACTGATTCATTTGCCTGTCACCATAACCATTATTGCTTGTCTCATTTTCGGTTCTTATAAGTGTATTTCTAATAGCACATGATCTCACTCATCTAGGGGAAACAATGAACAACATAGACTGATGAACAAGAACAGACCCAGAAACAAGGAGGCATGGATCAGACTGTCGGGCCTCAGAGGGACGTTAGGGAAGGGTGGGAGTAAAGGGGAGAGATCAACCAAAGGACTTGTGTGCAAGCATATGAGCCTAACCAGCGGTTAAGGACAACAGGGGGGTGGGGGCATGTGTGGGGAGGGGTGTGGGATGGGAATGGGGGGATGAAGACAAATATGTGATACCTTAATCAATAAAGAAATTTTAAAAAAGAAAAGTTTAATGAGAAACAGGATATTTAGTCTCAAAGTATCTTCCAGAAAGTACTTCATAATTATTTGTCAATTACTAGGTACTTGGTAGACGCCATGTTAACTTTAACCAGTAATGTGACAAACTGACCTTATGAACCTGTTGGTATGCTGCACCGAGAACATATAGCTTTTGTGATATGCCTACTCAAAATGCATCAACTGAATCTAATCATTAGGAAAGGAAACATCAGATATATTCAAGTTGAGGTTCTTGCTACAAAGTAGTTATCCTGTACTCTTCCAAAGTATCAAGTTCATGAAGGATAAGGAAAGACAGGAATTGTTTTGGTTTGCAGGAGATGAGACATGACAACTAAATGGAATTTATGAAGGACTTTTTTAGGACAATCAGTGGAATCATTTCTAGTAGTAGAAATGAATGTTTATTTCCTAACTTTGATGGTTGTACCGTGGTCATGTAGAAGAGTATCCCTGTTTTTAGGAAATACTGTACATACTGAGATATTAAGGGGTAATGTAGCAAAATGTCTGCAAATTAAATCTCAGGTGGTTGAGAAAGAAACACACACAAAGAGAGAATGATAAGGCAATGTGGTAAAATGTTAAATAGGGAAGCTGAGTGAAGGGTGTAGGGCAATTATTTGGGCTTACTTGCACTTTCTATGTCAGTATAAAAAGTACTTCAAAATCAAAAATTAAAAAATGTTAATACAAATCAACTCGGGGGAAGGGGAAGCCAATGTGATCTTACAATGCAAGTCTAGCCAGAATGAGGCTGTGAACACTGTGTGGATCAGACCTCACTGGAACATAGGGTTTGGCTCTTGGAAGGTGAGGTGACTACATTGTATGAGGAACAGTTGAGGGGTCTGACTCTGTCTTCATTTCTCCAACAGGCATCTGGGACAGAGAAAGCAGACTTGTCACAGGGAGACAAATTTCTGTTCAGTATGAGGAAGGGCTTTTTGCCAATAGGACAGCAAAACGGTATATAGAGCAATCTTGTGAGTTCCCATTGGACATGTTCTGATAGAGACTGGACAATCAATTCTCAAGGATGCCATAGAAAGATTTCATGAATCCAATCAACGCTGGGCCCAAGGACCATGAAGGTCCTTCTTATGAAGAGCCTGTGGTTCCTTGTTATCTTCTGGTACTGGGAATTTGAGCACTTCTGGAATAAAAGACAACCTGTGTTAGAATGGGATGAATATTCTTTTTTTTGTTCATATGGGACATGAATCATCTTGCTCTCACGTGGACTATTTCAATAAATAATTCTTATCACTTTGGAAAATTCATTTGCCCCCCAGAAATGAGCTGGTCACAGTGGTAAGAGTCAAAATGCTTTTATTTTAGAACATGCTGTTTAACCACATGAAAATAAGGCCTGAGAAATCAGAAACAAAAACGTAAGAGAAAGTTTAACAATAATTTAGATATTCAAAGTGTCAGGACCATGCATCTTCTCCCAGTTGCTGTCAGCTGGCCTGCTCACATGGCTTGTTCCAGCAGTTATCACTCTTCATGAAAAATTGAGCCCTTGTTTTTATGTAATGCTTCCACCAGCTCACTATACAGAATATTCACCTGGAAAAAAGAATAGCAAATAGATTTGAGGGGAAAGGATATGTGGGAAAGCTTCCCCAAGCCATGGTGATGTCATGATACTCTAACCCAGGGGTGGGAAACCTTTATTCTACCAAGGGCCATTGGATATTTATTACATCCTTTGTTAATATAATTCATTTAATATAAATTTATGTTTCTATGAAAAAAGCTCCTAGATTTATTGAATTTCTAATCCCGCCTGCGATTGCCTTGGTGGGGCCAGAACAAATGATTTTGCAGGCCTTATGTGGCCTGCGGGCTGGACATTACCCACCCCTGTAACCCATACCTGAGCCACATTGGGGAGAAAATATAGTACACTCTTGGGGAAGAGGGACCCTATTCATACTAGGCCCGTTTTCTAGGGACAGACAGCTATTATAAGGGAGAAGATACTTAAAGCATAAATGATCCTTTCCTCTTAACAAGACTTTTTCTCCACTAAAGCCTCTCCTGGTTAGTTTAATGGCTTAGAAGTCTGCAACTCAGAATAGTTCCTGGAGAAAATACCTTTTTAAACAGTCTTTGTTCACAGAGGCCAGTACTTCCCTGCATGCACTAGCACTGACAGTGATGCACCTATCCGTAGCCCACTCTTGATATTCCTCTTAATTAGATTTCATTTGCTATCCCTAAGTTTCCCCCTGTTCACCATCCTTCCTGGTTTTCACTCTAAGAAATTGCTGTTTACAGTCCCCTAACTCTTGCAGTTCTGTGGAATCACCGAGAGGTACAATGATCAAGAACCTTTCCTAGCCAAGAAAAGTAGCATTGAATCTTTACTGAGAGCCCAGATAGAACCTCTCTGCCATGAGTCCTGCCATCGACCTCTAGCCTCTCCCTCCTCACCTGAGTTTCATAGATCCTCTTGAGGGAGCCAAGGTGGTCAAGAAAACGCAATGACAGGCCACACCATTTTTCAGCAGATACATACTTTCTCCTGCCATACATATATATTCCAATATTCCAGGACATCATCATTAGCCAGAGAATCTCCATTTCTGGGTAGCCTTCCTGAAGTCCAAGAACAGTGGGTATACTATCACAATTATTGTAGCACTGACTATATCAGTGGTGCATCCCATTGTTATTAAATAACTAGAGGCCCCATACATGAAATTCATGCACGGGGGTGTGTGTCCCTCAGCCCAGCCTGCACCCGCTCCAATCTGGGACCCCTCGAGGGATGTCCAACTGCCTGATCCTGGTAGGATCAGGCCTAAACGGGCAGTCGGACATCCCTCTCACAATCCAGGACTGCTGGCTCCCAAATGCTCGCCTGCCTGTCTTCCTGATTGCCCCTAACCGTTTCTGCCTGCCAGCCTGATCACCCCCTAATCACTCCCCAGCCAGCCTGAGTGATGCCTAACTGCTCCCCTGTCAGCCTGTTTGCCCCTAACTGCCCTCCCCTGCAGGCCTGGTCACCCCCAACTGCCCTCCCCTGCAGGCCTGGTCACCCCCAACTTCCCTCCTCTGCCGGCCTGGTCACCCCTAACTGCCCTCCCCTGCAGGCTTGATTGCCCCCAACTGCCCTCCCTTGCAGGCCTGGTCCCTCCCAACTGCCCTCCCCTGCTGGCCTGATCACCCACAACTGTCCTCCATTGCAGGCCTGGTCCCTCCCAACTGCCCTCCCCTGCTGGCCTGATTGCCCACAACTGCCCTCCCTTGCAGGCCTGGTCCCTCCCAACTGCCCTCCCCTGCTGGCCATCTTGTGTCCACATGGGGGCAGCCATCTTTGACCACATGGGGGAAACCATCTTGTGTGTTGGAGTGATGGTCAATTTGCATAATGCTCTTTTATTAGATAGGATGGGTACTTGCCCTAGCCGGTTTGGCTCAGTGGCTACAGTGTCGGTCTGCAGACTGAAAGATCCCAGGTTTGATCCCAGTCAAGGGGACATGCCGGGTTGCGAGCTCGATCCCCAGTTGGGGGCATGCAGGAGGCAGCCGATCAATGATTCTCTCTCATCACTGATGTTTCTATCTCTCTCTCCCTCTCCCTTCCTCTCTGAAATCAATGAAAAATATATTTAAAAAAATAATAATGGGTGCTCTGCTGACATTGTGTGTGCCTGGAGAGCAGAAGAGCACTTCGAAGCTTTGTCAGCTGTAGAATACTCCAGATCAAGACCTCATGAAGTGACATAAACCAAAGAAGCAACGAAGCCATCCTGGACTGAGTCCTGGTCTCCCTGAAGCAGAAGAAAAATCTGTATTTTGTTTGGGGCTTTCCTTGGTCCTGTCTTCAGTCAATGATCTCCTTAATACCTACCTGTAATCCTCTATTTTTCAGAGAAGGTTGTCAAGAAGCAGTTTTATTGAATTTATTAAGTATCTTCACCCAAATTAGTATGTGTTTGAAATATAAATTACATTAATCTTTTTTTTTTTTTTGCATATGCACATGCGCGTGGGAAGGAGAGAGGGATGGAGGGAGTTAGGGAGGAAGAGGTATTGATTTTAATAAACTGGCTCGCACAATTGCGGGGACTGGCAAGTTTGAAATCTGTAGGGTAGGCCAACAGGCTATAAATTCAGGTAAGAGTTGATGTTGCAATCTTGAGTCTGAGATCTGTGTGGCAGGCCAGCAGGCTGGAAACTTAGGCAGGACTTCTATGTGAAAGTCTTGAGACAGAATTCCTTCTCCAGGAAAACTCAGTTCTTGTCTTTAAGGCAAAAATTGGTTATGGAGGGTAATCTGTTTTTCCTTAACATCAACTAAATGTAATTTAAAAATAAATATTAATCTTTAGTGTTGATAAGATCTACCTGACTATGAACAAAGGGTACATTTCTAAGATGGTCCCTTTTCCCTATGAGTGTGTTTAACATGGATGAGTACAAGATTTTGCAATAGTGAAGAGGATTAGTCTTAGGGAGCAACTTTCTTAGTTCTTGTACAGGAGATGGACTACAAAGGGAGCACCCATGTGCTCATTCCATGTTAAAGCCCTTCATCTACACACTAGGTCTCAGGTTGTTGGAAGGGGAAACAGTCATCAACGACATTGAGAATGTGAATGATGTTGTCTCAGCTGTAATTCACTAATTTGGATCTATAAAATAATTATTATGGCCCTAGCCGGTGTGGCCCAGTTGGTTGGAGCGTCTGAAAGGTCATGGGTTCAATTCCGTCAGGGCACATACCCAGGGTGAGGGTTTGATTCCCAGTTGGGCATGTACAGGAGGCAACCAGTTGATGTTTCTTTCTCTCCATCTCCCTGCCCCTCTCTCCAAAAACCACTAAAAACATATCCTTGGATGAGGATTTTAAAAAATCACAATGCATAAAACACTATGAAAATGAGGATGCTAAGAGAGACAAGATAAAGCTCTTATCCTAAATGACACATAGTGCCTTTGGGGAGACAAGGTATCTTCATATAAAGAGACTACACAAGATTTATAACTAAGGGTTAGTCAGAGCAACACAGGCATTAAGCATTCTCGTTCAGTGAAAGAAAAGAGCATTAGGCTGGCACAGTCAGAGGTCTAGTTTCTCTGCTTGAAATGCCAACCCCTTGTCTACTTGGTAAACTTTTATTTTTTCTTCAAATTCACAAAGAGTTAATTACTCCTATCTCTCTGTTACCATACCAAGTATTAAATTCTTCTAACACAACTTATCATGTTGTTTGAAACTATTTATATAATATATCTCCTGCAGACTGTTGATCTCCTTGAGGCACAGGAATTTGTCTTGTTCATCTTTGTATACTCAGAATCCAACACTGTGCCTGGTACATGATAGGGGCACAATAGGTGTTTGCTGAATGAATAAATCAACGAATAAACAAATGAATCGATATCTGGTCAAATGCAACCTACTTGGTAAAGCTTTCCCTGCTTCTCCACAAGTTATTATCCCCATCAATTTGTTCCTATAGCACTTGGTTCACAGCACTACAATAGCACTTATAACACTGTGTTGTCTGTCTCTTCTACTAGGCTGGGAGTTTCTTCAAGGCAAAGTATCATCTGCTTTACATATTCACAGCCTGGCAGTGTCTAACAATGTTGTGATTTTAACTGAATGAATAATAATAATAAAAAAAGACTGAACAAACAAACATGGTCTTAGGGTATATGAGTAGGATCTAGATATACAAGGGTTATATGAAATGTCCAGAATAGGCAAATAGAGATAGAAAGCACCCCCTGGTGGTTGCCAGGGGGTGGGGGAGGGGTAATGGGGAATGACTGCTAATAGTTATGGGGTTTAAAAATTACAAATATATAGACATCAGAGAGAGAAGGGCATCCCATATGGGCAAAAATGAATAAATAAAAACTTGGATTGTGCTTGAGACTGAGCATGTCTCAGGGAGACTAATAGTTATTTGGCCTAAGCAGACACTTTATGTAAATAAATTAATGGGAAATAGGACTAGAAATGTAGGAGGGGGCTACCTCAGTATTTCCTAAATGCTTTTTCTTAGAACATCAGTGTTACAAAAAAATGTTAATAGATGGTCATAATAATTGGGTCAAATATGTTTTGGAAATACTGCATTCTATATAAACCTTTTTGGAGCATTGTAATGCACATTAGTTCATTAAAAGTTTTAGGAAGTTTTACAGTAAAGAAACCACATAACTTTGTTTAATCCAGGGTATGCAGATTTTTACTAACATCTTGTAGAATATAATTTTGAAATGTTGGCCTGGAATGTAAGGGATTTTGCATTATAAGCCACAGATCTCAGAATTTCTTCTGCTGGTAATTAGAAGTCACTGAAACTTTATGAGAAGGGAAGTGATATGATAAAATTGGAGTTTTAATAAGATTGAAATGCCAGTGGTGTTTAGAACAGACATGAGTGAGAAAAAACCCAGACAGCAAGATTTGTTTAAATGGAGTTCTAAGAGTCTAAGGATGAAGTGATGAGGGTCAGAACTAAAATAGTGGCAATGGAAATGGAAACATGTAAGAAATAATAGAACCTGGTAACTTACTAGATATGGGGACTATAAGCTAGGACCATTGAAAATGGTTCTAAAGTACATAGAATGGTTGAGAGAATGCTGATGGCACTGAAAGAAGAAATTGGAAAGAAATGTTTCTGGGGATACAGAATCAAGATACTAATAAGTTTTATTTTAATCATTTTGGGATTGAGGTAACTTTGGAGATATCACATAGGCTGTTTACAGATATGGACTGGAACTCAGTTAATGGTTGATGCCAATCGATTTACTTAAAGGACAGAGTATAGAATGTAGAGAGCTAAAGACTAAAGAATATTGGAAACATTCATAGTTGGGTAGTAAGAGGAAAAAGACACACAGAATGATGAGAAAATAAAGGAAAAAGTAAGAAAGAATTTCAATAAGGAGGCAGTGGTCAATAATGAAGGCCAGGGAAAAGAAAGAGGCCATTAAATTTGTCTAGGAGGTGGTAATTAGTGACCTTATAGAGTATAGTGTGGCTAACAGTGCAGAGAGTAAGGGAAAGAGTGTCTCAAGATGAGCTCAGACAGGCAGCCATGGCCTTGTGGGCCACATTCAGGATTTTGGTGTTTAAAAGCAACTGGCTCAGAAGAACCAAGATGGCAGCATAAGTAAACACCTATACTTGCTGCCTCTCACAACCACATCAAAATTACAACTGAAAGGGAGAACAACTACCACCCAGAACTGTGGGAAAGCTGGCTGAGTGGAAGTTCCACAACTAGAGAGGTGAAGAAAGAGCATTGAGACTGGTAAGAGATGTGGAGGCACAGAAAGTGTTGGCACCTGATGTGCTGCTCTTTTAATCAGGAAGGGAGATACAAGCTCCCGCTTGCTCTGAACTCCAGTTCTGGGCGAGACACTGGGGGACCCAGACACATACGGGGAGAAACTGGACTGTCTGGTACCGGGACAGGAACATGAGGGTGGCTTTCTCTCAGAGGTACCCGCAGTGATCATTGCTCCTGCATGGGGGCACGGGACGCAGAGACCTGGGGACCTCTCTGGTGCAGGGCTGACTGGCAGCCATTGCTGTTTGCTCTGCCCTGGCGATTCCCAGAGACCCCGCCCCACCCAATATACAACCCCACCCAAGCTGTGTGCATCGGCTTTTGAAACGAATGGATTGTCCTTTCTCCGCCTAAAACCTGTCAAACTGCAGCTGGGTCAGAGAGCCCCAGAGCTTCCAAAAGAAGGCCCAAGGCCGGGCAGCAGCAGCCTGCCTTGCTTCACAACTGAGCCTCGTCTGGGCACTTCCAAGCCCCATACAAAGAGGAGGAATCTGGAGATGTCTCTGTAGCTCCTGCTGGGCGGCCCCAGACCGTGGCTGACTTTACACCTCCTTGGAGATCCAAGAGCCAGTGTACCCAGGGGTCAGTGTGAGACCATACCGGATTACAACTCTTCACATCCATAAGAGACACACTCAAGGGGCAGACTCAGTGAGCACCAAAGCCCCACTGAAGCAAGTCCTGCCCCATAAGGGTGTCTACTGCACAACAGATCTTCCAGTGTAAACACAGCTGGTCATCACAGCCAGTTGGCCTGGAGGTCAATTCCTCCCAGTGATACCAACAGAAATCAAGGCTTAACTACAAGACTGTGCACACAGCCCACAAAGGGGTGCACCAAGAGTGTCCACCTCAGGTGACGGGGGAGGCTGAGACACTGGGCCCTATAGGACACCAACCACACAAGGCCACTCTATCAACTGAAGGAGACTTAGCAGCTACCCAGTACATAGAAACAAACACAGGGAAGCAGCCAAAATGCACAGAAAAAGAAACAGGTCACAAATGAAAGAAATGGAGGAAATCAAACTACTGGATATAGAGTTCAAAACCACGGTTATAAGGTTGCTCAAGAATCTTCTAGAAACCTCCAAGAAATTTAGTGAGACCCTCAAGGATATGAAAAAGGACCAATCAGAAATTAAGCATACACTGACTGAAATAAAGAATAATATACAGAGATCCAACAGCAGACTAGAGGATCTCAACAATCAAGCCAAAGATTTCAAATATGAGGAAGCAAAAAACAACCAACCAGAAGAGCAAAAAGAAAAAAGAAAAAAAAAAATGAAGATAGTGTAAGGAGCCTCTGGGACAACTTCAAGCGTGCCAACAACTGAATTATGGTGGTGCCAGAAGAAGAGAGAGAACAAGATATTGAAAACATATTTGAAGAAATAATGACAGAAAACTTCCCCTACCTGGTGAAAGAAATAGATTTACAAGTCCAGGAAGTGCAGAGAACCCAAAACAAGAGGAATCCAAAGAGGACCACACCAAGACACATCATAATTAAAATGCCAAGGGTAAAAGACAAAGAGAGAATATTAAAAGCAGCAAGAGAAAAACAGTTACCTACAAGAGAGTAACCATATGACCATCAGCTGATTTCTGAACAAAAACTATGTAGGCCAGAAGGGAGTGGCAAGAAATATACAAAGTGATGAACAGCAAGAACCTACAACCAAGATTACTCTACCCAGCAAAGCCATCATTTAGAATTGAAGGTCAGATAAAGAGCTTCACAGACAAGAAAAAGCTAAAGGAGTTCATCACCACCAAACCAGTATTATATGAAATGCTGAAGGGTATTCTCTAAGAAGAAGAAGAAGAAGAAGAAAAAGGTAAAGATAAAAAATTATGAACAACAAAGTGACAACAAATACATATCTATCAACAAGTGAATCTAAAAATCAAATGAATAAAAAAACTGATGAACAGAACAAACTGGTGAATGTAATAGAATCAGGGACATGGAAAGGGAGCAGACTGACAATTCTCAGGGGAAAGGGGTTGTGTGGGGTGCAGGAAGAGATTAGACAGAGAGCTTACACCTATGGATGAGGTTCGTGGGGGGGGAGGACTGGAGTGGGGTGCAGAACTGGGTGGAGGGAAGCTATGGGGGGGAAAAAGAGGAACATCTGTAATAATTTGAACAATAAAGATTTTTTTTTTTTTAAAGAGCAACTGGCTCATTTCCCAACCTAGTCACTCTTCTATTAATCTTAGGCCCTTCCTTGTTTCACTGTCCCCAGTGTTAATTAATATCATTGGGAAAAAAGAGCAATAGGAAACTACTGTAGAAGATTAAGCAAGGTTGCACATTTTAAATTTTAAAAACTTGCTCTGGTTGCTGGATGAAGAAAGGCATAGAAGAAAGAAAAATATGCAAGGAGAGCAGCTAAAAGTTTCCTGAAGTAGCTGAGGTAAAAGATGGTAACTTGAACTAGGTTGGTGAAGGTGGAAGACAGGAGGAAGTGAATGAAACTGAGTTATTTAGGAGTTAGACTTGGTGATAGACTAGAAAAGGGAGTGAGGAAGGAGTTGAGGATAACTCTTAGGCAAATGGAAGAATGGTAGTGCCATTCAATGAGTTAGGAAACACTGGAGGGGTTTTATTTCATTTGCATTAACTCTCCTCATGTCCAGCACTGCTCAGAAGAAACATTAATCTTCAATAAAAAATGCATCCATGGCCCGGCTGACTTGGCTCAGTGGTTGAACCAAGAGATCACGGTTCAATTTTCAGTCAGGGCACATGCCTGGGTTTTGGGCTCAATCCCCAGTAGGGGGTGTGCAGGAGGCAGCCAATTAATGATTCTCACTATTGATGTTTCTATCTCTCTCCCTCTCCTTTCCTCTCTGAAATCAATAAAAATACATATTAAAAAATGCATCCATGCAGCTACTCACCCCAAATTAACATTGAATTGCCTATGTGAAACACAAATCAGTGTCATCAAATGGAGGTGTTTGATGATTTTCTGGGGCTCGTTATCTGAAGCCAGTTTGCTCTGTCCTCAACATCTTTAATAAATATGGCAGTCGTATGTATCTCTAACAAAATTGTAGGTATACTGAAACATAAATGACTATCTTTTTAGGCTCTCCTCAGGGTTCCTGAAGTAAATATTGTGTACATCAGCTTTATTGATATAAAATTCACACTTTTCTACTTAAAAGTGTACAAGGCAGTGGTTTTTAGTATATTCACACAGTTCTGCAACTATCACCACAATCAATGTTAGAATATTAACATTCCCTTGAAAGGAAAACCTATGGCCATTAGCAGTCACTCCCCATTTCTCCCTATTACGCCCCTTCCCCCCAAATTCCTGGGCAAACACTAATCTAATTTCTGTCTCTCATAGCTTGGCCTATTCTGAACATTTAAGATAAATGGAATCACACATTACATAGTCCTTTATGACTGGCATCTTTCACTTAGCATGCTAATGTTTACAAGGTTCATCCATATTGTAGCATGTGTCAGTATTTTGTGTTTTTTTTTAATGGCCAAATAATATTCCATTGTATGGAAATACCACATCAGTTGATAAAATTTTGGGCTATTATAAATAATGCTTTTATGAACATTTATGTATGAGTCTTTGCTTGGCATATGTTTTCATTTCTTATGTGTATATACCTGAAAGTGAAATTGCTGGGTAACTTTATGTTTAACCACCTGAGGAACTGCCAAACTGTTTTCCAAAGCAACTGTACCATTTTACAGCCACACAGTGTAGGATGGTACCAATTTCTCCAAATCCTTCTCAATAGTTGTTATTTTCTGTAATTTTGATTATAGCCATTGTAGTGGGTATCAAGTGGTAGATCATTGTGTTTTGCTTTGCCAATTTTTGATGACTAATGGTGTTAAGAATCTTTCCATATGCATATTGGTCATTTGTTTATCTTCTTTGGAGAAATGTCTATTCAGATCCTTTGCCCATTAAAAAAATTAGTTATCTTTATATTATCTATACTAATAAAAGAGAAATATGTAAATTGACCATACCTTCATGATGCCTACCAGCCAATCAGGATGGAATATGTAAATTAGCAGGATAAAGATGGTAGTGGCCCCACCCCCCAGCTGCTCCAGGTGCAGAGCAGCTGGGTGGGGCAGGACGCTGCTATGAGGAGAAGGGCGGGGGACGGAGGGAGCTACATGAGCGGCGCTCCAGCCGGAGCAGAGCAAAGACTCCAGCCGGAGTCAACGAGAAGCCTGCAGACTCTGGACAGAGTCAGCGAGAAGCCTGCAGACTCCGGCCAGAGAGAAGGCCTGGGTCCTGGGTGCCAGAGGAAAACCGTTGCCGGAAGCCCGGTGAAGGAAGGCCTACTGCACAAATCTTCGTGCAACGGGCCTCTAGTTGATTTATAAAAGTTGATTATATACTTTAAGTATAAGTCCCTTAACAGATATATGATTTCCATATATATGATACTGCCATCATGTGGGTTATCTTTTTACTTAGTTGATGTTTTTGTTTGTAGAAAAGTTTTAATTTTGCTGAAATCTAATTTATTTTACTGCTTGTACTCTTGGTGTCATATCTAAGAAACCATTGCTTAATGAAATTCACAAAGATTTAAGACTATTCTAAGAGTTTTATAATGTTAGTTTATAAAACTAAGAGTTTTATATTTATAGCTCTGACATTTAGGTCTTTGATCCTTTTTGAGATAATTTTTGTATATAGTGTGAGGTAGGGGTCCCAACTTCATTTTTTTACACTTTTCCTAGAAACATTGTTAAAAAGACTATTTTTTCACACTAAATAGTCTTGATAATCTTGTCAAAAATCAATTGACCATAAATGTGAGGGTTTGTTTCTGACTCTTTTTTTAAAAAATATATATATATATATTTAAATATATTTTATTGATTTTTTTACAGAGAGGAAGGGAGAGGAACAGAGAGTCAGAAACATCGATGAGAGAGAAACATCGATCAGCTGCCTTCTGCACGCCACCTACTGGGGATATGCCCACAACCAAGGTACATGCCCTTGACCTGAATCGAACCCGGGACCCTTCAGTCCACAGGCCAACGCTCTATCCACTGAGCCAAACAGGTCAGGGCTGTTTTTGACTCTTAATTCTACTTGATTTATCTATGTCTATCTGTTGGAAGCTGCCCATTGCCTTCACTAGCAGAGAGAGGTGGACAAGGAGTCTGGAAGGCTGGTTAACCTTGAAGGCTCTGGCAAGGGTCAGAGCCAAGCACCCACTGTCTAGTTGAAACAAAGGGAGCTAAGCAACTTCCACCTTTTAGTCTTATGTAAATCCTTACTGATGGGCTATCATTGGAATTGCCTGTCTAAGGGCTATGGGTGTATCCCAAAACCTGAATAAAAGGGATTGCAAGGCCAGGGCAAAGCGGAGTCCTTCCTCTTGAGCTGGGCTCCTGCTTGGCCCCCAATTCCCAAATTTATATTTTCTAGTCTCTTTCATTTGTGTGTGGCTTCCTCCAGAACCTGAACCCTGATCCTGAACCCTGAACCACGTGGGATGTGGGGGGACACTCACAACTGGTGCCTTCGATGTGGGACCTCTGGAGGGGATGATATTTTGCCTAGAGCTAAGAAAGGAAGAATACACCAAAAAGGTGGGGAAGAATTCACCGTATAGGTGAGGGAAATTCACCGCACACAAAGCCCACGATCAGCTGCAGAAGTCGCGATCTGTAAGTAGGGTGGGAACGTCTTTTTCAGCCAGGCTAATGGGGCAGAATTAGATTATAAAGTAAACTTTATTATAGACTTTTGGTTTGTATGCTTAAGGAATGTGGTTTCTTGTTCAAATTAAAATCTTAATTTGTATTTGGAATCTAAAATCTGTAATAAGTGTGGACAAAAGGAGCCACATGCTAACCTGACAAGCTCAGGGGAGGCCTGTGTGGCAGTCTTGAAAACTCAGAGACCTAAAATAACCACAAAAGATGGTCTGAAAATTAAATATTTAACTACAAACAGGTTATAGTAGGTAGTCATTCCTAGGCTGATATTTTCCCTGACAAAGATCAACTTAGATCTTTCCTGAGCCCATTTGCCTTTTTGCCTCTAAGATAACATATCTGTGAGATGTCTGGGTAACTTGTAATTTCCCTTTTTTCTGGAGCCCCTGGGGCACAACCAAATGTGGTGGGCGCCAGGACAGATGCCTCAAATTCCTTCATTATCATGTTAATTGTTCCTGTACCCACCTAAGTATGTGTCCATCATTTTACTTTTTATCCAATCCCAGGGGTTTCCCACCGCTTTGCTTTATCCCACCTCCTTAACCCGTCACCAATGAATTTCATGTAACCCACCTATGTCCCTCCTTTGATTGCAATGTATAAATAGAAATGTAACCTGCCATTCTTCGGAGCATTATCTCAATTCATTGAGGTTCTGCTTCCCGGCATATGTTGACAGTTTGGCTCAAATAAACTCACTAAAATTCTTTACAGGTTTCAATGGTTTTTTTTTTTTCGTTAACATAAGAAATGAAACTCCACTGCTGAAACCACCTGTGGTGCAGAGAAATTCAAAGGTGACAGGAGAGGGCAGGGCTATCCACTCTCCCGCAATGAGATCACTTAAAGTTTTGTTTAAAAATTATAGAAGAACTCGCAGGGAAATGCAAAATTTGGCCAAATTAGGTGCTAGTAATTACTTCAGAAAGCAAAAAAGGAAAAAATTTAAGATCAGTCTTTATCTATTAAGCATGAAAAGAAATTCGGCCAGATCTGTTACTGAAATTTCTCCCAAAGCAAGCAGGATATGGGGGAAGGGAGAGACATGTGGTAAGCGAATACGGAAGCCCACTCTCCCAGTATGCGAAGGAATGTGGTAATTTACATTTGAAAAGACCAAACCTTTTTCGCCATCCAGAAAGGCGGCTTAAAAATTTTAGAAGTTTGCTTAATTATATAAATAATAAAATTTATTAAATGTTTAGATATTTTGAAATGAAAAAATGCTAAAATATTAATCTAAATTTGCCTCATAAAAAATCTAGAGGATAGAATTGAATCTATTAATTGATTATGTCTTGTATTTTTGAAATTTATTCTTAGAAATGTAAAGTGTTATTAATCTGGGAACTGCTAAATATTTGACTTGACAGCTTTAAAAGTTCAGGATTCAAATTAAATTGGGAGAAAATGTGGTTGTGGTAATTAAATGCCTAAAGTATAAAAATTTATTTTTGAGAAAATAAGATGTTGTGTTTTCTCTGATAATTAGGAATTCAAAATATGTTGCTTATTGGTCTAATTAAATAAAGAGGATTAATTTTGTGATCCCAACCAAAATTTTTAATGCAAAAACCAGTTTAAATTTAATTCATATCTTAAGATAATTATAAAAAGTAATATGATCTTTAAATCATATATAGATATTTGTTTGATGTTTTTTTCCACATTAAATTTCAAGGCTTTAACCGAGAGATGATTCTTGGAGAGCTCTAAGGGCCTGGTGTAATTCAAGAAGTTATTCTCTCTTCTTAAAGGAAATATTTTGAATTTAACCAATCTAATATACTTGAAATTGCATGGAAAGCATTACCAAATAAAAATTAATAATTATATTTTACTTATAAATGTTATGAAAGTTTTGGCCTCTAAGGACAAAACAAAATTTCTAAATAAAGCCAAATTTTTAACAGCAGAATTTTAAAACAATTTAAAATGACAAAAAGCCTCTAGACGCCTGCATTTTTAATTAGGATGGAGGTGGGGCAAGGTTTTCGCCTTGTGAATCAGACGTAAACATTTACTAAATTTGCTTTGCTTTGCTTTTTAATTAAAGATACCTACTTTAATTACTTTATAAATTAGCTTTTTAAAATATAATCAAGTCTCATATAAATTAAGTTATATCAAAAGACCAGAAACAGCTAGTGAGATTTCTGTTTGTCTGCAGTGTAGTTTTGGCTTTAACAGTTTATACAGTCGCCATGAGGACTGCCTGCCTTGGCAGCCACCATGATGGCCACATGTCTTGCTGCTCCCATGGGGGCTGCCATCTTGAAACAGCAAAGGCCCACCCCTCCCTTTGAATAAGCCAATGTCTTTGTAAGCAATTTGATTAAGTCTTCTAAGAAAGTTATGGAGACCTCCTATGATCCCTCTGTATATGCAAATTAGCCAAAGGGGATACTCTTTAAAAATAAAATTCTAGCTTAATAAAAAGGAGAAATTTGAAAATTTTGAAATCTCTTCCCCTAATATTTACAGGGTAAACTAAGATTGTTGTTAAAGTATTAAATCTGACAGTAAAATAGTAGTCAACCTTATGTAAAGTTGTAAAGACAAAGATTTTTAAATTAAGCCCTCTGTAACCTGAAAATTATTTTGGAAGGAAATAAAGAGAGGTTTTCTTCAAGCATCTGAAGAACTAATTAAAAGTCAATATATTTGGCCTCATAAATTAAATAATTTGTGTTTTTGCCTCCCTGAATATAGCTAATGTAAAGTTACTCAAAGACTAATTGAAATTAATGTCATTTATTGTCCATAACCTAGGACAAGTGAATTTAAAAAAATAAACCTTATTTCAGATTAATTTAAATCGGCTAATTAAAATAAGTGAATATTTAAGAAAACTTAATTGTACTAGACAAAAAAACTGTTCCTGAAGTATTAACTAAAATTTTTTTACTGATGGTTCATCTCATAGTAAAATTGCTTAACATGCAATGAATCCAAAGCAGTCATAATTTTTGTGCAAAAAATTAAAATTAAAAGTTATCAAGACTGCATTGTAAAAATTTCCAAAAGCCTCCTAATATTTAAATAAAAAAGGGGGGCTAGTAGAATAATATCCTGTAAGAAAAATATCTTGTAAGTAAATTACATCAAGAAAATTTTTTACTTTGAAGGTTAATTTTCATTTGTAATACTGATAGCAGGACACCCATGAAAACAATCATGGTGTCAAAATAAGCCAAAGAAAATTGTTTGGGCAAAAAATGAAAAAGGATCCCAAATCAAATTTATAGAAAAGATTCCTTTATTAACCTTTGGTCGAGAATATGTTTGTATATTTCCAGAAAACAACCCCAAGACCATGTGGGTTCCTGCAACAACGGATCCCGGAGAGGAGCCAACTGGATTGCTCCAGCCATGAAGACAAAAGGAGAAACAGTCCAGAGATGGAAGATGCTGAAGACGCCTTGCCATACTAGCAGTCAGCAGCTGTGCATCACTGCAGGTTGCCCAGGACCAAAACCAGAGAAGGTCAGACCTGCATTGCTACTGTTCGCCCACCATCCAGAACTAGCATATCATTGCTGATATGTACACATAAGGAACTGTTGGACATTGAAATTGGGACTCAAAAAACTGTTGGCCCGGAAAGAAACTTACTACAGACAGATTCATTTGCCTCTCAGCATAACCATTATTGCTTGTCTCATTTTTGTTCTCATATGTTGATTTATAGTCTGCAGATGCAAAATTTTTTAAGGAAAAGAAACAGGGGAGATGTTGGAAGCTGCCCATTGCCTTCACTAGCAGAGAGAGGTGGACAAGGAGTCTGGAAGGCTGGTTAACCTTGAAGGCTCTGGCAAGGGTCAGAGCCAAGCACCCACTGTCTAGTTGAGATAAAGGGAACTAAGCAACTTCCACCTTTTAGTCTTATGTAAATCCTTACTGATGGGCTATCATTGGAATTGCCTGCCTAAGGGCTATGGGTGTATCCCAAAACCTGAATAAAAGGGATCGCAAGGCCAGGGCAAAGCGGAGTCCTTCCTCTTGAGCTGGGCTCCTGCTTGGCCCCCAATTCCCAAATTTATATTTTCTAGTCTCTTTCATTTGTGTGCAGCCTCCTCCAGAACCTGAACCCTGAACCATGTGGGATGTGAGGGGGACACTCACATCTATCTTTATGTCAGTATCACACTGTACTTTTTTAAAAAACATGCTTTTATTTTAGAGAGAAAGTAAGGTAAGGGACAGAGAAACATCGATGTGAGAGAGAAACATCAATCAGCTGCCTCCTGCATGCCCCCTACTGGGTCTCAAGCCCAATACCCTGACCAGGAATCAAACCTATGAACTTTTGGTTCATGGGATGATGCTCAGCCAACTGAGCCATACTGGACATGGCAATACCACACTGTACTGATTACTGTAGCTCTGCAGTAAGTTTTAAAGTAGACAATTCAACAATCTATATATATATATAAAGCCAGCGACCATAATACTGTAATGACTGTAATGACTGGTTGCTATGACGCCCACTGTGGCCAGCGAACCAGCCAGATCAGGGGGTGGGGCCGGCCGGCCAAACTCCAACGGCCTCTCCCCCTGGCTGGCCCACCCCTGATCGGACTCTCCCACCCCAATCAAGGGCAAGCCAGCCAAACGCACCCCCCCGCTGTTCCCCCTGGCCAGCCCTGCTCCCAATCAGCCTGCCTCACCACGATAGGCCTTCAGCCCCTCCCCCTGGCCACCTCACCCCTGATTGCACCCCCCACCCCAATAGGGGGTGGGGCTGGCCGGCCAACCTCCTACAGCCCCTCCCCCTGGCCAGCCCCATCCCCAAAGGGGCCCCACCACCCTGATCAGCCCATAGCCCCTCCTCCTGGCTGGCCCCACCCCTGATCACCCCCCACCCCAATAGGGGGCAGGGCCAGCCGGCCAACCTCCTGCAGCCCCTCCCCCCCCAGCCCCACCCCAGATCAGCCCCCCCACCCTGAACACTGACCAGCCAACCATCCATGGCTCCTCCCCCAGGTTGCTGGCTCCTGATCTGCACCCCCCACCCCATTTGGGGGTGGGACTGGCTGGCCCACTGCCCACAGCCCCTCCCCATGGCCAGCTCCACCCCCAATCGGCCCCCACCCCCAATCGGCCCCCAACCCCAATCGGGGGTGGGGCCCACCAGGCCAATCACTCATGACCCCTTCCCCCAGCCAGCCTGGCCCTGATTGGGCCCCAATTGGGGTGGGCTGGCTGGCCAACCTCCTGCCATCTCCTTCTCCTGACAGGCCCAGCACCGATCTGCCCAGATTGGGGCCAGGCTGGCTGGACCACACCCATGCACGAATTCGTGCACTGGGCCTCTAGTAATAGTTATAATCACTTTATATAATTTTATGTGTTTAAAAGAAGCTAAATAAGGACAAGTATATATTTATAGTTTTTTATATTAACTTTCTTATTTACAATTTCTGGTTCTTTTCATTTTCCCGTGTGACTTAGAGCTATTCTTTAGTGTCATTTCCTTACTCCAAAATAGGCTCCCACCTGCATTCTTTGTGCTGTTATTTTCATATTATACTTTTATAATGTGAAAAGCTCAGTAAAACAGTTATATACTACTAGAGGCCCGGTGCACGAAATTCGTGCACGGAGGTGGGTTGTCCCTCAGCCCAGCCTGTACCCTCTCCAATCTGGGACCCCTCGAGGGATGTCCGACTGCCTGTAAACGGGCAGTCGGACATCCCTCTCACAATCCAGGACTGCTGGCTCCCAACTGCTTGCCTACCTGCCTTTCGGATTGCCCCTAACCGCTTCTGCCTGCCAGCCTGATCATCCCCTAACCACTTTGCTGCCAGCCTGTTTGCCACCAACTTCCCTCCTCTGCTGGCCTGGTCACCCCTAACTGCCCTCTCCTGCAGGGTTGATCACCTCCAACTGCTCTCCCTTGCAGGCTTGGTCCCTCTCAACTGCCTTCCCTTGCAGGCCGGGTGCCTCCCAACTGCCCTCTCCTGCTGGCCATGTTGTGGTGGCCATCTTGTGTCCACATGGGGGCAGGATCTTTGACCACATGGGGGCAGCTATATTGTGTGTTGCAGTGATGATCAATCTGCATATTACCCTTTTATTAGATAGGATAGAGGCCTGGTACAGGGGTGGGGGCCAGCTGGTTTGCCTGAAGGGCATCCCGGATCAGGTGGGGGTTCCATTGGGGTGTGGGGCAGCCTGAGCGAGGGGTCTGTGGTGGTTTGCAGGCCGGCCACGCCCCCTGGCAACCCAAGCAGAGGCCCTGGTATCTGGAATTTATTTTCCTTCTACAATTGAAACTTTGTAGCCTGGAGTGGAGCCAAGCCTGGGGCTCCCTCCGCAGGCAGCCATTTGTGTTGGGGTTATAATTTAAACTTTGTAGCCTTAAGCGGTTGAGCCCGGCCAGGGTGTGCTGAAAGCTTTGCTTCCCCTGTTGCTGGCGGCAACCCTGGCCTGCTGTCTCCAGCTCCATTCTGCTGCCATTTGTTTGAATTTGTTTACCTTCTATAATTGAAACTTTGTAGCTTGAGTGGAGGCTTAGGCCTGGCCAGGGCAGGTGGAAAGCTTGGCTTCCTCTGTTACCTAGGAAACCTTGCTCTCTGTGGCTGTAGCCATCTTGGTTTGGGTTAATTTGCATGCTCACTCTGATTGGATGGTGGGCATGGCTTGTGGGTGTGTTGGAGGTATGGTCAATTTGCATATTTGTCTATTATTAGATAGGATAATGTATTTTATACATTTGATTTTTAAAGCAGTTAAGAGAACAAATATGCTTTATACTGTCTTCTATAATTATATAATTACTAGAGTTTTTTTGTTTGGATTTAAAGTCTGGGGTCACTTGCTTTCAACTTAAAGAATTTCCTTTAGTATTTCTTATAGGCAGGTCAGCTAGCAATACATTCTCTTAGGTTTTATTTATCTGGTAATGTCTTCACTTCACCTTCATTTTTGAAAGATAATTTTGCTGGTTATGGGGTCCTTGGTTAACTGTTATTTATTCATTTTAAAAAATCTTTATTGTTGAAAGTATTACATATATCCCTCTTTTCCCCCATTGACTTCTCTGACCTTATCCCCCTCCCCCTCTGCCTTCACTACTCCAGTGTCTGTGTCTATGGCTTATGCATATACACATGAGTTCATTGGTTGATCTCTCCCCCCTCCCCCCGCCCTGACTCTCCCTTGCCTTCCCTCTGAGGTTTGACAGTCTGTTCCATGTTTCTATGTCTCTGCGTCTATTTTTATTCATCAGTTTATGTTGTTCATTAGATACCACATATTATTGAGATCATGTGATACTTATCTTTCTCTGACTGGCTTATTTGGCTTAGCATAATGCTGTCCAGGTCCATCCATGCTATTGCAAATGGTAAGAGTTGTTTCTTTTTTACAGCTGCACAGTATTCCATTGTGTATATGTATCAGTTTTTTTAATCCACTCATCTGCTGATGAGCACTCAGGCTGTTTCTAAATCTTGGCTATTGTAAATTGTGCTGCTATGAACATAGGAGTGAATACATTCTTTCTGATGAGTGTTTCTGATTTCTTAGGATATAGTCCTAGAAGTGGGATCACTGGGTCAAATGGGAGTTCCATTTTTAATTTTTTTGAGGAAACTCCATACTGTTTCCACAGTGGCGTACCAGTCTGCATTCCCACCAGCAGTGCACCAGAGTTCCCTTTTCTCCATATCCTCACCAACACTTGTCGTTTGTTGATGATAGCCATTTAAACAGGTGTGAGGTGGTACCTCTACAAAGAGGTCTGACTGCTAGTATTACACCCAGCTTTTAGGTTTCACTAATGGAATGATTACTCTATTGTTTTCAGCAGTGCCCAAAGGCATATGTTGTTCTACACTGAACCAATTAAATTCAGACCTTTTTGAAGGGGTAGTCTTTGAGGAAAATGTTTTAGGTTTGTTCTGACTCCAGTGAAGCTCTTATTAGATGCCTCTTTCCATGGTTCTCTGAGGTAATCTATCCTCCTCTTCCTTGTTTAGCACCAAAGTCTCCATTATTTTCAAGAGCACTCTTTGACTGGAACTTCCCCACACACTGTTTCAAGTACAGTTCCTTTTGAGAAATCTTTAAAGCTCTCTGTTCTTATGTAATGACTTTCCCCCCTGGGAAAAATCTATGAGCCTCTGCTCCAGAACTTTGGGGGTGGGGGAGGGACAGTGGACCACCTTTCTCTAAATGTCACCTCTGCTTTAAGAGCTGGGTGATGAGTAGGGTAGTAGTCTCTGGTCCTGTTGGCTTGCCTCTTTGGGTGTGGAACCTTTGCCCTAAGAGTTAGCTGGGTCAGAGAAATAATAAAGACATAGAGACTAGTAAAAAACAATACAAAAGATGAATGAAACCAAGAACTGGTTCTTTGAAAAGATAAACAATATTGATGAACTGCTAGCCAGACACATCAAGAAACAAAGAGAGCTTGGCTGGTGTGGCTCAGTGGTTGAGCATCAACCCATGAACCAAGAGGGCACTGGTATGATTCCTGGTCATGGCACATGCCCAGGTTGCGAGCTTAATCCCTAGTAGGGGGCATACAGGAAGCAGCCGATTGATGATGTTTCTCTCTCATCGATGTTTCCATCTCTCTATTCCTCTTACTTCCTCTTTCTCTAAAAACCAATAAAAACATATTTTAAAAGTTAATAAAAGAAACAAAGGGAGGGGATCCAAATATATAAAATAAAAAATGGAAGAGGTGAAGTAACAATTGACACACAGAAATACAAAGGATTGTAAAAAATACTACAAACTACTATATGCCAATAAACTGGACAACCTGGGCAAAATGGACAAATTCCTAGAAACATACAATCTTCCAAAACTGACTGAGCAAGAATCAAAATTTGAATAGACTAATAACAACTAATGAAATTGAAGCAGTAATAAAAAAAACTCCTGCCTGGACAGTGTTGTTCAATGGTTGAGTGTCGACCCACAAACCAATGGGTCACTGGTTCAATTCCTAGTTAGGGCACATAACACAGTTGGTGGGTTCAATCCCCAGTAAGGGGCATGCAGGAGGCAGCCAAATGATGTTTCTCATCACTGTTACTATCTCTCTATCCCTCTCCCTTCCACAAACTCCTGGACTTGATGGCTCACAGAGGAGTTTTACCAAATATTCAAAGACAAACCTATCCTCCTCAAACTCTTCCAAAAAAATAGAAGAGGAAGGAACACTTCCAAGGTCTTTTTATGAGGCCGGCACTATCCTAATTCCAAAACTAGATAAAACACTACAAAGAAAGAAAATTACAGGTCAATATCCCTGACGAACATAGATGCTAAAATACTCAACAAAATATTAGCAAATTGGATCAAGCATTATATTAAAAAGCTTATCCACCATAACCAAGTGGGATTTATTCCAGGGATGCAAAGATGGTATAATATTCACATCAATAGATGCAATATATAAAATAAACAAAAATGAAAGATAAAAATGTAATGGTCATATCAATAGATGCAGAACAAGCATTAGACAAAATCAGCACCCATTTTTTTGATAAAAACTCTCAGCAAAGTGAGAATAGAGGGGTCTTACCTCAACATAATAAAGGCTAAAAGGCTATATATGACAAACTACAGGCAACATCATACTCAATGGGCAAAAACTAAAAGCATGTCCCTTACAAACAGGAACAAGACAGAGATGTCTGCTTTCACCACTCTTATTCAACATAGCACTGAAAGTTCTAGCCACAGGGATAAGTCAAGAAGAAAACATAAAGGGCATCCAAATTGGAAAGGAGGATGTAAAACGGTCATTATTCACAGATGACATTATATTGTACAAAGAAAATCCTAAAGACACCACAAAAAAAATTTGACTAGATTTAATAAATGAATTTGGCAATGTAGCAGGATACAAAATTAACACTCAGAAATCAATGGCATTTTATACATCAATAATAAACTCTCAGAAAGAGAAACTAAAAAATAACTTATCTTAGTAACAAAATATTAAGATACTTAGAAATAAATTTAACCAAGGAGGTAAAAGACCTATACTTCGAAAACTACAAGATGTTGAAAAAAAGAGATAGAGGAGGATATACACAAGTGGAAAATATACCATGTTCATGGATTGGTAAAATCATCATTAAAATGCCCATACTACCCAAAGCAATCTGCACATTCAATGCAATCCTCATTAAAATACCAATGGCATATTTCACAGATCTAGAACAAATACTCCAAAAATTTATAATGGAACCAAAAAAGAAAACAAATGGCCACAGCAATATTGAGAAAGAAGAACAAAGTTGGAGGGATCACAGCACTGGATATCAAATTATACTATAAAGCCACTGTAATCAAAACAGCCTGGTACTGGCACAGGAACAAGCATATAGATCAATGGAACACAACAGAGAACCCAGAAATCAACCCAAGCCATTATGCTCAATTAATATTTGACAAAGGAAGCAAGAGCATACAATGGAGTAAAGACAGTCTCTTAAATAAATGGTGTTGGAAAAATTGGACAGGTACATTAAAAAGAAATGAAACTAGACCACCAACTTACACCATACATAAAATTAAACTGAAAATGGATAAAAGACCTAAATGTAAGTTATGAAACCATAAAAATCCTAGAAGAAACCATAGGCAGAAAAATCTCAGACATCTCTTGTAGCAATATGTTTGCCAGTGCATCTCCTAGAGCAAGAAAAACAAAGAAAAAATAAACAAATGGGAATACATCAAAATAAAAACTTCTGAACAGCAAAAGAAACCATCAACAAAATGGAAAGGGATCCCATTTTATGGGAGAACATATTTACCAATGATCCACCTGACAAGGGTTAATTTCCAAAATATATAAATGACTCATACAACTTAACAATAATAGTACAAACAATCCAATTTAAAAATAGGCAAAGGACCTAAATAGACACTTCTCCAAAACGGACATAGAGAGGGCCAAGAGATATATGAAAAAATGCTCAAAGTCACTAATCATCAAAGAGATGCAAATTAAAACAACAATGAGATATCACCTCTCATTTGCCAGAATGGCTACTGTCAACAAATCAAGAAATGACAAGTACTTGTGAGGAATGTGGAGAAAAGTGAACCCTGGTACATTGCTGGTGGGAACTCAGACTGGTGCAGCCATTGTGGAAAACAGAATGGAGTTTCCTCAAACAATTAAAAATGAAATAGCCATTTCACTTAGTGATCCCACTTTTAGGAATACATCCTATGAATCCCGAAACATCAATAAGAAAGAATATATGCACCCCTATGTTCATAGCAGCCCTACTTACAATAGTTAAGTTCTGGAAACAGCCCAAATGCCCATCAGTAGATGAGTGAATAAAAAAAGATGTGGTACATTTACATGATGGAATGAATACTATGCAGCTGTTAAAAAAAAGTTAGCTTACCCTTTTGGACATTATGGAGGGATCTGCAGAGCATTAAGTTAAGCGAAATAAGTCAGTCAGAGAAAGACAAGTTTCACATGTTTTCACTTACATGTGAAATCTAACAAACAATATAGATCCCGAGACATTGAAACATGCAACAGACTGATGAGTTTCAGAGGGAAGGAGGGGCGATGGGGAGAAATTAACCAAAGAACTAATATGCATATATGCATAACCAATGGACAGACAATAATGCTGTGAACACCTAGGGAGGGAGTGGGTTGGAGGGGCCAATCGGGGGGGAGAATAATAAGGAATAATATGTATAAGTCTATACACATAAAATTGATAACTTAGATGAAATGGGTCACTTCATGGAAAAATATAAGTTAGCACAACTCACCCAATATGAAATAGATAGTACGAACAGTTCTCTATTCAGAAAATTTAATTTGTAATTTAAAAACTCTTGAAAAAAATCTGCAGGACTAGATAGTTTCACTGGAGAATTCTACCAAACAATTAGAAAAGAACTAACATAAATTCTACACAATCGTTTCCAAAAATATAGAAAAGGAGGGAACACATCCCATCCCCAAAACAGACAAAGACAGCACTCAAAAAGAAAACTATAGGAAAAACCAAGATGGCGGCATAAGGTAGACACCTGTACGTGCTGCCTCTCACAACCACACCAAAACTACAACTAAAAGACAAAACAACTATCACCCAGAACCATGGGAAAGCTGGCTGAGTAGAAGTTCTACAACTAGAAGGAAAGAAAAAAGTGCATTGAGACCGGGTAGGACATGCAGAGGCACGGAAAAGCAGAGGTACGAAGGCGTGCGAATCGGGCTGGTGACTGAGTGCACTGTTTTTTTTCAATCGGGAAGGAGATACAAGCCCCCGACTGCTCTGAACTCCAGTTTCCGGCGAGACTCTGGGGACCCAGACTCCTATGGGGAGAAGCTGGACTGTCTGACATCAGGTCAGAAAGTGAGGGTGGCTTTCTTGCAGAGGTGCTCGCAGGAATCATTGTTTACTGCGCTGGAGCGCTGGACGCGGAAATGCGGAGACACAGAGACGGCTGACTGGCAGCCATCGCTGTTTGCTACACCCTGATGATTCCCTGAGACCCTGCCCCACACAATTTACAATCCCACCCAAACTGTGCGCAGCAGCTTTTGCATATGAATGGCCTGCCATTTCTCAGCTTAACCTAACAAACTGCAGCTGGATCAGACAGCTCCAAAACTTCCAAACCCCAAACAAAGAGGAGAAATCTGCATATCTCCCTGTAGCTCCTGCTGGGTGGCCTCAGGCAGTAGCTGACTAGCACTTCCTTGGAGATACAGGAGCCAGTGTACCTAGTGGTCAGTGTGAGATGATACCAGATTTCAACTCCTCACATCCGTAAGTGACACACTCAAGAGGCAGACTCAGTGAGCACCAAAGCCCCACTGAAGCAAGTCCTGCCCCATAAGGGTGTCTCCAGCACAGCAGTTCTCCCATTATAGACACAGTGGGTCCTCACAGCCAATTGGCCCGGAGGTCAATTCCTCCCAGTGTTCCAACAGCAATCAAAGCTTAACTACAACAAGACTGTGCACTCAGCCCACAAAGGGGTGCATCAAGAATGTCCACCTCAGGTGATTGGGGAGGCTGAGCCACTGGGCCCTATAGGTCACCTACCGCACAAAGCCACTCCATCAACACAGGGAAGCAGCCAAAATGTGGAGACAAAGAAACATGTCACAAATGAGAGAAATGGAGGAAAGCAAACTACTGGATATAGAGTTCAAAACCACAGTTATAAGGTTACTCAAGAATCTTCTAGAAACCTCTGAGAAACTTAGTGAGACCTTCAAGGATCTTAATGAGAATGCCAAAAAAATGGTAGAGGACCAGTCAGAAATTAAGCATACATTGTCTGAAATAACGAATAAAATACAGAAATTCAACAGTAGACTAGAGGACCCCAAGAATCAAACCAAGGATTTGAGATATGAGGAAGCAAAAAACACCCAACTGGAAAAGCAAAAAGAAAAAAGAATCCAAAAATATGAAGATGGTGTAAGGAGCCTTTGGGACAACTTCAAGCGTACCAACATCCGAATTATGGGGGTGCCAGAAGAAGAGAGAGAGCAAGATATTGAAAACCTATTAGAAGAAATAATGACAGAAAACTTCCCCCACCTGGTGAAAGAAATAGACTTAAAAGTCCAGGAAGCACAGAGAACCCCAAATAAGAGGAATCCAAAGAGGACCACACCAAGACACATCATAATTAAAATGCTTAGGGCAAAAGACAAAGAGAGAATCTTGAAAGCAGCAAGAGAAAAACAGTTAGTTACCTACAAGGGAGTACCCATATGACTATCAGCTGATTTCTCAACAGAAACTATGCAGGCCAGAAGGGAGTGGCAAGAAATATTCAAAGTGATGAACAGCAAGAACCTACAACCAAGATTACTCTACCCAGCAAAGCTATCATTTAGAATTAAAGGTCAGATAAAGAGCTTCAGAGACAAGAAAAAGCTAAAGGAGTTCATCACCACCAAACCAGTATTATATGAAATGCTGAAGGGTATTCTCTAAGAAGAGGAGGAAGAAGAAAAGGGTAAAGATAAAAATTATGAACAACAAAGTGACAACAAATACATATCTACCAACAAGTTAATCTAAAAATCAAGTGAATAAAAAATCTGATGAACAGAATAAACTGGTGAATATAATAGAATCAGGGGCATAGAAAGGGAGTGGACTGACAATTCTCGGGGGGAAGGTGGTGTGAGGGGTGAGGGAAGAGATTGGACAAAAATCTTACACCTATAGATGAGGACCGTGGCGGGGGTAAGGGCATGGGGCTGGGCGAGGCAGAATCGGGTGGAGGGGAGCTATGGGGGGGAAAAAGAGGAACATCTGTAATCTGAACAATAAAGTTTTATTTTTTAAAAAAAGAAAACTATAGACCAACATCCCTCATGAATATAGATGAAAAATCTTTAACAAAAATACTGGCAAACAGAATCCAGGAATATGTAAAAAGAATTATATACTATGACCATATGGGATTTATTCCAAGGATGCAAGACTGGTTCAGTATTTAAAATCAGTCAATGTAATCCACCATATTAACAAATTAAAGAAGAAAAATCACACAATGATATCAATTAAGGCAGAAAAATTATGTGGTAAAATTCAACACTAACTTATGATAGAAACTCTCAGAAAAAAGGAATGGGGAGAATTTATTCAACTTGATAAAAGAGTAACAATTCTACTTAGTTTGAAAAATACAAAATAACCCAAAATTCTAGGTGGTTCTGCTATTGTGACCTAATCCATAGTATACTTATATTAAAAACTTTCTACCATTAACTATTTATATTTCATAAACACAGGGAAATTTTACAGTGTGTAATTACATTGTAATATGAATTTATTTACCCTAAAACTTATAACAGAAAGCATTATTTTATGTAATTCCTAATACACAAGACAGTTCAAAACTTTAAAGTTAGGTGAAAGTTTAATATTACTGTTTGACTTACAGTGTGGTTCAACGCATCTTCAAAATAGTCCCAAACTTCTTCCAAGGGACAGAGTTCTGCATTTGGCACTCCACCTGGCACTAAGAGGTTAATCAAGTTGTGCAGGCAGTTGCTGAAATCAAAAAGAGAAGACTCATCCCATAAGAAAAGAAATAACTGGCTTCATGGCTAAGATAAGTAAAATCTTGGATTTTATCCCAGACTAAGCTTCAAAACATGTCTGTTCTTCCCTCAATTTAATCTGGCCTCCAACCTCAGAAGACAGATTTTTGAAGCTATAAAAGGGGCTGACCAACCCTTCCTTTTATTATGGTTGTCTTTCACTTTTTTTTAGTTTCCTATATTAAGAACTTGTGGCTGTTTACTGTATTTTACGAACTAGTTGAATCTACAAGCACTTTAAAGCATCTTATTACATCCTCAAATAAACAAGAAAATTGGGGATTTAAATTGGAAATAATTCCAAGAGAACTGTCTCTTAAATCTTAGAAAAGGAAGACTGTAATGATGTTTTCCAGAGAAATATCACATATCACATAACTTCTAATTTCCCCCATGTCTAAGCATAGAAACCACTAAATCTCCAATAAATAACATGTTATATTAGGTACAGCATTCATTGGTCCTTAAAGAAAGGTGTTCAGGAAAAAAATCTGAGGCAAATATAGGAAAATACTAACATTTATTAAACTTTGGTGGGGAATACATAGTTGTTATATTAATCTCTGTCTACATTTGGCATATTTAGTAATGAAATAAAGAAAGGTACTTAGTAATTTTAGTATATACATACTCACACAAAGAAGCAACTTTCCCCCTCTTTTCACTGTTGGGAAAACCTAATTAATTATTGGTCTATATATAATACAACCCTGACTATGGAGCTGTTCTGAAGACTTTTTTAGTTCAGGAGTTACAGGAGTACCCTGATCATCTTTTAATTTGGGCCAGCTGAGTATGATTGATGACTTATGAAGCACTGACAATAGCTCTTTTGGCTATCAAGAAGCCTGGATACAGAGTTGAATTACAATTACTAACCTGTATTTGAAAACATCAAATGATTCTTTCCTTTTGTGGAGCAATAAAGCCCTTTTCAAGGCCTTTAGAGCAATGGAAGGATAGTATGCAGGCATTTCCATTGCTAATACTATAGGAAGAGAAGAAAAAAGGTTGTGACTACCATAATTTCATCCATCACAGTTTTCATCCCAGACTACAATTTGTGCTTTCTCTAACAAAACTGGCCTGAAACAGATTAACAAAACAAACAAACACACAAAAAACTAATTTTAGAAAATGATGAGTCCATGGTGGCTTTCAGAGGTAGCTTCTACTTTCTGGGCAGAGTAACATAGTAGGATCACCAGGTTATATCTTTTCTTCAGCAAACATCAACAGAGAGCCTATTGTTGCTTTGACCTTGCACAATAATACAGGTAAAACAATAATCTTATAAATCAGAGTCAAGGAGGGGCACACTAAGAAGGTAACAAAGCAGATTAGTAAAAGGGCACTAATCAAAAATTGATTTAAACTACAATGAACTGTTTTTGTCTGACACTAAAAATAGGAAACACTAGACATGAGAGTGGGTGTCCAAGATAACAGACCCTAAAACTTCCAGATGCATTTACCAGGCCTCTAGAATAGGAGTTCCTTTATACAACGAGCAGTGGTAACCATCACATATCTACAAGTATACACCATCTGCTCCAGATCTCTAGGAATTCTGTCTTGGCAATACAAGGAAAGGCAAATGTGACACTTGTGCATTTGGGGCTACCTAATACTTTTATTAACCACACACAGGCTCCTGAGGGGGGTGAGAAATAAAAAGAGAAGATGATTAGGCCATTTCTTGCAGTATATCCCTATAAAGCAGTGGTTCTCAACCTTTCTAATGCCACGACCCTTTAATACAGTTCCTCATGTTGTGGTGATCCCCAACCATAAAATTACTTTCGTTGCTACTTCATAACTGTAATTTTGCTACTGTTAATGAATCATAATGTAAATATCTGTGTTTTCCGATGGTCTTAGGCTCTACAGCAGCGGTTCTCAACCTGTGGGTGGTTCCTACCTGCTCACCTGCTTGCCTGCCTAATCGCTCCTAGCTGCCCACCCCCCTGCCGGCCTGGTTGCCCCCAAGTGCCCCCCTGCAGGCCTTGTCTCCCCACGCAGCCTGCTGTTCAGTCGTTTGGTCGTCCCTCACTAACTCCCCCTGCTGACCTTGTCGCCCCACGCAGCCTGCTGTTCAGTCGTCCATCTGGTTGTTTTGGTTGTGATGGCCCCTGGATTTTTATATATTAGGATATACAAAAGCCTATGCAACTGGCTGGTAGCTATGATGCGCACTGACCACCAGGGGCCAGACGCTCAACGCAGGAACTGCAGAGCTGCAGTGACTTGGCAGCTCCGGTTCTCAGGTGACGCACCCAGAACCAGAGAGGAGGGAGCACGATTCTGGGTGCATCACCCAAGAACCGCCCTCTTGCAATCCAGGACCCCTTGGGGGTTGTTGGAGAGCTGATTTTGGCCTGATCCCTGCAGGCCAGGCTGAGGGACCCCACTGGTGCATGAATCTGTGCACCAGGCCTCTAGTCTTATATAAAGAAAAAGATAAATGCATAAATGATTATAATACAAATGTTTCAAGAATGCCATTAGAGAAGGAAAAACAAAGTGCTATGAGGAAATGTAGAGAGAACAGAGAAAAGAAATTTAAAAAGTAGTAGAATTTAAATGAGTACTAGCCTTCTAATAAATATAGCTCTTACTTGCAATTATTTCTAATGTTTTACTTTCTAAATGAGGCAGTTCCCACACTGATTCCAGGAAGCTGTCCAGTAATGGGTCATTCATTTTGGCTTTAACTTCAAACTCATACAGCAGAAGCAATGTTTCACATGGATCATTGGAGAAATCCCCTAAGAAAGAAGCAAAAATGCAACATTCTCTGTGATTACATTTCAATATTCTCTCCTAATATCTCTTCTGGGGAGATTTTCTTGTTGAGAAAATTTAATTTTACTTACAATTTGAAGGTTATCCCAGCTTCTGTGAACATATTTTTTACATTTTAAAATCTATAAACTCACCAATACTTTCAGCACCCTGTATTGCAATCACTAACATTGCTTCTATTTCCTAAAATTATTGCCATGATGTTCCTTAAACAGCCTAAAAAAGGCCTGCTGCTATCTAATTCAAATCCAGTGTTTACCTGTTTCATTTTAATGACTGAATTAACCAGACAATACAGTGTTGTATAAACTAACTGTGGCTTTATTTTAAGCAAAGGAAAGTTTCCAAATTGTTCCATTTAGTCAGTCAACAATATTTTTTGGGTATCACCATGGGAAGAATCTTGTATCAGGTGGTATATAACATACTATGTGAGACAGTTTTCATTCAGCCTATTAAACTGAACTTTTAACTTTTTGCACTCGGATGTCGAGTGTGACTTGACACGGTTAGCATTAAATCCAGAGTAGAATAAAGGAATCGAGAAAAAAGCAAGCGAGTGCAAAGGGTTAAAAAGTGTTGAGGTATAGCATACATAGAATAAACTGAATGAGGTGCATTAATCTTAAACAGATTGATGAATTTTTGTATATGTTTAAATCCACATAACCACTATCATATAGAATACTTCCAAAACTCATGTTCCTTTCCAGTCAATATCACCTTAAAAGAGTTAACAACTATTTTGACTTTTATCTCTATTGATTGTTATTTTCTGTTCTTGAACTTCATTGCTAGTACATAGATATATAATCAACTTTTGAATATTGACCTTGTATCCTATAACTTGCTAAAATCATTTATTAGTTCCAGTAACTTCTTACAGATTCTTTGGAATTGTCTACATACAATCATGTCATCTGCATGCAAGTAGAGATAGTTTTATTTCTTCTTTATAACTCCACAAGTATACCTCATTTTATTGCGCTTTGCTTTAATAAGTGCAAACCAATCAATGTAATACATCATATCAAGAAACTAAATGATGATCTCAATAGTCAAGAAAGCATTTGACAAAATCCACCATCTTTTCCTGATAAAATCAACGAACCAGGAATAGAAGAGAACTTCCTCAACCTGATAAAGGGCACTTGAAAAACACACAGCTAACAATATACTTAATGGTGAAATACTAGATTCTTTCCCTTTAAGATTAAGAACAAGACAAGGATGCCTACTTTTACCACTGCTATTCAACATTGTTCTAGAAATTCTAGCTAAAGAAATTAGGCAAGAAAAAGAAACAAAAGACATCAAGACTGGAAAAGAAGTACTGAAATCATCTCTATTTATACACAATGTGATCTTGTAAAATAGATCCCTAGGGCCGTGGTCGGCAAACTGCGGCTCACGAGCCACATGTGGCTCTTACACAAAATACCATGGCCTGGGCGAGTCTATTTTGAAGAAGTGGCATTAGAAGAAGTTTAAGTTTAAAAAATTTGGCTCTCAAAAGAAATTTCAATCATTGTACTGTTGATATTTGGCTCTGTTGACTAATGAGTTTGCCAATCACTGCCCTAGGGAATCCAGTAAAATACCATTAAAACTAATGAACAAGTTTAACAAGACCAGAATACAAAAATCAATCCTATTCCTATACAATAGCAATAAACAAATGGAAAATAAGATTAAGAAAACAATTTTATTTACAATAGCATGAAAAAGAATCCTATATAATAAAGAGGGAATATGCAAATTGACCATCACTCCACTACAAAGATGGCAGTGCCCACAGAGGAGGCAGGGGTTTCCGTAACACAAGATGGCTGTACCCACAGCGGAGGTGGGGGTTTCCGTAACACAAGATGGCTGCACCCAGAGCTGAGGCTGAGTTCCCGTAATGAGCCTTAAATGAGCAATCAGCAGGGACCTGAGGCTGTGCCCCCCCTGCCCCCATGGGGCTTGACAGGGGACCTCAGGCCACATCCCCTGTCCTGGCGCCAGGCCGGGGGACCAGAGGCTGCGCCCCCCTCCCAGTGGGGTTTGACAGGGGATCTGAGGCTGCTGCCCCCTCCTGGCACTGGGCCAGGGGACCTGAGGCTGCACCCCCTGCCTGGTGGGGTTTGATGGGGGACCTCAAGGTGCACCCCCCCCGCCCCAGTGCTGGGCCAGGGGACCTCAGGCTGCTCCCCTCACCCTGGGCCGGGGGACCTCAGGTGGTGCCCCCCGCCCAGCGTGGCTTGACGGGGGACCTCAAGGCATGTCCCCCGCCCCGGTCCAGGCTGGGGGACCTCAGGCCACTCCTCTTGCCCCAGAGCCAGGCCAGGGGACCTGAGGCTGCAGCCCCCCGTCCGGCGGGGCTTGACAAAGGTGGGACTGGATGGGTCTGGATCTAGCTCAATGGGGGGGAGAGCGGCCGGGTCTGGGTCTCGCATGATTTTGAGGCACACATGGGTGGGCGGGGACTTGACTCTGGGTCCCGTGGTGCGCCCCAGACTCTGACAGGAGGAAGATTTTCATATACATTTTACTAATTTTCTTTCATCTCTGACACTTCTATTATAGAGAAAGGGCAAATAGCAATATTAAAATATTTCCTCTAATTAATCCCCTTTTAATATGTACAAATTTCGTGCACCAGTCCACTAGTAAATTAAATAAAAGAAGTGCAAGTCTTGTACATTGCAATTTAAAAGATGTAAATAAATGGGAAAATATTTCACACTTAAGGATTGGAGACTTAAAATTGTTAAAATGGCACTACTTCCCAAAATAATCTAGCTTTTTCTTTTTTCAGAAAATGACAGGCTGATCCTAAAACTCACATGGAAATTTAAGGGTCCCAGAATAGCCAAAATAATCTTGAAAAGGAAGAGCAAATTTGGAGGATTAACACTCCTGATTTCAAAACTTAATACAAAGCAATTATAATCAAGACACTGTGATACTGGTAAAAGGACAAACATATAGAGCAGTGGGATAGAATTGACACTCCAGAAGTAAAACCATGTGTCTATGGTCAACTAATTTTCCACAAGGAGGCAAAAATCCATGCGACGGGGAAATAATAGTTTTGTGTTTTATTTTAAAATAAGTGGTTCTGGGACAACTGGATAGCCACATGGAAAAGAATGAAGCTTGGACCCTTACCTCAAACCACATATAAAAATTAACCCAAAATAGATTAAAGACCTAAATGCAGGAACAAAAACTATTAAACTCTTCAGAAGAAAACACAGGACTCTGGATTTGGCACTGGATTCTTAGATATAATACCAAAAGCACAAGCAACTAAAGAAAAATAAATGGGACATAACTGAAGTTAAAAAATTGTGCTTCAAAGGATGCTGTCAAGAAAGGGAAAAGACAACCCAAAGAATGGGAGAAAATATTTGCAAGTCCTACATCTGATCAGAAAACTTGTATCTAGATTATAATAAGAACTCTTATGACTTAATAATAAGACGACAATAACCCAGTTAAAAATTGAGAAAAGGGCCCAGCTGGCATGGCTCAGTGGTTGAGCGTTGACCTATGAACCAAGAGGTCATGGTTTGAATCCCAGTCAGTGCACATGCCTGGGTTGCAGGCTTGATCCTCAGAGGGGGTTGTGCAGGAGGCAGCCAATCAATGATTCTCTCTCATCATTGATGTTTCTATCTCTCTCTCCCTTCTTCTCTGAAATCAATAAAAGTACATATTTTTTAAAGATTGGGAAAGGGTCTGAATAGACATTTCTCCAAAGAAGATACACAAATGGCCAATTATCATATGAAAAGATGCTCAACACCATTAATTGTCAGGAAAATAGGTCATAAGGAAATCAAAACCACAATGGGATATTACTATATACTCACTAAGACAGCCAGAATAAAAAAAAAATCAGATAATACAAGTGTTGACATGAAGGTAGAGAAATCATAAGCACCATACACTACTGGCAACAATACAAAATGGTGCAGATACTTTGGAAAACAGTTTGGCAGTTTCTGAAATGACTAAACATAGAGTTACCATATGAGGAGACCATAACATATAAATATATAGTATATAATACCATAGACAATCCTCTGCCCTGCCAGCTAAACTGAATTTCTGCTGGTAGAGGACCCATGCTGGGCTTTGTTCTAAAGCTCTTAGGTTTGCTCTGTTTGTCATAACCACTAAGACTTTCAATAATGGCATTTGGTGAATACTTTATAACAAGGTCAAAATTATAGCATTGGAGGTACATGAAATTCTTCCCTGCAACGGCTAACAAAAACAACTAAAGGCTTTTCTCCATCTTCTTGTTTTTGAGATAAAGTTTTTATGATATCACAAAATAAATAGCTTAAAGAGATCTAATCACTACAATGACTTCCAGCTTTAATTTTATTTTTGGATCTTTATGTACAGAATATGATTACAAGGATGTTCGTAACAACATCCAAAAGTTATATTCTTGAATGGAGACTCTGAAAAGGAGGCAGAAAAACAGATTCAGAAGCTGTGCATTCCCTTGTGTTAGAAAACTATGAAGTGTTTTATAATTATAAGCATTTATCCTTGGTACACTTCTTACTTCCCTTTACTTTTTCATTTATTTATTTATTTTTAAATTTCTTTATTGATTAAGGTGTCACATATTTGTCCTCATCCCCCCCATTCCCACCCCCCACCCCACCCCCTTGTTGTCCTTAACCATTGGCCAGGCTTGTATGCATGCACACAAGTTCTTTGGTTGATCTCTCCCCCCTACCCCCACCCTCTCCCACCCTCCCTCCGTGGCCCGACAGTCCGATCGATGCCTCCTTGTTTCTGGGTCTGTTCTTGTTCATCAGTCTATGTTGTTCATCATTTCCTCTAGATGAGTGAGATCATATGTTACTAGAAATATACTTGTAAGAACTGAATGTAAGATGAGCAATAATAGTTATGCTGATATGCAAATGAATCAGTCTGTAGTAAGTTTCTTTCTGGACCAACAGTTCCTTTGAGACCCAATTTCAATGTCCACCAGTTTCTTATGTGTACATGTCGGCACTGACTTTTCAGCTCTGAGTGGTGGACCAATGGTGGTAATGCAGGTCCGACTCCCTCTGGTGTGGTCTCGCCCGGATCCAGGGGCGCGGCTTCACCCGGACTCAGGGGCGCACGGCCTCACCCGGACCTGGGACCCAGCATCACCTGGGCCCCGGGGCACGTAGTCTCACCTGGACCCAGGTGCGCGCAGCCTCACCCGGTCCCGGGATCCAGCCTCACCCGGACCCAGGGGCACATGGCCTCACCCGGACCCAGGGTGCGTGGCCTCTCATGGACCCAGGGGCGCGGCCTCACCCAGACCCGGGACCCAGCCTCACCCGGATCCAGGGGCGCACGGCTTCGCCCAGACCCGGGATTCAACTACATCCGGACCCAGGGGTGCGTGGCCTTACCTGGACCCAGGGGCGCGTGGCCTCTCCCAGACCCAGGCGCGGCCTCACCCGGACCCGGGACCCAGCCTCACCCAGATCCAGGGGCACAGGGCCTCACCCGGACCTAGGATTCAGCTTCACCCGGACCCAGGGGCACGTGGCCTCACCCGGACCCAGGGGCGCAGGGCCTTGCCCGGACCCGGGGGTGCGCGGCCTCACCCGGACCCGAGACCCAGCCTCACCTGGATCCAGAGGCCCACGGCCTCACCCGGACCCAGGATCAAGCTTCACACGGACCCAGGGGCACGTGGCCTCACCCGGACCCAGAGGCGTGTGGCCTCTTCTGGACCCAGGGGCACGGCCTCACCCAGACCCAGGATCCAGCTTCACCCGGACCCAGGGGCGCGCGGCCTCGCCCGGACCCAGGGTCGTGCGGCATCACCCGGACCTGGGGGCGCACGGCCTCTCCTGGACCCAGGGGCGTGGGCTCACCTGGACCCAGGGGCATGCAGCCTCACCCGGACCCGGGACCCAGCCTCACACGGACCCAGGGGCGTGCGGCCTCACCCGGATCCAGGAGCGCGTGGCCTCGCCCGGACCCAGGGATGCGCGGCCTCACCCGGACCCGGGACCCAGCGGGGCCTCGTCTTCTCGATCCCAATTCCTGTCGGTCAATTCCCTCTCAGCAATTCCTTTGGCCATCCTCTCAAAGCTCCGGGGCGGCCGCCGCGGAACTCACCGGGCGGCGGGCTCGGCGAAGCTCCGGTGTGCCCAGTGCACGGCGGCGGGCCGGTCCAAGGTCACTGCGGTGGCACTTGGGCCTGCAGCGGCGACCAGTCGCCGGGCGAGCGCACCCGGATCTGGGACCCAGTGGGGCCCCGTCTCCCCGATCCCAACCCCCATCGATCAACCCACTCCCAGAACTCCTCCGGCCATTGTTCCAGATGGTGTCTGCTCTGCCCTCCAGTTGCAGTCTCAAAATTGTTGTGGTAGGCAACAATCAGGCGTCTGCCCTATGCCACCATCTCGGTCCTCCAGAAGATTCTTAAGTAACCTTATGAATGTGGTTCTGAACACTGTGTCGTCCATTAGTTTACTTTCCTTCATCCCTTCTGTTCATGACCTGCTTTGGTGTCTCCACCTTTTGGCTGCCTCCCTATGTTGATGGAGTGGCTTTGTGTGGTCAGTGACCTATAGGGGCCAGTAGCTCACCTTCCCAATCTCCCTAGGTGGTCGTTCTTGGTACCCCCCTTTGTGGGCTGAGTGCAAAGTCTTGGTGTTGTTAAGCCTTGATTGCTGTTGGTACACTGGGAGGATTTGACCTCCAGTCCAATTGGCTGTGAGGATCAGCTGTGTCTACACCGGGAGACAGCCTTATTCAACTAGACTTGCAAAATTGTAAAAGCCTCTGTGCTCAGCTTGGATGGGGCGGAGTTTCAGGGTGGAGCCTACAGCCTTGGCTTCCCGTCAGCCCCACCCTATGAGGTTCCTGGGTCTCAGTGTCCCTCTGTACTCCCTGCAAACACCTCTGCAAGAAAAGCGCCCTGGAGCTTCGCCCACCGCCAAACAGTCTAGTCTCTCCCCCAATGAATCTGGACTCCCAGATTCTCGCCCGGAACTGGGTTTCAGTGTAGTCGGAACTGGGACTCAGCGCAGTCTGGCGCCTTTGTCTCCTTCCCACCAGGGCAATCCAACAGCAGTCAACAGACCATCCTCTGCGCGCATTCCCGTGCGCGCCTCCGGTGCTCTGCCCTTCGCCACTCCCCTGCGTCTCCGCCTCACAGCCCAGGTTCCCCCAGCATGAGCCTGGCTTCCCAGGGTCTTGCCCGGAACCGGGGCCCAGCGCAGCCGGAACTGGGGTTCAGCAAAGTCCGGAGCCCCTGTCTCCTCCCCACCAGGACAATTCAGCGGCACAGGCAACAGCCCGTCCTCTGCGCGCATTCATGTGCGCACCTCTGGAGCTCTGCCTTTCGCTGCTCCTCTGTGCCTCCGCCCCACAGCCCAGATTCCCCCAGCATGAGTCTGGCTTCCCAGGGTCTCGCCCAGAACTGGGGTTCAGTGCAGTCGGAGCTGGGGTTCAGCGCAATCTGGAACTTTTATCTCCTTTCCGCTAGAGAACGCCGGCCAGGCCGTCAGCCGCCCCGTCCTCTCCGGCTCCGTCCTCCCCGCATGCGCGCGTGCTCGTGTCTTCGCCCATGTCTCCATACCTCAGGCTTTTACGGTTCCTCTAATGCTTCTTGTGGTTTGCTCTTTCCTTCTAGTTGTGGGCATTTCAGTCAGCCAGCTTTCCTGTGGTTCTGGATGATGTACGTTTTGACCTTTAGTTGTATTCTTGAAATTGTTGTGCCAGGCTGCAGGTTAGGTGCTTAACCTATGCCGCCATCTTGGTTTCTCTCCTTACTTCCCTTTAAATCTCCTTTCTCTTTTCCTGGAAAACTGACCTGCCTTCCTATTAGTCTGGATCACGGAACTTGCATCCTCTCCACATGAATGTCTTGCAAATAATTGGTCTGAGGAAAAAGTACCACAATTGAGTTGGCTATCACAACTCAATAGCACATGGGCTAAATACTTAAATAGACATTTTTACACAAATGGCCAACAGATAGGTGAAAAGGTGCTCAACATCACTAATCATCACATAAATGCAAATCAAAACCACAATGAGATATCATCTCATACCTGTTAGGATGGCTATTATCAAACAAACAAAAGACAGAAAGTGTTGGTGAGGTAGTGGAAAAACTGGAGCCTTTGTATATCATTGGTGGGAGTGCAAAAATGGTACAGCCACTATAGAAAACATTATAGTACTTCCTACAAAAATTTAAAATAGAACTACCATATGATCCAGCAATCCCACTTATAGTATTTATCTAAAAGAATTGAAGTTAGAATCTCAATGAGATATATGCACCCTTATGTTCATTGCAGTACATAGCCGAGAAATGAAAACAACCTAAATGTCCACTGATGGATGAATGGATAAAAAAAAAAGGGATATATACACATAACAAAATACTATTCAGTCTTTAAAAAGAAGGAAAATTCTGTAACATGAGACAACATGGATGAACCATAAGGACATTATGCTAAGTGAAATTAGCCACCTACATGATATGAAGTATCTAAAATTTGACCTATCACATTCACAGAATCAAAGAGTGGAGTGGTGGTTGCCAGGAGCTGGAGGAAGGATAAATGGAGAGTTGCTAATCAATGGGCAAAACATTAAAGTTAAATAAGATAAACAGAGATCTGTTGTACAAAACTGTACCTATAGTAAACAATACTATATTTATACGTAAAACTTTGTTAAGAGGGTAGCTCTCATGTAAATTGTTCTTGCTACAACAAAGTAAAACTTAAAAAAAGACAAATTATTTTAAAAAGCACAGTATAAGATACTACATGAAAGTGGGATGAGAGTAACAGAAAAAGAGAATGGTAGATGGAGAATTATCTCCAGAGAAATTTTGCCATGAAGCAGATGAAAATTGTGACCAAACATGTCAGAATGAATTTTAAAATATTAAGTAATCCATAAAATAAAAATATAAAGTAGGTATTCAAGAACTCAGGGAACAGCTGGTAGACAAAAGGAAATTAAATACAATCTATCTCAATGATATATATGCACCCCTATGTTCATTGCAGTACATAGCCGAGATATGAAAACAATGTCCACTGATGGATGAATGGATAAAGAAAATGGGATATACATGCATAACAGAATACTATTCAGTCTCAGTGGGTTTGGTTAATTTTACAGATAAAGAAATGGGAAGAAAATAGAAAAGTATCATAGAAATAAAGATAAAATTGGAAACAGCAAAAGAGAGAAAATATATCACTTGATAAACAGTAAGGGGTACAGAAAAGAGATAAGCAAGCAAAACAAAACAATTGAAATTGCTTCTAACATCTTTATGTTAAATAAAATCTGACACATGTCATTTCATTCTTGTATGAGAGTCACGGTTATATCTTTAAAAAATTATCAACCAAAATTTCCAATGGATACACTTAACAGAACCCAGTAAATTGTATTGCTGGAGAAGTGCAAGTCATGGACTGCTTAAACTCATGTTTTCTGGTTTCCAGATTGAACCCCAAATGTCAATACAACTTTGATGAATCACTTTTTTCTTTATTATGGAATTTATGTTTTGTTTTTGATTCTGGTTTATGTATAGCCAATAAGTTATTCCACCTTGGTTGCAGCAATAATGGGAATGTGGTTTCATGGTCTGACCATTTGGTGATCACTCTAAATGGATTAATGGCTTACCTAGTATCTAGTTGGGTAAGAAAGAACAGACAGCCTGGCTGGTGTGGCTCAGTGGTTGAGTGTCGACTTATGAACCAGGAGGTCATGGTTCGATTCTGGTCAGAGCACATGCCCAGGTTGTGGGTTCGACCCCCAGTAGGGGGTGTGCAGTAAGCAACGGATCAATGATTCTCTCTCATCATTGATGTTTCTATGTCTCTCTCCCTCTCCCTCTCTAAAATCAATAAAAATATTTTTAAAAAAGAAATAAAAGAGGGAAAGATGGCTGCCAACAGGAAGGCAGACTGCAAGATAGTGCATAAGTGAGAGAACGAAGGGAGAGTGTATGGCTGCATGGGGAGTGTTTGTTTGTGAGTTGAGGGACAGCTATACTCCAAAGGACTGTGGGGGATTACAGGATGGGGTTCCCATGACCAGACAGCCTCCACTGCTGCTGGGATCCCTCCTGCAGCTACTGGCTCTGATGCGGTGACCGTGCCACCTTGAAGGGGAGAGAGGCTGTTATCGGAAACCTGAAAATCCTGGGAATCTACAACAATGGCACCCAATGAACAGCTGCGAACCCCGGAACATAGGTCCCCAAGCAGAGCGAACATGAGGATTTGGAGGAGCTCTGCACCCTATCACGGAAAGGAGAGAGAAATATATAACCAGACACCCGGAGAGGAGAGATCATGGGGAGACAAAGAAACAGCCCGCATATGAAAGAAAAGCGGGCATCACCAGAAAAGGAAGTAAACGAAATGGAGGCAAGGAACCTGTCAGAGAAAGAATTCAGAGAAATGGTCATAAGGTATATGAAAAGAATGGAAGACAAAATCGACAATATGTGTAAGAACCAAGAGGACATGAAGAAGAACCAAGAAGAAATGAAAAATGACATCGCTGCTGTAAAGAACTCCATAAAAAGCATCAACAGTAGACTAGAAGAAGCAGAGGACTGCATTAGTGAGCTAGAAGACAAGGTAGGAAAAAATACCCAAGTAGAGCAACTTCTAGAAAAAGAAATTAAAAAGCAGGAGGAGATCCTAAGGGAACTTTGGGACAACATGAAACGAAACAACATTGACAAAAGAGGGGTGCCAGAAGGAGAGGAAACTGAGCAAGGAATAGAAAACCTGTTTGAAGAAATAATGACAGAAAACTTCCCTGATATTGGGAAGTAAAAACTCACACAAGTCCAAGAAGCTCACAGAGTCCCAAGCAAAATGAAGCCCAAAGGGCTGATGCGAAGGCACATTATAATTAAATTGGCAAATACCAATGACAAAGTAAGAATCTTAAAAGCAGCCAGAGAGAGACAGAAAGTTACCTACAAAGGATCCCCCATCAGACTAGCGACTGATTTCTCAACAGAAACACATCAGTCAAGAAGGGAATGGAATGAAATATACAAAGTCATGCAAAGGAAGGGTCTGAATCCAAGAATACTATAACCAGCAAGGCTATCAATAAAAACTGAGGGTGAAATCAGGAGCTTCACAGACAAAAAAGGACTAAGGGAGTTTATTACCACCAAACCAGCAATTCAAGAAATGCTAAAGGGTCTGCTGTAAAAAGAATAAATAGGAAGTGAAGAAGGGACAAAGGGGTAAAGAATAAAAATGGCAAGAAACAAGTACCTATCAATAATAACTTTAAATGTAAATGAATTAAATGCCCCAATCAAAAGACATAAGGTAACTGATTGGATACGAAAATATGACCCTTGAGGACCGAAAACATGTGTGGCGGAATATGCAGACCTGTCCCAAGCCTTTGTCCCAGAGTAGAAAGAAAGAACAGCTGAGGGTCGCACAGGCAGTGTGGTCATAAGGTATATGAAAAGAATGGAAGACAAAATCGACAATATGTGTAAGAACCAAGAGGACATGAAGAAGAACCAAGAAGAAATGAAAAATGACATCGCTGCTGTAAAGAACTCCATAAAAAGCATCAACAGTAGACTAGAAGAAGCAGAGGACTGCATTAGTGAGCTAGAAGACAAGGTAGGAAAAAATACCCAAGTAGAGCAACTTCTAGAAAAAGAAATTAAAAAGCAGGAGGAGATCCTAAGGGAACTTTGGGACAACATGAAACGAAACAACATTGACAAAAGAGGGGTGCCAGAAGGAGAGGAAACTGAGCAAGGAATAGAAAACCTGTTTGAAGAAATAATGACAGAAAACTTCCCTGATATTGGGAAGTAAAAAAACTCACACAAGTCCAAGAAGCTCACAGAGTCCCAAGCAAAATGAAGCCCAAAGGGCTGATGCGAAGGCACATTATAATTAAATTGGCAAATACCAATGACAAAGTAAGAATCTTAAAAGCAGCCAGAGAGAGACAGAAAGTTACCTACAAAGGATCCCCCATCAGACTAGCGACTGATTTCTCAACAGAAACACATCAGTCAAGAAGGGAATGGAATGAAATATACAAAGTCATGCAAAGGAAGGGTCTGAATCCAAGAATACTATAACCAGCAAGGCTATCAATAAAAACTGAGGGTGAAATCAGGAGCTTCACAGACAAAAAAGGACTAAGGGAGTTTATTACCACCAAACCAGCAATTCAAGAAATGCTAAAGGGTCTGCTGTAAAAAGAATAAATAGGAAGTGAAGAAGGGACAAAGGGGTAAAGAATAAAAATGGCAAGAAACAAGTACCTATCAATAATAACTTTAAATGTAAATGAATTAAATGCCCCAATCAAAAGACATAAGGTAACTGATTGGATACGAAAATATGACCCTTGAGGACCGAAAACATGGTGGCGGAATATGCAGACCTGTCCCAAGCCTTGTCCCAGAGTAGAAAGAAAGAACAGCTGAGGGTCGCACAGGCAGTGTTTGTTGGTGAGTTAAAGGACAGGTATACTCCAGGAGAAGGTGGGGAACTGCTGGACGGGGTTCCCCTGACCAGGCAGCCCCCACGGCTGCTGGGTTCCCTCCTGGAGCAACCGGCTCGGACGCGGAGACCACACCATCTTGAAGGGGAAAGTGGATGTTATCGGAAGCATGAAAATCTACAACTGCAGCACCCACGGAACAGCTGCAAAACCCAGAACACCGGTCCCCAATTGGCGCAAACATGCGGACTCAGAGGAGTTCTACACTCCACCACGGAAAGGTCAGATTTTGCCTGGGATAAGGAGAAAGAGAACTACATAACCAGCCATCCGGAGAAGATGGGGAGATAAAGAAACAGACCGCATATGAAAGAAAAGCAGGCATCACCAGAAAAGGAAGTAAACGAAATGGAGGCAAGCAACCTGTCAGAGAAAGAATTCAGAGAAATGGTCATAAGGTGGCTGAAAAGAATGGAAGACAAAATCGACAATATGAGTAAGAATCAAGAGGAAATGAAGAAGAACCAAGAAGAAATGAAAAATGACATTGCTGCTGTAAAGAACTCAATAGAAAGCATCAAATGTAGACTAGAAGAAGCAGAGGACTGCATCAGTGAGCTAGAAGACAAGGTGGGAAAAAATACCCAATTAGAGCAGCTTCTAGAAAAAAAAATAAAAAGCAGTAGGAGAGCCTAAGGGAACTTTGGGACAACACGAAACAAAACAACATCCTCCTAACAGGACTTCCAGAAGGAGAGGAAACTGAGCAAGGAATAGGAAACCTGTTTGAAGAAATAATGACAGAAAACTTCCCTGATATAGGGAAGAAAAAACTACACAAATCAAGAAGCTCACAGAGTCCCCAAAAAAATTAAACCCAAAAGACCGACACCAAGGCACATTATAATTAAATTGGCAAACACCAACGAAAAAGTAATAACTTTAAAAGCGGCCAGAGAGAGACAGACAGTTACCTACAAAGGAACCACCATCAGACTAGCGACTGATTTCTCAACAGAAACTCACCAAGCCAGAAGGGAATGGAATGAAATATACAAAGTCATGCAAAGGAAGGGTCTGAATCCAAGAATACTGTACCCAGCAAGGTTATCAATCAAAATTGAAGGTGATATCAGGAGCTTCACAGATTAAAAAAGACTAAGGGAGTTAATTACAACCAAACCAGCAATTCAAGAAATGCTAAAGGGTCTGCTGTAAAAAAAAAGAAAGAAAAAGAAAAAGAAAAAGAAAAAAAGAAATAGGAAGCAAAGAAGGACCACAGGAGGGGTAAAGAATAAAAATGGTAACAAATAAGTACCTATCAATAATAACATTAAATGTAAATGAATTAAATGCCCCAATCAAAAGACATAGGGTAATGGATTGGATAAGAAAACACGACCAATATATCTGCTGTCTTCAAGAAACCCACCTCAGAAAAAAAGATGCACACAGACTGAGGGTGAAGCGATGGAAAAAGGTTTTTCAAGTTAATAGAAATGAAAAAAAAAGCTGGGGCAGCAATACTTATATCTGACAAATTAGATCTCAAAGTGAAGGACATTACAAGAGATAAGGAAGGCCACTTCATAATACTAAAGGGAGCAATCTTACAAGAAGAAATAACACTGATAAACATATATCCACCCAATACAGGAGCACCCAAATACATAAAAAAAAACAACTCCTGGAGGATATCAAGGGAGAGATTGACAGCAATACACTCATAGTAGGAGACTTTAATACACCACTTTCACCATTGGACAAATCCTCTAAAAAAAAATCAGCAAAGAAATATCAATCCTAAATGACTCACCAGAAAAGATGGAATTAATTGACATCTTCAGAACATTTCAACCCAAAGCCACAGAATATACATTCTTCTCAAGTGCACATGGGTCATTTTCGAAGACCATATGTTGGGTCATAGGCAAAGTCTCTTCAAATTCAAGGAGATAGAAGTCATATCAAGCATCTTCTCAGATCACAATGGCATAAAACTAGAAACCAACTAAAATAAAAACAATCCAAAAAAAATCAAACACATGGAGACTAAAAAGCATGCTATTAAAAAATGACTGGGTGGCCAGAGAGATCAAGGTAGAAATAAAAAAATCATGGCAACAAATGACAATGAAAACACAACAATTCAAAATCTATGGGACACAGTGAAAGCAGTCCCAGGCCTACCTCAAACAAACAAACAAACAAACAAACAAACAGGAAAAATGGTAATAAATAATCTAAATCTACAACTTAAAGAATTAGAAAGAGAGGAACAAGAAAAGCCCACAGTGAGCATAAGGAAGGAGATAATAAAGATCAGAGCAGAAATAAATGACATAGAGATAAAAAAAAATTAAAAATACAAAAGATCAATGAAACCAAGAACTGGTTATTTGAAAGGATAAACAAGATTGATGAACCTCTAGCCAGGCTCACCAAGAAGCAAAGAGAGAGAACCCAAATAAACACAATCAGAAATGAAAGAGGTGAAATAACAACAGACCCCACAGAAATACAAAGGATTGTTAAAAAATATGAACGTTATTCCAACAAACTGGACAACCTGGAGGAAATGGACATATTCCTAGAAAAATATAACCTTCCAAAACTCAATCAGGAAGAATCTAAACAGCTCAATAGGCCAATAACTATGGAAGAAATTGAAGCATTCATCAAAAGGCTTCCGGGAAGCAAAAGCCCAGGGCCAGACAGCTTCACAGGTGAGTTTGACCAAACATTCAAGGAAGAACTAAAACCTATTCTCCTCAGACTATTCAAAAAAATTCAAGGGGAAGGAACACTTCCAAGCTCCTTCTATGAAGCCAGCATCACCCTAATACCAAAACCAGATAAAGACAACACAATGAAAGAGAATTATAGGCCAATATCCCTCATGAATATAGATGCCAAAATCCTCAACAAAATTCTAGCAATCGGATCCAGCAGTACAACAGAAAGATCATACACCATGACCAAGTAGGATTTATCCCAGTAATGCAAGGATGGTACAATATGGACAAATCAATAAACGTGATACATCACATAAACAAATTGAGAAATAAAAATCACATAGTCATATCAATTGATGCAAAAAAAGCATTTGACAAAAGCCAACACCCTTTCTTGATAAAAACTCTCAACAAGGTGGGAATAGAAGGACCATACCTCAACATAATGAAAGCTATATATGACAAACCCACAGCTAACATCATACTCAATATGAAAAACTAAAACCATTTCCCCTAAGAACAGGAACAGGACAGGGATGCCCACTCTCACCACTCTTGTTTGACACAGTACTGGAAGCATTAGCCATTGTGATTAGACAAAAAGAAGAAATAAAAAGCATCCAAATTGGAAAAGAAGAAGTAAAGCTCTCCTTATTTGCAGATGACATGATATTGTACATAAAAAACCCAAAAGACTCCATGAAAAAACTAGTAGAATTAATAAATGAATTCGGCAATGTAACAGGATACAATATTAACGCCAAGAAATCTATGGCATTTCTATACACCAATAGTGAATTTACAGAGAGACTAAAAAAGCAATCCCATTTACCATCGCACCAAAAAAATTAAGATACCTAGGAATAAACTTAACCAAGGAGGTAAAAGACCGATATGCGGAAAACTACAGGACACTGAAAAAAGAGATAGAGGAAGACGTAAACAGATGAAAGAACATAGCATGTTCATGGATTGGTAGAATCAACATCATTAAAATATCCATACTACCCAAAGCAATCTATAGATTCAATGCACTCCCCATTAAAATACCAATCGCATATATCACAGACCTAGAAAGAACTCTCCAAAAATTCATCTGGAATAAAAAAAGACCGTGAATAGACACAGCAATCCTGAGAAAGAAGAATAAAGTAGGTGGGATCTCAATACCAGATTTCAAGCTGTATTACAAAGCCACTGTTCTCAAAACAGCCTGGTACTGGCACAAGAACAGACATATAGACCAATGGAATAGAACAGAGAACCCAGATAGCGTCCAAAACCACTATGCCTAATTAATATTTGACAAAGGAGGCATGAACATACAATGGAGTCAAGACAGTCTCTTCAACAAATGGTGTTGGGAAAATTGGGCAGATACATGGACAAAAATGAAACTAGACCACCAACATACACCATACACAAAAATAAACTCAAAATGGATACAGGACTTAAACATAAGACAGGAAAACATAAAAATACTAGAGGAATCCAGAGGCAGCAAAATCTGAGACATATGCCGAAAAAATTTCTTCACTGATACTGCTCCTAGGGCAATGGAAGCTAAAGAGAAAATAAACAAATGGGACTACATCAAAATAAAAAGCATTTTCACAGCAAAAGAAACCATCAACAAAACAACAAGAAAGCCCAGTGTACGGGAGAACATATTTGCAAATGTTATCACTGATGAAGGTCTAATCTCCAACATCTACAGGCAACTTATACAACTTAATAAAAGGAAGATAAATGATCCAATAAAAAAATGGGCAACGGACCTAAATAGAATCTTTTCGAAAGAAGACAGAAGGAAGGCCAAGAGACACATGAAAACATGCTCAATGTTACTAATTATCCGAGCGATGCAAATCAAAATGACAATGCAGTACCATCTCACACCTGTCAGAATGGTATCATCAACAAATCAACAAACGACAAGTGCTGGTGAGGATGCAGAGAAAAAGGAACCCTCGTGCACTGCTGGTGGGAATGTAGACTGGTGCAGCCACTGTGGAGAACAGTAGAGAGTTTCCTCAAAAACTAAAAATGGAACTCCCATTTGACCCAGTAATCCCATTCCTAGGAATATATCCTAAGAAACTAGAAACACCAATCAGAAAGGATTTATGCACCCCTATGTTCATAGCAGCACAATTTACAATAGCTAAGATTTGGAAATAGCCTAGATGCCCGTCAGCAAATGAATGGATCAGAAAACTATGGTACATCTACACAATGGAATACTATGCTGCCATAAAAAAGAAGGAATTCTTACCATTTGCAGCAACCTGGATGGAACTGGAAAGCATTGTGCTAAGTGAAATAAGCCAGTCAATTTAAGAAAAATACCACACAATCTCACTCATTTGTGGATAATAAGAATATTAAAAACCGAGGAACAAAAAGATAGATACTGAGGCAGTAAAGCATCAAACAGACTGTCAAATTACAGCGGGAAGGTTAGGGAGAGGTGGGGGAGATAAGAGATCAACCAAAGGACTTGTATGCATGCATATAAGCATAACCAATGGACGCAAAACATTGGGGGGTGAGGGCATGTATGGGAGTGGGGTGAGGGGCAATGGTAAGATATGTACACATATAATACCTTAATTTAAAAAAAAAAGAAAGAAAACATGACCCATATATCTGCTGTCTACAGGAAACCCACCTCAGAAAAAACTCACACACACAGAGTGAGGGTGAAGGGATGGAAAAAGGTTTTTCAGGTGAATGGAAATGAAAAAACCTGGGGTAGCAATACTTATATCTGACAAATTAGATCTCAAAGTAAAGGACATAACAAGAGATAAGGAAGGACACTTCATAGTACAAAAGGGAACAATCCAACAAGAAGAAGTAACCCTGGTAAACATATATGCACCCAACATAGGAGCACCCAAATACATAAAAAACCTCCTGGAGGATATCAAGGGAGAGATTAACAGCAATGCAATCGTAGTAGGAGAGTTTAATACACCACTATAACCACTGGACAAATCCTCTAAACAAAAAAATCAGCAAAGAAACATCAATCCTAAATGACTCACTAGACCAAATGGAATTAATTGACATCTTCAGAAAATTTCACTACAATCCACAGAAGATACATTCTTCTCAAGTGCACATGGGTCATTTTCAAAGATAGACAATATATTGGGTCACAGGCAAAGTCTCTTCAAATTCAAGAAGATAGAAATCATATCAAACATCCTCTCAGATCATAATAGCTTAAAACTGGAAATCCAGTACAATAAAAACAATCCCAAAAAATCAAACACCTGGACACTAAATAGCATTCTATTAAACAATGACTGGTTTACCAGGGTGATCAAAGAAGAAATAAAAAACATCTTGGCAACAAATGACAATGAAAACACAACAATCCAAAATCTATGGGACACAGGAAACCAAGATGGTGGCATAGGGTAAACACCTAATTGTTGCCCACCACAACAATTTTGAAACTAGAACTGGAAAACAGAGCAGACATCGTCCAGAACCACTGGAAAGCTGGCTGAGCGGATGCTCTACATCTAGAATGAAAGAGAAAGGGACGCTGAGCTTCGGGAGCTGTGGAGGTGTGGAGATCTGTGAGCGCGGAGAGGGCGGGCGGCTGAATACACGACTGGCTTGCTTGCGGCGCGCGGAAAGGGCGGGCACCAAGTGCATGGCTGGCTTTCTCATTCGGGAGGAAAACAAAGCCTCTCTATTACACTGATATCCAGCGCTGGTCGGGGAGAGGATGGCCTGTCTGACAGCAGGCGAGACTCGAGAGCAGCCTTCCCTCAGAGGGGCACAGTCATTGTAGTGGGATATGGAAAACAAGGCCCTCTTAGGGCAGGGCTGACGGGAAATCAAAGCTTGTGTGCACCAACCTGAGACCCCGCCCCATCCAAGCCAAGCACAGAAGCCCTCCCAGTGGCTAGCTTTCTCGTTCGGGAGAAAAACAAAATCTCCTGACCACACTGATATCCAGCTCGGGTCGGGGAGAAGCTGGCCTGTCTGGCAACAGGCGAAATTCGAGAGCAGCCTTCTCAGAGGTGCGCGCAATCATCACTGCAGGACATTAGGGTGGGCTGATGGGAAACTAAAGCTTGTCTGCACCACCGTGAGACTCCACCCCATCCAAGCTAAGCACATAAGCCCTCCCAGTGGAGACACAGCTGATACTCACAGCCCATTAGCTTGGAGATCAAATCCCCCCAGTGATACCAACAACAAGCAAGGCTTAACTACAACAAGACTGCACATACAGCGCACAAAGGGGTGCACCAAGAGGATCCACCACAGATAACTGGGGAGGCTAAGCTACTGGGCTCTGCTTAGACACCTAACACACAAAGCAACTCTATCAACTCAGGGAAGCAGATAAAATGTGGGGACAAAGAGGCAGGCCACAATTAAAGGAAATGGAGGAAAACAAAAGACTGGATATAGAGTTCAAAACCACAGTTACAAGTTTTTTCAAGAATTTCATAGAAAAGGCCGATAAATTTAACGAGAACCTCGAGGACATGAAAAGGGATCAACTAGAAATAAAGCATACACTGACTGAAATAAAAAATATTATACAGAGACCTAACAGGAGACTAGAGGATCACAAGAATCAAGTCAAAGATTTGGAATACCAAGAAGCAAAAAAAACTCCTCTGAAAAAGAAAAAAGCAAAAAGAATACAAAAAGTTGAAGATAGTTAAGGAGCCTCTGGGACAACTTCAAGCATCCCAACATCAGAATTATGGGGGTGCCAGAAGAAGAGAGACAGCAAGATACTGAAAACGTATTTGAAGAAATAGTGATTGAAAACTTCCCCCACCTGATGAAAGAAATAGACTTACAAGTCCAGGAAGCACACAGAACCCCAAACAAAAGGAATCCAAAGAGGACCACACCAAGATACATCATAATTAAAATGCCAAGAGCAAAAGACAAAGAGAGAATATTAAAATCAGCAAGAGAAAAACAGTTACTTACCTATAAGGGAGCACCCATATGATTGTCAGCTGATTTCTCAGCAGAAACTATGCAGGCCAGATGGGAATGGCAAGAAATATTCAAAGTGATGAATTGCGAGAACCTACAACCAAGATTACTCTACCCAGCAAAACTATCATTCAGAATTGAAGGCCAGATAAAGAGCTTCACAAATAAGAAAAAGCTAAAGGAGTTCATCACCGCCAAACCAGAATTATATGAAATGCCGAAAGGTATTCTTTAAGAAGAGGAAGAAGAAGATAAAGATGAAAATTATGAACAACAAATAGGTAACTATCAACAAGTGAATCTAAAAACCAAGGGAATAAAAAATCTGATGAACAGTACTAACTGGTGAATATAATAGAATCAGGGGCATAGAAAGGGAGTGGACTGACAATTCTCTGGGGAAAGGGGGAGTGGGGGGTGCAGGAAGAGACTGAACAAAAAGCGTACACCTACGGAGGAGGACAATGGGGGGGGTAAGGGCAAAGGGTGGGGTAGGAACCTGGTGGAGGGGAGGTATGAGGGGAAAAAAGAGGAACAATTGTAATAATCAGAACAATAAAGATTTATTTAAAAAAAACACACCAAAAAAATGAAACAAAATCTATGGGACAAAGCGAAAGCACTCTGGAGAGGGAAGTTCATAGCTCTATAAGCCTACTGCAAAAAACAAGAAACAATGGTAATAAATTACCTAACTCTACAACTAAAAGTGCTAGAAAGAGAGCAACAAGAAAATTTCAGTGTAAGCAGAAGGAAGGAAATAATAAAGATCAGAGCGGAGATAAACGACATAGAGACCAAAAAAAAAAAAAAACCCAAAAACAATACAAAAGATCAATAAAACCTATAGCTGGTTCTTTGAAAGGATAAACAAGATTGATGAACCTCTAGACAGGCTCACCAAGAAGCAAAGAGAGAGGACCCAAATAAACAAAATCAGAAATGAAGGAGGTGAAATAACAACAGACCCCACAGAAATACAAAGCATTGTTTAAAATACTATGAACAACTTTATTCCAAAAAACTGTACAACCTGGAGGAAATGGACATATTCCTAGAAAAATATAACATTCCAAAACTCAATCAGGAAGAATCTTAACAGCTCAATAGGCAAACAACTCTGAAAGAAACTGAAGCAGTCATCAAAAAGCTTCTGGCAAACAAAAGCCCGGGGCCACACGGCTTCACAGGTGAGTTTTACCAAACATTCAAGGAAGAACTAAAATCTATCCTCCTCAGACTATTCCAAAAAATTCAAGAGGAAGGAACACTTCCAAGTTCATTCTATGAAGCCAGAATCACCCTAATACCAAAACCAGATAAAAACAACAAAATGAAAAAGAAATACAGGCCAATATCCCTCTTGAACATAGATGCCAAAATCCTCAATAAAATTCTAGCAAATCAGATTCAGGAGTACATCAGAAAGATCATATATCATGACCAAGTAGGATTTATCCCAGGGATACAAAGAGAGTACAATATCCGCAAATCAATAAACGTGATACATCACATAAACAAATTGAGAGATAAAAACCACATAGTTATATCAATTGATGCAGAAAAAGCATTTGACAAAATCTAACACCCATTTTAGATAAAAACTCTCAGATGGTGGGAATAGAAGGATCATACCTCAACATAATAAAAGCCATATATGACAAACCCTAAGCCAACATCATACTCAATGGGAAAAAACCTAAAAACATTTACCCTAAGAACAGGAACAAGACAGGGATTCCCACTCTCACCACTCCTGTTTGACATAGTACTGGAAGTATTAGCCATTGTGATTAGACAAGAATAAGAAATAAAAGGCATCCAAATTGAAAAAGAAGAAGTAAAACTGTCCTTATTCGCAGATGACATGATATTGTACATAAAAAAACTAAAGAATCCATCAAAAAACTATTAGATTTTATAAATGAATTCGGCAAAGTAGCAGGATACAAAATTAACACCAAGAAATCTATGGCATTTCATTACACCAATAGTGAATTTACAGAAAGAGAGACTAAAAAAGCAATCCCATTTACCATCACACCAAAAAAATTAAGATACCTAGGAATAAACTTAACCAAGGAGGTAAAAGACCAATATGCGAAAAACTACAGGACACTGAAAAAAAGAGATAGAGGAAGACATAAACAGATGGAAGAACATACCATGTTCATGGATTGGTAGAATCAACATCATTAAAATGTCCATACTACCCAAATCAATCTATATATTCAATGCACTCCCCATTAAAATACCAATGGCATATTTCACAGACCTAGAAAGACCTCTCCAAAAATTCATCTGGAATGAAAAAAAAAAAAAAAGACCCCGCATAGTCACAGCAATCCTGAGAAAGAAGAATAAAGTAGGAGGGATCTCAATACCAGATTTCAAGCTGTATTACAAAGCCACTGTTCTCAATACAGCTTGGTACTGGCAGAAGAACAGACATATAGACCAATGGAATAGAATAGAGAATCCAGATATCGACCCAAACCACTATGCCCAATTAATATTTGACAAAGGAGGCATGAACATACAATGGAGTCAAGACAGTTTCTTCAACAAATGGTGTTGAGAAAATTGGGCAGATAAATGGAGAAAAACGAAACTAGACCACCAACTTACACCATACTAAAAATAAACTCAAATGGATAAAGGACTTAAACATTAGACAGGAAACCATAAAAATACTAGAGGAATCCAAAGGCAGCAAAATCTCAGATATATGCCGAAGCAATTTCTTCACCGATACCACTCCTAGGGCAATGGAAACTAAAGAGAAAATAAGCAAATGGGACTACATCAAAATAAAAAGCTTTTGCATAGCAAAAGAAACCATCAACAAAACAAGAAAGCCCACTGTATGGGAGAACATATTTGCAAATGTTATCACTGATAAAGGTTTAATCTCCAACATTTACAGGGAACTCATACAACTTAACAAAAGGAAGAGAAATGATCCAATAAAAAAATGGGCAATGGACCTAAATAGAATCTTTTTGAAACAAGACAGAAGGAAGGCCAAGAGACTTATGAAAACATGCTCAAAGTCACTAATTATCCAAGAGATGCAAACCAAAATGACAATGCTGTACCATCTCACACCTGTCAGAATGGCTATCATCAACAAATCAACAAAGGACAAGTGCTTGCAAGGATGTGGAGAAAAAGGAACCCTCGTGCATTGCTAGTGGGAATGAAGACTGGTGCAGCCACTGTGGAGATCAGTATCGAGTTTCCCCAAAAAACTAAAAATGGAACCCCATTTGACCCAGTTATCCCACTTCTAGGAATATATCCCAAGAAACTAGAAACACGAATCATAAAGGATATATGCACCCCTATGTTCATAGCAGCACAATTCACCATACCTAAGATTTGGAAACAGCCTAAATGCCCATCAGCAGATGAGTGGATTAGAAAACTATGGTACATCTATACAATGGAATACTTTGCTGCTATAAAAAACAAGGAATTCTTACCATTTGCAGCAGCATGGATGGAACTGGAGAGCATTATGTTAAGTGAAATAAACCAGGCAATGAAAGAAAAATACATGATCTCACTCATTTATGGAAAATAAAAGAACATTATAACCAAATGAAGAAAAAGAGAGACACAGAGGCAGTAAAGTATCGAACAGACTGTCAAATTACAGCGAGAAGGCTGGGGAGTGTTGGGGAGGGGGGAAAGAGATGAACCGAAGGACTTGTATGCATGCATATAAGCACAACCAATGGACACAAGACATTGGGGTTGGTGGGATGAGGGCATGCGACAGGGGGAAGGTCAGTGGGGAAAAAATAGGAGATATAGGTACTACTATATGTAATACTTTAAACAATAAAATAAATAAATAAATAAATAAAAGTCACATATCTCAGGTTCAAAAAGAAAAAAGGAAACAACAGGTAATATAATTTGTTCGTCTTTTTTATTGTTGTAGCTGTCCATTTTGAGCTCAAATCAATCAATTATTTTATGCTCGCTGGGAAGGTGAACAGCACTCTGATATCTGGACTGGTGAGTTTCTGTGTTTACTCTTGACCTGTAGTTGAAGTTGAATATTTGAATTCAAAGATCTCTATATGTCTGTGTCTTAGTGTGTCAATAATTGAAAAGGCATGGAGCACCCATTGTGTGAGTGTGAATATTTTCCTATCTGTGGAAGATATTCATTTTAATTATGATGTGTCTTGGGGTGGTCTAGATTATAAAGTCTAAATTAAAGGAACTCTGCTCTCATTGGCTTATAGACATAAATAAGCCCTTATATACAAATATTCTTAAAATTCCCACAAAAAGGAAGCTTAACTTGTAATACTTTACATGTGCTAAAAAAAAAGTATTCTTATTTAAAAATTTTGCTAATTCAGAAAAATTTTAATAATACAAAGTTAAAGTAAATCTTTGGCAAATGAAATTATCTTAATTTTGATTTAAAAGTAAGAGCTTTGTTTTTTTGGTGATTTATTTGTACAAAGTATAAAATAAGCATACGTTTTATTTTACTTTGGCCTGTTTTTCCTAAAAGTATACAGGTTTACTGATTAAATAACGTTATATATTACTTACATATAATATCTAATATTATAAAAAACTAGAGAACCAGTGCACAATCTGGGCTGGGGTGGGACTGCAGGAGGGCTCCAGGGTGTGTCTGGCCCATCTAGCCCAGTCGCTTTCGGCGGACTCCAGTAGCAAGCTAACCTACTGTTTGGAGCGTCTGCCCCCTGGTGGTCAGTGCACATCATAGCGACTGGTCGAAAGATCCACCAGTCAGACATTTAGCATATTAGGCTTTTATTATATAGGATGTAAATTGTGTTCAACTAAAATTAAATGATTGTCCTGGCAAACTTTATTTCAGCAGTCACTATGTTAGATTTAAAATGATTTCCACAGGGAGAAACCAAGAAGGTGGCATAGGTAAACACCTAAACTGTTGCCTCGCACAACAATTTCAAAACTAAAACTAAAAGACAAAATGGACATCATCTAGAAACACAGGAAGGCTGGCTGAGTGGAAATTCTACAACTAGAAGGAAAGAGAAAAGCACACTGAGACTCAGAGGAGCTGCAGGAGGCAGAAGTACTGAGACGCGCGTGCGGAGAGGACTGGCAACTGAGTGCGCGGCTGGCTTTCTCAAGCGGGAGGGAGACAAAAGTTCCTGACTGCACTTAACTCCAGTTCTGGGCAAGATTCTGGGGACCCAAACTCATACGGGGTGAAACTGGACTGTCAGGAAAGAGAAAAGCACCCTGAGACTCAGAGGAATTGCAGAAGGCAGAGGTATTGAGATGCGTGCGCAGAGAAGGCAGACAATGAGTATGAGGCTGGCTTTCTCAAGTGGGAGGGAGAAAAAAGCTCCCGACTGCACTGAACTCCAGTTCCAGGTGAGACTCTGGGGACCCAGAGTCATTTGGGGAGAAACTGGACTGTCTGGCAGCAAGCGGAACTTGAGGGTGGCTTTCTCTGAGAGGTGCTTGCGGCGATTACCACGGGACACTGAGACACAGGGGCCTATTAGGGCAGGGCTGATGGGAAACCAATGCTGTCTGCTCTGCCCTGAGACTCTGCCCCATCCATGCTGAGCACAGAAGCTTTTGCAAGGGTGTCTCCAGCACAGAAGTTCTCCAAACGTAGACACAGCTGATCCTCACAGCCAATTGGCCTGGAAGTCAATTCCTCCCAGTGATGCCAACAACAATCAAGGCTTAACTACAACAAGACTGTGCACATAGCCCACAAAGGGGTGCACCAAGAGTGTCCACCTCAGGTAACTGGGGAGGCTGAGCCACTGGGCCCTATAGGATACCTAGCACACAAAGCCACTCTATCAATTTAGGGAAGCAGCCAAAATGCAGAGAAAAAGAAACAGGTCACAAATGAAAGAAATGGAAGAAAGCAAACAACTGGATATAGAGTTCAAAACCACGGTTATAAGGTTGCTCAAGAATTTTCTAGAAAAGGCGGATAAATTTAGCGAGACCCTCAAGGATATGAAAAAGGACCAACTAGAAAATTAAGCATACACTGACTGAAATAAAAAATATTATACAGAAATCTCAGAGCAGACTAGAGGATCGCAAAAATCAAGTCAAAGAATTGAAATACAAAGAAGCAAAAAACACCCAACTGGAAGAGCAAAAAGAAAAAAGAATCTAAAAATATGAAGATAGTGTAAGGAGCCTCTGGGACAACTTCAAGCGTACCAACATCAGAATTATGGTGGTGCCAGAAGAAGAGAGAGAGCAAGATATTGAAAACCTATTTGAAGAAATAATGACCGAAAACTTCCCCTACCTGGTGAAAGAAATAGACTTACAAGCCCAGAAGGCGCAGAGAATCCCAAACAAAAGTAATCCAAAGAGGACCACACCAAGACACATCATAATTAAAATGCCAAGAGCAAAAGACAAAGAGAGAATATTAAAAGCAGCAAGAGAGAAAGCTACAACTGAGGCAACCCACCGAACATCTGCGAGCTCCAGAACACCGTTCCCAACTTGGCGCAAACACGTGGATTCAGAGGAGCTCTACACTCCACCATGGAAAGGTCAGATTTATCCTGGGATAAGGAGAGAGAGAAGTACATAACCAGACATCCAGAGAAGAGAGACCGTGGGGAGACAAAGAAACAGCCCACATATGAAAGAAAAGCAGCCATCACAAGAAAAGGAAGTAAACGAAATAGAGGCAAGCAACATGTCAGAGAAAGAATTCAGAGCAATGGTCATAAGGTGGCTGAGAAGAAGGGAAGACAAATTCGACAATATGAGTAAGAACCAAGAGGAAATGAAGAAGAACCAAGAAGAAATAAAAAAATGATATCCTTGCTGTAAAGAACTCAATAGAAAGCATCAAGAATAGACTAGAAAAAGCAGAGGACCGTATCAGTGAACTAGAAGACAAGGTAGGAAAAAATACCCAATTAGAGCAGCTTCTAGAAAAAAAAAATTAAAAAGCAGGAGGAGAGCGTAAGGCAGTGATGGGCAACATTTTGAGCTTGGTGTGCCAAACTTCGCCAAAAAACTGAGCATAACTTGGATAGTGTGTCACTTTGAGGACAAAACATTATTTCGTGATATTTATAGTTTAAATAACATAAATGTATAATTGTTATATATAATTGTATTTAATAAACCAAAAACTAAATATTTAACTTACCTCCTTAGTGACTTCTTTGTTCATCCGTCAGTCGATTTCTTTTGTTGGTCTTGATATTATTAAGCTTGTGTGGGGTGCCGTGAACTAAGATAAGTGAGGGGGAGGGGGAATTCTTTAACTAACCTGCCTATTAGTGACTTTTTTGTTGCTGGATTTCATTGGCTAAATCTTCAATTGAAGGTTGGTATTTTGTACACTTCAGGCCCAAGCAAGCGCTACTAACTTCATCTGTCAATCTGTTTCTTTTGTTGGTTTTGATATTATTTAATGCTGAGAATAAGGCCTCACAAAAGTATGTAGAGGGAAAAATTGTGATTAAAGCCATTGCTATATTTTTCAGGGTGCTAAAAGTGTCTGGTAGTCAGTTCCAGGCACTCCAAATTTCCTGTTCGTAGTGGCACTCCTCTTGATTCTCCAAGCGGCACCTTTCCAGATTCTCAAGCTTTGACCTCAAGTCCACAAACACCTGAGCCCAGATACTGTCTTGAAATTCTGCAAGTTGCATCTCCAAATCATCAATTTGCATCCATTGGAAACCATTTAATTCCAAACTACTGTAGACTACTACATCAGGATACTTAATTATTTTCATGGTCTGTTCTAGACTTCTAAATTGACTAAATCTATCACTAAACTGGTCAAGTAACGAGTCTAAAACATGCTGCTACTTCATATGCAAGAGTTCCATTTCATTTTGTACAGCTGCACTGGCCTTCTCAAAATACTTTGTTACTCGAGGAAAATACTTACAAGTTTTAGTTTCTCCATATCGCTTGAAAATTTTAACTTTACTTTCAAAAGCTTTTATGTATCCAAACATAACGTCAATACTTTTGCCAAAACCTTGTAACTTGAAGTTCAGTTCTTTAATATGAACAGAGAGATCTGTAAAAAACATCAGGGTGTTGACCCACTTATCATCATTAAGCTGAGGAAAGTTTCCCAGATCCTTATCGTCAAGAAATACCTTAATTTCTTCAAAGCACTCCACAAAGCGCTCAAGAACTTTGCCTCGGCTCAGCCATCTTACATTATTGTACATCAGCAGTCCACTGTAGGTGGAATCAACCTCCAGTAAAAGTGCCGAAAATTCTTGCTTGTGAAGGGGGCGAGCAGCTATTAAATTAACTATTTTTGTAACAACTGACATTAAGTCGTTTAAGTCGGTGAATCCTGCCTTGGCACATAAAGCCTCCTGATGGATAATACAATGAAAAGTCACAATCGGATGTCCAATAGCTTCTGTAAACAATTTGACAAATCCGACTTTTCCCCCCACCATATTTGGTGCTCCATCTGTCGTCACTGACACAACTTCAGAGATACCAATGCTTAGGTCACGAAATGTTTGTATAACATCCTTACATATTTCGCTTCCTGATTTACTTGTTGACACTGATACTAACTTTATCAACTCTTCTCTCATTGTGAGACCATCAGAATATCGACCAATAATGGCCAACTGGGCATGTGATGTGACATCAGTAGTTTCACCAAGAGAGATCGAAAAATATTTACACTTCCTTATGTCTCTCTTTAATTGATGTTGTACGTTTGTGTTCAGTCTCATTATTCGGTCTTTTATGATATTTCTACTGAGTGGTAACTCAGATATTCTCTTAATAATTACATCTTTATTCTGCATATTGTGAAATAGAACTGGTGCACATCTTAGGAGAATTTCTTTAATAAATTCTCCCTCACTGAGCGCTTTTCCATGCTAAGCTATAGAGTGAGCAATGCTCAAACTTGCAGATGTTAAATTTGTAGAGCCTTTCATAAATTTAAGGATGGAATTAGATTGGCTCTTATAAAGGTGTAGCTGCCTGGAAATGTATTCCTTCCTTTCATCCTCACTTTTTTCCAAGAGCTGGAAATGATTAGTTTCAAAATGTCTATTTATATTCCACGTTCTGGTTACTACCATTTCAGTACATAGAATGCAAAATGATCTGCCATTTTTTTCTATAAAGCCATACATCTCAGTCCATGTTGCTTGAAAGGGTCAGCCACTGCTACTACCACTTCCTTTACTTAACCTTAGTTTTTTATTTTTGGGGTTCTCCATCAGGGGGGCAGTGACAGAAGATAGAATTATAGATAGCTTGTTAGGCCTGCAGGCAATTAGGGGTTAACTAGCCTAACTAACCACAAAATGGTGCATATAACTGTCTTTTAGGAAAGGGCAGGGTTAATAAGCAGAAATAGGGGTTCATAAGGATGCACCACAGTAATAGTGGTGAAATGGAGTCTGCACTATGGAGCAAGATGGTGTTCCTTATGTGAGTTAAAATGGCTGCCACTATTTCTAGTGGCAGGAAATGGCACCCATAGCACGCCACAAACCCTCACCTCTCCCAGCCTCCCCCTCACTTATCTCAGTAATGATGGAGTAGAAATCCATGACACCTCAGAACAGTAGATAATGGTTGCTGTGGTTAACTGTTATTTGGTTATTGGTAATGGCAGGGCCCCCAGAGATGCGTCCCTCGCTGTGTTCCACTGCTCCCTGCTTTGCCGGCAGAAGTGAGGGTAAAGATCCCGGCTTAACCGGAAGTCCCAGAACTATACGCTCTGTGCCGGACTTCTGTTGTTTTGGCCTACAGACCTCCGGCACAGAGTGTCTAAGAGGGGAGGATGATACATTTGCGACTAGAGTCTTGGAGTTATTTGTGACTAGAGTCTTGGAGTTAGAGTCTAACTCCAAGACTCTAGTCACAAATGTTTCATCTTCAGGAGCAGCAAATGTTTCATCCTCGGCATGTGGCCGCCTCAGCGATGGCGTGTCATCAGAAATGGCTACACGTGTCAGTTCTGACACGAGTGTCATAGGTTCGCCAACGCTCGCCTAAGGGAACTTTGGGACAACACGAAACAAAACAACATCCGCATAATAGGGCTGCCAGAAGGAGAGGAAACTGAGCAAGGAATAGAAAACCTGTTTGAAGAAATAATGACAGAAATCTTCCCTGATATAGGGAAGAAAAACCCACACAAATCCAAGAAGCTCACAGAGTCCCAAACAACATGAACCAAAAAAGACCGACACCAAGTCACATTATAATTAAACTGGCAAACACTAACGACAACGTAAGAATCTTAAAAGTGGCCAGAGAGAGACAGAAAGTTACCTACAAAGGAACCCCCATCAGACTAGCAACTGATTTCTCAACAGAAACTCACCAGGGCAGAAGGGAATGGAATGAACTATACAAAGTCATGCAAAGGAAGGGTCTGAATCCAAGAATACTGTACCCAGCAAGGCTATCAATCAAAATTGAGGGTGAAATCAGGAGCTTCACAGACAAAAAAGGACTAAGGGAATTTATCATCACCAAACCAGCAATGCAAAAAATGCTAAAGGGTCTGCTGTTAAAAAAAATATAGGAAGCGAAGAAGGACCACAGGGGTAAAGAATAAAAATGGCGACAAATAAGCACCAATCAGTAATAACTTTTAATGTAAATGGATAAAATGCTCCAATTAAAAGACACAAGGTAATGGACTGGATAAAAAAACATGACCCATATATCTGCTGTCTACAAGAAACCCACCTCAGAAAAAAAGACACAGAGAGACTGAGGGTGAAGTGATGGAAAAAGGTTTTTCAGGTGAATAGAAATGAAAAAAAAAAGCTGGGGCAGCAATACTTATATCTGACAAATTAGATCTCAAAGTGAAGAACATAACAAGAGATAAGGAAGGCCACATCATAATACTAAAGGGAACAATCCAACAAGAAGAAATAACTGTGGTAAACATATACACACCCAATACAGGAGCAACCAAATACATACAAAAACTCCTGGAGGATATCAAGGAAGAGATTGACAGCAATACACTCATAGTAGGAGACTTTAATACCCCACTATCACCACTGGACAAATCCTTTAAACAAAAAATCAGCAAAGAAACATCAATCCTAAATGACTCATTAGACCAGATGGAATTAATTGACATCTTCAGAACATTTCACCCCAAAGCCACAGAATATACATTATTCTCAAGTGCACGTAGATCATTTTCAAAGATAGACCATATGCTGGGTCATAGGCAAAGTCTCTTCAAATTCAAGAAGATAGAAATCATACCAAGCATCTTCTCAGATCACAGTGGCATAAAACTGGAAGTCAACTACAATAAAAACAATCCAAAAAAATCAAACACATGGAGGCTAAACAGCATGCTATTAAACAATGACTGGGTCACCAGAGAGATCAAGGAAGAAATAAAAAACACCATGGCAACAAATGACAAGGATAACACAAGAATCCAAAATCTATGGGACACAGTGAAAGCAGTCTTGAGAGGGAAGTTCATAGCTCTACAAGCCTACTGAAAAAAACAAGAAACAATGGTAATAAACTACCTAACCCTACAACTCAGAGAGTTAGAGAGCAACAAGAAAATCCAGTGTAAGCAGAAGGAAGGAAATAATAAAGATCAGAGCGGAGATAAACGACATAGAGACCAAAGAAACAATACAAAAGATCAAGAAAACTAAGAGCTGGTTCTTTGAAAGGATAAACAAGATTGATGGACCTCTAGCCAGGCTCACCAAGAAGCAGAGAGAGAGGACCCAAATAAACAAAATGAAAGAGGTGAAATAACAACAGACCCCACAGAAATACAAAGGATTTTTAAAAAATGCTACGAACAACTTTATTCCAACAAACTGGACAACTTCAAGGAAATGGACATATTCCTAAAAAAATACAACCTTTCAAAACTCAATCAGGAAGAATCTAAACAGCTCAATAGGCCAATAACTATGGAAGAAATTGAAGCAGTCATCAAAAAGCTTCTGGCAAACAAAAGCCCGGGGCCAGACAGCTTCACAGAGGTAGTTTTACCAAACATGGATTGGTAGAATCAACATCATTAAAATGTCCATACTACCCAAAGCAAACTATAGATTCAATGCACTCCCCATTAAAATACCAATAGCACAGTTCAAAGACCTAGAAAGAACTCTCAAAAATTCTTCTGAAATAAAAAAAAAGACCCCGAATAGCCACAGCAATCCTGAGAAAGAAGAATAAAGTAGGAGGGATCTCAATACCAGATTTCAAGCTGTATTACAAAGCAGCTGTATTACAAGCTGTATTCTCAAAACAGCATGGTACTGGCACAAGAACAGACATATAGATCAATGGAATAGAATAGAGAATCCATATATCAACCCAAACCACTATGCTCTGTTAATATTTGACAAAGGAAGCATGAACATACAATGGAGTCAAGACAGTCTCTTCAATAAATGGTGTTGCGAAAATTGGACAGATACATGTAAAAAAATGAAAGTAGACCACCAACTTACACCATACACAAAAATAAACTTAAAATGGATACAGGACTTAAACATATGATGGGAAACCATAAAAATACTAGAGGAATCCACAGGCAGCAAAATCTCAGACATATGCCAAAAGAACTTCTTCACTGATACTGCTCCTAGGGCAATGGAAGCTAAAGAGAAAATAAACAAATGGGACTACATCAAAATAAAAAGCTTTTTCACAGCAAAAGAAACCATCAACAAAACAACAAGAAAGCCCAGTGTATGGGAGAACATATTTGCAAATGTTATCACTGATAAAGGTGTAATCTCCAACATCTACAGGCAACTTATACAATTTAATAAAAGGAAGATAAATGATCCAATAAAAAAATGGGCAATGGACCTAAATAGAATCTTTTTGAAAGAAGACAGAAGGAAGGCCAAAACATGCTCCAAGTCACTAATTATCTGAGCGATGCAAATCAAAATGACAATGCCATACCATCTCACATCTGTCAGAGTGGCTATCATCAACAAAACAACAAACGACAAGTGCTGGTGAGGATGCGGAGAAAAAGGAACCCTCATGCACTACTGTTGGGAATGCAGACTGGTGCAGCCACTGTGGAGAACAGTATGGAGTTTCCTCAAAAACTAAAAATGGAACTCCCACTTGACCCAGTAATCCCACTCCTAGGAATATATCCTAAGAAACTAGAAACGCCAATCAGAAAGGATATATGCACCCCTATGTTCATAGCAGTACAATTTACAATAGCTAAGATTTGGAAACAGCCTAGGTGCCCGTCAGCAGATGACTGGATCAGAAAACTATGGTACATCTACCCAATGTAATACTATGGTGCCATAAAAAGAAGGAATTCTTACCATTTGCAGCAACCTGGAATGGAACTGGAGAGCATTATGTTAAGTGAAATAAGCCAGTCAATAAAAGAAAAATACCACATGATCTCACTCATTTATGGATAATAAAGAACATTATAAACTGATGAACAAAAAGATAGATACAGAGGCAGTAAAGCATCAAACAGACTGTCAAATTACAGCGGGAAGGTTAGGGAGAGGTGGGGGAGATAAGAGATCAACCGAAGGACTTGTATGCATGCATATAAGCATAACCAATGGATGCAAGTCATTGGGGGGTGAGGGCATATATGGGAGTGGGGTGGGGTGGGGGCAATGGTAAGATATGTACACATATAATACCCTTAATTAAAAAAATTGAAAAAAATAATAATAATAAATAAATAAAAGAGATTACTATGAACTATTGTGTATGCCAACAAATTAGACTTCCTAGAGATGACAAATTCCTAGCACACAAATCAGTTAAACTGAGTTAACAGAAAATCTCAACAGACCTAAAACAAATAAAGATAATTAGTTACCAAAAACCTTCCAATAAACAAAAGTCCAGGACCATATGAGTGAATTCTACCAAACATTTAAAGAACTAACACCAACCCTTCTCAAACTCTTCTAAAAATTTGAAGAAGAGGGAACATTTCCCAAGGCATTCTATGAAGCTAGCATTACTCTGGTAGCTAGCCAAAGCCAAGTTAAGACATCATAAGAAAAGAAAATTATAAAACAATATACTATATGAATAATGATCCAAAACTCTGTAACAAAACACTAGTAAACCAAATCCTATAACATGTTAAACATAGGTGTAATTTTATTAACCAATGTCACCCCAATAAATTTAATTGTAAAAATCAATTAATAAAAAATATCATACTCTGCGACCAAGTGCGATTTATCCTAAGAATGTAAGGTTGGTTCAACAAAAGCAAATCACTGTACTATACACACTAATAAAACAAAGGAAAAAGAAACACTTGAGGAGGAGGAGGAAAGATGGCGGAATAGACGGACGTGTCCTGAGCTTTGTCCCGGAGCGAGTGGAGGGAGCAGCTGAAACGAGTGGAATTCAGCCCGAATTTGGCGAGGAGACACAGCTGGTGAGATAGTTTGCACCAGGGAAGGGCAGAAGTCCCTGAAAAAGGTAAAACAAGGATCTGGGCTGGAGAATCTGCCGAGCCTCTGTGGCGAGAGGGGCAGGGGGAGTCTACGGGGTGCCGGGCTGCGTCCCTGAGGACAGGAAAAGTGTCAGTCTGTTAAAAAAAAAGGGGGGGGGGGAAGGGGGACGGTGGGACTGCGGGAGGTAGGGGACTTTGGACCTCGGAGTCTGGATTTTGGATCTGAGCTGAGGCAGCTCTGAAGGGCTAGCCGGATCGGATCGTTCAGTGCTGGCAAGAGGGGAGCTCGCGGGGACGCGATCCCAGTCCCTCCTCATGCTGGGGCCTGTGCCTTCTCCCACTGAACCTGGTTCGTGGGACCTTTCGGTTACAGACACTTATCTGTGGCTGAGGTGCGGGGGAAGATGTGGTCTTGTGGAGTCTGGGGAGAGTAGGCTGGCGGTCCAGGGAAGGTGGTGGTGGATCTAGTGCTGAGTCACCTAAACCCCGGTCACCATTTCTCCAGAGAGATAGCCCCTCCCTCCAGTCTCCAGGCAACCAATATAGCCACACCCAGATCACACCTTGAGTAATACAATGAATCTGAATACCCCCTGAGGACATAGAATGGGCCTAAAGAGTTATCTTTAGCCCCAGCAACTGGAAACTGACAAACAGAACAGTACAGACAAATGGAATCATAAGCCAGCCAAAGGAAGACACCCCACTTTTTTTCACTTTTACTTTTATTATCCCTTTTTCCTTTCTTTTTTCTTTCTCTCTCTCTCTCTCTCTCTCTCTCTCTCTCTCTTTCTTCTTTTCTTCTTTGTTTTCCTATTTTGGTTTGTTGCTTTTTTAAATTTTATTTCTGTTCACATTATTTTTCATCACTATTTTTTTATTTGCTATTTTTAATTTTTTATACCATTTTTGAAATAATTTTTTTGGTAAATTTATTATTTTTTCTTCTCATTCGCTTTCGTCTCATCCACTTATTCCCTTTCTACTTCCTCAATACTAAATTGAGGTCCTCCCCATATTCATCCAATTCTTAAGCTTATTTTCACTATACAAGCTCAGCCTCTACAGATTTTGCCCCATCCTCTTATTCCTTTGTCTTTTATCCCATATCCTTTTCACTCTCCTCCATAGCATTTGTGCTCTCTTTTTTCTGCCTTATCTCTCTTTTCTCAGGTGGTCACTTATATTGGGGTTATTGGTGTCATGAGTACGTTTGTGCTTAGTTCCCTCAGTGTTGTGTCTGTTGAGGTGAATTTTATCTGGTCAGGCCAAGGGGCTTGAGATCAAGCCACATAACCAGACACCTGGAGAGGAAACTCCATCCACGAAAGGGTCAACAACACCCCAGACCTAACTACAGAGGCAGGAAGAATCCGGCAGTGAGGGAAAGAGCATGAGTGAGTGAGCGAGTAAAAGAGGAGTGTGTGGTCAGGTGGGGTATCTGTGTGTGAGTGAGTGAGGCACAGTTAGATCCCACAGGACCTTCAGGGGCAGGCTAATCAGGCTCGCCTAACTAGGCAGCTTCTGCTACCATTGCAAACAGTACTGGAAGGCCAGCTTGTCCAAAGGGGCCTATCCTTTTTGAAGGGGACAGCTGCTGTAACTGGATTCCCAACATCAACTCCAACCAGAGTGCCCTCAGATAACACCTGGGATTCTACAGCTACCCCTGCCTGGGACACACTACCTAGGCTGTGATCCCACAGTCAACGAGGCTCCAGCTGCCCAGGGCGCAGGCTCCAGTGAGTTCGGAAGCAGGTTCCCCTCTGACCAGCCCAACGCTTTAGCTCAGGGCACTGCAACCACGTGAAGAGCAGACACACAAGCAGCCTGCTCCTGTCCAAGGAAGAGCAGACACACGAACAACACGCCACAGGCCTAAGAGCAGCAGCTTCACGTGGCCTGCCCCTGTCCAAGGAGAAGCAGCTGTGGGAGCAGCCAGTTCCGCAGCAATCTCATAATCAGCCCACCCCCGACCAAGGAACATCAGCTATATGAGCAGCCTCCCCCACCAGCCAGAGGAGGCACCACTGTTGCGAACAGCACCCACCAGAGGAACCGCTGCCAACTGAGAAGCAGCTGCTACCATAACTGCCCAAGGATCAACTGCACCCAGAGAAGCTACTGCCACCCAAGGAGTAGCCCCTGCACAGCTCGACATCTAGATCAGTCGGTGAAACCAAAAATGGGAAAACAAAGATACCCCCAAAGGAAAGAAAAGAAGGAAACACCAGAAAAGCAGCTAAGTGAAACAGAGGCATGAAATATGTCAGAAAAAGAATAAAGAATAAGGGTCATAGAGTTCATAAATTGGACGGAAGAAAAAATTAACACCTTATGCAAGAGTCAAGAAGAAATGGATGAAAAAATCAACAACTTATGTAAGAATCAAGAAGAAATGAAGAGTGATATAGCTGCAATAAAAATCACCATGGAAAGATTCAACAGTAGACTAGGAGAAGTGGAGGACCTAATTAGTGAACTAGAAGACAGGGAAGCAAAACACAGCCAAACTGAATTGAATTGGAGAAAAAAATTAAAAGACAGGAGGAGAGCCTAAGGGAGCTATGGGACAACATGAAACGAAGCAACATATGAATAATAGGGGTGCCAGAACAACAGGAAGAAGAACAAGGTTTAGAAGAACTATTTGAAGAAATAATGTCAGAAAACTTCCCTGATGTGGCAAAGAAAAACGTCACACAAGCTCAGAGTCCGAAACAGGATGAACCCGAAAAGACCCACACCAGAAACATCATAATTACAATGGCAAATATTCAAGACTAAGAGAGAATCTTAAAGGCTGCAAGAGAGAGACAGAAAGTTACATATAAGGGAACTCCCAGTAGATTATCAAATGATTTCTGAACAGAAACACATCAGGCCAGACAAGAATAGAAGAAAATCTACAAAGTGATGCAAAGCAAGGGACTGAATCCAAGAATACTCTATCCAGCAAGGTTGTCATTCAAAATTGAAGGGAAAATAAGGAGCTTCCCAGACAAAAAAATGCTAAGGAAGTTTATCACTACCAAGCTAGCAATGCAAAATATGCTAAAGGGACTGGTGTAAAAAGAAGAGAGAAAAAGGTAAGAAGGAACACAGTCTCAAAAAATAAAAATGGCTACAAACAAGTACTTTTCAATAATAACTTTAAACGTAAATGGGCTAAATGCTCCAATCAAGGCATCGAGTGGCTTTTGAATTGAGAATCCAGATATCGACCCAAACCACTCTGCTCAATTAATATTTGACAAAGGAGGCATGAACATACAATGGAGTCAAGACAGTCTCTTCAATAAATGGTGTTGGGAAAATTGGACAGATACATGCAAAAAAATGAAACTAGACCACCAACTTACACCATACACAAAAATAAACTCAAAATGGATCAAGGACTTAAACATAAGATGTGAAACCATAAAAATACTAGAGGAATCTACAGGCAGCAAAATCTCAGACATATGCCAAAGCAATTTCTTCACAGATACCACTCCTAGGACAATGGAAGCTAAAGAGAAAATAAACAAATGGGACTACATCAAAATAAAAAGCGTTTGTTCAGTAAAGGAAACCATCAATTAAACAACAAGAAAGCCCACTGCATGGGAGAACATATTTGCCAATGATATCAACGATACGGGTTTAATCTCCAACATTTACAGGGAACTCATGCAGCTTAACAAAAAGAAGATAAACAACCCAATCAAAAAATGGGCAACTGATCTAAATAGACACTTTTCGAAAGAAGACAGAAGGAAGGCCAAGAGACATATGAAAACCTGCTCAAAGTCACTAATCATTAGAGAGATGCAAATCAAAACAGCAATGCGGTACCATCTCACACCTGTCAGAATGGCCATTATCAACAAGTCAACAAATGACAAGTGCTGGCGAGGATGCGGAGAAAAAGGAACCCTCGTGCACTGCTGGTGGGAATGCAGACTGGTGCAGCCACTGTGGAGAACAGTATGGAGTTTCCTTAAAAAACTAAAAATGGAACTCCCATTTGACCCAGTGATCCCACTTCTAGGAATATATCCCAAGAAACTAGAAACATCAATCAGAAAGGATATATGCACTCCTATGTTCATAGCAGCACAATTCACCGTAGCTAAGATTTGGAAACAGCCTAAGTGCCCATCAGCAGATGAGCGGATTAAAAAACTGTGGTACATCTACACAATGGAATACTACGCTGCGGTAAAAAAGAAGGAGCTCATAGCATTTGCAACAACATGGATGGAGACGGAGAACATTATGCTTAGTGAAATAAGCCAGGCAGAGAAAGATAAATATCACATGATCTCACTCATTTGTGGAATATAGTGAACAACATAAACTGATAGAAAAAAAAATAGATCCAGAGATAGAGAAACATCAATCAGAACGTCAAACCTCAGGGAAGAAATTGTGAGGTAACCAGAAACCCAAGAATGCCTGAGAATGCCTTTCTAACCATGTTAGCAATCATAAAATGTATGGTACTATTAGCTAGGGAAAATGGGGAAGTATTTTGGACTTATGCTCCTGACCCTTCATGGGTAAGACCCCTTATGTGGGCTGATCCCCTGACTAATGTAGTCACCAATAATAGCAAACACCTTGCTCATCCAGGAGGTCCATGGGTGGGGCAAGAAAGTATAATTACACAGGGATCTCCACCCAGCTTCCCTTTTGTATGACACGAAATCAAAACAATGCCCCTTTGTGTGTACAATTAAAGAGAGGGTTCTGGCTTGTGTGGACACCAAAGAAAGGGTGTCACTACTATCACTACTTGCCCCCGGGAGATGTGCTGAAAATGTAACTAAGACCTTGTCTATACAAAAAGAAATGGACAGCCAGTTTGAAAGGGAATTGCCAAGGCCTATAGTAAAGAATATCCTTACATGATATTATTCTACAATGTCATTAAAATTTTTCCCAGATTTGGATTACCCCCATTACTTATAATAGTACCTCCCATCCTTGGGGATCAATAAAAAAAATCATCTTTTTGGTGCTTGGAGACAAAGGTAACACATCTCTTGATATTTTAGAATTACAACAGCATAATATACAATTATCCCAAGCAAACTTACAAATTCTTTGAATGTCTGGCAGCAATTTAAAAAGGACATGTAAGGATTTAATCCCTTCCATTGTTAGAGGGCCTCCTGGGAAGGCACCTGAGCATTCTACATTGGTCCCTTTGCCCTTTTGGCCAAGAGGGACCCTCTTCTCACAATCTAATTGCTCACAGCTGTTGTATGAGCTTTCTGTTCATGTCAACGTTGAAGCCTCGTGATGACTGGTACCATGGATCTGTCTCTCGCCCAGTGGGGCGAAGTGGGCCCTCCCTGGAGAAGAAACCTGGGTTCCCCAAGATGTGTGATCAGTGCTGGGGCGCCGCCAGCAGGCGAGGGGATCACAAGGCAGGTGCTGGGCGAGGAGGCCACGGGGCATAGGGTACCAGGGAGATAGAACTGAACCTCACATCACCCTGCTTGGCCCCAGAGGATGGCTGGTTAGTCAGAGACCGGTAAGATTCCTCAGGGAAGGAACAACCTAAGACAGGCACAGTCACAGAAGGTCCATCAGGAGAGAACTTGGGGGTCAACAAAGGTGGGGCACAGACCCTCACCTCCCCAACTTTGCAGGGATATGAACAGTCACCCCTTCTGAAGGAAGTCTCCTGCCCCCATGGCTGCTTAACTTCCCATGCCTAGCTCAAATCGGGACCCAGGTTACAGACAGAGACTTGGCCGACAGCAGCTGCCCTCTCACTGCAACAAGAATTGTTTGAGTTGTTGTGTACCCATGGTGTGGGGAAGTGGGTTTTTGATATCTAAATCCAGCCTACCACCAGGAATGCTCAGGGCCTACTCAAGAAGGCAAATAATCCTTTCCACTAATATTTACAGGGTAAAATAAGATTGTTGTTAGAGTAATAAATTTGACAGTAAAATAGTAGTCAAGTTTTCAGGCAAATTCAAATTGGCTAATTGAAACAAACGAATATTCTAGAAAAGTTAATTGTACTGGACAAAAAGCAGTTCCTAAAGTGTTAACTAAATTTTTATTGGTAGTTCATCTCATGATAAATTGCGTAACATTTAATGAACCTAAAGCAGTCATATTATAGTGCAAAAAATTAAAATTTAAAATCTATCAAGACTACATTATAAAATTTGCAAAAGCCTCCTAATATTTAAATCAAAAAAGGAGGCGATAGTAGAAGAATATCATGTAAGGAAAAATATCCTGTAAGTAAATTACATCTAGAAAACTTGTACTTTACAAAATTAATTGTAAGGCTAAAAGCAAGACACCCATGAAAAACACATGGTGTCAAAACAAGCCAGAGGAAAATCATTTGGGTAAAAAATGAAAAAGGATCCCAAGTCAAATTTATAGAAAATATTCCTTTATTAACTTTTGGTCCAGAATATGTTTGTATATTTTCAGAAAACAACTCTGAGACCATGTGGATTCTAGCAACAGAGAGGAATTGACAGGACTACTCCAGCCATTAAGACAGAAGAAAAGCAGTCCAGAGATGGAAGAAGCTGACGTCGCCTTGCCATACTAGCAGTTAGCAGCTGTGCATCACTGCAGGTTGCCCAGGACCAAACCAGAGAGGGTCGGACCTGCATTACCACCATTTGTTTACCATCCAGAACTGAAATATCATTGCTGACATGTACACATAAGGTACTGTTTGACATTGAAATTGGGTCTCAAAAGAACTGTTGGGCCAGAAAGAAACTCACTACAGACTGATTCATTTGCCTTTCAGCATAACCATTATTGCTAGTCTCATTTTCGGTTCTTATAAGTGTATTTCTAGTAGCACATGATCTCACTCATCTAGGGGAAATGATAAACAACATAGACTGATGAACAAGAATAGACCCAGAAACAAGGAGGCATGGATCAGACTGTCGGGCCTCAGAGGGAGGGTGGGGGGGTGGTGATAAAGGGGAGAGATCAACCAAAGGACTTGTGTGCATGCGTATGAGCCTAATCAGTGGTTAAGGACAACATGGGGGTGGGGGCATACGTGGGGAGGGGTGTGGGATGGGAATGGGGGGATGAGGAGAAATATGTGATACCTTAATCAATAAAGAAATTTAAACAAACAAAAAAAGAAACACTCGATCATCTTAATCGATGCAGAAAAATAATTTGATAAAACCCAAAATTTTTTCATGATAAAGAAAAACACACTCAGCTAGGACTAGAAAGGAATTCATGACATTTACAAAAACTCACAGGTAACATAATCAATGGTGAAAGACTGAAAGCTTTTTCCCTAAGAGCAGGAACAAGAAAAGGATGCCTGTTTTTACTGATGCATTCAACACTGTACTGAAAGTTCAAGCTAGAGAAATTAGGCAAGAAAAAGAAATAAACGGCATCTACATTAGAAAGAAAGTAAAACTGTCACTGTTCACAGATGACATGATCATATATATGTATATAAAATCTCAATGAATCCACAAGAAAGGTATGAATTCAGCAAAGTTGCAGGTTATAAGACCAACATGCAAAATGAGTGTTTCATTCAACGGCAAAGAACAATGCAAAAAAGAAGTTTTAAAAAATTACATTTTCAATAGCATCCTAAAGAAGAAAATACCTAGGAATAACTTTAGACAAGGAGGTGAAAGATTTGTACATTGATAATTATAAAATATCGATGAAATAAATTAAAGAAGAACTAAGCTACCCCATGTTCATAAGTTGGAAGACTTAATATTGTTAGTATATCAATACTACCCTAAGCAATACCTACCCCAAATCCAAGTGCCTTTTTACAGAAATAGAAAGGCCAAGTCTTTTTTTTTTTTTAAATCATCACCTGAGGATATTTTTCCCATTGCTTTTTAGAGAGAGTGGAAGGGAGGGAGGGAGGGGACACAGCAAGGAGAAGGGGAGAGAGAGAGAGAAAGAGAGAGAGAGAGAGAGAGAGAGAGAGAGAGAGAGAGAGAGAGAGAGAGAGAGAAACATTGATATGAGAGAGACACATCGATATTGCCTCCTGCTTGACCTCCAGCCAGGGTCAGAGATCTATCCTGCAACCCAGGTACGTGCCTTTGACCAGGAATCGAACGCCTATTCTTCGGTATAAGGGGGAGGAGGCTATGAGGCTATAACTGCTGAGCCACATGGCCAGGGGGAAAAGCCAAATCTTAAATTCATATATAATTGTAAGGTGCCCCAAAAGGCCAAAATCTTAAAAAAAAATAGAACAAAGTTAGAGGGCTCACACTTCCCTTCTTCAAAACTCACTACAAGCCCAGGCGGTGTTGCTCAGTGGTTGAACGTTGACCTATGAGCCAGCAGGTCACAGTTCGATTCCCAGTCAGGGCACATGCCTGGATTGTGGGCTTGATCCCCAGTAGGGGGCATGCAGGAAGCAGCCGATCAATGAATTTCTCTCATCATTGATGTTTCTACCTCTTTCTCTCCCTTCCTCTTTGAAATCAGTAAAAATATATTTTTAAAAACTCACTACGAAACAACAGTAATCAAAACAGTGTGATACTCAATAAGGCAGAAGAAAGTGACAGAGAATGACTAGGATGTGGTTTCATATGTAGTATAAAGAGAAATGACACTTGACTTACAGGTTTTATTTAATTGTAATAATTTTTATTTTTCTACCATAAAAAATACCAAAACAAATGGTCATAATTTGTTTGTTTTTGTAGATTTTTCCAAAAGGATCATATTAACGCTGGTTCCTAAAATGATAGCTTCACTGATGTTAAGAGTTGATGCTATGTTTGAGTTTTTATAGATAAGTTGAAAGTTGCTATTTTGAACTGCATTACCATATTATAACATTATAACGCAAAAAATGTTTGAGACACTAAGTAAATCTGTACTATTACTTTTGGCAGATAATTTATTTCCTAACTAATTGTTTTCATTTTTGCAATTGTGACCAGCAAAATTGCATTGTCAAAAAAACGAACCAAACAAAAAACCCCACAACAGTGTGGTACTGTCCTAAGTATAGTCATATAGACTAATGGAATAGAATTTAGAATCCAGAAATTGATAGTGGGGAAGGGCATGTAATAAGAATAGAGCCACAGTTGTTTAATGATTCTTCACCTTACTAACTATAGATAAGAAGTTTCCTTACAGACCCTGGGAAACTGGAGGATGAAATAAGGCTGTAAAAAGATAAAATGCCTTGATAGTCCTATTACTCAGAAAAGAAATACATTTTGAGAACAGACCAAGGACAGGACACGCTTTGATTTGGTTGCTGCACCTGGACCCTGACCACCGCCCCCCCTCCCCCAGGAGTTTTTCTCAGGAACGCTGACCATTCTTCAGTCCCAGGAACAGGCTGAGATGTTTGTAACATTATAGAAGATTAGCCACCTTCTTATCAGACTTTGAGCTCCTGAAGGCCTGACTGCAGACCCTCCCGTCCCCTTTCCATGTTACATTTGCATCTCAAAACTGCACACACTCATCTTCTCCCTCGTGTGTATTTGATCAGCTAACTGGTGAGGGGAGTCAGAGCAGAATTTTCAGGGTGACCAACTGCTCTCCCCATACTGCCAGCATTATTGGGATAAATACTCATATATGATTCAACCCTGTCTCTGCTTACTTTGGCTCAAGTAGTGACAGGCAGCCTTGGACCCATTGTGTCTAGTTTCAAAATGAACCCATACAACTATGGCAAATGGATTTTCGACAAGAGTGTCAAGACTACTCAATGGGGAAAAGCAAAGTCTCCTAAAAATAGTGCTGGAGCAAAAATGGACTTCCACATATAAAAGAATGAAGTTGGATGCTTACTTCACACTATATAAAAAATTAACTCAAAATGGATCAATAACCTAAATATAAGAGCCAAAACTACAAAGCTCTTAGAAGAAAATATAGGGGCAAACCATCATGACCTTGCATTTGGCAATGGATTCTTTATTTTTTAAAAAAATGTTTTTATTGATTTTATAGTGAGAGAAAGGGAGAGGTAGAGAGGGAGAGAAACATTGACCGGCTACCTCCTGCATGCCACCTACCAGGTACTGAGCCCGCAACCTGGGCATGTGCCTTGACTGGGAATCAAACAAGATAACTTTTGGTGCATGGATGACACTCAACCAACTGAGCCACACTGGCCAAAGCTGGCAATGGATACTCAAACATGACACCAAAAATATAAGCAACAAAAGAAAAGGTAGATAAATTGGACTTCATCAAAATTAACATCTTTTGTGCATCAAAGGACATTATCAAGAAAGTAAAAAGAAAACTCATAGAATAAGAGAAAATACTTGCAAATGATATATCTGATAAAGGTTTTGTGAGATAATAGAAAAATATATTTTATACTCTGTCCCTGGTCCCAAGCACAGAGCTCCTAAAACACTTGTTTCCTAATAAAAACACTAGGAACATCACTTCTTCTAATGGCCTTTCACCTCTGTTCTGTCACAGAGCTCCAAAATCTCTTGTAATTTTCTAGGTGATAGAAATGTTTTCTGTTCTAATGAGGTGACTCAGGGGTGGGCTCCTAGATTAGGACCAGTCACCAGAGAGACCAAACCATGATTAGAAGCTTGGAATTTTCAGCCCCACACCCCATTCTCTTGAAAAGAAAGAAGGGCTAGAAATTGAGTTAATGATCAAGCATGCCTATGTGATGAAGCCTCCATAAAAATCCCCAAAGTATAGGGTTTGAAGAGTTTCTGGATTGGTGAACTCGTGGAGGTGCTGGGAGAGTGATGCCAGGAGAGGGAATGGAAACTCCATGCCCCTTCCCACATACCTCATCCTGTGCCTCTCTTCCATCTGGATGTTCATCTGTATCCTTTTATAATAAACTGGTAAACATAAGAAAATGTTTCCCTAGGTTCTGTGAGCCACTCTAGCAAATTATTCAAACCCAAAATGAGAGTTGTTGGAATCTCTGATCTATAGCTAGTTTAGTCAGAAGCCTAGGAGACAACCTAGACTTGTTATTGGCATCTGAAGTAGAAATGAACCAATAAACTGTGGGATATAATGCTCTGGGTAGATAGTGTCGGAATTGAGTTGAATTGTGAGGCACTGAGCTGGGGTTGCAGAGAATTGCTTGATATGGGAAAAAAGTTCCACATATTTGGTGACCTGAAATGTCAAAAGTCAACTGAAGGCAAAGGAGACACACAGGAAAGACAGACACAGGAGGAGAAAAACACTTTAGGTTTTTCTTCTTTAGGTTTAATACAATCCTATCTAATAAAAGAGTAATATGTAAATCGACCGTCACTCCAACACACAAGATGGCCACCACCATGTGGTCAAAGATGGCCACCCCCATGTGGACACAAGATGGCTGCCACAAGATGGCCAGCAGGGGAGGGCAGTTGTGGGTGATCAGGTCAGCAGGGAGGGACCAGGCCTGCAAGGGAGGGCAGTTGGGGGTGATCAGGCCTGCAGGGGAGGGCAGTTGGGGTCAACCAGGCCTGCAGGGGAGGACAGTTAGGGGCAACCAGGGTGGCAGGGGAGGGCAGTTAGGGTGACCAGGCCAGCAAGGGAGGGCAGTTAGGGGCAATTGGGCCAGCAGGGGAGGGCAGTTAGGGGCGACCAGGCTGGCAAGGGAGGGCAGTTAGGGTGACCAGGCCAACAAGGGAGGGCAGTTAGGGGCAATTGGGCCAGCAGGGGAGGGCAGTTAGGGGCGACCAGGCTGGCAAGGGAGGGCAGTTAGGGGTGACCGGGCTGGCAAGGGAGGGCAGTTAGGGGTGACCAGGCCAGCAGGGGAGGGCAGTTAGGGGTGATGAGGTTGGCAGGGGAGGGCAGTTAGGGGTGATGAGGTTGGCAGGGGAGGGCAGTTAGGGGTGACCAGGCTGGCAAGGGAGGGCAGTTAGGGGTGACCGGGCTGGCAAGGGAGGGCAGTTAGGGGTGACCGGGCTGGCAGAGGAGGGCAGTTGGGGGTGACCAGGCCTGCAGGGGAGGGCAGTTGGGGTCAACCAGGCCTGCAGGGGAGGACAGTTAGGGGCAACCAGGGTGGCAGGGGAGGGCAGTTAGGGTGACCAGGCCAGCAAGGGAGGGCAGTTAGGGGCAATTGGGCCAGCAGGGGAGGGCAGTTAGGGGCGACCAGGCTGGCAAGGGAGGGCAGTTAGGGGTGACCGGGCTGGCAAGGGAGGGCAGTTAGGGGTGACCAGGCCAGCAGGGGAGGGCAGTTAGGGGTGATGAGGTTGGCAGGGGAGGGCAGTTAGGGGTGATGAGGTTGGCAGGGGAGGGCAGTTAGGGGTGACCAGGCTGGCAAGGGAGGGCAGTTAGGGGTGACCGGGCTGGCAAGGGAGGGCAGTTAGGGGTGACCGGGCCAGCAGGGGAGGGCAGTTAGGGGTGATGAGGTTGGCAGGGGAGGGCAGTTAGGGGCAATCGGGCCAGCAGGGAAGCAGTTAGGCATTGATCAGGCCGGCAGGGGAGTGGTTAGGGGGTGATCAAGCTGGCAGGCAGAAGCAGTTAGGGGCAATCAGGCAGGCAGGCAGGCGAGCAGTTGGGAGCCAGCAGTCCTGGATTGTGAGAGGGATGTTCGACTGCCCATTTAGGCCCTATCCCACCAGGATCGGGCCTAAATGGGCACTCGGACATCCCTCGAGGGGTCCCAGATTGGAGAGGGTGCAGGCTGGACTGTGGGACCCCCAAGTACACGAATTTTGTGCACTGGGCCTCTAGTCCTATACAATAAAAGCCTAGGTGGTGTCACGCCCTTGCGCAACATCATCACAAGATGGCTGCCACAAGATGGCCGGCAGTGGAGGGCAATTGTGGGCGAACAGCCTAGCAGGGGAGGGGAGTTGTGGGTAATCAGGCCAGCAGGGGAGGGCAGTTGGGGGCGACCAGGCCCGCAGAGGAGACAGTTGGTTCCCGGCAAGGAAGAGGTTAGGGGGCGATCAGGCTGGCAGGCAGAAGCGGTTAGGGACAATCAGGCAGGCAGGCAGGTGAGTGGTTAGGAGCCAGCAGTCCTGGATAATGAGAGGGATGTCTGACTGCCACAGGGATCGGGCCTAAACCGGCAGTCAGACATCCCCCAAGGGGTATCAGATTGGAGAGGGTTCAGGCCAGGCTGAGGAACGCCCCCCTCATGCACGAATTTCATGAACCAGGCCTCTAGTGTAACAATAAAAAAGGCAAACAACCCAATTAAATAGGCAAAGGACTTGACAGACAAGTCCTTTTTTCCCAAAGAAGATACATAAATGGCCAATGAACACAAAAAAAGATGCTCAACATCATTAGTCATTAGGGAAATGCAAATGAAACCACAATGATCTCACTAGGATGACTATAATCCAAATGACATAATAGCTAACGGGAATGTAAAATGGTGCAGTTGCTGTGGAAAACTGCACAGTTCTGAAAAATTAAACATAGGATTATAATATGATCCAATAATTCTACTCATATATAGACCAGAAAAATTGAAAGCAGATACTTGTACACCAATATTCACAGTAGCATTATTTACAATAGCAAAAAGTTGGCAGCAACCCAAGTGTCTATCAACAGATGAGCAGATAAACAAAGTATGGTATATACATACAACAGAATATTATTCAGCCATAAAAAGGAATATAAACCTTGAAAACATTACATATGCTAAGTGAAAAAAGCCAGTCACAAAGGACAAATATTGTATGGTTCCACTTAAACGAAATATCTAGAACAGGCAAAATCATACAGACAAAAAGTACATTAGTATTTACCAGAAACTGGAAGGAAGAGAATGAGAAGTTATTTTGTAATGGGTACAGAGCTTGTGTTTGGGATGATAAAAAAGTTTTGGAAATAGTAGTGATAGACAACATTGTGTATGTAATTAATGCCAACGAACTGTATATTTAAAAATGGTTAAAGTGGAAATTTTGTTATGTATCCTGTATAATCCTATCTAATAAAAGAGTAATATGCAAATTGACCATCACTCCAAGACACAAGATGGCCATCACTCCAAGACCCCATGTGGTCAAAGATGGCTGCCTCCATGTGGACACAAGATGGCCACCACAAGATGGCCTGCAGGGGAGGGCAGTTGTGGGCAGTTAGGAGTGACCAGGCCAGCAGAGGAGGGCAGTTGGGGGTGACCAGGCCAGCAGAGGAGGGCAGTTGGGGGTGACCAGGCTGGCAGAAGAGGGCAGTTGGGGGAGACCCAGGCCTCCAGGGGAGAGTAGTTGGGGGGACCAGGCATGCAGGGGAGGGCAGTTGTGGGGGACCAGGCAAGTAGGGAGGGCAGTTAGGGGTGATGGGGCCAGCAGAGGAGGGCAGTTGGGGGAGACCAGGTCAGCAGGAGAGGGTAGTTGGGGAGGATCAGGCCTACAGTGAGGGGCAGTTGAGGGGGGGAACCAGGCCTGCAGTGGAGGACAGTTGGGGGGGACCCAGGCCTGCAGGGGAGGGCAGTTTGGGAGGACCAGGGCTGCAGGGGAGGGCAGTTGGGGGAGACTCAGGCCTGCAGGGGAGGGCAGTTGGGGGAGACTCAGGCCTGCAGGGGAGGGCAGTTGGGGGGGACCAGGCAGGCAGAGGCAGTTTCGGGCAATCAGGCCAGCAGGGGAGAGCAGTTAGGGGGCGAGATCAGGCAGGCAGGGGAGAGAAGTTGGGGGTGAGATAAGGCCAGCAGGGGAGGGCAGTTATGGGTGATCAGGCAGGCAAGCAGAGAGGTTAGGGGTGATTAGGCAGGCAGGCAGAAAGGTTAAGGGCGATCAGGCAGGCAGGTGAGTGGTTAGGAGCCAGTGGTCCCAGATGGTGAGAGGGGTGTCTGTGGTCAGACATCCCCTGAGGGGTCCCCGATTGGAGTGGGTGCAGGCTGGGCTGAGGGCCCCCTCTCTGTGCACAAATTTCGTGCACTGGTCCTCTAGTGTATTTATAATTTTTATTTTTTTTAGTTTAGAAGCATACAGCTTTATGAAAGCAGACTGCTAACCCAAGATCCAGCAGAGCACTAATTACATAAGGCTGAGTAAGTTGATGAGGAAAATTGAATTGTGGTTATTTATTTGGAGTATTGTTGCTGTTTTAATGTTCTATTTTCTGAACACATGAGAATATCCTTTTTCTTTGTAAGTTATTTATAATTCAAAACAATTTAGTACACATTGCTTCTATAGATGAAATTAAAATATTTAAAAATTTATAACTCTCATTCACTTTCCCCCCATCCTACCTCTCCTGAATTCAGAAACTTTTACTAAATCTCACTACATTTCATGGCAATATAGTTATTTGTACTGGTTATATAAAAATATGTCCCATTTAAAAAAAAAACACAGAATATAAATGGACAAATTTATTGTGTAACTGATAGTGGGGAAGGGCACATAATAAGAATAGAGCCACAGTTATTTAATGATTCTTCACCTTACTAACTATAGATAAGAGGTTTCCTTACAGACCCTGGGAAAACTGGAGGATGAAATAAGGCTGTAAAAAGATAAGATGCCTTGACAGGTTCATTACACAGAAAGAAATACATTTTGAGAACAGACCAAGGACAGGGCATGCTTTGATTTGGTTCCTGTGCCTTGACCCTGATCCCTCCAGGAGTTTGCCTCAGGAACGCTGACCATTCTCCAGTCCCAGGAACAGACTGAGCTGTTCGTAACATCATAGAATACTAGAGGCCCAGTGCACGATATTTGTTCATGGGTAGGGTCCCTAGCAGCTGCTGGCTGCTAGCCAGGGCCTCCCTTCATTCCATGCTGCTCCCTGGTGGTCAGTGCACGTCATAGTGAGTGACAGAACTCCGGTTCCATTGAACTCCCGAGGGACACTTTGCATATTAGGCTTTTATATATATAGACTAGAGGCCTGGTGCATGAAATTCGTGCACAGGGTGTGTGTGTGTGTGTGTGTGTGTGTGTGTGTGTGTGTGTGTGTGTGTGTGTGTGTGTTCCTCAGCCCGGCCTGCACCCTCTCTAATATGGGACCCCTCGGAGGATGTCAGACTGCCGATTTAGGCCCAATTCTTGCAGCAGACGGACATCCCCTTCACAATCCGGGACTACTGGCTCCTAACTGCTTGCCTGCCTGCCTGCCTGATCGCCCCCTAACCGTACGCCTGCTGACTTGATTGACGCCTAACTGCTCCACTGCCAGCCTGATTGCCCCCAATTGCCCTCCCCTCCCAGCCCAATTGCCCCCAACTGCCCTCCCCTGCTGGCCTGGTCACCCCCAACTGCCCTCCACTGCCGGCTTGGTTGTCCACAACTGCCCTCCCCTGCAAGCCTGGTCGCCCCTAACTGCCCTTCTCTGCAGGCCTAGTTGCCCCCATTTGCCCTCCCCTGCTGGCTGATTGCCCCCAACAGCCCTCTCCTGCTGGCCTGTTCACCCCCAACTGCCCATCCCTGCAGCTCTGATCGCCCACAACTTCCCTCCCCTGCCAGCCATCTTGTGGTGGCCATCTTGTGATGATGTGGGAGTGATCATGGTGTGATGATGTGGGGGTGGTCATCTTGTGATGACGTGGAGTGGCCATCTTTTTTTAAACTTTCTTTATTGATTAAGGTATTGCATATGTGTTCTTATCCCCCCATTAGCCCCCCATCCCCCTCACTCATGCCTTCATGCCCCTGTTGTCTGTGTCCATTGGTTAGGCTTATATGCATGCATACAAGTCCTTTGGTTGATCTCTCCCCCTTACCCCCACCCTCCTCTTTCTTCCCTCTGGGGTTTGACAGTCTGATCGATGTTTCTCTGTCTCTGGATCTGTTTTTGTTCATCAGTTTATGTTGTTCATTATAATCCATAAATGAGTGAGATCATGTAATATTTCTCTTTCTCTGACTGGCTTATTTTACTTAGCATAATGCTCTCCAGTTCCATTCATGCTGTTGCAAATGGTAAGAATTCCTTCTTTTTTACCACAGCGTAGTATTCCATTGTGTAGATGTACTATAGTTTTCTAATCCACTCATCTGCGGATGGGCATTTAGGCTGTTTCCAAATTTAGCTATGGTGAATTGTGCTATGAACATAGGGGTGCATATACCCTTTCTGATTGGTGTTTCTAGTTTCTTGGGATATAGTCCTAGAAGTGGGATCACTGGGTCAAATGGGAGTTCCATTTTTAGTTTTTTGAGGCAACTCCATACTGATCTTCACAGTGGCTGCACCAGTCTGCATTCCCACCAGCAGTGCATGAGGGTTCCTTTTTCTCCACATTATCGCCAGCACTTGTCGTTTGTTGATTTGTTGATGATAGCCATTCTGACAGGTGTGAGGTGGTACCTCATTGTTGTTTTGATTTGCATCTCTTGGATAATTAGTGACTTTGAGCATGTTTTCATGTGTCTCTTGGCTTTCTGAATGTCCTCTTTTGAAAAGTGTCTATTTAGGTCCTTTGCCCATTTTTTGATTGGATTGTTTATCTTCCTTTTGTTAAGTTGTAAGAGTTCCCTGTAAATGTTGGAGATTAAACCCTTATCGTTGACATCATTGGCAAATATGTTCTCCCATGCAGTGGGCTTTCTTGTTGTTTTGTTGATGGTTTCTTTTGCTGTGCAGAAGCTTTTTATTTTGATATAGTCCCATTTGTTTATTTTCTCCTTAGTCTCTCTTGCCCTAGGATCTGTGTCTGTAAAGATATTGCTATGGCATATGTCTGCAATTTTGCTGCCTATGGAGTCTTGTAGGATTTTTATGGTTTCCCGTCTTACATTTAAGTCCTTTAGCCATTTGAGTTTGTTTTTTGTGTATGGTGTAAGTTGGTGATCTAATTTCATGTTTTTTGCATGTATCTGACCAAATTTCCAGCACCATTTATTAAAGAGACTGTTTTGACTCCATTGTATGCTCTTTCCTGCTTTGTCAAATATTAATTGAGTATAATGGCTTGGGTCCATTTCTGGGTCCTCTATTCTGTTCCATTGGTCTATATGTCTGTTCTTGTGCCAGTACCAGGCAGTTTTGAGAACCGAGGCTTGGTAATATAGTTTGGTGTCTGGTATTGCGATCCCTCCAACTTTGTTCTTCATTCTTGAGATAGCTGTGGCTATTCAGGGTCTTTTTTTTTATTCCAGATGAATTTTTGGACAATTTGTTCTAGATCTTGGAAATATTCCATTGGTATTTTAATAGGTATTGCATTGAATCTATAGATTGCTCTAGGTAGTATGGACATTTTAATTATGTTGATTCTACCAATCTATGAACATGGTATATTCTTCCATTTGTTTATATCTTCCTCTATCTCTTTTTTCAATGTCCTGTAGTTTTCTGAGTACAGGTCTTTTATGTCCTTAGTTAAGTTTATTCCTAGGTATCTTAATTTTTTTGGTGCAATGGTAAATTGGATTGCTTTTTAAATTTCTCTTTCTTTGAGTTCATTATTTGTGTATAAAAAGGCCATAGAGGCTGGTCCGAGTGCAGTGGTGTCTTACAAAAGGCCATAGATTTCTGGGTGTTAGTTTTGTGTCCTGCTACATTGCCAAATTCATTTATTAGGTCTAGTAGTTTTTTGATGGAGTCTTTGGGGTTTTCTATGTACAATATCATGTCATTTGTAAATAAGGACAGTTTTATTTCTTCTTTTCCAATTTGGATGCCTTTTATTTCCTCTTCTTGTCTGATCGTTATGGCTAGTACTTCTAGTACTATGTCGAAAAGGAGTGGTGAATGTGGGCATCCTTGTCTTGTTCCTGTTCTTAGGGAAAATGGCTTTAGTTTTTGCCCATTGAGTATGATGTTGGCTGTAGGTTTGTCATATAGGGCTTTTATTATGTTGAGGTATGACCGTTCTATTCCCACTTTGCTGAGAGTTTTTATCAAGAAAGGGTGTTGGATTTTGTCAAATGCTTTTTCTGCATCAATTGATATGATTATGTGATTTTTGTCTCTCAGTTTGTTTATGTGATGTATCACGTTTATTGATTCACAAATGTACTAGCCTAGCATTCCTGGAATAAATCCCACTTGATCATGGTGTATGATCTTCTTAATATATTGCTGGATGTGATTTGCTAATATTTTTTGAGGATTTTAGCATCTATATTCATGAGCGATATTCGCCTGTAATTCTCTTTCTCTGTAGTTTATTTATCTGGTTTTAGAATTAGGAAAATGGTAGCCTCATAAAAAGAGCTTGAAAATGTTCCTTCATCTTGGATTTTATGAAATATTTTGAGGAGTATAGGTTCAGTTCTGTGAATGTTTGGTAAAACTCCCAGGTGAAGCCATCTGGATCTGGGCTTTTGTTTTGTGGGAGTTTTTTGATTACTGCTTCTATTTCATCAGTTGTTATTGGCCTATTCAGGTTTTTAGATTCTTCCTGATTCAGTTTTGGGAGATTGTATTTTTCTAGGAATTTGTCTATTTCATCCACATTGTCCAGCTTGTTGGCATATAGTTGTTCATAGTATTTTATTATAATCTTTTGTATTTCTGTGGTGTCAGTGTTTACTTCTCCACTTTAGTTCCTGATTTTATTTATTTGGGCCCTCTCTCTTTATTTCTTGATGAGCCTGGCTAATGGCTTATCAATTTTGTTTGTCCTTTCAAAGAACCAGCTCTTGGTTTCATTGATTTTTTTCTAGTCTTGCTGTTATTTATTTATGCTCTAATCATTATTGTTTCTGTACTTCTACTTACTCAGCCTTTTTTGTTGTTCTCTTTTTAGTTCTTTAAGTTGTAGGGTTTAATAGTTTATTATTCATTTTTCTTGTTTTTTTTGAGATATGCCTGTAGTGCTATGAACTTCCCTCTCAGGACTGCTTTTGCTGTGTCCCAGAGATTTTGGGCTGTCGTATATTCATTTTCATTTGTTTCCAGGAAAATTTAGATTTCTTTCTTGATCTCATTGGTAACCCATTCATTGTTTAATAACATGCTATTTAGCCTCCATGTCTTTGAATGTTTTGGGATGTTTTTATTGTAGTTGATTTCTAATTTCATTGCACTGTGATCTGAGAAGATGGTTGATATGATTTCAATCCGCTTGAACTTCTAGAAACTTGTTTTGTATCCTAACATGTGGTCTATCTTTGTGAATGATCTATGTGCACTTGACAAGAATGTATATTCTGCTGCATTGGGGTGAAATGTTTTATAATTGTCAATTAAATCCATCTAATTCAGTGTGTTCTTTAGAGTCTCTGTTTCCTCGTTAAGTTTTTTTTCTGAAAGATCTACCCAGTGAAGTAAGAGGGGTGTTAAAGTCTCCTACTATGACTGTATTGCTGTCGATCTCTCTGTTAAAATTCTCTAGAGTTGTTTTTTTAATATATATTTAAGTGCACTTATATTGGATGCATATATGTTTATCAGCGTTATATCCTCTTGTTTTGTCGATCCCTTTAGCATTATGTAGTGACCTTTATTGTCTCTTGCGATGGCCTTTATTTTAAAATCTATTTTATCGGATATGAGCTTGCTACTCCAGCTTTTTTTCCTTTTCCATTTGCATGGAAAATTTGTTTCCATTCCTTCACTCTCATCCTCTGTGTGTCTTTTGTTTTGAAGTGGGTCTCTTGTAGATGGCATATAGTTGGGTCATGTATTTGTATCCATTCAGCTATCCTATGTCTTTTGTTAGGAGCATTTAATCCATTTACATTAAGGGTTATTATATTATAGGTATCTATTTATTGCCATTTTAATTCTGTATGCCTAGGTTTCTCTCTCGGTTTCTTTTTGTCATTACAGCATTCCCCTTAGCATTTTTTGTAATGCTGGCTTGGTGGTGATATACTCTTTTTTTTTTGGTCTGGGAATCTCTTTATTTGACCGTCTATTTTGTATGATATCCTTGCTGGATATAGTAATTTTGGTCTCAGATCCTTGTTTTCCATTACCTTGAGTACTTTATGCCATTCCCTTCTGGCCTGTAGAGTGTTTGATGAGAAATCAGGTGTCAGCCTTATGGGAGCTCCTTTGTAGGTAACAGTTTTATTTTGTCTTGCTGCCTTTAGATTCTCTCTTTGTCTTTAATTTTGACATTTTAATTATGGCATGTACCTGGTTGGGGTCTTCTTATTTGTGGTTCTCTGTGCCTCCTGGACTTGTCTGACTTTTTCCTTTACCAGGTTAAGGAAGTTTTCTGCCATTATTTCTTCAAACATCTTCTCTATTTCTTTCTCCCTTTCTACCTCTTTTGGTACACCTGGTATTCTATTATTGTTATTTTTCACATTGTCCCACAGCTCCCTTAAGGATTCCTCCTGTTTTTAAATTAATTTTTCTTTTTGGTTCTCTGATCGAGTGATATTTTCAACTCTGTCTTCTAATTCACTGATTCGATCCTCAGCTTCCCCTAATCTGCTGTGTATTCCTTCCAATGTGTTCTTTATTTGTGTTATGTCATACTTTATCTCAGACTGTTCTTTTTTCATAGTTACTATATCTTTTTTCATGCTTTTGAGCATTTTTGCCATATTATTCTGAACTCTGTTTCAGATAAATTCCTTATCTCTGCTTCATTTATCTCTTCTTCTGGAGAATTCTCTAGTTCTTTCATTTGGGGGTTGTTTCTTTGTCTCCTCATTTTGGCTGTCTGTTTGGGTTTGTGATTATGTATTAGGTAGATCCTCTACACGTCTCAATCTCTAGTGCAGGACAGTGTTAAAAGCTGTTTCTGACTAATTATATCAGGCATAGACTCAAAGCCTACAGACTGATAGGATTCTGACTTGCATTGCCCCCCAGGCAATCCTCCTCAGATGTGGCGAGAGTTTTTTTTTCAACAGGGTGGGGCAGTTGCTTCTGCCAGGAGGCTGTTATTTTTAATCTCTTAAGTGGCCTCAGGGGAAAGTGTTTTCCAATAGGGTGTGTTAACTGTCTTCTCCCCAAGCAAGACAAATGTCTATGTGGGAAATATGTCCTCTGCTGTATGAGGGAATGACTCAGCCCAGGAAACTTGGGGTGTCTGCCTTCTGAGCTCTATCCCCCGAGTCACCAGTCCTGGCTTCTGCTCTCACAGCACCAGTCCACTTCACCCTCCCACTGCCAAAGCACAAGGTGGGTGGCTCCACAGGGAATTTTGTGTGTTGGCCCTTTAAGAAGGTGCTTGAATTTTCAGCTGTTACTCCCTGGCAGAGAGAACCCCAATGCTTTTCACAGGAAGATGTTATGTGGGTACCCTCCTCAGTTTTGGTGCTTTCTGCTGGGGAGCCCAGCTTGGAGATTAGATCCCAGAGTTCTCAGTGGCAACCCTCCACAGTTAAGATATCTCTCCAGGACTTCAGATGCTGTCTGTGGGTGCCTGGCCAGCCCTTTCACACTTCCGCCCCTCCTATCAGTATGTGGTCTCCACTTTCAGTCCTTGGGTATCAGGGTTCTCTCCTGCTAGTTTTCTGTTGATTATTCAGGAAGTTCTGTATTTTAGTTGCAATTCCAGTTTGTTCCTGGAAGCATGTCCATGTAGTATCCACTTACTCTGCCACCATTTTTTATCTCAAATAAATATATATACTAGAGGCCCAGTGCACGAAATTCATGCCAGGAGGCTAACTGTTATTTTTAATCTCTTAAGTGGGGGGTGTCCCTCAGCCTGACCTGCACCGTCTCCAATCAGGGAGCCCTCAGGGGATGTCCTACTGATGGCTTAGGCCCACTCCCCTTGGTTCTCTGCTCTCTGTGGGGCCTGCTTGCTCCACACCACGGTGACTGCCAAGTAGGCCATGCTGGGCTGCCTGCGGGGCACACTTGCCTGCTCCCCGGTCGCCGTGGTGATGGCCAAGCAGGCCGTGGTGGGAGCTGCCTCCTCCCTGCTGTCAGTCTCCATGGAGGTGATGAGGTTAATTTGCATACTCACTCCTGATTGGCGGAAGGGCATCACAAAATGATGGTCAATTTGCATATTTCTCTTTTATTAGTGTAGATTTTTAAAAGAATAAGGTTGATCTTACCTCAACTTCATGGAGCAAATTCTTACAAAGCCCTCTCAGAGAATTGTCCAAGTACTTGACTTACAGGGTCCCAGTAAAAATGTGGCAGGGGGCTGACCAGCCGATGTGGAACAGTGGCTGAGCATAGACTTATGAATCAGGAGGTCATGGTTTGATTCCCGGTCAGGGCACATGCCCAGGTTACGGGCTTGATTTCTGATGTGGGGCATACAGGAAGCAGCCAATCAATGATTCTCTCTCATCATTGATGTTTCTATCTCTCCCTCTCCCTTCCTTTATTAATTCAATAAAAAATATATTTAAAACAACACTCTTCTCCCTGTCTTAATTCAAAATATTAATATTTCAAAAGAGAAAAAACATATGATTATAGAATCTGAAAGGTATGCAATTCAATTTAATATCTATTGATTTTTAAAAATTCTAACTAAAACAGGGAGGGTGCAGTGTCGAGTGGGCCAATGGGGGTGGGGGAAAGAAAACATCTGTAATACTTTCAACAATAAAGATAAATTTTAAAAAATATATTAAAAAATAAAATGTGAAAAAAAATCTATCTAAACCTAAAAGCCAACACCATCTTCAATGAGGAAATAGGAGCAACCTACTATGTAATTTCAAAATGTTTACTACTATTTTGATTATTTCATAACAAAATGTTAATAGTATTTGATATCATGATTATAGTTTAGAAGACTGTTTAGCCTATATCTAGTCAGTGTTAAAAGTTGATTAAATTAGACATACCACATTTGACAATACATCTGATACTGGGTTAATATCCAAAATTTATACAGAATTTATAAAACTCAACACCAAAAAATAATCCAATTAAAAAATGGGCAAAAGACTGAATAGACACTTCCCCAAAGAAGACATATGGATGGCAATAGACACATGAAAAGATGTTCAACGTCACTAATCATAAGAGAAATGAAAATTAAAACTACAATGAGCTACACCTCATACCTGTCAGAATGGCTATCATCAATAAATCAACAAACAACAAGTGTTGGCATGGATGTGGAGAAAAGGGAACCCTTGTGCACTGTTGGTGGGAAGGCAGATTGGTGTAACCACTGTGGAATACAATATGGAGTTACTTAAAAAAATTAAAAATGGCCTGGCTTAGTGGTTGAGCATCGACCCATGAACCATGAGATCACCGTTTAATTCCTAGTCAGGACACACGCCCAGATTGCAGGCTCAATTCCCCATAGGGGGCATGCAGGAGGCAGCCAATTGATGATTCTCATCACTGATGTTTCTTTCTCTCTCTCCCTCTTCCTTCCTCTCTCTGAAATCAATAAAAACATATTTAAAAAATTAAAAGTGGAACTGCCTTATGATCCAGCGATTCCACTTGTGGGAATGTATCAGAAGAAAACTGAAACAATAATTCGAAAGAATATATGCACCCCTATGTTCATTGCAGTGTTATTTACTACTAGAGGCCTGGTGCACGAAATTGTGCATTGAGGTGGGGGAGTTCCTCAGCCCTACCTGCACCCTCTCTAATCCAGGACACCTTGGAGGATGTCCACAGGGATCGGGCCTAAACCAGCAGTCAGACATCCCTCTCATAATCCGGGACCGCTGGCTACTAACCGCTCACCTGTCTGCCTGCCTAATGCCGCTAACTCTCCCCTGCTGGCTTGATCGCCCCTAACTGTGCTCCCCTGCTGGCCTGATTGTCCTAACTGTTATCCCCTGCTGGCCTGATCCCCCTAACTGCTCTCACCTGCTGGCTTGATCCCCCTAACTGCCTAATTGCTCTTCCATGCCGGCCTGATCCCCCTAACTGCTCTCCCCTGCCGACCTGATCCCCCTAACTGCTCTCCCGTGCTGGCCTGATCCCCCTAACTGCTCTCCTCTGCCAGCCTGATCCCCCTAACTGCTCTCCCCTGCCGGCCTGATCACCCCTAACCACCTCTGCCTCGGCTCCACCACCATTGCTTTGTCCAGAAGACAGCCGGTCTAATTAGCATATTACCCTTTTATTAGCATAGATAGCCAGGATGTGAAAGCAACCCCAGTGTCCATCAGTAGACGAGTAGTATTACACAATAGAATACTACTCGGCCGTAAAAATGAATAAAATTTCACCCTTTCAGACAGCATGGATGGACCTGGAGAACACTATGTTAAATGAAATAAGCCAGTCAGAGAAAGATAAGTACCATATGATTTCACTCATATGTAGAATTTAATGAACAAACTGAACTAACAAGCAAAATAGAGACAGACTCATAGATAGATTCTAGGTGGATAGGTCTGCGGGGAGGAGGTTTGGGGTGGTGGAGGGAATGAGCAAAAAAGAAAAGAAAGAGAACTCATGGACACGAACAACTATGGTGATTTCAGGGAGAAGAATAGAGGTAGAAAAGGGCATAGGGGGGATAAGTGGTGATGGGAAAATATAAAGAAAAACACATTAAAAGAGATCAACCAAAGGACTTGTGTGCATGCATACGAGCCTAACCAATAGTTAAGGACAACAGGGGGGTGAGGGCATCCGTGGGGAGGGGTGTGGGATGGGAATGGGGGGATGAGGACAAACATGTGACACCTTAATCAATAAAGAAATTAAAAAAAAAGAAAAACACATTACAAATTTAAAAAGATAAAAACTATGATACATTTATATTGTGATAAAAAGTTGATTAAATTAGACAATTACTCTATTGACCTAAGAGCAATAAAGTCATATATATTTAATACTATATACTTCCACAAAAAAGCAAGGTCAAATATATTCTTACTTCAAACAGTGTGTCATAGAGTCAAAACAGACATACAGTGGGGAAAAATTAGTTCTTAAAGAATCATTTGACTATCAAGTACTGCAAGTGGCACAAATTTCTGGTGATAAAAGACTGGGTTATTCAGATTTCAAACATGCTTCATGAATGCATTACCAAACTCCCAGTTCCCACTATACCTGTTTCTTTCAGGAGATTCCAGATGTCTCTGCATTTATGGATCTGCTCAAGTGCACGATTCAGGAATCTGGTCTATTTGGCAACAATTAACAAAAAATATTAGTCTCAACCAAACAAAACTTTAAGGAAATTAAAATAATCTTGACACCATTTTCATTAAAAACAGTTAAAAATAAAATGATAGTTTAAACTGAACATTTTAGAATTTATATAGAAATATTAACCTCTATTTGTACTTTTCCTAATGTCCCAGGAAAATAAGTATTAGACTATCTGAGCATTATCAATTTCTTTAATAATCTAGGACAGAAGAGAAGCACTTCTGGGATGGTGGTGTGAGGAGCTTCATAAACCTTCTCCCCAGTAAAACAACCATAACTGAAAATTGTAAGACACAATCATGTAGTCTCAGGAAGTTGTCCTAAGGGCATAGAGCAAATCTATTCCAAGAAATCTACTAAGTTTCAGTTAGAACAGTGAGCACCTGTGGCAGTTAAGACATGATCTGCTCACCAACTCCCCAGCTCAGTGAGATGTAAATGCTACTTTAGGTGGATGTGGCCAATAAGATGGTGCTCCCTCTACGTTCAGCTTCCAGGCTAGAATTCCCAGAAGGAGCATGCTGCCACTACCTCTCATCTCTCTTCCCAAGGTCTATATTGCAGAAGCTCTATTATAAAACAAGCACAACTGAGAAGCCTGGAGCTCTCTTCCTCTACCTAGTCCCCACTCCCTACCAGGCATGGCATACTGAGAATACTAGGACTGAAATGCCTTTACCTTAGCTTGTGCATAGGATAGGGTTTCTATGCTGGGAGAGGTAAGGCAAGAATGCCGGGGACTATGACTCCTGCCCAGCCCTCAACTCATAGAGCTTGACTGTCACTCCGATAGAAATGGGCCACCATCCCTGCCTTCAGCAACAAAACAAGGGCAGAGAGTTTCTGCTCAGGAGGAGAGGCAGGCCATTAGAAGAGTGAGCTTTGTAGGGCTACCTAAAAAGACTGACTTTACTTGGAAAGAAGCATGGGAAAGTTCAAGTCTAAGGGCATTATAAAAAAAACACCATGGAGTTCTTGGTGTTAAATAATTAAGAGGTGGCTGGTAGCTCAATGATATCAACAAGCAAAATAGTAGACCAGCTCTTATAAAGAGAACCAAGGAAAGAAAAAGCTAAGAAGATCCCTTCCCCTTCAATTTATTCCAAAGAGTTCCCCCTTCAATTTATGCCAAAGAGCATTTTCAAACATACACACACACACACACACACACACACACACACACACACACACACACCCGAGTTATGACTAATAGCTGGGTATGATAACAATAGAAGAAGGCCATTTAGAAACTTAACAGGGAGGTCAGGGAAAGAGATGGTAAAAAATAACCTTGATAAAAATCACTTTCATCCCTTTGGGGAAGAGGGGTCAGGATGACTGCACAGGCAAAGATTGTGCCCTCTGAGAAGTGATACAGCTATGGAAAATAGACTTCAGTGAACTAGAACAGCCAAGTCACTAAACAAAGTAACAAGCAAATATTAACAACAAGCCCCAGAAGGGAAACCAGTGTTCAATGATGCACCAATATATCTAAAATGTCCAGTTTTCAACAAGAAATTATGAGATATGTGAAGAAATAGGAATGCGTGACTCACATGCAGGAAAAAAAGCAGGCAACAGGAACTTATTTTGAAAAGGTTCACATGTTGAACTGAGAATACACAGATTTCAAAGCACCTATTTTAAATATGTTCAAACAACTAAAGGAAACCACATAAAAGGAAGAATGTCTGATGACATTGCCTCAGCAAATATAGAATCTCAATAAAGAAGGCAGTGGGATAGCACAGTTAATATGATGAAAGAAAATAACAGTAACCAAGAATCTAATATCCAGCAAAACTATCTTTCAGAATTGAAAGCAAAATAAAGAAATTCTCCAATAAACAAAAGCTGAGAGAATATGTTGCTACCAGAATCATTTTTACAAAAAATCTAGAGAAGTTCTTTGGCTGAAAACAAGTGACATCAGATAGTAATTGGAATCCAAATAACAAAATAAAGTCCAATGGTAAAAATAGTTGCATAACTATAAAAGACAATATAAGGATATATTTCTTTTTCCTTCTCTTAACTTTAAAAAAGTAACTGTATAAAACTATATACAGTTTTTATACCTAAAATATATCCATAGACTTCCACCAAACCAAGAAGAAGATATATCCTTCTAAAGCACATATGGCCCTAGCTGGTTTGGCTCAGTGGATAGAATGTTGGCCTGTGGACTGAAGGGTCCCGGGTTTGATTCCAGTCAAGGGCACATGCCTGAGTTTCGGGCTCGATACCCAGTAGGGAGCGAGCAGGAGGCAACCGATTAATGACAATCTCTCATCACTTATGTTTTGATCTCTCTCTCCCTTCTTCCTTCCTCTCTGAAATCAATAAAACATATTAAAGCACATATGGCGCTTTCTTCACTACAGACCATATGCTAGGCCACAACACAAACTTCAAATAAACTTAAAGTATTTTGAAGTCTCACAAAGTATGTACTCTAACCACAGTGGAATAAGATTAGAAATCAATAAGGTAATAAAATTTTGGAAATTCACAAATATGTGGATATAAAACAGATTCTTAAGTAAACAATAGGTCAAAAATGAAATCACAATGGCCTGACTAGTGTTGCTCGGTAGTTGAGTGTTGACCCAGGAACCAGGAGGTCACTGGTTCAATCCCCAGTCAGGGTACATGACTGGATTTCAGGCTCAATCCCCAGTAGAGGGCACGCAGGAGGCCGCCAATGGATGAGGTTCCTCTTTCATCATTGTTTCTATCTCTCTCCCTCTTCCTTGCCCTCTTTCTAAAAATCAATAAAAACATATTTTACAAAATCACAATGAATAAAAAGAAAATGCAACATACCAAAACTAATAGGGTGCTGCTTAAACAGTATGCTATGGTCTGAATGTGTCCCTCACAAATTCCCTAACCCCCAAAGGTGAAGGTGTTAGTGGGTGGGGTCATAGGGAGGTGGTAAAGTCATGAGAGTAGAGCCCTCATGAATGGGATTAGTGCCTTTTATAAGAGATCTCTAGTCCTGTCCACCATGTGAGCATAAAGCAAGAAAGTGCCAGCAATGAACCAGGAAGATGGTCCTTACCAGATAATGTGACTAGACTGGCACCTTAATCTGGGACTTCCAAACTCCAGAACTGTGAAAAAGAAATTTCTATTGTTTATAAGCTATGTAGTCTGTGGTATTTAGTTATACTATTTCAAACAGACTAAGACACAGTGCTTAGAAGGAAATTCATAGCTGTAAAAGGTGATATTCCAAAAAGAAGAAATATTTCAAATTAATAACCAAACTTCCACCTTAAGAAACTGGAAAGAGAAGAGCAAATTAACCTTAAGCAACCAGAAGGAAGAAAACAATAAAGATTAGAGTGAGACTTAATGAAATGGAAACTGGAAGCATAATAGGATAAAAAATGAAACCGAAAGTTGGTTCTTAAAAAAGTTAAACAATGTTGTTAAGCCTTGTATAAAATGACCAAGAAAAAAGAAAGAAGACACAAATGACTAAAATTAGGAGTGAAAGAGGGGGCATCATTACCAACCTTACAGAAAAAAAAAGGATGATTATAAGCAAACTAGAGGCCCAGTGCACTAAATTCATGCACGGGGGGGTGGGAGGGTTGTGTCTCTCAGCCCAGCCTGCACCCTCTCCAATCTGGGACCCATCGAGGGATGTCCGAATGCCTGTTTAGGCCCGATCCCAGTAGGTGAAAATTGTAAGACACAATTTTCCAGTAGGATCGGGCCTAAACGGGCAGTCGGACATCCCTCTCATAATCCAAGACTGCTGGCTCCAAACTGCTCACCTGTCTGCCTTCCTAATTGCCCCTAACTGCTCCTGCCTGCCAGCCTGATCACCCCCTAACCACTCCCCTGCCAGCCTGATTGATGCCTAACTGCTCCCCTACTGGCCTGATCGCCCACAACTGACCGCCTTTGCAGGCCTGGTCCTTCCCAACTGCCCTCCCCTGCTGGCCATCTTGTGGCAGCCATCTTGTGTCCACATGGGGTCAGCCATCATTGACCACATGGAAGCAGCCATCTTGTGTGTTGGAGTGATGGTCAAATTGCATATTACTCTTTTATTAGATAGGATACTATGAATAATTGTAAACCAAAAAATTAGACAACTTTGATTGTGATGGATATATTCTAGAAATATAAACTACTGAAACTGACTCAAAAATAGAAAATCTGAATAGACTACAAAAAAAGAAGTAAAACATTTATACTCTGAAAATTGCAAAAACACTGTGGAAAGAAATTAAAGACCTAAACAAATGGAAATATATTCCATTTTCATAGATTAGAAGACTTAATATTGTTAAGATTGCAATAAATAACCTCCAAACTGATCTACAGATTCAGTGCAATCGTTATTGAAACCCTAGCTGGCTTCTTTGCAGAAATTGACAAATTGATCCTAACTTTCATATGGAAATTCAAGGGAAGAGCCAAAACAATTTTGAAAAATAAGAAGAAAGTTGAAGGACTAATACATCTTTATTTCAAAAGAAACAGCCTAAGTGCCCATTAGCAGATGAGTGGATTAAAAAACTGGTACAACTACACAATGGAATACTACGCTGCAGTAAAAAAGAAGGAATTCTTACAATTTCCAACAGCATGGATGGAACTGGAGAGCATTATTATTTGCTAAGCAAAATAAGCCAGTCAGAGAAAGAGAAATATCACATGATCTCGCTCATTTGTGGAATAGAATGAACAACATAAACTGATGAACAAAAACAGATCCAGAGGAGAAACCAAGATGGTGGCATAGGTAAACACCTGAACTTGCTGCCTCACAAAACCACTTCAAAACTACAACTAAAAGACAAAACGGATGACGGCTGAGTGCCTGGCTGGCTTTCTCTAGCGGGAGGGAGACGGAAGCTCCCAACTGCGCTGAACTCCAGTTCCGACTGCACTGAACCCCAGTTTCGGGTGAGACCCTGGGAACCCAGACTCATACGCGGGGAGTCTGGACTGTCGGGAAAAGAGAGGAGCGCACGGAAACTCAGGCAAGCCACGAAAGGCAGAGGTCTGGAGCCGCGCGTGCGAGTGTGCACAGAGAGGACTGACTGCTGAGTGTGCCGCTGGTTTTCTCTAGCGGGAGGGAGACAGAAGTTCCCAACTGCACTGAACTCCAGTTCCGACTGCACTGAACCCCAGTTTCGGGTGAGACCCTGGGAACCCAGACTCATATGCGGGGAGTCTGGACTGTTGGGAAAAGAGAGGAGTGCACGGAAACTCAGGGGAGCCACGAAAGGCAGAGGTCTGGAGGCGCGCACACAAGTGTGCGCAGAGAGGACTGCAGTGATTACTGAGGGACACTGAGACCAGGGGCCTCATAGGGCAGGGCTGATGGGAAGCCAAGGCTGTCTGCTCAGCCCTGAGACTCCGCCCCATCCACGCTGAGCAAAAAGGCTTTTGCAATTTTGCAAGTCTTGTCTCATAAGGATGTCTCCAGCACAGAAGTTCTCCCAGCGTAGACACAGCTGATCATCACAGCTAATTGGCCTGGAGGTCAATTCCTCCCAGTGATAGCAACAACAATCAAGACTTAACTACAACAAGGCTGTACACACAGTCCACAAAGGGGTGCACCAAAGTGTCCACCTCAGGTAACTGTGGAGGCTGAGCCACTGGGCCATATAGGACACCTAGCACACAAAGCTATTCTACCAACTCAGGGAAGCAGCCAAAATTCGGAGACAAAGAAAAAGATCACAAATGAAAGAAATGGAGGAAAGCAAACGACTGGATATAGAGTTCAAAACCACGGTTATAAGGTTATTCAAGAATTTTCTAGAAACTGCCGATAAATTTAGCGAGACCCTCGAGGATGTGAAAAAGGACCAACTAGAAATTAAACATACACTGACTGAAATAAAAAATATTATACAGAGACCTAACAGCAGACTAGAGGAACGCAAGAATCAAGTCAAAGATCTGAAAACAAAGAAGCAAAAAACACTCAACCAGATAAGCAAAAAGAAAAAAGAATCCAAAAATTTGAAGACAGTGTAAGGAGCCTCTGGGACACCTTCAAGCATAGCAACATCAGAATTATGGGGGTGCCAGAAGAAGAGAGAGAGCAAGATACTGAAAACCTATTTGAAGAAATAATGACTGAAAAATTCCCCCACCTGGTGAAAGAAATAGACTTACAAGTCCAGGAAGCGCACAGAACCCCAAACAAAAGGAATCCAAAGAGGACCACACCAAGACACATCATAATTAACCCTTTGCACTCGCTTGCTTTTTTCTTGATTCCTTTATTCTAATGCTAACCGTGTCGAGTCACACTTGACATCTGAGTGCAAAAGGTTAAAATGCCAAGAGCAAAAGACAAAGAGAGAATATTATAACCAGCAAGAGAAAAACAGTTAGTTACCTACAAGAGAACACCCATACAATTGTCAATGGATTTCTCAACAGAAACTATGCAGACCAGACGGGAGTGGCAAGAAATATTCAAAGTGATGAATAGCAAGAACCTACAACCAAGATTACTCTACCTAGCAAAGCTATCATTCAGAACTGAAAGTCAGATAAAGAGCTTCAGAGATAAGAAGAAGCTAAAGGAGTTCATCAACACCAAACCAGTATTATATGAAATGCTGAAAGGTACTCTTTAAGAAGAGGAAGAAGAAGAAAAAGGTAAAGATAAAAATTATGAACAACCAATACATATCTATCAACAAGTGAATCTAAACATCAAGTGAATTAAAAATCTGATTAACAGAATAAACTGGTGAATATAATAGAATCAGGGGCATAGAAAGGGAGTAGACTGACAATTCTCAGGGCAAAAGGGGTGTGGGAGGTGCGGGAAGAGACTGGACAAAAATCTTACGCCTGTGGATGAGGACAGAGGCGGGGAGGTAAGGGCAGAGGGTGGGGTGGGATCCAGGTGGGGAGGGGAGCTATGGGGGGAAAAAAGAGGAACAATTGTAATAATCTGAACAATAAAGATTTATTAAATTAAAAAAAATAAAAGACAAAACGGACATCATCCAGAACCACAGGAAGGCTGGCTGAGTGGAAATTCTACAACTAGAAGGAAAGAGAAAAGCACACTCAGACTCAGAGGAGCTGTGGATATAAAGTGCAGAGGTATGGAGGCACATGTGCGGAAAGGGCTGGCAACTGAGTATGCGGTTGTCTTTTTCAATCAGGAGGGAGACACAAGCTCCCGACTGCTCTGAACTCCAGTTCCAGGCAAGACCCTGGGGACCCAGACTCAGATGGGGAGATACTGGACTGTCTGGCATTGGGCGGATCTCGAGGGTGGCTTTCTCTCAGACGTGCTTGCAGTGATTACGGAGGGACACTGAGACTCGGGGGCCTCATAGGGCAGGGCTGATGGGAAGCCATTGCTGTTTGCTCTGCCCTGAGACCCCTCCCCACCCAACCTGTGTGCAGAAGCTTTTGCATATGAATGGCATGGTCCTTTGAAATCTAAACTTACCTAACAAACTGCAGTTGAGTCAGAGAGACCCAGAGCATCCAAAAGAAGGCCCAAGGCCCCACAGCAGCTTGCATTGCTTCACAGCTGGGCCTCACCTGGGCACCTCCAAAACCAAAACAAAGAAGAGAAGTCTGCAGATCTCTCTGTAGCTCCTTATGGGTGGCCTCAGGGAGAGGCTAAATTAGGACCTCCTTGTAGATCCAAGAGCCAGTGTACCCAGTGGTCAGAGTGGGACCATCCAGATTACAACTCCTCAGATCCATAAGGGACACACTCAGGGGGGAGACTCAGTTAGCACCAAAGTCCCACTGAAACAAGTCTTGCCTCATAAGGGTGTCTCCAGCACAGATGTTCTCCCACCACAGACACAGCTGACCCTCACAGCCAATTGGCCTGGAGGTCAATTCCTCCCAGTGATACCAACAACAATCAAGACTTAACTACAATAAGACTGAGCACACAGAACACAAAGGGGTGCACCAAGAGTGTTCACCTCAGGTAACTGGGGAGGCTGAGCCACTGGGCCCTATAGGACACCTAGCACACAAAGCCACTCTATCAACTCAGGGAAGCAGCCAAAATGCGGAGACAAAGAAACAGGTCACAAATGAAAGAAATGGAGGATATAGAGTTCAAAACCATGCTTATAAGGTTTTTTAAGAATTTCCTAGAAACTGCCGATAAATTTATGAGACCTTCGAGGATATGAAAATGGATCAACTAGAAATTAAGCATACACTGACTGAAATAAAGAATAATATACAAAGATCCAACAGAAGACTAGAGGATTGCAAAAATCAAATCAAAGATTTGAAATACAAAGAAGCAAAAAACACTCAACCGGATAAGCAAAAAGAAAAAAGAATCTAAAAATATGAAGATAGTATAAGGAGGCTCTGGGACAACTTCAAGCGTACCAACATCAGAATTATGGGGGTGCCAGAAGAAGAGAGAGAGCAAGATACTGAAAACCTATTTGCAGAAATAATGACCGAAAACTTCCCCCATCTGGTGAAAGAAATAGACTTACAAGTCCAGGAAGTGCAGAGAACCCCAAACAAAAGGAATCCAAAGAGGATCACACCAAGACACATCATAATTAAAATGCCAAGAACAAAAGACAAAGAGAAAATATTAAAAGCAGCAAGAGAAAAACAATTAGTTACCTAAAAGGGAGTAACCATACGATTGTCAGCTGATTTCTCAACAGAAACTATGCAGGCCAGACGGGAGTGGCAAGAAATATTCAAAGTGATGAATAGCAAGAACCTACAACCAAGATTACTCTACCCAGCAAAGCTATCATTCAGAATTGAAGGTCAGATAAAGAGCTTCACAGATAAGAAAGAGCTGAAGGAGTTCATCACCGCCAAACCAGTATTATATGAAATTCTGAAAGGTACTCTTTAAGAAGAGGAAGAAGAAGAAAAACGTAAGGATAAAAATTATGAACAATAAATACATGTCTATCAACAAGTGAATCTAAAAATCAAGTGAATAAAAAATTTGATGAACAGAATAAACTGGTGAATATAATAGAATCAGGGGCATAGAAAGGGAGTGGACTGACAATCCTCGGGGGGAAAGGGGTGTGGGGGTTGTGGGAAGAAGACTGGAGAAAAATCATACACCTATGGATGAAGACAGTGGGGGGGGGGGCGTAAGGGCAGAGGGTGGGGTGGGAACCGGGTGGAGGGGAGCTATGGGGGGGGGGAAGAGGAACAACTGTAATAATCTGAACAATAAAGATTTATTTTAAAAAATAAACCAACAGGTCCAGAGACAGAGAAGCATTGATCAGACCGTCAAACCTCAGAGGGAAGGTGGGGGATGGCAGGGGTAAGGGGGAAAGATCAACCAAAGGACTTGTATGCATGCATATAAGCCTAACCAATGGACAAAGACACCAGTGGGGTGAGGGCATGAGTGGTTGGCGGTGGGGGGTTATGGGGGGGGCTAAGGACACATATGTAATACCTTAATCAATAAAGAAAAAAAAGTTACTACAAAGCTACAATAATAAAATCAGTGTGGCATTGCCACAAGATTAGACACAGATATCAATGGAATAGAATTGAGTTTCCAGAAATAAACCTTTTCATGTATGGACAATTGATTTTCAACAATGGTCCCACGATAATTCAATGGGAAAAATAGTTTTCAAAAAATGGTCCGGGGACAACAGGATATTCAAATGAAAAAGAATAACTCTGGACTCTTATCTTATAGCACCCATAAAAATTAACTCAAAATGGATCATAGACCTAAATGGTAAGAACTAAAAATATAAAACTTTTAGAAGAAAACAGGGATGAACCTTCAAGACATTGGATTAGGCAATGATCTTAGACATAAAACCAAAAACACAAGCAACAGCAACAAAATAAATAAAATGGACATCATCAAGATTAAAAATGTTTCTGCTTCTGGAGGGACCTGGAGTGTATTATGCTAAGCGAAATAAGTCAATCAGAGAAAGACAAGTATCACATGATCTCACTCATATGTGGAATCTAAAGAACAAAATAAACTGATGAAAAAAATAGATCCAGAAACACAGAAACATGGAACAAACTGTGGAATCTCAGAGAGAAGATGGGGGAGAATGGATTGGTGGGAAGAGATCAACCAAAGAACTTGTATGCATATATGCATAACCCATGGACACAGACAATAGGTGGTGAAAGCTTGGGGTAGGGTGTGGGTGTGGGCTAGAAGGGGTCAATGGGGATGAAAGGGGATGACATCTATCATACTTTCAACAATAAAGATAAAAATTTTTAAAAAGAATAAAAATGGTTAGTGCTACTATTAAGCATAGTGCCTGTATTATATACTTAAAATTTGCTTGAGTTAGATCTTATGTTAAGTGTTCTTAACACATATACACACAAATAATAATAGTAATAATAATTATAAGGATGGGAAAAAACTGGGAGATGATGGATATATTTATGGCCTTAATGGTGGTGATGGTGTCATGGGTGTAATTTATCCCTAAACTCATAGAGTTGTATTCATTAAATGTGTACAGTGTTTTATATGTTAAACCATACCTTAATAAAGTGGTTTTAAAGAAATAAATAAAAAATAAATAAAACTGTTTGTGCTTCAAGGGGTACTAGCAATAAAGGGAAATGAAACCACATAATGGGAAAGAATAGTTATAAATTATATATGATAAAAGCCTAGTATCAATATATAAATAACTATTAAAATTCAATAATAAAAAGACAAATAACTTTATTAAAATGGTAAAAAAAAATCTGAATAAATCTTTTCCAAAGAAGGAAAAGATGCTCAGCACCTTTTGTCATTAGTCATTAGTAATGACATCATTAGTCATTAGGGAAATGCATATCAAAACTGTAATGAGATAGCACTTCATACTCATTAGGATGGCCATAATCCAAAGGACATAATAGCAGTGGTAGTAATGAGGTGAAGAAAGTGGAATCATCATCTATTGTTGCTGGGAATGTAAAATGGTGCAGCTGCTTTGGAAAACAGTCTGGTAGTTCCTCAAATGATTTAAACATAAAGTTACAATATGGCCGAGCAATTCCACTTGTAGGTATACACTCAAGAGAAATGAAAACACATATCCACAAAAAATTTGGACATGCAGCAGTATTCATTATATCTGAAAACTGGAAAAACCCTAATATCCATCAATGGATGAATGGATAAACAAAATGTGGTATATTCATACAATGGAATATTATTTAGCCATAAAAAGGATTGAAGTATTGGTCCAAGCTACAACATGGAGAACCTAAAAAACATTATTGAAAAATTATAAAAGGAGCCAGTTATAAAAGACTATAAATAGTATGATGACATTTACATGAAATATCTAGATAAGGAAAATCTATAGAGACAGAAAGGAGATGAGTGGTTGCCTAGGGTTGGTGGTAGGGATGGAGGAACAAGTTCTAAAATGAGATTGTGTTGATAGTTGCACAACTCTGTGAATATTCTAAAAATCATAAAATTGTATATTATAAATGGGTAAATTATAAGGTATGTTAATTATACCTCAATAAGTCTGTTAAAAATAATCTAGGACATGGGCCAGGATACTTTTCTGTAAAAGGCCACAGAATAAATATTTTAGACTTTGTCAGGCACATAAACTCTCTTTCACATATTGTCCTATATTTTCATTTACAATCTTTTACAAGTGTAAAAATCATTCTTAACTCTGAGGGTATAGAAAAATAGACCTAACTGATTTGGCCAGTTAGCAGTAGTTTATCTGCCCCTATTGTAGGAAAAAGATTTGGTTTCTTGATAAATTACAATTATTATATTTTTAAAGCATCTCTCACTTCCTCCTAATGCATACTCAGGAGAACAGAGACAATGTTGATAAAATTATAAAGGATAGCTACAGTCCTTCATCATCTATTTATTTGGAAATATTCCACATTATGAAGATTTACAGAACAAGAAACAGATGCATTTAGTAGAATCCAACAAATCCTCATTAGAAAGACAGAGCATCATTCATAGAGACGGAACTTAGATGGTGAAAGGCAGAAGTGCATCTTCAATTACCTAAATAGAAATCCTTTCAAAGGCAAAGATAATTATATAAGGGTTACTAAAATAGTTCTTAGGAAATATCAGGCTGTGCAAGAGAAAGAACAGAAAAAAATGAACAGTTATTAGAAACAAACAAAATAATTAAGAACTGTACTTAAGAGTTTGTGAAATTTCCCTCACATCAATTTGTACTGAGATACAAAATTTAATAACGTCAGGACTACCAACTTAAAAGGAAAACTTTAAAGAAGCTAAAAGCACTATGCAAAAACAATATGTTATTACTATTTTTTAGTAAAGCACAAAAATCTTCTTTAAAAAAATATATTTTATTGATTTTTTAGAGAAGAAGGGAGAGGGATAGAGAGTTAGAAACATCAATGAGAGGGAAACATTGATCAGCTGCCTCCTGCAACACCCCTACTGGGGATGTGCCCGCAACCAAGGTACATGCCCTTGACTGGAATCGAACCTGGGACCCTTCAGTCCACAGGCCGACGCTCTATCCACTGAGCCAAACCAGTTAGGGCACAAAAATCTTATTGAGAATAAAATTACATTTGCCCTCACTTGTTAAAAAGCAAAATTGTTGGGGTTTTTTTTGTTTTGCTCTGGGGCACATAGATTCTTTTCTCATCTTCTTTTATAATGGAAAGGTTTCTAAAAAGAGGATGTTTTACTCCTCAAGGATAAGAACTCTGTCTTTTTTATTCCTAGTATTTAGCAGAGTGCTTGGTACTCAAATGTTTTTTGAGTTGTACTCAACAAGGGAAGAGAAAGGAAGAAAAATGTGTCAGCAGAAATCTGTGAGAGTTTGTTCCAGATCTGAAGAATCATATATGAAAAAAGAGATTAACCAAAGAGAATAATCAGGCAAGAAGGATTTATATCAATTGGAAAGAAAAGAAGCTGGCAAATATGAGAAATTGGGAAGGCTTTTTGTTGTTGTTTTTGTCTAGGTAAAAGAAAAAAAGTAGATAATTCAGGCAAAGGTAGGAATTCTGTCTTCTTGTTAAAATTGGGTTGATAATAAATATTTAAGGACATGGGCCAAAGAAAGCAAATGCAATTGAGCAAAGAACAACAAGACACATAAATAATTTCAGATGGCTTATCAAAGCTGCAGGAGTAGAGGAGTTCTTCCTTAAAGAATATGTGAAAGGAAACAAAAGAGAAACTCCTATGGACCACATATGATCACAGGGAGACGATGAAATTAAAGAGTATTTAAAAAAACAGATTTGGAAAGAGTGGTCTATTTGAAGGGACATTTTAAAAGAAGTGACATTCAATTTTTTAAAAAGAAGCCAATATTTTTAAAAGGCAATCTTTAGATAGTGCTGAAAGGAAGGAAATAATTCTTTAAAGAAAATAAAATAAAAAACTGCATCAGGGAAGGCAAACATACCAAATAGCACACTGAACGCTTGTGTTTTATTTGAAGGTAGCATATTACCTGTTCAAAGGCTGTTGAAGCTTTTCTCCCTTGCTCTAGATCAACTGAAGCTGCCATCAGTAAACATGTTTTCTGTGCAATCAGAATTACTTGATCAGAAGGACAAAACTGGGACAGCTGATAAGAAATAAACCAGAACATTAATGAATAGTGAGAATTCTGCCAAGTGAACACAATCAGAATGAAAATCAGCAATATTTTGTCTGAATGAGAAAATTCATCTGGAAAAGCACATCTCACTTTAAAAATGATATAGACTATAATATTAATTTACAATTTCAATTTTATATTACTTTCCATTGTTTTTAAGCACCTTTCTAGAGATAAAATGATTGATTTTTTTTCATAATTTTCCCATCTTTCCCAGTGATAAGTACTGTCATTTGGCCCTGTATTTCTATTTAGTGATCTATTTCTTGGTTTATGTGTTAATTTTTAAGTGTTTCCCTCTCCCCCCAGCAAATAGATTTCCCTATTGTATTGTGTAGAACTGAAATTAGTCCATATATTGCCATGGTTGAAAGAGACAATGCCAAATCTTGACAGGCATTAGATATAACCTCATCATTAAACCTTGTCCTCTAACTTTAGGAAAAAACTCCGATTTATATTAAAATAAAACTCTAGACCACTTGGGATTTTCACATGGAATCCTACTAGTGCTACAACATATGTCAAAACTAAAAGCAATTTATTTCACTTAATTAATTAAAATTATACCTAAACTTCCAAAGACTATTTCTTAATCTTCCCAAATGTTTATGACAATCATCATCATCATCATCACTGAATTAATAGCATTTCAAGAAACCCAATCTCTCTAGGTCTCAAGTTACTAGTACTCGTATCTAAGACCACAGAGTTGTACTAGTGTTTTCTCTAGTTTGAAAACTCTTACCATTTAATCAATATAGCAAACTGTATACTCCTGAATGTGTATGAACAATATTCTTTTTTAAATATATTTTTATTGATTTCAGAAAGGAAGGGAGAGAGAGAGAGATAGAAACATCAATGATGAGAGAGAATCATTGATTGACTGCCTCCTGCATGTCCCACACTGGGGACTGAGCCAGCAACCTGGACATGTGCCCTTGACCGGAATTGAACCTGGGACCCTTCAGTCCGCAAGCCGATGCTCTATCCACTGAGCCAAACCAGCTAGGGCTGAACAATATTCTTTAGCGTATCTTCTTTTATTCTTTCATCAGTCTTTGTTTTTCTTTCTGGCATTTAACTTCTACCTTGGAGGTGAATAACTTTAAAAATGCTTATAATTGGAAAACAAGCTCACAAATTTTTACATACAGAACCTGCTCTAGGAAAAATTATAAAGTAGGCCCAAGCTTTTTAGCAACCTTTTTACTCCCTGTTGTCACCAGATATCTATTCTATATTCCTATAGACTTATAGTATATTCTTAAACCTTCCTAATATTTTGATAATTGACGAATTGTTAGAGGATTCCCCTCCTAAAGATAGTTATATTTTAATATAGGCCTCTCAGAGACTGAAATTTCTTCAAAGGCAAAGAAGTCACTTATGGCAGAACTTTAGGCTCCATGATGGTTGTCAGTGATATTTTGATATGGTAAGACCTGCTTCATGCTCTCACATTATACCCTATAGCACAGGTGGGGAACATCCAGCCCACAGGCCATATAAGGCCCTCAAAATCATTTCGTCTGGCACTGCCAAGGCATTTGGGGTGAGTTAATTAAATGTTTGACCAAATATAGCGGGATCATTTTTAAGTTGATAGTTTTTTTTTAGCATATTAGGCTTTTATTATCCTATCTAATAAAAGAGTAATATGCAAATAGACCATCACTCCAACATACAAGATAGCCGCCCCCATGTGCTCAAAGATGGCCATCTCCATGTGGACACAAGATGGCCACCACAAGATGGCCGGCAGGGGAGGGCAGTTGGGAGGGACCAGGCCTGCAAGGGAGGGCAGTTGGGGGTGATCAGGCCTGCAGGGGAGGGCAGTAAGGGGTGACTGGGCCAGCAGAGGAGGGCAGTTGGGGGTGACCAGGCCTGCAGGGGAGGACAGTTTGGGGGGGGGAGACCCAGGCTTGCAGCGTAGGCCAATTGGGGGGGGGACCAGGCCTGCAGGGGAGGGCAGTTAGGGTTGACAAAGCCTGCAAGGGAGGGCAGTTGGGGGTGACCAGGCCGGCAGGGGAGGGCAGTTAGGGGCGACCAGGCTGGCAAGGAAGGGCAGTTAGGGGTGATTGGGCCAGCAGGGGAGGGCAGTTGGGGGTGACCAGGCCTGCAAGGGAGGACAGTTAGGGGCGACCAGGCTGGCAGGGGAGGGCAGTTAGGGATGACCAGGCCAGCAGGGGAGGCCAGTTAGGGGTGATCAGGCCAGCAGGGGAGGACAGTTAGGGGCAATCAAGCCGGCAGGGGAGCAGTTAGGTGTTGATCAGGCTGGCAGTGGAGTGGTTAGGGGGCAATCAGGCAGGCAGGCAGGAGAGCAGTTGGGAGCCAGCAGTCCTGGATTGTGAGAGGGATCCCAGATTGGAGAGGGTGCAGGCTGGGCTGAGGGACACCCCCCCCCCCAGTGCATGAATTTTGTGCACCAGGCCTCTAGTATAGGATAATAACAACAGGAAATTTCTAGTTCTGAAATTTGGTCCTGAGGTAATATACTAGAAAATGTCTGCCAGATGACAATTATAAAACATAATCCAAAAGACAATATAATGCAGGACTTGTAGACACTGGTGGATATTGAGTGGTGAGAAAAGGGAAGGTGAGGTGGATATAGGATAGCCTTTCACAATCACTTTAGAATCACTGTTCATTTTTCTTCCAACTCCCACAACAGAAAGAATAAAAGTAAAAAATTTTCATTCAGTAGTTTTTGGCATAAATAAAGCACATTCTTATGGAAATATCACCTCTGTTCTGAATGGTCATATTAATTATCAGAAAGCCTGCTTCCAGCATAAGGACATTTGTGCTTAATTTTCTGCATTGAGAATTTGACATTTTTCTAACCAAAGTTTTATAAAGACTAAGTTCTTGTGAACTTTGTTTTCAATGAATCATCACATATAAGTTGTTTGCAAATAATAATTATGGATTCATAATGCCCCCATTTTCTTGTTTTTTAAAAAATTATTTTATTGTTTAAATTATTACAAATAGCAGTACATATGTCTCCTTTTTTCCCCATTGACCTCCCCCTGACCTCCCCTACACTGGTGGCACATGCCATCACCAGCCCCCTAGTGTCTTGCGTACATTGGTTATGCTTATATGCATGCATACAAGTCCTTCGGTTGATCTCTTACCTCCCCCCCGCAAACCTTCCCCTTCCTTCCTGCTGTAGTTTGATACTCTGTTTCATGCTTCTTTGCCTCTGTATCTATTTTTGTTCATCAGTTTATAATGTTCTTTATATTCCACAAATGAGTGAGATCATATGGTATTTTTCTTTCACTGACAGGCTTATTTCACTTAGCATAATGCTCTCCAGTTCCATCCATGCTGCCGTAAATGGTAAGAATTCCTTCTTTTTTATAGCAGCGTAGTATTCCATAGTGTAGATATACCACAGTTTTCTAAACCACTCATCTGCTGATGGGCATTTAGGTTGTTTCCAAACCTTAGCTATTGTAAATTGTGCTGCTATGAACATAGGGGTGCATATATCCTTTCTGATTGGTGTTTCCATTTTCTTGGGTACTAGAGGCCCAGTGCATGAAATTCATGCACGGGGGTGGCGGGGGGGGGGAGTTCCTCAGCCCGGCCTGCACCCTCTCCAATCTGGAACCCCTCGAAGGATGTCCTACTGCCTGTTTACAGGGATCGGGCCTAAATCGGCAGTCGGACATCCCTCTCACAATCCAGGACTGCTGGCTCCAGCCACTCACCTGCCTGCCTGCCTGATTGCCCCTAACCACTCTGCTTGCTGGCCTGCTCACCCCCAACTGCCCCCCACCGCCGGCCTGCTTGCCCCCAAATGCCCCCCCCGCCAGCCTGATCACCCCCAACTGCCCCCCCTGCTGGCCTGCTTGCCCCAACTGCCCCCCCCGCTGGCCTGCTTGCACTCACCTTCCTCCCCACCAGTCTGCTCACCCCCACCTGCCCCCCTGCTGGCCTGCTCGCTGGCCTGCTCACTCCAAACTGCCACTCCCGCTGCCCTGATCACATCCAACTGACCACCACTGACGACCTGCTCACCCCAACTGGCCCCCCTGCTGATCTGCTTAACCCCAACGGCCCCTGCTATCCCATCCTGGCCTGATCACCCCCCGGCAACCCAAGGTCCCAGCCCCTCCTTTTTTTCTTTTTCTTTTTTTTTTATCAGCGCCTCTTTGAGCTGAGGACAGGGCAGGCTGGACGCAAGTATCTAGGATCTATTTATTTTCTATAATTGAAACTTTGTAGCCTTGAGTGGAGGCCAGGGCTGGCCAGGAAGCTTGGCTTCCTCCATTGCCAGGGGCAACCCAAGCCTCCTGCTCTCTCTAGCTCTGTGGCTGCCGCCATTTTTGTTGGGATTTATTTACCTTCTATAATTGAAACTTTGTAGCCTTGAGCGGAGGCCAGGGCCGGCCAGGGTGGGTGGGAAGCTTGGCTTCCTCCATTGCCAGGGCAAGCCAAGCCTCCTGCTTGCTTCACCTCCATGGCCGGCCGCCATCTTGGTTGGGTTAATTTGCATACTTGCTCCTGATTGGCTGGTGGGCGTGGCTTGGCATAGCAGAGTGATGGTTAATTTGCATGTTTCTCTTTTATTAGTGTAGATATTCCTAGAAGTGGTATTACTGGGTCAAATGGCAGTTCCATTTTTAATTTTTTGAGGAAACACCATACTGTTTTCCACAGTGGCTGCACCAGTCTGCGCTCCCAACAACAGTGAAGGACGGTTCATTTTTCTCTGCATCCTCTCCAGCACTTGTCATTTGTTGATTGGTTGATGATAGCCATTCTGGCAGGTGTGAGATGGTACCTCATTGTTGTTTTGATTTGCATCTCTGAAATGATTAGTGACTTTGAGCATGTTTTCATATGTCTCTTGGCTTTCTGTATGTCCTCTTTCGAACAGTGTCTATTTAGGTCCTTTGCCCATTTTTTGATTGGATTGTTTATCTTCCTTTGTTAAGTTGTATGAGTTCCCTGTAAATGTTGGAGATTAAACTCTTATCAGAGATAACATTGGCAAGTATGTCCCCCCATGCAGTAGGCTTTCTTGTTGTTTTATTTATGGTTGCTTTTGCTGTGCAGAAGCTTTTTATTTTGATGCAGTCCCATTTGTTTATTTTCTCCTTAGTTTCCATTGCTCTAGGTGCTGAATGGGTAAAGATATTGCTACAACAAATGTCTGCTATTTTGGTGCCTATGGCTTCTTCTAAGATTTTTATGGTTTCCCATCTTACATTTAAGTCCTTTATCCATTTTGAGTTTATTTTTGTGTATGGTGTAAGTTGGTGGTCTAGTTTCATTTTTTTTGCAAGTATCTGTCTAATTTTCCCAACACCATTTATTGAAGAGACTGTCTTGACTCCATTGTATACTCTTGCCTCCTTTGTGTCAATATCTGGGTTCACTGTTTTGTTCCATTGGTCTATACATCTGTTCTTGTGCCAGTACCAGGCAGTTTTGAGAACAGTGGCTTTGTAGTATAGCTTGATGTCTGGTATTGTGATCCCTCCAAATTTATTCTTCTTTCCAAAGATCACTGTAGCTATTCGGGATATTTTTTTAATCCAGATGAATTTTTGGAGAGTTTGTTCTAGGTCTTTGAAGTATGCTGTTGGTATTTTAATGAGAATTGCATTGAATTTATAGATTGGTTTGGGTAGTATGGTCATTTTAATGATGTTGAGTCTACCAATCCATGAACATGGTATATTCTTCCATTTGTTCATGTCTTCCCCTCTTTTTTCAGCATCCTGAAATTTTCTGAGTACAGGTCCTTTACCTCCTTGGTTAAATTTATTCCTAGGTATCTTAATTTTTTGTTGCAATGGTAAATGGGATTGCTTTTTAGTTTCTCTTTCTGTGAGTTCATATTGGTGTATAGAAAAGTCATAGACTTCTGGGTGTTAATTTTGTATCCTGCTACATTGCCGAATTCATTTATTAAGTCTAGTAGTTTTTTATGGAGTCTTTGGGGTTTTCTATGTACAATATCATGTCATCTGCGAATAAGGACAGTTTTACTTCTTCTTTTCCGATTTGGATGCCTTTTATTTCTTCTTCTTGTCTGATTGCGATGGCTAGTACTTCCAGTACTATGTCGAACAGGAGTGGTGAGAGTGGGCATCCCTGTCTTGTTCTTTTTCTTAGGGGAAATGGTTTTACTTTTTGCCCATTGAGTATGATGTTGGCTGTGGTTTTGTCATATATTGCTTTAATTTCAAAGATAGACCACTTATTGGAACACAGGCAAAGTCTCTCCAAATTCAAGAAGATTGAAATCATATCAAGCATCTTCTCAGATCAGAATGGCATAAAATTAGAAATCAACTACATTAAAAACAATCACAAAAATTCAAACTCTTGGAGGCTGAATAGCATACTATTAAACAATGAGTGAGTTACCAAAGAGATCAAAGAAGAAATAAAAAACATCCTGGAAACAAATGACAATGAAAATACATCAATCCAAAATCTATGGGACACAGTGAAAGCAGTCCTGAGAGGGAAGTTTATAGCATTACAGGCCTACCTCAAGAAACAAGAAAAACTGGTAATAAACCATCTAACACTGCAACTTGAACAATTAGAAAGAGAGCAATAAGAAAAGCCCACTGCAGACTTGAACAATTTAGAAAAGAAAGAGCAAAATACGCTGATAACTATGGAGGAAATTGAAATAGTAATAAAAAAAAACTTCCAGAAACAAAAGCCCTGGAGACAGGGGAGTTTTATCCTTCAAAGAACAAATAAAACCTATCTTCCTCAGAAAAAAAATTCAAGAATGAAAAACTCTCTCATTGTCACTGGGTCTTTGCTACATTGCACAGCCAAATTCCAAGCTGAAAGGTAACATGAGATAATACAGTTATGAAAAGTAACTGCTTAACATGTACCATTATAATCTCTACTAGTGGCCCGGTGCACGGATTTGTACACATTGAAAGGAAATTAGAAGAAATATTTTAATATTACTATTCACCATCCTATATAATAAAGAGGTGATATGCAAATTGACCATCACACCCTCGTACAAGATGGCCGCCCCTATGTGGTTACAAGTTGGCCGCCCTCATGTGGTCACAAGATGGGTGCCCCCATCTGGTCACAAGATGGCCACCCCCATGTCATCACAAGATGACCACCACAAGATGGCCGGCAGGGGAGGGCAGTGAGGGGTGACCAGGCTGGCAGGGGAGGGCAGTTGGAGGGAACCAGGCCTGCAGGGGAGGGCAGTTTGGGGCAACCAGGTCGGCAAGGGAAGGCCGTTAGGGATGACCAGGCTGGCAGGTGAGGGCAGCTGGAGGGGACAAGGCCAGCAGTCCCGGATTATGAGAGGGATGTCCCACAAGGATTGGGCCTAAACTGGCAGTCAGACATCCCCCGAGGGGTCTCAGATTGGAGAGGGTGCAGGCTGGGTTGAGTACACCCCCCACCAATGCATGAATTTCGTGCACCGGGCCTCTAGTATCTCTATAATAGAAGTGTCAGAGATGGAAGAAAATTAGTAAAATGTATATCAAAATAATAAATAAATTGATTAATAAATAAACAATAACAACATGATATAACAACAAAGACATGATATAAAAACAATAAAAATATGATATAAAAATAAGAACATGATATAAAAACAACAAAAACTTGATATAAAAAATAAGAACATGATATAAAAACAACAAAAACATGATATAAAAAGAACACTGGTAAAAACAATGACTGATAAGTTGATTAAACTTATTCTAATATCTCCCTGTACACCACATTAAGATTAAAAATACTTTCAGAGTGCTTGACTAATTTCCCTTGTGATGAAGTGTTTACAACTTTAACTTTAACATCACAGACTCTTTGAAATCGAGAGAAAGCAACATATAATTGACAGTGTCCAAAAATGGGTTCAGTTTAGAATATTCCTACTCTGTCTAGAGTTTGTCCTTGTGATTTTTTAATAGTCATTGCAAATACTGGCAGCACTGGAAACTGCTTTTGAATGAATTTAAATGGGAGGCTAGTGTCAAATGGAGACAAATCAATTCTTGGAATCAGAACAACCTCTCCCTCTGCAGATCCTGTTAATACTTCAGCTTCGATTATGTTAGGACACAATCTATTGATAATAAATCTAGTACCATTACAAAGACCCCATTTACTATTAAGATTTCTCAGTAGCATGATGATAGCACCTACTTTCAATTTTAATTTATGAAACGGCATTCCCAAAGGAATAATCCTACCCAATAATAGACAAATATGCAAATTGACCATACCTCCGACACAAAGCCACACCCACAAGCCACGCCCACCATCCAATCAGAGCGAGCATGCAAATTAACCCAAACCAAGATGGCTACAGCCACAGAGAGCAAGGTTTCCTAGGTAACAGAGGAAGCCAAGCTTTCCGCCTGCCCTTGCCAGGCCTAAGCCTCCACTCAAGCTACTAAGTTTCAATTATAGAAGGTAAACAAATTCAAACAAATGGCAGCAGAACGGAGCTGGAGACAGCAGGCCAGGGTTGCCGCTGGCAACAGGGGAGGCAAAGCTTTCCACACACCCTGGCCGGGCCCACCTGCTTAAGGCAACAAAGTTTCAATTATAACCCCAACACAAATGGCTGCCGGCTGGAGGGAGCCCCAGGCTTGGCTCCGCTGCAGGCTACAAAGTTTCAATTGTAGAAGGAAAATAAATTCCAGATACCAGGGCCTCTGCTTGGGTTGCCAGGGGGCGTGGCCAGCCTGCAAACCACCACAGGCTCCTCGCTCAGGCCGCCCCACGCCCCAAGGGAACCCCCACCTGATCTGGGACACCCTTCAGGGCAAACCAGCTGGCCTCCACCCCTGTACCAGGCCTCTATCCTATCTAATAAAAGAGTAATATACAGATTGATCATCACTGCAACACACAATATAGCTGCCCCCATGTGGTCAAAGATCCTGCCCCCATGTGGACACAGGATGGCCACCACAAGATGGCCAGCAGGAGAGGGCAGTTGGGAGGCACCCAGCCTGCAAGGGAGGGCAGTTGAGAAGGACCAGGCCTGCAAAGGAGGGCAGTTGGAGGTGATCAACCCTGCAGGAGAGGGCAGTTAGGGGTGACCAGACCGGCAGAGGAGGGAAGTTGGGGGCAAACAGGCTGGCAGCAGAGTGGTTAGGGGGTGATCAGGCTGGCAGGCAGAAGTGGTTAGGGGCAATCAGGAAGGCAGGCAGGCAAGCAGTTGGGAGCCAGCAGTCCTGGATTGTGAGAGGGATGTCCAACTGCGGGATCGGGCCTAAATGGGCAGTTGGACATCCCTCGAGGGGACCCTGATTGGAGAGGGTACAGGCTGGGCTGAGGGACAACCCCCCTCCGTGCACGAATTTCGTGCACCAGGCCTCTAGTATTATTAAGAAATTCGATGGGGATATATGAAGATGGCTGCTGACAGGAAAGCAGGCTGCAAGATAGTGTGTGAGAAAACGAAAGGAGAGTGTGTGGACATACTGGGAGTGTCTATTTGTGAGTGAGGGACAGCTATATTCCAAGGGACTGTTGGGGACTGCTGGACCGGGCTCCCCTGACCGGGCAGCCTCCATTGCTGCTGAAATCTCTCCTGGAGGGACCTGCTCTGCCTCAGAGACCGTACCATCTTGAAGGGGAGAGTGGGTGTGATCAGAAGCCTATCTTTACCTTCAATCAGGAAGAATCGGATACCTCACGGGACCCTACAACCACAACACCCAGGGACCAGCTGTGAACCCACAAACACCGGGTCTCAAGCAGCACAAATACACGGATCCAGACGAGTTCTGCACCTTCTCACGGAGAGGCCAGATTTCGCCCAGAGAAAGGTGAGGTCTGCGATCCCGGCTGAAGGGAGAAATGCACACAGTGGGTTCTGGAGGTTCAGAGGGTTCCTTTTTCTCCACATCCTCGCCAACACTTGTCTTTTGTCTATTTGTTAATGATAGCCATTCTTTTGGTATTTAGGTCTTTAGTCCATTTTTTGATTGGGTTGTTTATCTTCCCTCTTTTGTTAAATATTTCCCTGTAAATGTTGGAGATAAACCCTTATCAGAGCTGGCATCGAATTTCTGGGTTCTTGTTGTTTTGTGTTGATTTTTCTGTTCCATTGGTCTATATTTGTTCTGTTCTTGCTCTAGGATCCTATAAAGTATTGCAAGCAGCTTTTGAAAACCGTGGCTTTAGCCATTTGGTTTTTTGTGTAATTGGTGATCTAGTTTCATTTTTTTTTTTTTTGCATGTATCTGACCAAATTTCCCAGTTATTAAAGGATGTTTTTGAGCCCTACTGGTTTGGTCAATAGAGTTTCGTTCTTCTTTCGATTCCGGCAAGGGCATACCCAGGTTGCTGTGGAGGCAGCTGATCAATGATTCTTTCTCATCATTGATGTTTCTATCTCTTTCTTCCTCACCCTTCCTCTCTGAAATCATAAAAAAAATTTTTAAAAAATAAAAAAACTGTTTTGACTCCATTTTATGCTCTTGCCTCCTTTGTCAAATATTAATTGAGGATAATGGCTGGCATCAATTTCTGGGTTCTCTATTCTGTTCCATTGGTCTATATGTCTGTTCTTGTGCCAGTATCAAGCAGTTTTGAAAACCGTGGCTTGGTAATATAGCTTGATGTACGGTATTGTGATCCCACCAACTTTGTTCTTCTTTCCAGGATAGCTGTGGCTATTCAGGGTATTTTTTTATTCCAGATGAATTTTTGGAGAGTTTGTTCTAGATCTTTGAAATATGCCATTGGTATTTTAATAGGTACTACATTGAATCTATAGATTGCTTTAGGTAGTATGGACATTTTAATGATGTTGATTCTACCAATCCATGAACATGGTATGTTCTGTCATTTGTTTATGTCAGTGATGGCGAACCTATGACACACGTGTCAGCACTGACACGCGTAGCCATTTCTGATGACACGTGGCCGCATGCCGAGGAAACATTTGTTGCTCCTGAGGATGAAACATTTGTGACTAGAGTCTTGGAGTTAGTTTTTTCCTCAAAGTGACACACTACCCGAGTTATGCTCAGTTTTTTGGCGAAGTTTGACACATCAAGCTCAAAAGGTTGCCCATCACTGGTTTATGTATTCCTCTATCTATTTATTCAATGTCCTGTAGTTTTCCAAGTAGAGGTCTTTTACGTCCTTAGTTAAGTTTATTCCTAGGTATCTTAATTTTTTTGGTGCAATGGTAAATGGGATTGTTTTTTTTTTCCTTCTCTTTCTGTGAGTTCATTATTTGTGTATAAAAAGGCCATAGATTTCTGGGAGTTAGTTTTGTGCCCTGCTACATTGCCAAATTCATTTATCAGGTCTAGGAGTTTTGATGGAGTCTTTAGGCTTTTCTGTGTATAGTATCATGTTATCTGTGAATAAGGACAGTTTTACTTCTTTTCCAATTTGGATGCCTTTTATTTCTTTTTCTTGTCTGATCGCTATGGCTAGTATTTCTAGTACTATATAGGAGTGGTGAAAGTGGGCATCCTTGTTTTGTTCCTGTTCTTACGGGAAATGTGTTTAGTTTTTGCCCATTGAGTATGATGTTGGCTGTAGGCTTGTCATATAGGGCTTCTATTATGTTGAGGTATGATCCCACTATTTCTACGTTGCTGAGAGTTTTTATCAAGAAAGGGTGTTGGATTTTGTCAAATGCTTTTTCTGCATCAATTGATATGATTATGTGATTTTTGTCTCTCAGTTTGTTTATGTGACTGATCACATTTATTGATTTGCTAATATTGTACCATCCTTGCATCCCCAGAATAAATCCCACTTGGTCATGGTGTATGACCTTTCTAATGTACTGCTGAATCCGATTTGCTAGAATTTTGTTGAGGATTTTAGCATCTATGTTCATCAAGGATATTGGCCTGTAGTTCTCTTTTTTGGTGGTGTCTTTATCTGGTTTTGGGATTAGGTAATCTGGCTTCATAGAAAGAGCTTGGAAGTGTGCCTTCCTCTTGAATTTTTTGGAATACTCTGAGGAGGACAGGTTTTAGTTCTTCTTTGAATGCTTGGTAAACTCCCCTGTAAAGTCGTCTGGACCAGGGCTTTTGTTTATTGGAAGATATTTGATCACTGTTTCAATTTCTTTGGTAGTTATTGGCCAATTGAGGTTTTTGATTCTTCTTGGTTGAGTTTTGGGAGCTTGTATTTTTCTAAAAATATGTTCATTTCATCTAGGTTGTCCATTTTGTTGGAAGAGAGTTGTTCATAGTCTTTTTTCATAATCGTTTGTATTTCTGTGGGACCGGTTGGTACTTCACCCCTTTCGTTTCTGATTTTGTTTATTTGGGTCCTCTCTCTTTGCTTCTTGGTGAGCCTGGCTAGAGGTTCATCAATCTTGTTTATCCTTTCAAAGAACCAGCTCTGGGTTTTGTTGATCTTATATATATATATTTTTTGTCTCTATGTCATTTATTTCTGCTCTGATCTTTATTATTTCCTTCCTTCTGCTTACACTGGGCTTTTCTTGTTCCTCTCTTTCTAACTCTTGCGTTTTAGGGTTAGATAATTTATTACCATTGTTTCTTGTTTTTTGAGGTAGGCCTGTAGAGCTATGAACTTCCCTCTAAAGACTGTTTTCACTGTGTCCCATAGATTTTGGATTGTTGTGTTTTAATTGTCGTTTGTTGCTATGATGCTTTTTATTTCTTCTTTGATTCTCTCTGGTAGCCCAGTCATTGTTTAATAGCATGCTATTTGGCCTCCAGGTGTTTGATTTGTTTGATTGTTTTTATTGAAGTTGATTTCTAGTTTTATGCCATTGTGATCTGAAAAGATGCTTGATATGATTTCTATCTTCTTGAATTTGAAGAGACTTTGCCTGTGTAACAACATATGGTCTATCTTTGAAAATGACCCATGTGCATTTGAGAAGAATGTATATTCTGTGGCTTGGGATGAAATGTTTTGAAGATGTCAATTAATTCCATCTGAACTAGTGTGTCATTTAGGATTGATATTTATTTGCTTATTTTTTGTTTAGAGGATTTGTCCAGTGGTGTTAGTGGGGTATTAATGTCCTCTACTATGACTGTATTGCTGTCTGTCTCTCCCTTGATATCCTCTAGAAGTTTTTTTTATGTATTTGGGTGCTCCTGTATTGGGTGCATATATGTTTACCAGAGTTATTTCTTCTTGTTGGATTGCTTCCTTTCATATTATGAAGTGGCCTTCCTTATCTCTTGTTATGTCCTTCACTTTGAGATCTAATTTTCAGATATAAGTATTGCTACTCCAGCTTTTTTTTCATTTCCATTCTACTGAAATACCTTTTTCCATCCCTTCACCATTAGTTTGTGTGAGTCCTTATTTTTCTGAGGTTGGTTTCCTGTAGACAGCAGATATATGGGTCATGTTTTCATATCCACTCAGCTACCCTATGTCTTTTTGTTGGGGCATTTACATTTAAAGTTATTATTGATAGGTTCTTGTTTGTTGCCATTTTTATTTTTTATACCTGTGTTCCTTCTTCGCTTCCTATTTCTTCTTTTTACAGCAGACCCTTTAGCATTTCTTGCATTGCTGGTTTGGTGGTGATAAACTCCCTTAGTCCTTTTTTTTGTCTGTGAAGCTCCTGATTTCACCCTCAATTTTGGGTGAGAGCCTTTCTGGGTACAGTATTCTTGGAATCAGACCCTTCCTTTGCATGACTTTGTATATTTCATTCCATTCCCTTCTGGCCTGATGAGTTTCTGTTGAGAAATCAGTTGCTAGTCTGATGGGGAATCCTTTGTAGGTAACTTTTGTCTCTCTCTGGCCGCTTTTAAGATTCTTACTTTATCCTTGGTGTTTGCCAATTTAATTATAATGTGCCTTGGCGTCGGTCTTTGGGGGTTCATTTTGTTTGGGACTCTGAGCTTCTTGGACCTGTGTGAGTTTTTATTTCCCGATATCAGGGAAGTTTTCTGTCATTATTTCTTCAAACAGGTTTTCTATTCCTTACTCAGTTTCCTCTCCTTCTGGCACCCCTATTATGCTGATATTGTTTCCTTTCATGTTGTCCCAAAGTTCCCTTGGGCTCTCTTCTTGTTTTTTCCTAGATGCTGCTCTGCTTGGGTATTTTTTCCTACCTTGTCTTCTAGCTCACTGATGTGTTCCTCCACTTCTTCTAGTCTACTGTTGATGCTTCCTATTGAGTTCTTTATTGCAGTGATGTTATTTTTCATTTCTTCTTGGTTCTTTTTCATTTCCTTTTGGTTCTTACACATATCGTTGAATTCATCTTCCAACCTTTTCAGTGACCTTATGACCATTTTTCTGAATTCTTTCTCTTACATATTGCTTGTCTCCATTTCGTTTACTTCCTTTTCTGGTGATTCCTCCTTTTCTTTCATATGCGGGGTGTTTCTTTGTCTCCTCATGATCTCTCCTCTCCGGGTGTCTGGTTATGTAGCTCTCTCTCTTCTGTGTTGACTTAAAGGCACAAAATACAACACAACAAGGCCAACACACAAGGTACTGAACACAAATGTATTCACAATACTAATAAACCCAAATAAAGGTGACCACCAGAGAAAAGATAATTGGGGGATAAAAAAAAAAGAGTGCAACAATGATATTGAGAATAGGAAAAAAAGTAAGAGAGAAAGAAAGAGAATAAAAAAGAAGGGGGAAAACTATTTATATGGGGAGGAATCTCCAACAGAACAATAACTAATCCAAAAAAAATGCAAACAACTAACACCCAGATATGAATGCAAACTACAATCAACAACTAATAACAAGCGAGGAGAGGAAAAACAGAAACAAAAAAAGAGAAACAATCACACAAACAAACAAAAAAAACCAATCTAATCAACAATCAAACTAACAACAACAATAGGACAGAGAGAAAGAAGGGCAAAACAAAACAAAACAAAAACATAAATAAAAACAACAACAAAAAAGGAAGCGAGAAAAGGAAGAGAGAAAAAAATTTGGATAGTGAAGAAAGAGAAGAGAGAAGTGTGTATGGACTTGGAGCAGGGGATCAGAAACTAGATATATAAGTAGGGTAAATTTTTAACGGGTAAAAAGAAAGAATAGGGAAAATCTAAAGCAGGAATAAGGTAAGAGAAATAGGACAGCAAAAGGGGAAAAGTTAGGAAGAGAGTGTTGGCATAAAGGTAACGTTGAGATAGAGTAAAATGATGCTAAAGGAAAAATGAAAATAGAATGTAGAACACTAATGCTAAAATAAAATAACATAAAATAAAGAGAAAATAAAATGAAACTTAAAAAAAGATAAAATAGTAGTAGTTATAATACTGATTAAAAATAAAAATAATTAAAAAGGTAAAATCAAGTGATAAAAAAGAAAATAATTTAGTTTCTTAGTAAAAGATAAAAAATAAAAATGTGTAGTAGTGAAGGTCATTCACTTCCTCTACTGTTCTGTTTGGCACGCCTGTTTCCTGTCAGGTAGTCAGGACAGTATTGACGTTCCCTGTGTTCCACAGCTCCTCTGTGTCATATGCCACAATCTTGTTTTCAAGCAGGCAGTATTTCTTTGTTACTCAGCCTGCCTGTGGTTATATTTACACAAGAGTCAGTTTGTGATTCAACCCCTGGGTGGCAGTTTCTGTATTGACATCCAGGGCTATAAGTGCTCTCTACCCAGTATTTAGAATTTGTTTTCCCTGCTGCACTTAATACTGGTTTGGGGGTATGGACTGCCCCAGGGCTGTTTTTCTGATTGTTTCTCCTCGCTCTGATCCCCAGGTTCCACAAAAACAACTTTCCCCTTCAGTCTCTGAGAGTGTTTTTAATTGGGTGATCCTATGTACTGGGCTTATTAATCAAAATCAAGGATTTCAAGAGAAAAATGAGTCAGTGTAAGTGCGCAAACTCGCGACTTTTTCGCCCTGGCACTGCGCGCGACTCTGTTCATGTCTCTGTGCATGTATTTTTACCCTGGCACAGCACAGCCAGTTTACTGGTAAAGCTTCAGGATGCCTTTTTGTGCCCAGACCAGTTATGGGTTGATTTCTAGACTTCCCTTCTGCCAGCAGCCCTGTGGACCCCCTTCCACATCCATGGACTATGCTGGCCCCAACGTCTGTGGATTCTGTGGGGCGCAGACTTCCTCTGAACTCCCAGAACTTGCTGCATGCATTTCTCCCTTCAGCCGGGATCGCAGACCTCACCTTTCTCTGGGCGAAATCTGCCCTTTCCGTGAGAAAGTGCAGAGCTTGTCTTGGTCTGCATATTCGTGCTGCTTGTGACCCAGTGTTTGTGGGTTCGCAGCTGGTCCCTGGGTGTTGTGGTTGTAGGGTCCCGTGAGGTATCCGATTCTTCCCGATTAAAGGTAAGGCTAGGCTTCTGATCACAGCCACTCTCCCCTTCAAGATGGCGCAGTCTCTGCGGCAGAGCTGGTCCCTCCAGGAGAGATTTCAGCAGCAGTGGAGGCTGCCCAGTTAGGGGAGCCCAGTCCAACAGTCCCCAACAGTCCCTTGGAATATAGCTGTCCCTCACTCACAAATAGACACTCCACGTATGTCCACACACTCTCCTTTCGTTTTCTCACACACTATCTTGCAGCCTGCCTTCCTGTCGGCAGCCATCTTCCTATCTCACTAACTTTAGTTTTTAGATAAGTTTTAGAGACTTCAATTCTAGGCCAATGACCAATTGAGGTAGAGCTAATTTAAAAAACAAAACACTGGATATATACAATAAATTCTTAGCACAAACCCACCTAAAAAATGAGGTTCAGCAAGGAGCTCACCAATTGGCATTGGTAAAAATAATTTAAAATTTAGTAAAGGACACGGTATACTAGAATCAAGGGTTGAACTGCTGGAAAGATTTACATCTTCCATAGAGCAGTGGAAGCCCCCATTAGGTAACATTCAGCATGATCTTTACCTTGGAATATCAAAATTAAAATTCAGTAAACGAAGTATTAGAAAGTAAATTTTCAAGCTTTCAAAAAATGAAAGTCATTAAACCTTTCTATAACTTAAATGTTTGTTTTCCATTATTTGCATAAGTTTCTTAGAAACTAGACTGCTGTATTTATTCCCTTTTCTACTAGATTAGAGCCCCAGCAAATCCCATAAAGTAGAAAAAAGACCATGTAGAATCAGTCCACTTTGTGATATTGCTGCTTAATTGCTCATTTACTTATCACTATAGTAACTGCTTCCACAACATTCATAATTGTACAGCTTGATGAATTTTCTCAAAGCGACTATATATATTCATGTAACTAACAGAGATACTAGTAAAGAACGATCTAGATCATTACCAGAAGCTACCCCACCAACCCTCTTCAAAGTCCAACCCCTCAAGGATAACCACTATCCTGAGTTCTAACACCATAAATTAGTTTTGCCTGTTGTCATTTTTTAATCATATATAAATGGAATCACATAATATGTACTCAATGTCTGGCTTCCTTTGCTCAACATTGTGTTTGTGAGATTCATCTATATTTTTGAATATAGTTTATTTTGATGAATCATATTTAAAGAATAATTGGGCATTCTAGATGAAGTTTAGGAGCATAACCTTAGGGATCCGCAGTTATAATTCATCATTTTATTTTTAGACCCAATTCTATAGAATATAAGAAAACTAATATTTATTGAGTACCTACTATGTTCCAGGTATATACACTTTCATTTACAACCCTTAATAATCCTATGAAGCATATATATTTGTTCTCATTTTATAAGTAATTAACCTGAGATAAAGCAAGTTATCCTTGTACCCATAGATACAAATGAAAGAGCTAAAATTTGAATCTACATCTGTTCATTCTACTGCCCCATAATGTTTCCCATAGTCACAGAATTTTCTTTTACCTATTTTTCTAAACCAGTGAGCTTCATTAATCCTTGAGTCTGAAGTCGAGTCTTCTCCAACAAAAGATTGAGGAAATTTCAGGAGTGCTGCATCAAACAGGAAAATTTTATATTAATTAAGGTCTTTTACTCTAGCAAAGTTGTTAATCCAGTTTTAAAAACAGATGAATAAGAGTTTGAATTTACAAAATTTGTATGTGTGTGAGTGTGTGTGCGCATGGGTGCATTTAAAAGTAATTAAAATGATGAAAAGCATTACCAAGCTCCAAGAAGCAAGCTGTTAACTCAAATTTTAAGGAACAAACATGTCTTTGGAGAGATTTATAATTTAAATTAAAGCAATCATTCACCACCTGAGGTAGAAATATATGATTTACATGTAAGGAAATAAAGAGTCAGAACAATCATTAAAAATACTGCAATGGAGATTGAGTACTGGAAGAATATCGATAGGCTGGCATAATATTTATTGAGTTCCCACAGCATATTTCAGAACCAGAACATGATGTCACCAGAAAGCATTTACTAAATACACATATACCCTTCTGAGTGAAAAGGATGCCAACCAGCAAATTTATTCTTTTTTGAAAAGCTTTGGTTTCTAAACCACTTTGCTATATTTAACACCTGTTGTCAGGTATTTGAAGTATAACATTGAACTACTGCAATAAATACAATAGAATTTCTAAGATGTGGAGCTTTTGGTATGTTTTGGATATAAGGAAATAGGTATGTGAGCAGTAGACATGGGAAGACCTGTTAGGCAAAAGGGAGATACCACGTAAGAAAGCATGAAGTTGGGAAAGGAATGAGATGTAGGTAGGTTAGCTTGAATGAAGGGAACAGAGAGGAATTATCAGTAGATAGATGGACAGCTTCAAAATAACAGTAAACAATCGGAATTCGATTCAGAGGATATGAAAACTAGCAGGGTTCAGAACATTATTTGTCTTGATCCCTCTTCACCTGTTCAATTCAGGAAGGGTGGGAGGGAGGGAGAAAAGGAGGGAAGGAAGGGGTGGGAGAGAGGAAGGAAGGAAATGTTTTTAAGACAAATTGGAATAGAACAGAGCTGAAATCACATTTGCATATGGAAGCTAGGGATGACAAACTTCTCTCTGCTTGTGAATAAAGAATCCAAGGTAGATTGCTGTGACAAATGTTAACAAAAGCAAATGTTAACTCAAACATGAAGTTTTAGTGTGCTCAAGGTACTTGGAAAATTTAATAGAGGATAAGAGCAAGAAGGCCTGAAAATAAACAAGAAGATATTTACCTGTATTCAAGCAAGTCAAAAGTCTATCCATTTCTTTCTTTCTAAAAAATAAAGAAAATAATATTTTCCTCCTATAGAAAAGTAACACAACGAGACCCTATTTGTGCCCGAGAGCTGTGCAAAACTGCAAAATTGGGAAGTTTGTTGTTCAAGGCTCCAACATGTCATTTCAACACTATTTTTCCCCGCTATAAGATCCTGTTCCGCATCCCTAGTGCACTCATATTTTTCTCTCTTCCTCTTCCACACCTACACTCAACAAAGGATTTCAATGACTGATAAGGTTTTTATATTACAGGGCCATAGAATTTGAGAGTAGGTAGTGATCTCTCTGATTTTCAAGGTTTTTTGAAGAGGAGATTAAAATCCTTGTTTCAAATAAAATTGTACAGAAGTCTAACATACAAGAAAAGCTGAGAGTGTAGCTGCTCTGGTTGAGCCACTGGTGGCTGGAGGCTTAGAGTCTCACCTTCCTGGAAGTCCCTGAGTCAGTGCCACAGAATTTCCGGGTTCTGAGGAACATAGTTCGAAAAACACTCACCCTGTTCAGAGAAAGCATATCTGGAAATGGGGGGATGATGTGTCCAAGGCCATAAAAATAATGACAATGTCAAGACTGCTACCCATGTCTCTTGACCCTTTGTCAAGCTTCTTTAAGGGATATATATTTTTTAATAGAGGAAATCATTCTGTTTTACGTAAACATAGGCATGAATATGAAATTATTGGCAAACTCAAGTAAGGAAGGTTATAAGAGTAGGGTAGAGCATATTATAAAACTGGCTTTATCAGGAGAAGGTCTAGTATTATATCATAAAAACTGTGCTTCAAGAAAAGTAGCAGCTTTCTCAGGGATAAATATTAGAATTCTGATTTATATAAAGTAACTTCTTACAGTAAATTTTATTAATTTGAATTTCAGCTGAGCTAAAGTTACCTTCTTCCTTATTTAATTCAGTGACTATATAAAATAATATAGGAACTGTCCATTAATGCAAACAAACGATACAAATAATGATGAGGATGTGAAAGGGGGATGTATGGTTTATTTAAGAGACAAAGTGCTTTAAAAATTTTAGCACACAAATTTATTAATACTTAGGTAGATACTGGTAATTAAAAAACCATAAAAATGTTAGATGAGAAAGGAACTTTAGTCATTATCCGGTCTAGTTTTTTAATTTAACAGGTGAAGAAAAGAAAGCTTAGAAAAGTTAAATAAGTTGTTATTGCCTAAGGTAAACCAGAAGTTAGTGAAATAGTTGAAACTAGAATTCAATTCTCTGTCTCTTGCCACTTAATTAGACTTTTTAAAAAAAGTTAGTCCAATCAATTTGTTAAACCAGGAATCAGGTCCTGACCTCTACCTGAAAACACGGCTACATATATTCTTTATTACTATACTTACTTGAAAACAATAAGTGTAGCCCTGAACCGTGTTCTCAGTGGTTAGAGCGCCAGTCTCAGGTTCGATTCCCAGTCAAGGGCACATACTTAGGTTACAGGTTCAATCCCCAGCCCATCGGGGTGCGTGCGGGAGGCAACCAATCAATGTCTCTCTCTCACATATATATTTCTCTCTCTCCTTTTTCCTTTCTCTCTCTCTAAAAATCAATGGAAAAAATATCTTCAGTGAGGATTAACAAACACACACACAAAGGAACACAATAAAGGTATAAAGTATTCCGTAATCTAAGTAGGTTTTAATGAGTGGGGTTTGACTGTTAATGTCACAATTACATGAGTTATGAAGCACTTGTAAGTCTAGTGATAAAAAACTTCTTTTAAAGAACAGATATCCAATAATTCAAATAAATTGAGTGACTATTATGTGTCAGATACTATCTGAGGTTTCAGAGAATCAAGGAGCTCTTACAATCTAGTAACTATCAAAGTTTAGTTACTCAGCTTCCTTTTTTATTTTTTAACATTTTTATTGAATTTATTTGGGTGACATTGTTTAATAAAATTATATAGGTGTCAGGTATACCATCCTATAATACACCATCTGTATATTGTATTGTGTGTTCACCACCCCAAGTCAAGTCTCCTTTCATCACCATTTATCCCCCCTATACCCTCTTCTGTCTCACCTCACGCCCCTTTCCCTTGGATAGTCACCATACCGTGGTCTGTGTCTATGAGATTTTTTTAATCCCTTCACCCTTTTCACCTAGTCCCCCAACCCACCACCCTTCTGACAGCTGTCAGTCTGTTCGCTGTATGTATGAATCTGTTTCTATTTTATTTGTTTGTTTCTTTTATTCATTTAACCTTTTATTGTAGAACATTTCAAAGATGTTTATATGTTAACAGGTAAGTGAATCCCCATGTATCCATCACTCAGCTTCAATAATTATGAACTCATCATCAATCTTAATTCAATGATACCCTCCACCAACTCCTTCCCCTCCCATATTATTCTGAAGCAAATTCCAGACATCACATCATTTCATCCATAAATATTTTAGGATGTGTCTATAAAAGACAAGGATTCTTTTAAGAAACATAATCACACTACCATTATATGCCTTAAAATTAACAAGTTCTTAATATCATCAAATGTTTGGTCAATAATCAACTTTTCAATTATCTCAATATATTTTTTTTGTGGTTTGAGTTGCCTAATAATGGGTTCATAGAGCCTGTAAAGAGTCAAAACTTATATATGCTTGGGTAAAATTTGTACTATGATAAAAAGTCATCAATCCAATATTATCTCAGTCACAGATATTTCTCAAACAATTTAGCTGAAAAAATATATTGTCTCCAGGTACAAATATATAAAGAAAAAGTGAAGTAGATATACACAAAAAGCAGAGTTTTGTATGAGTAGAGAATGTAGACATGGGAATATTTCTCTGAAAGTTATCACTAATCAAGGACTTGAATAGAGTTTTATTTCAAATCATTAGGAGGTAGTAAATTTTGTAAATGAAAAAAATTGGTGACCCAATTCTTCCACAAACTGTTAAGTTTTTGATATCTTATGCCATAGAAACTATGAGAAGAAATATATGTGAATACTGAGCTGAGCTGAGCTGATACAGAATCAGAATCAACAAGCCAACCAGGTTATATGTTTCTGTGAGAAAGTAAGGGATATGTCTATATTTAAGTGTCCTGTTAAGAAAGAAGGAAACAGATGCAATATCATAATGAAATCATAGCTAACATTGTTGAGGGTTTAATAAGTACCTGGCAGTCTTCTTTTAAGTGTTTTACATGTATTTACTCATCCAGTTATCACAGCAACCCCATAAAGTAGGTACTATTATTATTCCCATTGTACATATGGGGAAACAGAAGTTCAGGTTATATATCTATAAGTGGCAGAGCCAGGAGATAAAGCCAGGAAGACTGGTTCCAGAGCTTATATTGGTCTTACCCACTGTACTATACTTCTCTCAGTATAAGGTTTATATTGAAAACCACTATAATTTTTCTAATGGTGAATATATCATTTCTGTTGAAGTAACTTACTTGTTTTCAGATTCTGGCATTTCAGAAACTTTTGGAACAAGAAGACGAAACAAACACCTGTATGATAAAATAATATAAAAAATGATGCTTAGGAAGAAACATGCAAAAGAATAAATACCAAGTTGATTACTCGAGGAGGCAGAAGTGAGAAAAAGAGGGCAAGGAAGAGATTAATTCTTTTTTATTTATAGATCTTCGTATTGTTTTAATAGTTGTAATGAAAACATACCAATTTGTAATTTTGGAAGAGTAATTTAAATAAGATTTTTTTTGGAAAATTGATGCTTATGAAAAATTCTTAAATAGTTCCACAGTTTATAGAATTACCCCAAGTCATCTTCTAGAACATTAAGTAAGTCTTTATATTTTTCTTCCTATTAAGGAACCTAGAACTGGCCATTGGGTTCCACATAAACTGGAATAACTATTCTTTGAAGGGATCTGGTAGTATAATGACAAACCAACAAAATAAGGTCAGTTTATAAAGTTTAAAACCCTAAATTTTTTAAAAGTACCATCTATCCTGAATGTTTTCAGGTATTTATTTACCTGAAGGCATATAAGTTATCTCAAGATTCCTTCTGATACTTTTATTTCTGTGATTCCATTTCCTTTTGGAAGTGTGACCTCTGGCAGAGTTGACCAACAGAACTACTATAGAACCCTTTTGCTTTCCAATTTTTCCCACTGACATATTCTCAGTCACATCATTAGGAGTTACCATGTCCTAACCTCACTTTTCTCTGCCTTACTATTGTATGTAAAAGTTCCCTTTTGATAAACCATTTTTCATCATAAAAAGAGAAAAGGGGGAAAATGAGGTTCAACTGATATCTTTTTTTTTCACTTTAACATCCCTATCGAATACCCAATGGCATTTTATACAGAAATAGAAAACAAATCCTAAAATTTTTATGGAACCACAAAAGATCCTGAATAGCCAAAGCAATCTTGAGAAAGAGCGAAGCTAAAGGGCTCACACATCGTGACTTCAAATTATACTGGTACTACGAAGCTATAGTAATAAAAACAGTATGGTACTGGCATAAAAATAGTCATATAGAACAATATAATAAAATAGGGAGCCCAGAAATAAGCCCGTGTATATACAATCAAGTAATACTGGTCAAGGGAGCAAAGAATACAAAATAGAGAAAAGATAGGTTTTTTAGTAAATGATGTTGGGAAAATTGGGTATTCACATGCAAAAGAATGAAACTGAACCCCATATCAAGTATTACTCATAAAAACTAACTTGAAATGAATTAAAGACTTAAATATAAGACCTGAAACCACAAAACTCTTAGAAAAAAACACAGGTAAAGAGTTCCTTGACAATGATTTTTTTTATATGACACCCAAAGCATAAATAACAAAAGCAAAAATAAATGAGTGGGACTTCATAAAACTAAAAAGCTTCTGTACTGCAAAAAGGGGGGGAAAAATCAACAAAATGAAAAGCCCCACCAGCATGGCTCAGTGGTTGAGCATCAACCTATGAACCAGGAGGTCAGGGTTCAATTACTTTTCAGGGCACATGCCTGGGTTGCGGGCTCTTTCCCCAGTAAGGGGTGCGCAGGAGGCAGCCAGTCAATGATTCTCTCTCATCATAGATGTTTCTAACTCTCTCCCTCTTATTTCCTCTCTGAAATCAATAAAAATATTTAAACTAGAGGCCTGGTGCACAAAATTCATGCACGGGGGGGGGGGGTGATGGTGTCCCTCAGCCCAGCCTGCACCCTCTCCAATCTGGGACCCCTCAAGGGATGTCCAACTGCCCTTTTAGACCCGATCCCAGTGGGCAGTCAGACATCCCTCTCACAATCCAGGACTGCTGGCTCCCAACCACTCGCCTGCCTGCCTGCCTGATTGCCCCTAACCACTTCTGCCTGCCAGCCTGATAACCCCCTAACCACTCCCCTGCCAGCCTGATTGATGCCTAACTGCTCCCCTGCCTGCACGATTGCCCCTAACTGCCCTCCCCTGCCAGCCTGGTCACCCCTAACTACCCTCCCCTGCAGGCCTGGTCACCCCCAACTGCCCTCCCCTGCCAGCCTGGTTGCCCCCAACTGCCCTCCCCTGCAGGGCTGATCCCCCCCAACTGCCTTCCCCTGCAGGCCTGGTCACCCCCAACTGCCCTCCCCTGCCAGCCTGGTTGCCCCCAACTGCCCTCCCCTGCAGGCCTGGTCCTCCCCCCCCAACTGCCTTCCTCTGCAGGCCTGATTCCCCCCAACTGCCCTCCCCTGCTGGCCCAGTCACCCCTATCTGCTCTCCCTTGCCAGCCTGGTTGCCCCTAACTGCCCTCCCCTGCCAGCCTGGTTGCCCCCAACTGCCCTACCCTGCAGGCCTGGTCCCCCCAACTGCCCTCCCCTGCAGGTTTGTTCTTGCCCAACTGCCTTCCCCTGCAGGCCTGGTCACCCCCAACTGCCCTCCCCTGCAGGCCTGGTCCCCCACAACTGTCCTCCCCTACAGGCCTGGTTGCCCCTTACTGCCCTCCCCTGCTGGCCTGGGTCCCTCCCAACTGTCCTCCCCTGCAGGCATGGTTACCCCTAACTGTCCTCCCCTGCAGGCCTGGATCCCCCCAACTGTCCTCCCCTGCAGGCCTGGTTACCCCTAACTGCCCTCCCCTGCAGGCCTGATCACCCCCAACTGCCTTCCCTTGCAGGCCTGGTCCCTCCCAACTGCCCTCTCCTGCTGGCCTGATAGCCCACAACTGCCATCCCCTGACAGCCATCTTGTGGTGGCCATCTTTGACCACATGGGGCAGCCATCTTGTGTGTTGGAGTGACAGTCAATTTGCTTATTAGCTCTTTATTAGATAGGATAAAAAAATGAAAAGGCAACCTACAGAATGCAAAAAATATTTTCAATCTATATATCTGATAAGGAGTTAATATTCAAAATATATAAGAAACTCATATGACTCAATGCAAAAACAAACAAAAAACCCAACCAATCTGTTTTTAAAATGGGCAAAGGACCCAAATAGACATTTTCCCAAAGAAGACATACAGATTACCAATAGTTACGTGAAAATATGCTCAACATCACTAATAATCAGAGAAATGCAAATCAAAACCATGAGATATCACTTCAAACCTATTAGACTGGCTATCATAAAAGAGACAATAGATAACGTGTTTGTGGGGATGTGGAGAAAAGGGAACCCTTGTATACTGTTAGTGGGATTATAAATTGGTACAGCCACTATGGAAAACAGTTAAAGAGATTCCTCAAAAATAAAAAATATAACTAACATGTGATCCAGCACCCCCACTTCTGGGTATATACCCAAAGAAAAGAAAATTGCTACCTCAAAGAAATATCTGCACTCCCATGTTCACTACAGCATTATTCACAATAGTCAAGATATGAAAACAATCTAAGTGTCTGCATGAATGAATAAAGCAAAATGGTATGCACACAGAAGAGACACACATTTCACAATGGAATATCATTCAGCCATATTAAAGAAAGAAATCCTTCCTTTTTTAACAATATGGATGGACATTATGCTAAGTAAAATTAGTCAGGCAAAGAAATACAAATACTGTATTATCACACTTACATGAGAGATGTTAAAAAAGCACCAAATAAATAAAAACTGAGTATAATGGTGGTTATCAGGGGCTGAGGAGGGAAATGGGGAGATGCTGGTCAAAGGCTACAAACTTCCACTTATAGAATGAATAAATTCTAGGGAGCTAATGTACAGCATAGTGACTATAGTTAACAATAATGTATGATATACTTGAAAGTTGCCAAGAGAGTAAATCTTAAATGTTCTCACTAGGCACACACAAAAATTGCAGTTTTGTGAGGGGATGGATGTGTTAACTAACCTTATTGTGCTAACCATTTCACAATACACACATGTATCAAATCATAAGATTGCATATCTTAAACTTACACATTGTTGTCAATTATATCTCAACTAGAGGCCTGGTGCACAAATTAGTGCACAGGTGGGGTCCTTCAGCCTGGCCAGCAATCAGGGCCATCTTGCCCAGTCCTGATTGGGGCTGATTGGGGCCGACCGGCAGTGGGGAGAGACCGCAGGAGGTTGGCTGGCTGTGGGAGGTTAGCTGTGGGAGCACACTGACCCCCAGGGGTAAGCTCCTGTGTTGAGCATCTATCCCCTGGTGGTTAGTGTTTCATAGTCACCGGCTGACTGGTCATTCGGTCATTTGGTCATTCAGTCGCTTAGGCTTTTATATCCTATATAACAAAGAGCTAATATGCAAATGGTCACCATGCCTTCACACCCTCACGCCCTCGTGCCGGAACTACTCAGACACTCAACACTGGGGAGAGAGTTATGGGGACCAGCCAGGCACAAATGAGCTGGGGAGAGAGGAATGGGGATCAGCCAGGCACAAATGAGCTGGGGAGAGAGGTATGGGGACCAGACAGGCACAAATTAGCTTGCGAGAGAGGAATGGGGACCAGCCAGGCTGTGGCCCAGGAGAGTAACAAGCCGCCCACCCCCCAGTCCTGGGCACTAGCAGCTGCACCTGCACCTGCGGCCTGGGAGAGGGACAAGCCACCCGCCCTGTGGTCCTGGGCGCCAGTGGCTGCACCTGTGGCTGTGGCCTGGGAGAGCGACAAGCCACCCGCCCCATGGTCCCGGGCACCTGCGGCTGTGGCCCAGGCAAAGCTGCCTGCCCACAGTCCCCTGCGGCTGCGGCCGGCCTGGGTGAAGCCGGCCTGCATCCTGGGTGCCTGTGGCTGGACAGAGGGAGGGAAGCCCAGGTCCTGGGTGCCTGTGACCGGTTGGAGGAGGGATTCCTGGGTCCCAGGTGCAGGGTGAGGCAGAGGCAGTTAGGGGCAATCAGGCCAGCAGGGGAGCAGTTAGGGGCAATCAGGCCAGTAGGGGAGCACTTAGGGGCCATCAGGCAGGCAGAGGTGGTTAAGGGCAATCAGGCAGGCAGGCAGAGGGGTTGGGGTGATCAGGCAGGCAGGCAGGCAAGCAGTTAGGAGCCAGCGGTCATAGATGGCAGTCAGACATCCCCCGAGGGGTCCCGGATTGGAGAGGGTGCAGGCCGGGCTGAGGGACACACCCCCCTCGTGCACAAATTTTGTGCACTGGGTCTCTAGTATATAGATAAAGCTGGAAACAATTTTAAATACAAAACAGTTGTATAGTAGGCACTGACACAGCCTGATCCCATCAGCACTATTTCAGCAAAGTTTATAGACCAAGAGTAAGATTAATAGAGGAAATGCTTTCCTAACCATAGGATATGGATTACTTACTTTAAAGCTGTAAAGATTTGTTCTGGGTCTTCTGAATGTTGGGCTAAATATTCCAAAGCTTTTTCTCCTGCAATTTGTTGTCCATTCTAAAAAGGATAAATATGTTAAATTACATCTCAAAGTAATATTTACAAAATGTTATCTATATTCCTGTTCATTAAGGACAAGAAAAAAATCTAAATTCGTTCATTTTGTATTCTGAAAAGAGCTACTTTGCAAGATGTTAGAATGAAGATACAACTCATTGACGAAAACAGAACAGGTTCATATTGGCCTGAGAAATCCACTCCTCCCCATCCAGCAACACTAATAACAATGCTAACCTTGAATCCATTAATCTTTATTCCTGTTTTGTTTGTTTTTTTAACAGTTACCAAAGAACCCCAAACTCTCAGGTCATGCTCATTTTAGTACCCTGATCTCCATAAGGCTTTGTAAATACCTTATTTTGCCCTCTTTTTTCATTTCTCCCCAACTCCTTCAATCCTTCCACTGTATTCTCTGAAATTCAGTCCATTATTTACAACTTTTCCATATTCTCAGTCAGGGATGGGACTAAGTTGTATAAATGAGGCTCCCAGGGTGTAAAATTTAAGGAGGCACTCACGTTCAGGGTCATGTAAGGACCAACTCTGCACTTGCATGACCCTGAGAGTGAGTGCTTCTTTAGGTGCCTCCCTCATTTCCTCATCTTAGTTTTGTATCCTGTTCTGTTCCATGTATTCTACTTTTGGACCACCATCTTCTACCTTTCTAACTCACTCTCTTTATTACCCCAGCAATCCTTCAACTGCACTAAGACCTTCAATCCATTGATGCTACTAATTTTTCATGGTCCCTCATCCCCTTGATGTCCTCCTCTGTACCTAGTCTAAATTCCATGGTAATCTACACTAATAAAAGAGAAAGGTTCAAATTGACCGTACCTCTGCAATGCCCATAAGCCAATCAGGAATATGCAAATTAACCCAACAAATATGGCGGGTTAATTTGCATATGCAGGCACGGAGCGGCCGGGCAGGGCAGAATGCCTGCTATGAGGGGGAAGGTGGGGGCGGAGGGAGCTACAGGAGCAGCGCTCCAGCTGGGATCAAAGACTTGCAGGCTCCCAGGCAGCTGGGAGTGAGGACTTGCAGGCTCCCAGGCGGCCGGGAGCGAAGCCAGGGGAAGGAAGGCCTATTCTTGCATGAATCTTCATGCAATGGGCCTCTAGTTAATTATAATCATTCCTTGATTTTCCTGCCCCTCTTTTGCTTCATTGTATTCTTCTGGCAAAACTACAAGCCTTGTTAAATACAACTTTCTACTGACTATTATACCTGCATCCATGCAGTAGAAAGTGGCTGGATAAAAACCCATACAATTATTTTCTTTACTTTAAAACTTCATCAAATGAGCCTTAATACTACTGGGCAACCATGCCACATTACCTTTGTAATTCATTTTCTTGATTTTCTGGATGATTAGTTTACACCTTATTGTTTTTTCTATACCTGCAACTCCTCTTTTCGCATTCTCATTCTCAGGTGATGATCTTTTTCCTACTTTACTGAGAAAACTGAAGCGGTCAAGAAAAGAACTTCCATGATTCTCACCACCACATCTACTCACACCCCAGGAACCACACCACATACTCTGCCTTCTCAACTTCTATCATAGATGAATTATCCATGTTTCTTCCTAAAGCCAACCCCTAAACTTATACACTTGTGTCAATCACCTCTTGCTGGTTTAAGGACCTTGCTCTAATAATTCTCCTTTTTCTCTCACATTGTCAACTTTTTGTTCTCTTACTGGGTCATTCCTGTTAGGATATAAACATTTTCATTCATCCCATCTCAAACAAACAAACCTCTTGATCATACTTCTTTCATCCTGATCTCCATAAGGCCTAATTTCTTTCCTTCCCTTTGTAGCAAACTCCTCTAAAGAGTTGTCTATACTTATTACATCCAATTCCTTTCCTTCAATTCTCTCAAGCCTACTCCAGTCAGGTTTTTGCCCTACCACTTTATCAAAATTGTTCTTTTCCAGCTCACCAATGGCCTCCATATTGTACACTTCAATGGTCAATTTTCAATCCTTGTTGTATTTGACCTATCAGCAGTAACATTCAACATAGTTGATCACTCTTTCCTCTTTGAAACACATTTGGCTTCCAGGACACTACATTATCCATGTTTTCTCTTTTGCTAGTTCCTCTTTCTCCCCCAAAACCATTAATGTTTGAGAACTCCAGGCTCAAACATATATACTATTTATATACTAACTAGAGGCCCAGTGCACAAATTCGTGCATGGATGGGGTCCGCCTGGCCTGGCCCCAATAGGGGTGGATCAGGGCTGAGCCTGTTGGGAGGAGGAGATGATGGGAGGTTGTCTGGCCAGCCAACCCCGATAGCCCGATCAGGGCCCGGCCAGCTGGGGGTAGGGGGTGCGGGCAATTGGGGGATGCAGATTGGGGCCCAGTGTCCTGGGGGGGCATGGGTGGTTGGCCTGCCAGCCCTGCCCCTGATCGGAGTGGGGGGGCCAATCTGGGGTTGGGCCAGGTGGGGCTAGGGGCTGCAGGACGTTGGCCAGCCGGCCCCTCCCCCTATTGGGGTGGGGGGGTGCGATCAGGGGTGGGGTGGCCAGGGGGAGGGGCTGCAGGAGGTTGGCCACCCAGCCCTGCCCCCTATTAGGGTGGGGGTGCAATCAGGGGTGGGCCAGCTGGGGGGAGGGGCTGCGGGCCTATCGTGGTGGGGCAGACTGATCAGGGGCAGGGCTGGGGGGTTAAGGAAGGGGGAGTTTGGTCGGCTGGCCCTGCTCTTGATGGGGTGGGAGAATCTGATCAGGGGCAGGCCGGCAAGGGGGAGGGGACGTGAGGTTGGCTGGCCAGTCCCACCCCCTGATCGGGCGGTTCGCTGGCCACAGTGGGCATCATAGTGACCAGTCGTTACGGTCATTATTGCCATTATGGTTGCTGGATTTTTATATATATAGACGAGGGGCCTGGTGCACGAAATTCGTGCACTGGGGTGGGGGGGGTCCCTCAGCCCAACCTGCCCCCTCTTACATACTGGGAGCCCTCAGGGGATGTCTTACTGATGGCTTAGGCCCAATCCCCATGGGAAGCGGGCCTAAGCCGCAGTCTGGCCGCCCTTTGTTGGAGGCAACCGGGCTGGTCAGGGGAAGGCACCAGCCCAATCACCCTGCTGTTGCAGACACTGCCAGTCACCACAGCCACCAAGGTGTTTTCATCAACACGACTCCAGTCCCTTCACCAAGAAAAAATGACAACTTTCTTTAGGCATTTTCAAGATGTGTCTTCATAGGATATGCATTTCTTTCTTTCTTTTTTATCCTCGCCTAAGGATATGTTTCCATTGACTTTTAGAGAATGTGGAAGAGAAAGGGAAAGACAGAGAGAAACATCAAAGTGAGATGAACACTTTGACTGGTTGCTTCCTGCATGAGCCCTGATCTGGGCCCAGGCCAGGGAGGAGCCTGCAACCTAGGTACATGCCCTTGATCAGAATCAACCCAGACCCTGCTGTGGGCAGGCCGAGGCTCTATCCACTGAGTCAAACCGGCTAGGGCAGGATATGACATTTCTTAGCCCTCCAGCAGCGGACCTTCGTTTTTTTCTCCAGAAGTGTGGTGGAAAAACCCTAGATCACCTTTTTGGATTCTTATTACCCAAGTTACTAAGAATATTACCAGTGGCATACAATAAGCTTAGCCAATGTAGAGTGAGAAAAGGTGTTTCCTCTATAGTTCACACCAAACACCGGCTGTGCCCTACCCAGGCCTAAAGCCTCTGGCCAAAGCTTTAGGCCTGGGAAGGGGACCTCCAGCTCCCTGTGATCACAGACACCGCCCATTGGGCAGGAGACCGCAGCTCCCTGCAATCCACCACAGGAGCAGACGCCCTCGCAGGAGCGGACCCCCAGTTGCCTGCGATCCATCGCAGGCTCCCCGCTGGTGCCCAAAGATGGGAAAGCCTCCGGTGGATGGTTTCCTGGTGGGCATGGCTGGTGGGTGTAGCGGAGTGATGGTTAATTTGCATATTACTCTTTTATTAGGTAGGATGACTCTCATTAAACTTTTACTCAAGCCCAGATCTCTTTCCAAAACTCTAGTCATATATCCAACTGACTATTAATATCTCTATTTGGATTTTTCATAGACATCTCAAATGAATCATGTCCAAAACTGAATTCCTGATTCCCCCCAAACCTGCTCTATTTGCAGCCTTTCCTAGTTTAGTTGATGGCAACTCCATTTGATGATCCAGTCTTTTTTCTTATAGCCTTCATCCAATCTATCACCAAATACTGTTGGTTTTACATTAAAAATAAATCTAGAATCCAACCATTTATCATTTATTTCCATTGTTATCTTCCTTATGTGAGTCACTATCATCTTTTCCCTGGATTACTGTACTATATAAACTTCCTAACAGGTCTCCTTGGTCCTCTTATGGTCTAGTCTCAACACAACAGTTAGAGCATTTAATTAAATGAAAGTCAAATTATGTCACTGCTGTTAACACTAATGGTCCCCCATTTCATTCAGAGTAAAAGTCAAAGTCCTTTCACTGGCCTATAAGGATCTACATAGTCCAGATTATCCATTACCTTTCTGACTTCAACTCTTACTAATCCCATTTCACTCTAACCTTACTGTCTTCCTTGCTGTTGCTGGTACCTACCTTAGGGTATTTGTATTGCTTTTACCTCTGCCTAGAATACTATTTGCCTTCACTGCCCATCCTGTAGGCTAAGTCACCAATTTCAAGTCTTTGCACAAATGTCATCTTCTCAATGAGACCTATCCACATTACCCTATTCAAAATAAATCAATCCAGCCCAATCCCACTCCTGATCCTTTTTATTCTGTTCTATTTCTGTATTATCTATTAAGTTATAATATATTATATAAATTTTCTTATTTATTACTTATTGTTTATTATCTTCTCTCCTCCTGCCTGAATATAAACTCCAAAAAGGCATATCACTGTTTCATTTACTTAGTTATCCCAAAAGACTAGAACAGTACCTGGCACGTGGTAGGTACTCAATAAATATTTGCTGAATGAGTGATATATCCTCACTAGCACTTCAAATGACATTTATAAAGCAATTGTAGTAGGTGAAAACTGGATTCTACACATGTTCTTTTGTAACTATATATTCAATTTTTGGGGTTTGGTCACTCATCCTCTAATTCAAACCACTTTCAGGTTTGTTTTTCTCTGATTCTTCTTATTAAAACTATTTCTCTTTTCTGAAGTACAGTTTCATAATTCTTCTGCTTTCCATATCAAACGTAAATTTATAAACTTTCCTTTAAAAGGTATTTGCCTTTGGCTTTCCCACTACCAAATTTTTCTCACTTCCTCCTCCTCACCATCCTACACAAATATATCCTATATCTGTATCTGCCAAATATTTTTCCTCCTCCAAGAGTTCTATTACCCTATTTAGTAATATCAACACACATATCACTCAAACTGTATTTAGTAACTACTCTGGGCAAGATATTGGGCTAGGTGCTAAAAATATGGTTCTCAAAGATCCCACAAATCAATTTGGATAGACAAGCCATGCATTAGCAATATAAGGCAAAATGTATAATAAAGACCAAATAACTAGCATACATGTTACAAATCACTAAAATTCAGAATAGGAAGAGAACAGTGAAGACTGGAATTAATTTGGGAAGTCTCTAAAGTGGAGGAAAACCTTAGGTTGGGCTTTAAAAAGGGTAACATCTAAATAAACAAGAACATTTTTTGAAGGATGGATGGTATAAACAAGACACATAAAAAGGAATGTGATTGGCATGTTTGGGAGACATTATGCTTGGTTGGAGTGATGATGGGCATATGTCTTCACTATTTTAGATCTTGTGACTAATGTATGGTGACTTATATTACTACTAGAGGCCCGGTGCATGAAATTCGTGCACGGAGGGGGGTTGTCCCTCAGCCCAGCCTGTACCCTCTCTAATCTGGGATCCCTCTCACAATCCAAGACTGCTGGCTCCCAACTGCCTGCCTTCCTGATTGCCCCTAACCGCTTCTGCCTGCCAGCCTGATCACCCCCTAACCACTCTGCTGCCAGCCTGTTTGCCCCCAACTTTCCCTCCTCTGCCGGCCTGGTCACCCCTAACTGCCCTCTCCTGCAGGGTTGATCACCTCCAACTGCTCTCCCTTGCAGGCTTGGTCCCTCTTAACTGCCCTCCCTTGCAGGCTGGGTGCCTCCCAACTGCCCTATCCTGCTGGCCATCTTGTGGTGGCCATCTTGTGTCCACATGGGGGCAGGATCTTTGACCACATAGGGGCAGCTATATTGTGTGTTGCAGTGATGATCAATCTGCATATTACTCTTTTATTAGATAGGATAGAGGCCTGGTACAGGGGTGGGGGCCAGCTGGTTTGCCCTGAAGGGCATCCGGATCAGGTTGGGGTTCCCTTGGGGTGTGGGGCAGCCTGAGCGAGGGGTCTGTGGTGGTTTGCAGGCCGGCCACGCCCCCTGGCAACCCAAGCGGAGGCCCTGGTATCTGGAATTTATTTTCCTTCTACAATTGAAACTTTGTAGCCTGCAGCGGAGCCAAGCCTGGGGCTCCCTCCGCAGGCAGCCATTTGTGTTGGGGTTATAATTGAAACTTTGTTGCCTTAAGCGGGTGGGCCCGGCCAGGGTGTGCGGAAAGCTTTGCTTCCCCTGTTGCCGGCGGCAACCCTGGCCTGCTCTCTCAAGCTCCATTCTGCCGCCATTTGTTTGAATTTGTTTACCTTCTATAATTAAAACTTTGTAGCTTGAGTGGAGGCTCAGGCCTGGCCAGGGCAGGCGGAAAGCTTGGCTTCCTCTGTTACCTAGGAAACCTTACTCTCTGTGGCTGTAGCCATCTTGGTTTGGGTTAATTTGCATACTTGCTCTGATTGGATGGTGGGCGTGGCTTGTGGGTGTGTTGGAGGTATGGTCAATTTGCATATTTGTCTATTATTAGATAGGATGATGTATAGATGTAGATGTGAACAAAACCAATGCCATCTCTGTGTCCCGGATTTCATTTCACTTTTAAGTTTCCTGCTGTGACCTTTGACCAACCTCATTGTCCTTAGCAAGCATGTTAAAGCCTTCTAATTTATGATTATTTGTATTCCTTAAAATATAGCCATAAATATTTTTGTTGAAACAGCCAGAATGGCATCAATTGAGATGCCAAGCTGGTAATAGTATCAATTATAAACAATCAACTATCACAAGCCATCAAGAGGTATGGCCCCTGATGCTACTGTATTCTTTGCCCTTTGTCCTGGCAATCATTAGTACCCAAGTTATGCTATAAAAAAGTATTGTAACAGGAGTCTAGTAGTGGAGAATAACCTGCACAGAATTTCTGGGTTATCTGTTCCAATCCAACCAAATTTTCCCAGGGGTAAATTACCCTATAATAAATTCTGTTATATTCTATATAGTTGCAGGCTTCATTTTTTTGGTCTTAATATACCTTCTCATTTACCCCACCATCAGACGTATGATGATGACATAGGGGAGTAATATGAGATAAAGTAGAAGAGTTAGCTGCTGTGGCCAGGTTGTATATATATTAACTAGAGGCCCGGTGCACGAATTTTTGCATGGGTGGGGTCCCTCTGAGTGGCCTGCAGTCCAAAGCCACCTGCAGCTCCTACCTGCCACTCTTGGTCATCCTGGCCTCACTGTGCCTGCCGCGGGCTCACACCCAATTTGTCCCAATCAGGAGAGGCTCGTGCTGCCACAGCAGTGTTCGCCAGCCATGAGCTCTGTGTCTGGCGCCCTCCCAAGGGGAGTGGCCTGCAGGATCAGGCTGAAACCAGCTCCCAAGGGGTCCCGGATTAAGAGGGCGCAGGCCAGGCTGAGGGACCCCACTGGTGCACGATCAGGCCAGGGAGGGACCGCGGGAGGGCTCCAGGGAGTGTCTGGACCATCTCTCTCAGTCCTGATCAGCTAGACCCCAGCAGCAAGCTAACGTACTGGTCAGAGCATCTGCCTCCTGGTGGTCAGTGCATACCATAGCGAGCGGCTGAGCAGTCTTAGCATATCATTAGCATATTACACTTTGATTGGTTGTTTGGTTGTTCTGCCATTTGGTCTATTTGCATATTACCCTTTTATTATATAGGATAAGAACAGAAACATCATAGTTGTATACTAAGCTTCAAATTACATTTTCAATTACCTTCTCAGTTAATTTCCACAATTCTGTTGGTAGGTATTACCTTTACTTTACAAATGATGAAATTAAGAATCAAAGAAGTTAAGTACTTAAGTTGTAGAGCCAGTAATCAAATCTAGTCTATCACCAAGTCTAAGAGCTCCACAGTTGCTACAATGCTTTTCCTAATCCTATGCAGATTTTGCAAGTAAAAAACAGGGGTGAAAATATTTATTATTTCTAAAATAAAATTGTTTTGTGGTTAAGAAATTAAAAGATCCACAGGGATTTAAACTGTTTTGTGTGCTTTTTTTTCCCCAAATTGATGAGAAAGACAAGATTCTAAATAGATAACTACTGTCTTTGTTTGCATGGTGTAGCATTTTAAATCTGGTGTTTCTTTAAAAATTTAACATTTTAATATATTTGTTTTTTCTGTAGTTTTAAGCACAAATCTGTTACCTCACTGTTTCATTTACTTCACATTAGAAAGAAATGAAGAGAAATAAAGAAATGCTGCAACCAAGCTTGGTGAGAAAATATGAGGTTAAATAGTAAAGGAAGTAAGAGAAGGCCTCTCCTGTGCCTACCTAATGATGATTCCATTAATTATCTCACAAAATGAAAAAGAGGCAAAAAATCCATAAATGTCTACATAAGAGTTACCTCTAGAGCAAACTGGGCAGCTAAACTGAAAATCTTGACAGGTGAACTTGTATCTGCAAGTGGGTCATTCCCTTCTAATGCTTCAGTTGTTAATAAATTTTCTAAAGTGGTAATTGCTTGCAGAGCTGAAAACAAGGAAACAATTTAAAACATGAGATACTTTTATCAAAGATAATAGCTATCAATGGTTAATTATATCACAGTGACTTTGGAACTAATTTTATGAGCACTAATATCTTTAAAACAATGGTTAATTTTCATAGTCATCTAAATTGCTAACTGTCAGAAAAATGCCCAACTGAGCAATTCACCTCTGTGAATATATCCTATGGATGGATATATATATATATATATATATATATATATATATATATATATATATGCAAAAGTAAACAAAAACATACAAAAATGTTCATCCAGCCCGGCTGGTATGGCTCAACAGTTGAGTGTTGACTCAGGAACCAAGAGGTTGCCAGTTCAATTCCCAGTCAGGATATATGCCTGGGTTGTGGGCTTGATCCCTAGTTGGGGCCATGCAGGAGGCAGCCAATCAATGACTTCCTCTCTCATCAATGTTTCTATCTCTATACCCCTCCTTTCCTCTCTCTCTCTAAAAATCAATAAAATATATTTAAAACAAAAACAAATGTTCATCCAGCAATATTTACAATAGTAAAATATGGAAGCAACCTAAATTCCATCAATAATGCATAGGCTAAATACATTTTGGTACATCCATTAAATGAAATATAATACAGAATGAAGTAAAATAAATGAATGATAGTATTATATTCCTTTATGTCTTAAAGGTAGATTATGATAAGTTATATATATGTAATAAAGACCTTAAGTAACAATTAAAATAACAGAAAAAGAGCTGGAGGCTAAGTATAATAGTTAGCATAATAACTGTGAGAAGTTCGTCAGAAGGCTGACGGACAGATTCAGCAAGGGCTGAAGATCTGCATATTATTACCTGTTGCCAAACAGCTGAGGGCAATTCCCCTAACCTGATGGTCCTTTATTGTTTACCAAACCTTACCTTTGATATGTATATCTGTTTTGCTAAAGGACAAAATGTGTGAATAAAAAGCTGTATGTCCGGACATTCAGAGAGCTTAGTCACTAGAGCTAAGTTTCCATAAGGCTCCCCCAAAATGCCTTCCAATTTATATTTCTTGTCTAGTTATTCATTTATGTGCAGCCCTTCTCCAGATTCCTGAACCCTAGCTTCGGAAAGACCCTAGCATTTATGGCGCCTCAACAAGGGACATCTGGAGGAGAAGATTTGCCAGAGGGAAGAAAAGAAGTTAATCACCAGTAAAGGTGGGGATCACCAGTAAAGGTGGGGGTCACCGAAAATTCGGTGGGGAGATTCACTGTGCGTAAAGCTTGTATCAGCTTTGGGAGTTGCGATCCAAAGAGGGCGAGGACGTCTTTTTCAAGCCAGGCCATAATGGGGAAGAATTCGGTTTAAAGGCAAAATTATAAATAAATTAAAATGTCAAAAGGTATTTTCTTAAATCAGGCTCAAGGAAAAAGAGTGCCGTTGTCACATTTAACTATGTGGGTTCTTGTTCAAATTGCAAAATCCCTAATTCGTATTGGGGATCAAAAGTCTGCAATTACTAAAAAGCTGCTGGATCCTCTGCCTCTAGTGTGGAAAGACTTGGCAATTAGAAAGGGTGGAGCTGTTAATGCTCTTGCAGGGAGACTCTGAAGCTTTGTTTAAAAATTACAGACGCCTTGGGGCAGGCAGAGTTTAGCTAAAATAATTTTAAAGAGTAGTCAATGCTATGGAGAGAAATTTCCAGAAAAAGAACTGTGATTTATTAACTCTTGTCTATGAGTTATGGTTGATTGCTTGTCTGTTTTATCTGTCATTTTTGTTTGGTTTGATGTGTTTATTGTTAGTTTATTAAGCATGCCTTTAGTTTAATTGGGAAAAGAAACCACCTGGGCGGCCAGACCATTTATTGAATTTCCCCAGAGGAAACAGGATGTGGGGGGGAGACATGTGGTGATCCTGAGAGTGCTATTAAAAAGTCATATTTTCACCATGATTTTTATTTCCTGGTCAGTCATTTAAAAATTTAGCAGAATTTAGGAATGCATCTGGGATTTCTGTACTCATAAAGAGAGAAAGCTAGCTTAAAACAAAAGAGTGCTCCGCCCAATTTTGTACAGGTTTTGGGCTAAGCTCAATCTCTTTACAGATGCTACAGAATAAACCCCAAGACTGTTTTTCTCAAAAGAAAAAAGATGGCGAAAATGACCCAAAAGAAAAACTACAGGCTGAGTTAGGGCAATAAGATTGGTATTTCCATAATAAAGGGTAGTTTTTGAATAATAACGGACCACATTCCAAAGTTAACATTAAGGCTGCTAGAAAGTCAGTAATTATCTCTATTACAGAATTTGCCAAATACAATGCCTTGGATAATAATAATTGGCTTTAGAATCTCAAAATTGTTGAAACATAAATAGATTGATATAGCTAAAATAAAGAATTTGTAGTAAAGCTTTTCAGTTATAAGTATAGGTATATTAATAGTGGGGGTTCGATCCTTGTTGAATGAGGGGGCTGGTCACATTTCCCCCAGAAGAAAGAATGTGGCGGTTTTACATTTAAATAGCTACAAGCTTGCTTCCCGGCTTCCCCCTCTTTTGCCATCCAGAAATGTGGTTTTCCAGAGCCTTTGGCAACTTGGAGCTTTGGAGTTTGCTAAATTAAATGATAAAAATTTATTAAATATCTAGGTATTTTGAAATGACAAAATACGGGAATGTTAATCTGAGTTTGCCTCATATGAAAAATCTAGAGGCTAGATTTGAATCTATTAATTAAATATGTCTTGCATTTTATTTGAAATATATTCTTAAAAATATGAAGTTATTGCTAATCTGAAAAATGCTAAGTATTTAACTTGGCACTTAAAATTTGAGGCTTCTAAGAGTTTAAAGTTCAAATTAAGTTAGGAGAAATCATATAGTTGTGATAACAAAATACATAAAGTATAAAAATTTATTTTTGAGAAAATAATTCTTGTATTTTCTCTAGAGAAATTAGTATTTCAAAATATAGTCTTTATGTGTGGTAAAATTTCAACCTAGAATATAATATTTTATATGGTCTAATTAATAAAGAGGATTAATTCTGTGGTCTCAACCAAATTTTTAATATAAAAACCAGGTTAATTTAATTAATATCTTTTAGAATAATTATAAAAAGTATATAATATAATCTTTATTTTATATATATATATATTTGATAATCTTTCCAAGTTAAATTTCAAGAATTTAACCAAGAGATGACTTTGGACATCCAAGGGCCCTGGAGTCATCCAAGAATTTATTCTCTCTTCTTAAAAGAAATATTTTTAAATTAGGCCAATCTAATATACTTGAAATCACGTGGAAAGCTTTATCAAATGAAAACTAATAACTATATTTTATTTATATACATATATTTTAAATGTTATAAAGGTTTTAACCTCTAAGGGAGGAAGGCAAAGTTGCTGAATATTTCTTCAGCAGCGGAATTTTAAAAAACAAAAGCAACAGAATTTTAAAAACAAAAGCCCCAGGCAGCCTGCTTTTCAAATAGGCTGAGGGGTAGGGCAGCATCTGTACTTTATAGGTCAAACGTATAAGTTTGCTTGCTTTGCTTTTTCAATAAATATGCCTACTTTGATTACTTAATAAATTAGCTTTTTATAATATAATCAAGGTCTCATATAATTTCAGTTATATAAGAATCCAATATTTTTATAAACAATTGATTCTAGTAAAGTCCTCTGAAATAGTTCTGGAGACTTCCCATGACCCCTCTGTGTATGCAAATGAGAACTAGCCCAAAAGAATACTGTTTAAATGTAAATTTTAAGCTTAATAAAAAGGAGAAATTTAAAAATCTCCTCCACTACTATTTATAGGGCAAACTCAAGGTTATTATTCAAGCATTAAATCTGATCATTAATAGTCACCATAAGTAAAGAGAGTCACTTAAAATATAAGCATGGCAGTATGAGCCAGCATCTGAAAAGAAACCAAGTGTGTTGCTCAGTTTAAAAGAAAGGAAAACGGTTTTTAAAAGCAACTTCCTAAATGTGGCCTAGAAATTACTCTGGGAAGAAATAAAGAGAGGTTTCCTTCAAATGTCTAGAAAACTGTAATTAAAAGTTAATGTATTAGGCCTCAAAAAGAAAAGTAAGTAATTTGTATTTTGCCTTCCTAAACAAAGCTAATGTGGGTATACTCAAAGACTGATAGCAGAAATTCAATTAATGTCATTTACTGTCCACAGCCAAGGACAAATGAAGTTAGAAAATAAGCCTTATTTCAGACTGATTTAAAATGGCAAATTGAAATAAGTGAATATTCAGGGGAACTTAATTGTACTAGGCAAGAACTTATTCCTGGAGCATTAACTATTTTTTTACTGATAGTTCATCTCATAGTAAAAGCTGCTTATCATGCAATGAATTCAGAGCAGTCATACTTCTGTACTAAGAATTGAATTAAAAGCTATCAAGGCTGCATTGTTAGATTTTCAAAAGCCAAAATATTGTACAGCAAGCAAAAAATGTCCTCCTTACAATTTAAAACAAAAAAGGGGGGGTGGGGGGATAGTGGAGTAATCTCCTGTAAGTAAATTACATCAAGCCTTAATTACTTTAAATGTTTTCCTTTAATTTTTTTTCACTTGTAATGCTGATGGCAGGACACACATGGTGTCAGAATAAGCCAAAGGAAAATGGTTTGGGCAAAAGAAAAAGATCCTGAGAGTCTAGCTTATAGAAAGGTCCCTTTATTAACCTTATGCTTGTATATTTCCAGAAAACTCTTCCAAGCCCGTGTGGATTCCTGCAACAATGGATCCGAGAGAGGAACTGACCAGACTACTCCAACCACAGATAGCAGTGGCCCCAAGCAACACGCTGATGAGACAGAGGAGAAACAGTCCAGAGATGGGGAATGGTAAAGACACCTTGCCATGCTAGCAGTCAGCAGCTGTGCATCACTGCAGGTTGCCCAGGACCAAGCCAAAGAAGGTCGGACCTGCATTACCATTGCTCACCATTTGTCCACCATCCAGAACTAGAATATCATTGCTGTCATGTCACAGGGGACAGTAATTGAGAAGGAAACCCATAAAAAACTGTTGGACAGTGATTGAGAAGGGAACCCATAAAAAACTGTTAGACAGTGATTGGAAAGGGGACTCAAAGAACTGTTGGCCCAGAAAGGAGCTTACTGCAGACTAGTTCCTTTGATGCCTGGCAGCAATTTAAAAGGACATGAAAGTACTCAATCCTTTCCATTGAATTTAAAAATCTTAAAAGGACCCAAGCTCTGCAAATGGCATACATTCTTGTTAAATTTATTAAATCAAAAATGGGGGATATGCTGGAGGCTAAGTACAGTAGTTAGCATAATAAATGCGAGAAGTTCATCAGAAGGCTGACGGACAGCTTCAGCAGGGCTGAAGATCTGCATATTATTACCTGCTGCCAAACAGCTGAGGGCAATTCCCCTAACCTGATGGTCCTTTATTGTTTACCAAACCTTACCTTTGATATGTATGTCTGTTTTGCTAAAGGACAAAATGTGTGAATAAAAAGCTGTATGTCCAGACATTCAGAGAGCTTAGTCACTAGAGCTAAGTTTCCATATGGCTCCCCCAAAATGCCTTCCAAATTTATATTTCTTGTCTAGTTATTCATTTATGTGCAGCTCTTCTCCAGATTCCTGAACCCTAGCTGTGGAAAGACCCTAGCAAAAAAGAGTTACAGCTAATAAGCCAAAATAAGGTAAGTGTAATCATAAAATTCAATTAATCAAAAAGAAAGCAAAAAATGTAAAATGGCATCAAAGAAGAGATGAGACATATCACAAGATGCTAAATTGAAACCTAACCATATGAATAATCATGTTAAATATAATGGTCTAGATGACCCAATTAAAAGGCAGAGATAAATAGGATTACAGAAAGCAACTTTCAACCATATGCTACCTAGAAGAAATACACTTTAAATATAAAGACAAAATTAGTTAAAAGAAAAAGGATAGGATAATCAAAAGAGACATGGAGGGTTATATTAATATCAGATAAAATATATTTCAGAGCAAAGAATATTACCAGTGATAGATGGTTATTTCATGATGATAAAAAATAAATTCATTATGATTACATAACAATTCTAAATATTCATATACCCAATAACAAAATTTCAAAATACAAGAAGCAAAAACCAATCAAACTGCAAAGAGAATAGAACACATCCATAATTATAGTCAAAGATTTCAAAATCCTCTTTCAATAATTAATAGAATAAATAGAAAATCAGCAAGAACACAGTACATTTAACACTATTAACCAACTTGACCTGATTGACATCTATAGAACACACAACCCCACACCAGCAAAATATACTATAGTTTATGGAATATAAATTATACCTCAAAGTTAAAAAAATTAATAAAAGAAAGTTATCTGGAAATCAGCAAATATTTGGAAAATAAGTAGCACATTCCTAAATAATTCAAAGAAATAAAAAATCATATTAGAAAGTATTTTGAACTGAATTAAAATGAAAACACAACATATCAAAATTTATGAATCATCACTAAAGCAGTACTTAGAAGGTGATTTATAGCATTAGCTGTTTATATTAGATAAGAAAAGGTCTTAAATCAATGACCTTAGCTTTCACCTTTGGAAATTGGAAATAGAAAATCAAATGAAACTCAAAATAAGCAGAATAATAGAAATTAAAAAAAAATCAGAACATAAATGAAATAGAAAACAGAAAAAAGTAGAGAAAAATTAATAACACCAAAAACTGGTTCTATGAGCCCAATAAAATTGACCAACTTCCAGTCACTCTGACAAGAAGAAAATGACAGAAGACACGAATTACAAATATTAGGAATGAGAAAGGTGATATCAATATAGCTTTTACAGATTTAAAGAAGCCAATAAGGGAGAAATAATGATTTTTAAAAAATATATTCTATTGATTTTAGAGAGGAAGGGAGAGGAAGAGAAAAATAGAAACATCAATGATGAGAGAGAATCATTGATTAGCTGCCTCCTGCTTGCCCTCTACTGAGGATCAAGCCCACAACCCAGGCATGTGCTCTTGGCAGGAATCGAACCTGGGACCCTTCAGTCCACAGGCTGATGCTCTATCCATTGAGCCAAACCAGCTAGGGCATGGAGAAATAATGATTAACTTCAGGCCAATAATTTCAACTTAGGTGAAACTGACAAATTTCTTTTTAAAAAATATTTTTATTGATTTCAGAGAGGAAGAGCGTGGGAGAGACAGAAACATTAATGATGAGAGAGAATCACTGATTGCCTGCCTTCTGCATGCCCCACACTGGGGATCAAATCCACAACCTGGGCATGTGCCCTGACCAGGAATTGAACCATGACCTCCTGGTTCATAGGTTGATGCTCAGCCACTGAGCCATGCTGGCTGGGCTGACAAATTTCTTGAAAGAAACAATCTACTAAAACTCAATAAGAAAATAATAGATAAGGGGAATGGCCCTATATCTTTTAAAGAAATTGAGTTTATAATTAAAAAACAACCCTATAAAGAAAAATCCAAATGGCTTCACTGGTGAACTCTACCAAACATTAAAAAAATAAATTAATACCACTGAGCAACAGAAACTCTTCTAGAAAGTTGAAAAGGAGGGTGTATTTTTGAGCTCATTTTATGAAGTCAGTATTACCCAGATGGCAAAACAAAAAACATTACAGGAAAAGAGAAATACAGACCAGTATCAGTCATAGACACATGTAAAAATATTTTAAAAGAAACAGCATATTAAATATAATATTATGTAAAAAGGAGAATATATCATGAATAAGAGGAGCTTACCTAAGGAATGCAGTATTAGTTTAACAATTGAAAAATCAATGTAACTGATAACTTGAACAAACTTTAAAAAATTGATCATTTCAGTAGATGCAGAAAAACTATACTACCAAATTCAACATCAAAGGAGGAGTTCCAAAATGGCAGAAGATATAGTGGAAGCTACACTGACACTCTCCCAGGACCAAACTAGAATTACAACTAAAATACAGAAAAAAACATCCTGAATAATCAACTGAAGACTAGCTGGAGAGAACCCTGATAACCAAGGACTGAAAGTAGAGACCGCAGAGAGACTGGTAGGAAGTTCAGAGGTGTGAGAGGCCTGGCCAGGCTCCCATAGGAAGCAGCTAAAGTTCCAGAGAGATATCTCAGCTGGGGTGGGGGGATTTCCACTAAGAACTCTGGGGTCTAAACCCTAAGTTGGGCTCCCCAGACAAGAGCACCAGAACTGAGAAAGATACCCACATACCATCTAGCTGTGAAAAGCAGTGGGATTGTTGTCTACCAGGGAAAGACGGCTGGAAATGCAGTCACCATTGTAAAGGGCCAATGCACAGAATTTCATGTGCAGCCACTTACCTTGGACTCCAGCAGAGAGAGGGAAGAGTAGACTAGAGCTGTGTGAAGAGAATCCAGGGTTGGGGGCTCTGGCATTACAGCTTGGAAGGCAGACACATTGGTTTCTTGTGCTGAGTCATTCTCTCATACTGCAGAGGACATCTTTCACAGGCAGACATTTACCATACAGGAGGGAAGCAATTGCCCCACCCTGTTGGAAAAGCTCTCACCCATCCTGTAAAGTCTACACTTTTCTGTGGTCTATAGCCTGAGGCAAATTGAGACTGAAAATAACAATCAGATTCTAGAGGCCTTGAGTCTTTGCATGATCTCATTCTGGACCTGGGGCTAGGAAAAGCAGATCTTGGTGTAGATCTTGGTCCTTTCCAAAGGCACCCAGCCCCAGGAGAGGGAGCCAAAAGCTGTGGATTGCTGATAACTCAAAACAAGGTACTCAGGCCAGTCTCAAACAGCATCTGAAATTGTTCTGCACCATAGACTGGAAGTTTTAGCAGAATACACAGACACAAACTCAAAGAGGCAGCCAAAATGGGGAGAACAAAAATAAGCCACAAATGAAAGAACAAGAGCTAAATAAAATGAAGATAAGAAATTTACGAGATATAGAGTTCAGAATAATGATTATAAGGATGCTCAACAGCATAATAAAAGATATAGAAACAATGAAAGAGATTCCAAGATAGTGGCCAAGAGGATGGCAGTGAGGGAGAGAATGTGAGTGAGGGAGTGAAAGGGGAGAGTGTGGACGTGTGGTGTGTGTGTGTGTCTGAGGGACAGCTAGATCTCTCAGGACCTTCGGGGGCTGGCGGATTGGGCTTGCGTAGCTGGGCAGCCTCTGCTACTGCTATAATCTCTCCCGGAGCACCGGCTCTGCCACAGAAGCCATGCCATCTTGAAGGGGAGAGCTGTTGTGACTGGAAGCCTATACTCACCTCTACCCAGGGTGTTCTCAGACACCACCTGGGATACTACAGCCACTCCAGCCAGGGACCTGCTACCTTGCCACTGACGCATGGACACTGGGAATCCAGCCTCCCCAGCTGAGGGCTACTGTGAGTTCCAGAGCATGCTCCCCTCCCACCAGCCAGACATTTCAGCCCTGGGCACAGCGACCGCATGTGCACGTGAACAGCTAAGCCTTACACAGCAGCCCCTGGCTCCACAACTGCGAGCACGAACACCCAAGCCTAACAGAGCAGCCCTGGGCTCTGCGACCGCACGCGCAAACAGCCGAGCCTTATGCAGCAGCCCTGGGCTCTGCAACCAAGTGCGTGAACAGCAGAGCCTTAGGAGCCGCAGGCTAAACGACCATGTACGTGAAAAGCTGAACCTTATTTAGTATGCCCAGGCACCGTGACTGCTCCAGCAGCCGCATGAGCAGCTGCCACCCATGACTGTACAAGGAGCAGCGCCCTGAGACCCACCTCAAGGAGCAGTGGCTGCCCACGAATGCACAGGGAGTGGCCGTAGCCCAAATGAGTGAGGAGCAGATGCCTTGCAACTCCATGAGGAGCAGCTGCCATGCACAACCATGGGACCTGCCACCAAGCTCACCGCTATAGCCACAGGCCTTGTTTGCCATAACACCAAGATCCTTTAGTGAGAGCAAAAATGGGGAGACAGAAGAACAACTCCCAAAGGAAAGACAAGGAGGAATCGCCAGAAAAGAAACTAAATGAAATGGAGGAATGCAATAAGGCAGAAAAACAATTCAGAATAAGGGTCATACAGTTCATAAATTGGATGGATGAGAAAATGAACAACCTATGTAAGTATCAGGAGGAGGAGAAACCAAGATGGCGGCATAGGTACACACCTAAACTGCTGCCTTGCACAATAATTTCAAAAGTACAACTAAAAGACAAAACGGACATCATCCAGAACCACAGGAAGGCTGGCTGAGTGGAAATTATACAACTAGAAGGAAAGAGAAAAGCAAACTGAGACTCAGAGGAGGTGCAGAAAGCACAGATACTGAGACATGCATGTGGAGAGGACTGGAAACTGAGTGCACGGCTGGCTTTCTCAAGTGGGAGGGAGACAAAAGCTCCCAACTGCGCTGAACTCCAGTTCTGGGTGAGACTCTGGGGACCCAGACTCATATGAGGTGAAACTGGACTGTCAGGAAAGAGAAAAGCACACTGAGTCTCAGAGGAGCTGCGGAAGGCAGAGGTACCAAGGCATGCGCGCAAAGATGGCGGGCAACTGAGTACGTGGCTGTCTTTCTCAAGTGGGAGGGAGACAAAAGCTCCCGGCTGCACTGGACCCCAATTCCGGGCGAGACTCTGGGGACCCAGACTCATTTGGGGAGAAACTGGACTGTCTGGCAGCAGGCGGAACTCAAGGGCAGCTTTCTCTTACAGGTGCTTGCAGCGATTACCACGGGACCCTGAGACACAGGGGCCTATTAGGGCAGGCCTGACTGGAAAGCAATGCTGTCTGCTCTGCCCTGAGACTCCACCCCATCCAAGCTGAGCACAGAGGCTTTTGCAAGTCTTGTCTCATAAGGGTGTCTCCAGCACAGAAGTTCTCCCAGCGTAGACACAGCTGATCTTCACAGCCAATTGGCCTGGAGGTCAATTCCTCCCAGTGATACCAACAACAATCAAGGCTTAATTACAACAAGACTGTGCACACAGCCCACAAAGGCGTGCACCAAGAGCATCCACCTCAGGTAACTGGGGAGGCTGAGCCACTGGGCCCTATAGGACACCTAGCACACAAAGCCACTCTATCAACTCAGGGAAGCAGCCAAAATGCGGAGACAAAGAAACAGATCACAAATGAAAGAAATGGAGGAAAGCAAATGACTGGATATAGAGTTCAAAACCACGGTTATAAGGTTTTTCAAGAATTTTCTAGAAACTGGCGATAAATTTAACAAGAACCTCAAGGATATGAAAAAGGACCAATCAGAAATTAAGCATACACTGACTGAAATAAAAAATATTATACAGAGATCTAACAGCAGACTAGAGGATTGCAAGAATCAAGTCAAATATTTGAAATACAAAGAAGCAAAAAACACTCAACCAGATAAGCAAAACGAAAAAAGAATCCAAAAATATGAAGATAGTGTAAGGAGACTCTGGGACAACTTCAAGCATACCAACATCAGAATTATGGGGGTGCCAAAAGAGAGAGAGAGCAAGATACTGAAAACCTATTTGAAGAAATAATGACAGAAACCTTACCGTACTTAGTGAAAGAAATAGACTTACAAGTCCAGGAAGTGCAGAGAACCCCAAAAAAGAGGAATCCAAAGAGGACCACACCAAGACACCATCATAATTAAAATGCCAAGGGCAAAAGACAAAAAGAGAATCTTAAAAGCAGCAAGAGAAAAACAGTTAGTTACCTACAAGGGAGTACCCATATGACTGTCAGCTGATTTCTCAACAGAAATGATGCAGGCAAGATGGGAATGGCAAGAAATATTCAAAGTGATGAATAGCAAGAACCTACAACCACGATTACTCTAACCAGCAAAGCTATCATTCAAAATTGAAGGTCAGATAAAGAGCTTCACAGACAAGAAGAAACTAAAGGAGTTCATCACCACCAAACTGGTATTATATGACATACTGAAGGGTATTCTCTAAGAAAAGGAAGAAAAAGGTAAAGATAAAAATTATGACAGCAAAGTGACAACACATACATATCTATCAACAACTGAATCTAAAAATCAAGTGAATAAAAAAATCTGATGAACAGAATAAACTGGTCAATATAAAAGAATCAGGGGCATATAAATGGAGTGGACGGACAATTCTCAGGGGGAAAGGAGTGTGGGTGGTGTGGGAAGAGACTGGACAAAAATCGTACACCTATGGATGAGGACGGTGGCGGTAAGGGCAGAGGGTGGGGTGGGAACTGGCTGGAGGGGAGCTATGGAGGAAAAAAGAGGAACAATTGTAATAATCTGTACAATAAAGATTTATTAAATTTAAAAAAACCTGGAAAAAAAAAGAATCAGGAGGAAATAAGGAGTGATATAACTATAATAAAAAAACAATATGGAAACTTTCAACAGTAGACTAGGAGAAGCAGAGGATCGAATTAGTGAATTAGAAGGTAGGGAAGCAAAACACACCCAATCTGAACTGCAACTGGAAAAAAAAAATCAAGACAGGAGGAGAGTCTAAGGGAGCTATGGGACAACATGAAACGAAGCAACATATGTATAATAGGGGTGACAGAACAACAAGAAAAGGAGCAAGGGTTAGAAAACCTCTTTGAAGAAATAATGTCAGAAAACATCCCTGATATGGGGAAGAAAAAAGTCACACGAGCATAGAGAGAGTCCCAAACAAGAAGAACCCAAAAAGTTCGACACCAAGACACATCATAACTACAATGTCAAATATTAATGAAAAACAGAGAATGTTAAAGGCTGCAAGAGAGAGCCAGAAAGTTATGTACAAGGGATCTCCCATTAGATTATCAAATGATTTCTCAACAGAAAACATCAAGCCAGAAAGGAATGGAAGGAAGTATACAAAGTGATGCAAAGCAAGGGACTGAATCCAAGAATACTTTATCCAGCAAGGCTATCATTCAAAATTGAAGGGGAAAAAAGGAGCTTCACAGACAAAAAAAAAAAAAAAAAAGGCTACGGGAGTCTATCACTATCAAGCCAGTAATGCAAGAAATGCTAAAGGGACTGTTGTAAAAAGAAGAAATAGAAAGGGAAGAAGGAACACAGGCATAAAGAATAAAAATGGAAGAAATTAAGCATAATTTCAAAAAACAAGTACCTATCAATAATAACCTTAAACGTAAATGGATTACATGTGCCAGTTAAAAGACATTGGGTGACTGAATGGATAAGAAAACATGATTCATATATGCTGTCTACAAGAGACCCACCTCAGAACAAGGGACTCACACAGACTGAAAGTGAAGGGATGGAAAAATATCTTTCAGGTAAATGGAAATGAAAAAAAAAAAGCTGGGGTAGCAATAATTATATCTGACAAAATAGACCTCACAGTGAAGGCCATAACAAGAGATAAGGAAGGCCACTTCATAATACTAAAGGGATCGATACAACAAGAGAATATAACTCTGATAAACATATACACACCCAATGCAGGAGCACCCAAATACACACACACACACACACACACACACACACAAACTTCTGGAAGATATCAAGGGAGAAATCTACAGCAATACAATCATAGTAGGAGACTTTAATACCTCACTGACATCACTAGATAAATCCTCTAGACTAAAAATCAGCAAAGAAACAGCAATCCTAAATGACTCACTAGACCAGATGGACTTAATCGACATCTTCAGAACATTTCACCCCAAAGCTATGGAATATATATTCTTCTCAAGTGCACATGGGTCATTTTGAAAGATAGAACACATATTGGGACACAGGCAAAGTCTCTCCAAATTCAAGAAGACTGAAATCGTATCAAGCATCTTTTCAGATCACAATGGCATAATATTAGAAATCAAATATAATAAAAACAATAAAAAATTCAAAACACTTGGAGGATGAATAGCATGCTATTAAACAATGATTGGGTTACCAAAGAGATCAAATAATAAATTAAAAACATCCTGGAAATGAATGACAATGAAAACAAAACAATCCAAAACCTATGGGACTAAATGAAAGCAGTCCTGAGAGGGAAGTTTATAGCATTACAGGCCTACCTCAAAAAACAAGAAAAACTGGTAATAAATTATCTAACTCTACAACTTAAAGAATTAGAAAGAGAGCAACAAGAAAAGCCGCCAAAAAGGAGATATATGTACTACTATTTGTAATACTTTAAACAATAAAATAAAATTTAAAAAATGAAATGAAATAAAATAAAATAAAAAGAAAAGCCCAGAGTGAGCAGAAGGAAGGAGATAATGAAGATCATAGAAACCAAAAAAAAAAAAGAAAAACAAAAAGAAAAAAAGAAAACCAATATAAAAGATCAATGAAACCAAGAGCTTGTTCTTTGAAAGGATAAACAAGATTGATGAACCTCTAGCCAGGCTCACCAAGAAGCAAAGAAAGGGGACTCAAATAAACAAAATCAGAAATGAAAGAGGCAAAATAACAAGAGACCCTACAGAAATAATAGGGATTGTAAAAAACAAAAACAAAAACAAAAACAAAACAAAAAAAAACAATGAACATCTCTACTCCAACAAACTAAACAACCAAGAGGAAATAAGCATATTCATTAAAAAAAATATGACCTTACAAAACTCAATCAAGAAGAATAAAAAGGAGGAACCAAGATGGCGGCATAGGGCAGACACCTGATTGTTGCCTACCACAACAATTTTGAAACTACAACTGGAAAACAGAGCAGACACCATCCAGAACTACCAGAGGGCTGGCTGAGAAGATGCTCTACAACTAGAATGAAAGAGAGGGGGACGCGGGATGATGCTGATGCCGGTGAGCCAAAGATCTCACTTTAAAATCTACGGCTCGGGAAGATGGCGGAGGAGTTGAACGGCTGATCTGATGCCTCACATGGCAGTTTCGGAAATACAACTAAAAGATGGACTGGTGAGCGCGGCGATTCCTGCTCGCGTCTCCCCAGGCCAGGGTGGCTGCTCCTCTCAGTCAGCACCTCAGCCGGGGCCATGAGCTCATGGGCGGCCGCAGCAGCTGCTATGGCGGTGGCCGCGGACTCGGCACAGTGGCTCTCGGTGAAGGAAGAGACCATCTTTATGCAGGACGGGCCCATCCGTGTCACCGACCTGGCCGAGCTGCCCAGTGAGATCCTCGGGGCCCCGGAGGCCGCCGACACCGACTTGGAGGATTTTTAGGATTTCCCGTCTTACATTCAAGTCCTTTAGCCATTTTGAGAGAAGAGAACCAAGAAGGTGGCAAAGTTAAACAAATGAACTGCACCGCGCAGAGCGATTTCAAAAATACAACTGGAGGACAGAGCGTCTGCCACCCAGAACCACAGGAGAGCTGGCTGAAGGGTGGATTTACAGCTAAGAGGGAAGAGGACAGAGCGAACTCGGAAGGGATAAGGTGCGGAGGCGCGTGGGTCGGACTGGTGGCGGGGGAAGGGTCGTGCGGCTTTTTTTCCAACCCTAGGGGAGTTTAGCTCCCCATCACCCTGAAATCCAGCTTCTGGGGACTCGTGGGAGACCCAGACGCCTGCGGGGAGAGGCTGGACTCTCGGCCTTCGTGTCGGAGAGTGGGAGTAACTTCCTTGCGGAGGTGAGCCCAGCAATCAGTGTTTGCTGTGCTGGAGTGCGGAACGAGGGGGCTTAGAAACGTGGAAAGCAGGAAAAGCAGACTTGCAGCCATTGCGGTTCGCCACGCCATGGCCTGGTGGCGCCCTGAGACCCCACCCTGCCCTGAGACCCGCCCCGCCCTGGGACCCGCCCCGCACGTTTTGCAGACCCGCCCCGCACATTTTGCAGGCCCACCTGGGCTCCAAGCAGCGGCTTTTGCATGTGGGTGCCTGCCCTGTGGCAGCTTGACCAGATGAACTTCAGTTGTAGTCGGACTGCTCCAGGGCCGCTTAGACAGGAGGAGGAAACTGCAGTTTTTCCTGTAATTCCTGCTGAGGGGACTCAGGCAGTAGCTGACCTACACTCCATTGGAGACCCAGAAACGAGGGCATCTAGTGGTCGTTGTGAGATGACACCAGATTTCAACCACTCGCATAAGGGACACATTCAAGAGGCAGACTCAGTGAGCGCCAAAGCCTTGCTGCAACAAGATCCGGCCCATAAACGTGTCTCCTGCACAGTAACTCTTCCTTTATAGAAACAGAGGGTCCTCACGGACAATTGGCCAGGAGGACAATTCCTCCCAGTGTCACCAACAACAATCAAGACTTAACTATAAAAAGGAGGACCAAGATGGAGGCATAGGGTGGAACCCTGATTGTTGCCTACCACAACAATTTTGAGACTACAGGGGGAGAGCAGAGCAGACACCATCCAGAACCACCGGAGGGCTGGCTGAGCAGATGCTCTGCAACTAGAATAAAAGAGAGGGGTATGCGGGATGATGCTGATGCCGGTGACCCAAAGATCACACCTTAAGAACTATGGCTCAGGCGACACAATGGCAGCCTGGAACGTGCTCGGCGCAGTTCCCCTGGCGGTCTCCGGCTGAGGGGAAGGCTCCACTCGCTGCCGAGCACGGACAGATGAGCCCCTGAGAGACATGGGGTGGGAGACTCCGCGCTTAATGACCTCCGAGTCCTTCAAGAATCTCAACGCCCTGGAAGCGGCCAGGTGCGCACGTTTGGCGACTGGCCACCGCTGCAGACCCAAGGGCCAACGCAGCGACCCCGGACCAGCCCGCCACCGTGCACCGGGCACACTGGAGCTTCGCTGAGCCCGCAGCACAACGAGTTCTGCGGCAGCCGCCCTGGAGCTCTGAGAAAATGGCTGAAGGAATTGCTGAGAGGGAATTGACCAACAGGAATTGGGATCAAGAAGACGAAACTCCGCTGGGTCCTGGGTCCGGGTGAGGCCACGCGCCCCTGCTTCAGGGTGAGGCTGGGAACTGGGTCAGGGTGGGGCTGGGTCCCGGATCCGGGCGAGGCCACATGCCCCTGGATCCGGGTAAGGCCGCATCCCTTGGGTCTGGGTGAGGCTGGGTCCCGGGTCTGGGTGGGGCCACCCCCTGGGTCCGGGTGAGGCTATGCGCCCCTAGGTCCGGGTGAGGCTGGATCCTGGGTCTGGGTGGGGCCATTCTCCCCTGGACCCGGGTGAGGCCTCGCGCCCCTGGGTCCGGCTGAAGCTGGATCCCGAGTCCGGGTGAGGCTGTGTGCCCCTGGGTCCGGGTGAGGCTGTGTGCCCCTGGATCTGGGTGAGGCCACGCAACCATGGGTCTGAGAGAGGCCACGCACCCCTGGGTCCGGGTGAGGCCATGCGCCCCTGGGTCCGGGTGAAGCTGGATCCCGGGTCCGGGTGAGGTCGTATGCCCCTGGATCTGGGTGAGGCTGGGTCCCGGGCCCGGGTGAGGCACGCGCCCCTGGGTCTGGGGGAGGCCACGCTCCCCTAGGTCCGGGTGAGTCCACGCACCCCTGGGTCCGGGTGAAGCTGGAGCTTCCCAGGTCCGGGTGAGGCCGTGTGCCCCTGTATCCGGGTGAGGCTGGGTCCCGGGTCCGGGTGAGGCCGCGCGCACCTGGGTCCAGGTGAGGCCACGCGCCCCTGGGTCCGGGTGAGGCCACGTGCCCCTGTGTCCGGGTGAAGCTGGAGCATCCTGGGTTCGAGTGAGGCCGTGTGCCCCTGGATCCGGGTGAGGCTGGGTCCCGGGTCCGGGTGAGGCCGTGCGCACATGGGTCCAGGTGAGGCCACGCGCCCCCTGGGTCCGGGTGAGGCCACGCGCCCCTGGGTCTGGGTGAAGCTGGATCATCCCAGGTCTGGGTGAGGCTGTGTGCCCCTGGATCCGGGTGAGGCTGGGTCCCGGGTCTGGGTGAGGCTGCGCGCACCTGGGTCCAGGTGAGTCCACGTGCCCCCTGGGTCCGGGTGAGGCCACGTGCCCCTGAGTTCGGGTGAAGCTGTGCCCCTGGGTCCGGCCGAGACCAAACCAGAAGGTGTCGGACCTGCATTACCACCATTTGTCCACCATCCAGAGCTGAGGGGTCAGTACCGACATGTACACATAAGGAACTGGTGGACATTGATATTGGGTCTCAAAAGAACTGTTGGTTCAGAAAGAAACTCACTACAGACTGATTCATTTGCCTGTCAGCATAACTATTATTGCTCGTCTCACATTCAGTTCTTATAATATATCTCTAGTGACACATGATCTCGCTCATCTAGGGGAAATGATGAACAACATAGAGTGATGAACAAGAACAGAACCAGAAACAAGGAGGCATCGATTGGACTATCGGGCCTCAGAGGGAGGATAGGGGAGGGTGGGGGGTGTGGGGAGAGATCAACCAAAGGACTTGTGTGCATGCATATGAGCCTAACCAATGGTTAAGTTCAACAGGGTGTTGGGGCATCCGTGGGGAGGGGTGTGGGATGGGAATGGGGGGATGAGGACAAATATGTGACACCATAATCAATAAAGAAATTTAAAAAATAAATAAATAAATAAATTATGCTACTCCAAAAAAAAAAAAGAAGAATAAAAAATCTCAACAGGCTGATAACTAACGAGGAAACTGAAGTAGTAATAAAAAAGCTTTCAGAAAACAAAAGCCTGGGGCCAGACAGCTTCACAGGAGAGTTTTACCAAACACTCAAAGAAAAATGAAAACCTATCCTTCTCAGAGTATTACAAAAAATTCAAGACGAAGGCACACTTCCAAGCTCTTTCTATGAAGCCAGTATTACCTTAATCCCAAAACCAGATAAAGATACTACAAAGAAAGAGAATTACAAGTCAATATCCCTCATGAATATAGATGTTAAAATCCTCAACAAAATTCTAGCAAATCAGATCCAGCATTACATTAGAAAGATCATATACCATGACCAAGTGGGATTTATCCTGGGGATGCAAGGATGGTACAATATCCCTAAATCAATAAACAGGATACATTACATAAACGAATTGAGAGATAAAAATCACATAGTCATATCAATTGATGTAGAAAAAGCATTTGACAAAATCCAACACCCTTTCTTGATAAAAACCCTCAACAAAATGGGAATCAAGGGATCATACCTCAACATAATAAAAGCCTTATATGACAAACCTACATTCATCATATACTCAATGGGCAAAAACTAAAATCATTTCCCCCATGAACAGGAACAAGATAGGGATGTCCATTTTCACCACTCTTGTTTGAGATAGTACTGGAAGTGCTAGTCATAGCGATCACACTAGAAGAAGAAATAAAAGGCATCCAAATTGGAAAAAAAGAAATAAAATTTTTATTATTTGCAGATGACATGATATTGTACACAGACTATCCTAAAGACTCTATCAAAAATCTGTCAGAACTAACAAATGAATTTGGCAATGTAGCAGGATACAAAATTAACACCCACAAATCTATGCCTTTTTTTATTCACCAATAATGAATTCACAGAAAGAGAAACTAAAAAACAAAACAAGACAAAACAAACAAACAAAAAAACCCAATCCCATTTACTATTGCATTAAAAAAAAATTAAGATACCTAGGAATAAATTTAACGAAGGAAATAAAGAACCTGTACTCAGAAAATTCTAGGACGCTAAACAAAGATATAGAGAAGACATAAACAAATGGAAGCATATACTGTGTTCATATATTGGTAGAATCAACATCATTAAAATGTCTATACTACCCAAAGCAATCTACAGATTCAATGCAATCCCCATTAAAATACCAACAGCATACTTCAAAGACCTAAAAGAAACTCTCCAAAAATTCATCTGGAATTAAAAAAGACCCCGAATACCTGCAGCAATCTTGAGAAAGAACAAAGTTGGAGGGATCATAATACCAGATATCAAGCTATACTACAGAGCCACTATTCTCAAAACTGCCTGGTACTGGCACAAGAACCGACCTATAGACCAATGGAACAGAACAGAGAACTCAGAGATTGACCCAAGCCATTATGCTCAATTAATATTTACAAAGGAGGCAAGAGCATACAATGGCGTCAAGAACGTCTCTTCAATAAATGGTGTTGGGAAAATTGGACAGATACATGCAAAAAAAAATGAAACTAGATCACCAACTTACACCATACACAAAAACAAACTCAAAATGGATAAAGGACTTAAACATCAGATGGGAAACCATAAAGATCCTAGAAGAAGCCATAGACAGCAAAATAGCAGACATTTCTTATAGCAATATCTTTACCAATACTGCTCCTAGAAACTAAGGAGGAAACAAACAAATGGGACTACATCAAAATAAAAAGCTTGTGCACAGTGAACGAAACCATCAACAAAACAACAAGAAAGCCCCCTGTATGGGAGAACATATTTGCCAATGTTATCTCTGATAAGGGTTTAATCTCCAAAATTTATAGGGAACTCATACAAGTTAACAAAAAGAAGATAAACAATCCAATAAAAAAATGGGCAAAGGACCTGAATAGAATCTTTTTGACAGAAGGCATACAGAAGGCCAAGAGACATGTGAAAACATGCTCAAAGTTACTAATCTTCTGAGAGATGCAAATCAAAACAACAATGAGGTACCATCTCACACCTGTCTGAATGGCTATCATCAACAAATCAACAAACGACAAGTGCTGGCAAGGATGCAGAGAAAAAGGAACCCTCTTGCACTGCTGGTGGCAATGTAGACTGGTGCAGCCACTGTGGAAGACAGTATTGTGTTTCCCCAAAATATTAAACATGGTACTCATATTTGACTCCGTAACCCCACTTCTAGGAAAATATCCCAAGAAAACAGAAACACCAATCAGAAAGGATATATGCACCCCTATGCTCATAGCAGCACAATTCACCATAGATAAGATTTGGAAACAGCCTAAGTGCCTATCAACAGATCCGTGGATTAAAAAACTGTGGTACATCTACGCAATGGAATACTATGCTGCCGTAAAAAAGACAGTACTCTTAGCATTTTCAACAGCATGGATGGATCTGGAGAGCATTATGCTAAGTGAAATAAGCCAGGCAATGAAAGAAAAATACCACATGATCTCACTCATTTGTGGAATATAATGAACAACATAAACTGATGAACAAAAATAGAACCAGAGTCATAGAAGCATCAAACAGACTGTCCAACCTATAAGGGAAGGTTTGGGTTAGGGGGTTAGAGATCAACCTACGCACTTGTATGCATGCATATGAGCATACGGAAAGGACACAGATGGGGGGGTTAGTGAGGGCATGTGCTGGGGCATGGGGGCAGTCGGGAAGAGGTCAATGGCAGGAAAGGAGACTTATGTAATACTTCAAACAATAATTTAAAGTATAAAAAAAGAAACTATGAAAAATGACTAGTCGGAAATGAAGAATGACATAGCACTAGCAAAGAACACATTGGAAGGAATACACAGCAGACTAAGAGAAGATGAGGATCTGATCAGTGAATTAGAATATTGATCGTCAACCAGTGGTCTGCCAAGCACTGGTGGTCCATGAGGTCTGAAAGGTTGGTGACCACTGAATTAGAAGATAAGGTAGAAAAAAATAACTCAACCAGAGAAACAAAAAGAAGAAAATAATAATTAAAGAACAGAAGGACAGGTTAAGGAAGCTGTGGGACAACATGAAATATAACAATATTCACATCATAAGATTGCCAGAAGGTGAAGAAAGTATTTGAAGAAATAATGACAGAGCATGTATTTGAAGAAATAATGACAGAAAACTTCCCTAACCTGGTGAAGGAAAAAGTCACAGAATATCAGTAGGCACAGAGAATCCCAAGCAAGAAAAACCCAAAGAGCCCCACACCCAGACACATCATAATTAAAATACCAAAAATTAGTGAAGAGATAAAGAAGTACAAGTTGGTAATTAAAGAACATCCTTAGAGGGTATATAGTCAATAATGTTGTAATAACTATATATGGTGTCAGATGGGTACTAGATTTATAAAAGTGATCATTTTGTAAGTTATATACATGTCTAAGCAATGGAATACTATGCTGTATGCCTGAAACTAATATAATATTGTATGACAACTGTAATTGTAAAATAAAAATTATTTTAAAAATAACAGCAATCCACCTCCTAGAGAAGTGATCATATCACCACACAAAATCTACAAACAGATGTTTATAGCACATTTATTCCTAATCATCCAAACTGGAAACCATGCAAACATCCTTCAACTGGTAAATGGATAGCCAAACTGGGATACATCCATACTATGGAATAAAAAAGAGTGAACTATGGAAACCACAGCAGTATAGATGATATTCAAATGCAATGTGCTACGTGAAAGAAGTCAGGCTTAAAAAGCTTCACACTGCATGATTCCATTTATATGACATTCTGAAAAAGGCAAAACTGTAGAGTTATAAATGAGGTCAGTCGTTTCCAGGACTGGAAGTAATGGAAGAAGTTTCAACAAAGGGGCCTGAGGTAAATTTTTGTCCTGTGTCTTGATCATACTGTATGCATTTTTCAAAACTCACAGAATTATTAATATAAATGAACCTCATAGAATCATACATTAGCAATAGTAATTTTTATTGCATAAACTTGACTTTAAAAATGGTGACAGATAATTGGAGAAAAGTAAAAACATTGAGTTGATGCTATGTTTAAAATTGAACTTATTTTAATAGAATGTTAAAATAAAAGGTTTAATAGGAAATCCATTTTTTGTCATTTCTGTTGGCAAAATATTTTAAGTTCTTTATATTTCAACATAGTAAACCAAATAAAGCAAATGCCTAGAAGTGTCTAATGAAAACATCAATGATGGACATGACACCAATATTAACCCTAATAAACAGTTTACTAGTACTTCAATTTGCTACTCCTTAGTTAATATACAGGTATAGTTTACTATCCTTGATTTCTTCCTCAGTGCAGAATAAGTCATCTTCCATTTTCTTATGGATTTAATGCATTTATGGGGCATTCATAAACAGTTGCTTAATTTGATTAGTACAAATTATGTTCATATTCAAGTTTTTCAATTTCTCAATTTGTGCCGTTCATAAACAGCAACCAGTCTGGAGCTCACACTTCTCCAGGATTAGGTTCAGGTACTCTGAGGACTGAATAAGAATACTATCATAGCATAGGCATATCTGTAACCAAGTCAAGATACATGTGTTTTCAGGCACACTAGCTAGGAAACTATGCTTGGTGAAAAAGAAACAACACGAATGGGATGAGGTTCATTTGAGTAATTCAAACACTGTCAACTTTGTAGAGAGAAACTCCTTCTCAAGGCCTAATCTCTCATCAATCACCTCCCAAATACGTGAAAACAGTCAAAAGTTACCCTTGAGACTTCCATTCTCTAAAGACAGTTCTTAACTGATGGATGTCTGCAGTATAATCTCCCCTGCACCCAGACCTTTTTAAACTTAATTTTTTTAAAATGGGTTGGTTCAAATAACATAAAGTTCAAAAAAGTATACCATGTCCAGTCAGCATGGCTCAGGGGCTGAGCATCGACCTATGGACCAGGAGGTCACGGTTTGATTCCCCAGTGTGGGCCACGCAGGAGGCAGCTGATCAATGGTTCTCTCTCATCGTTGATGTTTCTGTCTCTCTCTCCCTCTCTCTTCCTCTCTGAAATAAAAACAAAATATTTTTTAAAAGTATATCATGAGAACTTTCCCCCCAATTTCTGTCCCACAACTGACTAGATCCTACTCCCTCAATAGGTAGGCCCTGTTCTTTTATTTTTATGTAACCTACCATAATTTCTTTTTCCATGATTGTATTATCTTTATATAGGAAAGCTAGAATATATATAGTCATATACTAGAGGCACGGTGAACTAAATTCGTGCACAGGGGTGTGTATCCCTCAGCCCAGCCTGCACCCTCTCCAATCTGGGACCCCTCAAGGGATGTCCAACTGCCCGATTGGGCCTAAACGGGCAATTGGACATCCCTCTCATAATCTAGGACTGCTGTCTCCCAAATGCTCGTCTACCTGCCTTCCTGATTGCCCCTAACTGCTTCTGCCTGCCAGCCTGATCACCCCCTAACCACTCTCCTGCCAGCCTTATTGATGCCTAACTTCTCCCCTTCCAGCCTGATTGCCCCTAACTGCCCTCCCCTGCAGGCCTGGTCATCCCTAACTGCCCTCCCCTGCAGGCTTGATCGCCCCCAACTGCCCTCCCTTGCAGGCCTGGTCCCTCCCAACTGCCCTCCCCTGCTGGAAATCTTGTGGCAGCCATCTTTGACCACATGGGGGCAGCCATCTTGTGTGTTGGAGTGACAGTCAATTTGCATATTACTCTTTTATTATATAGGATTAGATAGGATAGAGGCCTGATGCATGGGTGGGAGCTGGGTTGTTTGCCCTGAAGGGTGTCCTGGATCAGGGTGGGGGTTCCCTTGGGGTGTGGGGAAGCCTGGACGAGGGGCCTGTGGTACTTTGCAGGCCAGCCACGGCCCCTGGCGACCCAAGCATAGGCCAGGGCCGGCTGGAAGCAGATATCTGGGATTTATTTATCTTCTATAAGTGAAACTTTGTAGCCTTGAGCAGAGGCCAGGGCAGGCCAGGGTGGCGGGAAGCTTGGCTTCCTCCATCACCGGGGGCAACCCAAGCCTCCTGCTTGCTCCAGCTCCATGGCCACTGCCATCTTGGTTGGGTTAATTTTCATACTCGCTCCTGCTTGGCTGGTAGGTGAGGCTTGTGGGTGTAGCAGAGGTAGGGTCAATTTGCATGTTTCTCTTTTATTAGATAGGATTATATTATGATCAAAGAGGATTATTTTTATTCTTTGTGTTAACAGTTAAATGTAACTCATAAATAACATACCTCTGTCAGAATTGCCTTCCATGACTGCAATCTTAAATAGATAAAATTGAGTGAAAATATTTCCAGGATCAAGATGTTCAGCTTCTGCCACTGCTTCTTTAGCCTGAAAAAAAAATTGGATCTCTTTTATAAAAGCTTTAAGGAAGACTTTACTGTATTGTGCTAATATTACTAACATAGTTAAAATGGCTAATTTGTACTCAAAGAAAAGTCGTGAAACTAAGAAGTCTTTAACTGTTTTCTGTGTTGTTTTTTTAATCTTCACCTGAAGATATTTTTCCCATTGAGTTTCAGAGAGAGTGGAAGGGAGGGGGAGAGACAAAGAGAGAGAAACATCGATGTTGGTCCTGGGGATCAAGCCTGAAACCCAGGCACATGCCCTAGACCAGAATTGAACCAGACAACCTTCAGTCTGCAAGCTGACGCTCTATCAACTGAACAAAAACGGCTAAGGCAAGAGCTGTTTTTTTTTAAATGCTAAAGACATAGTGAGTTCTGCTTCTGAAAATAATGTGCACTATATATGTGTGATAACATTCTTTTAATTCCAACAGTGACTGACAATATATGCAAAGTAATTACTGGAGGAGAACAAAGATGGTGGCAAAGGTAAACACCTACACTTGCTGCCTCTCACAACCACATCAAAATTACAACAAAAAGGCAGAACAACTAGCACCCAGAATCGTGGGAAAGCTGGCAGAGTGGAAATTCTACAACTAGAGTGGTGAAAAAAGCACATTGAGACTGGTAAGAGGTGTGAAGGTGCAGAAAGTGCTGGCACCTGGATGTGCTGCTCTTTAATTGGGAGGGAGATACAAGCTACCGCTTGCTCTGAACTCCAGTTCCGAGCAAGATTCTAGGGGACCCTGACACATATGGGGAGAAACTGGACTGTCTGGCATCGGGACAGGAATGTGAGGGCGGCTTTCTCTCAGAGGTGCTTGCAGTGAGGGTGCAAGACGCGGAGACCCAGGGACCTCTCCAGTGCAGGGCTGACTGGCAGCCATTACTATTTGCTCTGCCCTGGTGATTCCCAGAGACCCCGCCCCACCCAATTTCCAACTGCACTCAAGCTGTGAGCAGCAGCTTTTGCATATGAATGGCTGGTCCTTTCTCCACCTAAAACCTGTTAAACTACAGCTGGGTCAGAGAGCCCCGAGCTTCCAAAAGAAGGCCCAAGGCCTGGCAGCAGCAGCCTGACTTGCTTCACAGCTGGGCCTCGTCTGGGCACTTCCAAACGACATACAAAGAGGAGGAATCTGCAGATGTCTCTGTAGATCCTGCTTGGTGCCCCCAGACAGTGGCTGACCTTGCACCTCCTTGGAGATCCAAGAGACAGTGTACCCAGGGGTCAGAGTGAGAACATACTGGATTACAACTCTTCACATTTGTAAGAGACACACTCAAGGGGAAGAATCAGTGATCACCAAAGCTCCACTGAAGCAATTCCTGCCCCATAAGGGTGTCTCCTGTGCAACAAATCTTCCAGTGTAGACATAGGTGGTCATCACAGCCAATTGGCCTGGAGGTCAATTCTTCCCAGTGATTCCAACAGCAGTCAAGGCTTAACTACAACAAGACTGTGCAAATAGCCCACAAAGGGGTGCACCAAGAGCGTCCACCTTAGGTGACTGGGAAGGCTGAGACACCGGGCCCTACAGGACACCTACCACACAAGTTCACTCTATCAACTCAAGGAGACATAGCAGCTACCCAGTACATAGAAACAAACACAGGGAAGCAGCCAAAATGCAGAGACAAAGAAACATGTCACAAATGAAAGAAATGGATGAAAGCAAAATACTGGATATAGAGTTCAAAACCATGGTTATAAGGTCACTCAACAATCTTCTAGAAACCTCCAAGAAATTTAGTGAGACCCTCAAGGATATGAAAAAGGACCAATCAGAAATTAAGTATACAGTGACTGAAATAAAGAATAATATACAGAGATCCAACAGCAGACTAGAGGATCCCAAGAATCAAGTCAAAGATTTGAAATATGAAGAAGCAAAAAACACCCAACCAGAAGAGCAAAAAGAAAAAATAATCCAAAAATATGAAGATAGTTTAAGGAGCCTCTGGGACAACTTCAAGCGAACCAACATCCAAATTATGGGGGTGCCAGAAGAAGAGAGAGATCAAGACATTGAAAATCTATTTGAAGAAATAATGACAGAAAACTTCCCCTACTTGGTCAAAGAAATAGACTTACAAGTCCAAGAAGAACAGAGAAACCCAAACAAGAGGAATCTAAAGAGGACCACACCAAGACACTTCATAATTAAAATGCCAAGGGCAAAAGGCAAAGAGAGAATCTTAAAAGCAGCAAGAGAAAAACAGTTAGTTACCTACAAGGGAGTACCCATATGACTGTCAGCTGATTTCTCAACGGAAACTATGCAGGGCAGAGGCAGTGGCAAGAAATATACAAAGTGATGAATAGCAAGAACCTACAACCAAGATTACTCTAACCAGCAAAGTTATCATTTAGAATTGAAGGTCAGATAAATAGCTTCACAGACAAGAAAAAAAACTAAAGGAGTTCATCACCACCAAACTGGTATTATATGAAACTAGAGGCACGGTTTATGAAAGTCATGCACGGGGGAGAGGGTGCATCCCTCAGCCAAGCCTGCACCCTCTCCAATCTGGGACCCCTTGAGGGATGTTCGACTTCCCTCTCACAATCCAGGACTGCTGGCTCCCAACCTTTTGCCTTCCTGCCTGCCTGATTGCCCCTAACCGCTTCTGCCTGCCAGCCTGATCACCCCGTAACCACTCCCCTGCCAGCCTGATCGATGCCCAACTGCTCCCCTGCTGGCCCGATTGCCCCTAACTGCCCTCCCCTGCAGGCCTGACCCCTCCCCAACTTCCCTCCCCTGCAGGACGCATCACCCCTAACTGCCCTCCCTGCTGGCCTGGTCGCCCACAACTGCTGTCCCCTGCAGGCCTTGTCACCCCCAATGCCCTCTTCTGTAGGCCTGTTCCCCCCGAACTGCGCTCCCCTGCCAGCTTGGTCCCACCCAACTGCCCTCCCCTGCAGGCCTGTTCCCCCCAACTGCCCTCCCCTGCACACCTGGTCGCCCCCAACTGCCCTCTCCTGCAGGTCTGGTCCCCCCAACTGCCCTCCCTTGCAGGCCTGGACCCCCCAACTGCCCTCCCTGCAGGCCTGGTCTCCCCTAACTGCCCTCCCCTGCAGGCCTAGTCACCCCCAACTGCCCTCACCTGCAGGCTTGGTCCCCCCCAACTGCCCTCCCTTGCAGGCCTGGTCCCCCCCAACTGCCCTCCCTGCAGGCCTGGTCCCCCCCAACTGCCCTCCCCTGAAGGCCCTGGTCCCCCCCAATTGCCCTCCCTTGCCAGCCATCTTGTGGTGGCCATCTTGTGTCCCCATGGGGGTGGCCATCTTTGACCACATGAGGGCAGCCATCTTGTGTGTTGGAGTGAGAGTCAATTTGCATATTACTCTTTTATTAGATAGAATGCTGAAGGGTATTCTCTAAGAAGAGGAAGAAAAAGGTAAAGATAAAAATTATGAACAACAAAGTGACAACAAATACATATCTATCAACAAGTGAATCTAAAATTCAAGTGAATAAAAAATCTGAAGAATAGAATAAACTGGTGAATATAATAGAATCAGGGGCATAGAAAGGAAGTGGACTGACAGTTCTTGGGGGGAAGGGGGTGTAGGGGGTGTGGGAAGAGATTAGACAAAAATCTTACGCCTATGGATGAGGATAATGGGAGGGGTAAGGGCATGGGGGGGTGGGAACCGGGTGAAGGGGAGCTATGGGGGAAAAAAGAGGAACAACTGTAATAATGTGCACAAGAAACATTTATTAAAAAAAAGAAAAAGAAACAAAAAAGGCCCCACCACAACAAAAAAAAGTGGGAAAAATATATATATTTGTATATAAAAAAAACAAACCAGAAACAAAAACAAAAAACAAAGTAATTACCAAACAAAACTTAAGATAAAGTGAGTTTCCAGAGAAATAAGCAGAGAATTAAAGCCAGGGTTTTTTTTCTGGGTGACATTAGTAAATTCAGGAAAATGTTAACTTTACTTTTAATGGATCAAACTAGGTCAGGGAAACAGACATCAAGGTCCAAGAAGTTACACTTTTAAAGCTAAGGGCTAACCAGAAGTAAACACACTCCACCAATATCCCCAGGGGACAGCAAAAAAGCAACCTTGGCTATGAGAAGAATGCAACAAAATAAATGGGATACATCACAATAACAAAATGAAGGATAAAAATCATATGACCATATCACGATTCATAAAATGCATTCAACAAAATCCAGCACCTCTTCTTGATAAAAACTGTCAGGAAAGTGGAATAGAGGGATCATACATCAAAATAATAAAGGCTATATAGGAAAACCTGCAGCCAATGTCATACTTAATGGACAAAAACTAAAAGCATTTCCCTTAAGAAAAGGAACAAGACAGGATGTATGCTCTCACCACTCTTATTCAACACTAGAGGGCCAATGCACAAAATTCGTGCAAAGGGCTTGGTCCCCACAGCTGTGGTGGCCCGGGGCCTCTGCCTTGGCCCCAGCCTGCCATGGCAGCCGCCTCAGCCCTTGAAGCCCCGGCTTCGTCCTGAAGGATGTCTGGTCTAATTAGCATACTACACTTTTATTATTATAGACTAGAGGCCCGGTGCACGAAATTCGTGCATGGAGGGGGGTTGTCCCTCAGCCCAGCCTGTACCCTCTCCAATGTGGGACCCCTCGAGGGATGTCTGACTGCCTGTAAACGGGCAGTCGGACATCCCTCTCACAATCCAGGACTGCTGGCTCCCAACTGCTTGCCTGCCTGCCTTCCTGGTTGCCCCTAACCGCTTCTGCCTGCCAGCCTGATCACCCCCTAACCACTCTGCTGCCAGCCTGTTTGCCCCCAACGTCCCTCCTCTGCTGGCCTGGTCACCCCTAACTGCCCTCTCCTGCAGGGTTCATCACCTCCAACTGCCCTCCCTTGCAGGCTTGGTCCCTCTCAATTGCCTTCCCTTGCAGGCCGGGTGCCTCCTAACTGCCCTCTCCTGCTGGCCATCTTGTGGTGGCCATATTGTGTCCACATGGGGGCAGGATCTTTGACCACATGGGGGCAGCTATATTGTGTGTTGCAGTGATGATCAATCTGCATATTACCCTTTTATTAGATAGGATAGAGGCCTGGTACAGGGGTGGGGGCCAGCTGGTTTGCCCTGAAGGGCATCCCGAATCAGGTGGGGGTTCCCTTGGGGTGTGGGGCGGCCTGAGCGAGGGGCCTGTGGTGGTTTTCAGGCCAGCCACGCCCCCTGGCAACCCAAGCAGAGGCCTTGGTATCTGGAATTTATTTTCCTTCTACAATTGAAACTTTGTAGCCTGGAGCAGAGCCAAGCCTGGGGCTCCCTCCGCAGGCAGCCATTTGTGTTGGGGTTATAATTGAAACTTTGTTGCCTTAAGCGGGTGGGCCCGGCCAGGGTGTGCGGAAAGCTTTGCTTCCCCTGTTGCCGGCAGCAACCCTGGCCTGCTCTCTCAAGCTCCATTCTGCCGCCATTTGTTTGAATTTGTTTACCTTCTATAATTGAAACTTTGTAGCTTGAGTGGAGGCTTAGGCCTGGCCAGGGCAGGCGGAAAGCTTGGCTTCCTCTGTTACCTAGGAAACCTTACTCTCTGTGGCTGTAGCCATCTTGGTTTGGGTTAATTTGCACGCTCGCTCTGATTGGGTGGTGGGCGTGGCTTGTGGGTGTGTCAGAGGTATGGTCAATTTGCATATTTGTCTACTATTAGATAGGATAGTACTGGAAGTCCTAGCCATAGCAATCAGAAAAGAAAAAATTAAAGGTATCAAAATTGAAAAGAAGGAAGTAAAACTGTCATTATTTTCAGATGATATGATATTATATATAGAAAACCCTATAGAATCCACCAAAAAATTACTAGAGTCAATTAAATGAATTCAGGAGATCCAAGATGGCTGCCGATGGGACTGCAGGCTGCTAGATAGTGTGAGAGTGAGAGAACAAAAGGAGAATGCTTGGCTGTGCAGGGAGTGTCAGTATTTGTGAGTGAGGGACAGCTATACTCCAAGGGACTGTTGGGGACTGGCGGACCAGCCCTCCCACCCCACGTGACCGGCAGTCTCTACTGAGGCTGAAATCTCTCCCGAGTGGCTGGCTCTGCCACAGAGGCTGTGGCATTTTGAAGGGGAGACAGCTGTGATCGAATACTGACTGTGATCGGAACACCAGCCTTACCTTCAACCGGGGAGATATCGGCTACCTCCAGGGACCTTACAACCACAATGCTCAGGGACCAGTTACCTCAGCTGCAAATCCACGAATACCGGAAATCCAACCTCCCTAACCATGGGACCTGGGAGGTCTGCTCATGGGGAGACAAATGCGTGAATTTGCAGAAGCGCCCTGCGCCATCTCACAGAGCCGAAGGAACAGCTGAATCAAAGAGCACCCATCTGGAACTGGCGAATTAAACACAGCTGGCATTGCCTAAAGAAAGGTGAGATTTGGGATCCAGGCTAGAGGGAAAAATGCGCGCGCAGTGGGAACTAGAGCCTCAGAGAAAGACTGCCCCCAGAATGGGATTCTAGATATTAACCCAAAGCTGGACTGGACCCAGAAAGGCAGCCTCAGAGTGGCATAAAGAGTCGCGCACAGAATAGCGCGCAGAGCCATAGTACAGAGGCCTTTTAGTCCAGGATATTAAGACAGAAACATGGCCACCCAGGGGTGGTAGCAGAAATTGACTCTTGTGTTCAAAAACAACTAAAAACAGACGGAGAACCAAAGAGAGCAGAGAGATCCCGCTGGCTTGAAAATAGGGTTGTGGCTTATGATATCAGGGAATTTCAATACTGTGCTGACTACTTGCAAGGAAAAAGACGTGCCAACAGAACAGTGGAGGAAGTGAACGACCTTCACTACTTCACATTTTTATTTTTTATCTTTTACTTAAGAAACTAATTTTTTCTCTCATTTGATGTTACCTTATTTTTATTATATTTTTATTTTTAACTATTAGTATTAATACTATTATTTTACCCTTTTAAAAAAAGTTTTATTTTATGTTATTTTTTCTTTATTTTATTTTATTTTATTTTGGGATTAGTGTTATACATTCTGTTTTGATTTTCCCTTTAGCATTATTTTACTCTATCTCAATTTTTCCTTTATGCCAACACTCTCTTCATCACTTTTCCCCTTTTTGTCCTGTTTCTCTTACCCTGTTCCTGCTTTAGTTTTTCTCTACCCTTTCTTTTTACTTGCTGTTAAACACTGACCTTACTCATACATCTAATTTCCTCTCCCCTGATCCAAACCCATACACATTTCTCTCTACGCTTTCTTCAATATCCAAATTCTTTTTTCTTTTTTTGTCTTTTTCTTTCTGTCTGTCTTATTGTTGTTTGTTTGATTATTGGTTGTTTTTGTTTTGTTTTGTTTGTGTGTTTGTTTTGCTTCTGTTTTTCCTCTCATCACTTGTTTTCTTCTTCCACTAATAGGTTAACTAATTCCAATCATCAACTCAGGCCTATCTACTCTCTATCCTCCTTTTCCAATAGTATACAAATACATAGATTGATAGATTAAAGAAGGAGGAAAATTTTATATATATGTGTGTGTATATATATGTATATATTTCATATATATATATATTTTTTTCTTTTTTTGTATTTAATTTTTTACTTTTCTTCTTATACACCCATTCTCTTTCTATCTCTTCTAAACTGAATTGTGGCTATTTCCCCATTCATTCAATTCCTTCACCTTGCCTCCTGGAAATAAGCTCTGCCTCCTCAGATTCATCTGGGTGTTTGTTGTTTGGAGATTTGCTGTTTGCATTTTTTGGATTAGTTGTTCTTTGTAGTTAGCATTCATCCCTGGGTGTCTGGTGTTTGCATTTTTTGGATTAGTTGTTTTATTGGACTGTTCTCCCCATATACATATTGTTTTCCCCTTCTTTTTCTCTTCTCTCTTTTCTTTCTTACATTTTTTCCTTTTCTCAATATCATTTTTGCACTCATCTCTATTCCCTAATTCTATTTTCTCTGGTGGTCACCTTTAGTTAGGGGTATTAATATTGTGAATACATTTGTGTTTGGTGCCGTGTGCATTCATGTCATGTTGTGTTGTATTTTGTGCCTTTAAGTCAATGTAGGAGAGAGAGAGCTACATAACCAGACATCCAGAGAGGAGCAATCATGGGGAGACAAAGAAACAGCCTGCATATGAAAGAAAAGGAGGAATCACCAGAAAAGGAAGTAAGTGAAATGGAGGCAAGCAATATGACAGAGAAAGAATTCAGAGCAATATTCATAATGTTGCTGAAAAGGATGGAAGACAAATTCAACAATATGTGTAAGAACCAAGAGGAAATGAAGAAGAACCAAGAAGAAATGAAAAATGACATTGCTGCAATAAAGAACTCAAGAGCAAGCATCAACAGTAGACTAGAAGAAGCGGAGGACTGCATCAGTGAGCTAGACGAAAAGGTAGGAAAAAATACCCAAGTAGAGCAACTTCTAGAAAAAAAATTAAAAAGCAGGAGGAGAGCCTAAGGGAACTTTGGGACAACACTAAACAAAACAACATCTGCATAATAGGGGTGCCAAAAGGAGAGGAACTGAGCAAGGAACAGAAAACCTGTTTGAAGAAATAATGACAGAAAACTTCCCTTATATCGGGAAGAAAAAACTCATACAAGTCCAAGAAGCTCACAGAGTCCCAAACAAGATGAAAACCAAAAAAATGACACCAAGACACATTACAATTAAACTGGGAAACACCAATGACAAAGTAAGAATCTTAAAGGCTGCCAGAGAGAGACAGAAAGTTATCTACAAAATATCTCCCATCAAACTATCGACTGATTTCTCAATAGAAACACATCAGGCCAGAAGGGAATGGAATGAAATATACAAAGTCATGCAAAGCAAGGATCTGAATCCAAGAATACTGTACCCAGTAAGGTTATCAATAAAAACTTAGGGTGAAATCAGGAGCTTCACAGACAAAATAGGACTAAGGGAGTTTATTACCACCAAACCAGCCATGCAAGAAATGCTAAAGGGTCTGCTATAAAAAGAATAAAAAAGAAGGGAAGAAAGAACAGAGGAATAAAGAATAAAAATGGCAACAAACAACTACCTATCAATAATAACTTTAAATGTAAGTGGATTAAATGCCCCAATCAAAAGACATAGGGTAGCTGAGTGGATAAGAAAACATGACCCAATATATCTGCTGTCTACAGGAAACCCACCTTAGAACAAAGGACTCACACAGACTGATGGTGAAGAATGGAAAAAAGTTTTTTAGGCGAATGGAAATGAAAAAAAAGCTGGGGTAGCAATATTTTATCCGACAAATTAGACCCCAAAGTGAAGGCCATAACAAGAGATAAGGAAGGCCACTTCATAATACTAAAGGGAGCAATTCAACAAGAAGATATAACTCTGGTAAACATATATGCACCCAATACAGGAGCACCCAAACACATAAAAAAACTTCTGGAGGATGTCAAGAGAGAATTGACAGCAATACAGTCATAGTAGGGGACTGTTATACCCCACTAACACCACTGGACAAATCCTCTAAATAAAAAATCAGGAAAGAAATAGCAATCCTAAATGAATCACTAGATCAGATGGAATTAATTGACATCTTCAGAACATTTCACCCCAAAGCCACAGAATATATGTTCTTCTCAAGTGCACATGGGTCATTTTCAAAGACAGACCACATATTGGGGAACAGGCAAAGTCTCTTCAATTTCAAGAAGATAGAAATCATATCAAGCATCTTCTCAGATCACAATGGCATAAAACTAGAAATCAACTAAAATAAAAACAATAAAATCAAACACCTGGGGGCTAAATAGCATGCTTTAAACAATTATTGGGTTACCAAAGAGATCAAAGAAGAAATAAAGAGCATCATGGCAACAAATGACAATGGAAACACAACAATCCAAAATCTATGGGACAACGTGAAAGCAATCCTGAGAGGGAAGTTCATAGCTCTGCAGGCCAATCTCAAAAAAACAAGAAAAGATGGTAATAAATTATCTATCTAACCCAACAACTCAAAGAGTTAGAGGGAGAGCAACAAGAAAAGCCCAGTGTAAGCAGAAGGAAGGAAATAATAAAGATCAGAGCAGAGATAAACGACATGGAGACCAAAAAAACAATACAAAAGATCAACAAAACCAAGAGCTGATTCTTTGAAAGGATAAACAAGATTGATGATCCTCTATCCAGGTTCACCAAGAAGCAAAGAGAGAGGATCCAAATAAACAAAACCAGAAATGAAAGAGGTGAAGTAACAACCAATCCCACAGAAATACAAATGATTATGAAAAAATACTATGAACAACTCTCTTCCAACAAAATGGACAACCTAGATGAAATGGACATATTCTTAGAAAAATACAAGCTCCCAAAACTCAATCAAGAAGAATAAAAAACCTGAATAGGCTGATAACTACCGAAGAAATTGAAGCAACGATAAAAAATCTTCTAGCAAACAAAAGCCCTGGTCTGGACAACTTTACAGGGGAGTTCTATCAAGCATTCAAAGAAGAACTAAAACCTATCCTCCTCGGACTATTTCAAAAAATTCAAGAGGAAGGCACACTTCCACGCTTTTTCTATGAAGTCAGCATTACCATAATTCCAAAACCAGATAAAGACACCAAAAAAAAAGAAAGAAAAAAAAAGAGAACTGCAGGCCAATATCCTTGATTAATATAGATGCTAAAATCCTCAACAAAATACTAGCAAATCTGATTCAGCAATATTTTAGAAAGATCATACACCATGACCAAGTGGGATTTATTCTGGGGATTCAAGGATGGTACAATATCCACAAATCAATAAATGTGATTCATCACATAAAGAAACTGAGAGACAAAAATCACATAATCATATCAATTGATGCAGAAAAAGCATTTGACAAAATACAACACCTTTTCTTGATAAAAACCCTCAGCAAAGTAGGAATCAAGGAGCCTTATACGACAAACCAACAGCCAACATCATACTCCATGGGCAAAAACTAAACTCATTTCCCCTAAGAACGGGAACAAGACAGGGATGCCCACTTTCACCACTCCTGTTCGATATAGTACTGGAAGTGCTAGCCATAGCGATCAGACAAGAAGAAGAAATAAAAGGCATCCAAATTGGAAATGAAGAAGTAAAACGGTCCTTATTCACAGATGACATAATACTATACATAGGACTCCATAAAAAAACTACTGGATGTAATAAGTGAATTTGGCAAAGTAGGAGGACACAAAATTAACACCCAAAAATCTATGACCTTTTTATACACTAATAATGAACTTAGAGAAAGAGAAGCGAAAAAAACAATCCCATTTACCATTGCACCAAAAAAATTAAGATACCTAGGAATAAACTTAACTAAGGATGTAAAAGACCTGTACTCGGAAAACTACAGGACACTGAAAAAAGTGATACAGGAAGACAATAAATGGAAGAATATTCCATGTTCAAGGATTGGTAGAATCAACATCATTAAAGTGTCCACACTACCCAAAGCAATGTATAAATTCAATGCAATTCCCAATAAAATACCAACAGCATACTTCAAAGTCCTAGAACAAACTCTCCAAAAATTCATCTGGAATAAAAAAAGACCCCGAATAGCTGCAGCAATCTTGAGAAAGAAGAACAAAGTAGGTGGGATCTCAATACCAGATATCAAGCTGTATTACAAAGCCACTGTTCTCAAAACAGCCTGGTACTGGCACCAGAACAGACATATAGACCAGTGGAATAGAATAGAGACCACAGAAATCGACCCAAACCACTATGCTCAATTAATATTTGACAAAGGAGTCATGAACATAACAATGGAGACAAGACAGTCTCTTCAATAAATGGTGTTGGGAAAACTGACCAGATACTTGCAAAAAATGAAACTAGACCACCAACTTACACCATACACAAAAATGGATAAAGGACTTAAATACAAGACGGGAAACCATAAAAATCCTATAAGACTCCATAGGCAGCAAAATAGCAGACATATGTCGTAGCAATATCTTTACAGACACAGTTCCTAGGGTAATGGAAACTAAGGAGAAAATAAACAAATTGGACTACATCAGAATAAAAATCTTCTGCACAGCAAAATAAACTATCAGTAAAACAACAAGAAAGACCCCTGCATGCGAGAACACATTTGCCAATGTTATCTCCTTTAAGGGTTTAATCTCCAAAATTTACAGGGAACTCATACAACTTAACAAAAGGAAGATAAACAATCCAATCAAAAAATGGGCAAAGGACTTAAATAGGTACTTTTCGAAAGTGGATATACAGAAGGCTGGGAGACATATAAAAACATGCTCAAAGTCACTAATAATCCAAGAGATGCAAATGAAAACAACAATGAGGTACCATCTCACACCTGTCAGAATGGCTATCATCAACAAATCGACAAACAACAAGTTTTGCAAGGATGTGTAGAAAAAGGAACCCTCCTGCACTGCTGGTGGGAATGCAGACTGGTGCAGCCACTGTGGAAGACAGTATGGAGATTCCTCAAAAAGTTAAAAATGGAACTGCCATTTGACCCAGTAATCACACTTCTAGGACTATATCCCAAGAAACCAGAAACACCAATCAGAAAGAATATATGCACCCCTATGTTCATAGCAGCATAATTTGCAATAGCTAAGATTTGGAAACAGCCTAAGTGCCCATGAGCAGATGAGTGGATTAAAAAACTGTGGTACATCTACACAATGGAATACTATGCCACTATAAAAAAGAAGGAACTTTTACCATTTGCAACAGCATGAATGGAACTGGAGAGCATTATGCTAAGTGAAATAAGCCAGTCAGAGAAAGACAAATAGCACATGATCTCACTCATATGTGGGATATAATGATCAACATAATTTGATGAACAAAAATAGATCCAGAGACAAATGGTAAAGGGGCGGGGTAAGGGGGAGAGATCAACCAAAGAACTTATATGCATGCATATAAGCATATCCAATGTACGTAGACACCAGGGGGGTGAAGGCATGAACATGAGTTGGGTGGGGGTGCAATGGGGGGGGGATAAGGACACATATATAATACCTTAATCAATAAAGAAAGGAAGGAAGGAAGGAAGGAAGGAAGGAAGGAAGGAAGGAAGGAAGGGAGGAAGGAAGGAAGGAAAAGATCCAGAGACAAATGGTAGGTGAGGGGGAGGGTTAGAGAGCAACCAAAGGACTTGTATGCATGCATATTAGCATAACCAATGGACACAGACGTTGGGGAAGTGGGGGCTTGCCCAGGGTGGGAATGGTGGGGGTGGGTCAATTGGGGAAAAAGGAGACATATGTAAAACTTTAGACCAAAAAGAAAAATCATATGATGTTATCAATAGATGTAGAAAACACATTTGATAAGATACAACATCCATTGATTAAAACACTCAATAAAAGAGGAATAGAAGGAAAGTACCTCAACATAACAAATGCCATATATGATAAACCCTCAATTAATATACTCAATGGTGAAAAACTGAAAGCTTTTCTTCTAAGAGCAGGAACAAGACAAGGATGTCCCCTCTCCCCACTCTTATTCAACACTAGAGTCCCAACATCCCCGAGGGGTCCTGGATTGTGAGAGGGCACAGGCCACTCCAAGGGACCCCACTGGTAAACGATCAGGCTGGGGTGGGACCATGGGAGGGCTCTAGGGCTTGTACGGCCCGTCTCACCCAGTCCCGATTGGCCATCAGGACCGAGGAGGGACTGCAGGAAGGCTCCAGGTCATGTCCGGCCCATCTTGCCCAGTCCGATAGGCCAAACCCCAGCAGCAAGCTAGCCTACAGGTCAGAGCATCTGCCCCTTTGTGGTCAGTATGCATCATAGTGACTGGTCGGATACTTAGCATATTAGGCTTTTATTATATAGGATAATGCTGGAAGACTTGCCAGTGCAATAAGGCAAGAGAAAGAAAGAAAAGGCATCCAAATAGGGAAGGAAGAAGTCAAACTGTCACTTTTTGCAGACAATATGATTCTGTATATAGAAAGCCCTAAAGACTCCACCAAAAAAACTATTAGAAACAAAAAACAAATACAGTCAAGTTGCAGGATACAAAATCAATGTGCAAAAATCCACTGCTTTCCTATACACTAACAACAAAACGTCAGAAAATAAATGAAAAAAAAATAATTCCTCTTGCAATTGCAACCAAAAGAATAAAATACCTAGGAATAAACTTAACAAAGAATATGAAAGACCTATATACTGAAAATTACAAAGCATTATTAAAAGAGATTGAAAAAGACAACAAAATGGAAAAATATCCCGTGTTCACAGACTGGAAGAATCAACATAGTTAAAATGGCCATATTACCCAAAGCAATATACAGAGTTAATGCAATCCCCATCAAAATCCCAATGTTATTTTTAAAGAAGTAGAACAAAAAATCATCAGATTTGTATGAAATCACAAAAGACCCTGAATAGCCAAAGCAATCCCGAGAAAAAAGAACAAAGCTGGAGGTATCATGCTACCTGACTTCAAATTATACTACAGAGCTACAATAATCAAAACACGTGGTTTTGGCAGAGGGACAGACACACATAACAACGGAACAGAATAGAGAGCCCAGCTATAAAACCACATGTATATGCATAGATAATTTTTGACAAAGGAGCCAGAAACACACAATGGAGTAAAGATAGTTTCTTTAATAAATGGTGCTGGGAAAACTGGAAAGCCACATGCAAATAAATGAAACTGGATTACAGTTTGTCCACATGTACAAAAACTAATTCAAAATGGATAGAAGACCCAAAGATAAGACTAGAAACAATAACTTACATAGAAGAAAATACAGGTACCAAACTTATGGACTTTGGTAGTAGAAAACATTTTGTGAACTTGATTCCAAAGGCAAGGCAAGTAAAGGCAAAAATAAATGAATGGGTCTATATAAAACTAAAAAGCTTCTTTGTAGCACAGCAAAAGAAACTGACAACAGAACAAAGAGGCAGCCAACCATATGGGGGATGATATTTGCAAACAGTAGCTCCTACATAGGTTTAAGTTCCAAAATATATAAAGAACTCATAAATCTCAACACCAAACAAACAACCCAATCAAAAAGTGGGCAGAGGACCTGAAAATACACCTCTCCCAAGAAGATATATGAACAGCCAGTAGATATGTGCAAAGATGTTCAACCTCACTGACAATTACAGAAATGCAAATCAAATCTACAATGAGATACCACCTCCCACCTGTTAAAGTGGCCATTATCAACAAGTCAAACAATAACAAATGTTGGAGAAGTTGTGGGAAAAAAAGGAATAATAAGGCATGGGTACTTAAAGACAAAAATGTTTTGCTATCACCTTTGTGAAGAATATGATAGAAAGTCAATAAGAATTAGTTTTATTGAGTGCCTAGCTAGAAAACCATAAATTTTTAGCATATCCAATAAACATGGTTTCATAAATTTTCCAAACAATGTTTATGTAGCTCAAGGGGAAAAGTGAAAAATAGCAGACAATGAAAATTAATAAGGCTAAGTGGAAATAGTAAAATACAATGAACTGTATGATTTTTTTCACCTTTCTATCTGCCCTAGTACACAGGAGAGTAATTCTTACATATGGAGGGTAACAAATCAATGTCATGTAAGTTTAAGAAAGGAAGAATGAAAGAAAAAAAAGGAAGAATGAAATGGAGACATACACTAACAGTAATTAACAAGAGGACTTTGAATATATTCAAAATAACCTTTGGCTTCAACACCAATCTGGCCTTAAATGACATAATCACACACTAAGCATGCAATATTAGGACTTGCCTCATTTCCAGCTCTCCTCTTTTTCCCCTCCTCACTACTAACTGCATTTGACCTCCCAATTATAGGCCTAGGACTATACTAGGCTCTAGGACCAAATTTGACACTAGTTAAAGGAGATTTAAGAAGCAGTGCTTTAAGTCTTGGAAGACTGTATCTAGTTCTTCTGGTAATTCATCCCAGTCTGATCTCCACTCTTAAAAATAGCTTCATATTCCATTCTGGAGCTGTATCTTCTCTTTCTTGACTATTTACACATACCCGCAATGCTCCAAAGATTTCAATCCAGTCTCTGAGTCCAAATTTCTATGGTTGAAGACTTATTCCCTGATATGTTTGTGTGATGACAACTACCTGTGTTTCTAACTTATGAAGTATTTCCAGTATTTAAGACTTTCTCATTGCCATGATCTGCTTATCTGCGCATTAGGATACACTGATGCCAGATACTTATATGAATTGAAGGCAACTATGTCTTCTTCATCTCTGTAAACTCAAAGTCTAGCACAGTGTCTCATACTATATTCTTTGATAATGTGATTAGATGTCCTTCCTTGGCCTGCAGAAGATGCATCCATCCCCACAATTGGCATGTCTAGCTCCAGGTCCAGGTGCTTCCCAATCTGCCAGGCCAACATAAATCATGGAAGTTACAAAGCTCTAAGTAATCAGTAGACAAATATATTTCTGAAATAGTTAATGATATCCTGTAACAAAATCTGTATGATAATCTTTTAAGGTCTTTAAGTAAACAGTAGTCAACTATCTTTTTTAAAAATACGTTTTTACTGATTTGAGAGAGGGGAAGAGAGAGGGAGAGAGAGAGAAAAACATTAATAATGAGAGAGAATCACTGATCAGCTGCCTCCTGCATGCGGCCTACTGGGGATCTAGCCCACAACGCAGGCATGTGCCCTGATTGGGAATCGTACTGACCTCCTGGTTCATAAGTCAATGCTGAACCACTGAGCCACACCAGCCAGACAGTAGTCAACTATATGAAACACTTAAATGCTAGTCTGTGCAGAACTATGATGAATTAAGTTAAATTTCTACTTCTGTTGCGGGACTATGAATTTATAACATATAAACTAAATGGCATATATTCTTTTGAAAGAAAATCTGAAGTATTTAGTCAAATAAACAACCCTTCAAAGTAAACAAATCTTCAAAGAAAATATCTACAATTACAACCCTTAATCACATATTTTCTCCTAAACTTGTCATTAAATTTGAAAAGCAACAAAAAACCATCATAGGTAATCTGGGTACACACTTATCCTTCTTATTTGTCCTTCCTTTTCTTGAGCCAATACCACACCCCATATGTACGTACATGTTATATGATATCAAAAGAAAGAAATGTCCCAAACTGCTTTGAGAAGTATGAATGGTTCTATCCTCCAATACGTTTTTATTTTTTACCTCTTAGGATTTTGTCCTGATTAAAAAATATATATTTCTGAACATTTTCTAGGATAGATGGAAAGGCAAGAGATAACCCAGAAAGTAAAAAATGACCATTTCATTCAAGTATTTCTTCTTACTGAATCCATGTAAAAAAAAAAATGTGTACCTTAAAATTTAGTCTGCTTCAAAGGAAAATACTGCAGATGGTTAGTAGCAGATAACTTTGTTCAGAAGTTCTAATGATATAGTACCCTTCAGAACAGAGTGCAAAAACTAAAGAGTAAGTAACAGAATTAACACTCTCCCAAATTTTATCTCTTTTGGAAAATATTAATTATTGTGGAGTGTGCAAATCAGGAAAATATCAATTTGGCTTTGTCCTGTATGATGGAACTCTTAGATATCCTGACCTAAACAGCCAAGAAGTCACACCACTGTATCTATCTCTCTATTACTGAGCATGACAACATTTGCTGCCTTTTAAAAACAGATGAATCACAAGACCTTATCAAGTTGTTTCAAATGCAGATAACAGGAAGCCATGTTCCTCTTCAGCTTGGGGAATTCCATATCCATTTGATCAGATTCATAAATTCTCAGAGAATAACAATACCAGTGTAGGGCATCATCGTAATTGTGCACCTGAAGTTTAAAAAGAAATAACAAAATTACATGGCTATCTCTACATATGACTAATTTTTCCAAGTCACCTCTAGAAACAAACAAAAAAATAATATTGTTTTTTAAGGCAATCAAAACACAACACCCCTTCTATTTGAGTTCTACGTGCATTTAATTATTAGTCTTGATAATCAGTATAAGTTGCAGATAAATTGGCAATCAATATTCTCTCTTCTTCCCTCACATTAGACATCTCACAGAAACCATCAATGAAATAAAAGACAATCTATGGAATGGGAGAAAATATTTTCAAACCACATATTCAATAGGGGGTTAATATTAAAAATATACAAGGAACTCCTACAACACAATAGCAAAAAAATTTTTTTAATGGGCAGAAGATCTGAATAGACATTTTTCTAATGACAACTTACAAATGGCCAACAGGTACATGAAAAGGTACTCAACATTAATAATAACCAAAGAAACACAAATCAAAACCAGAATAAGATATCACCTCATACCTGTTAAAATGGCTATCATCAAAAAGATAAAAGATAACAAATGCTAGACAGGATGTGGAGAAAATGGAAACTTTATACACTGTTGGTGGGAATGTAAACTGGTACGACCACTTATGGAAAACAGTATGGAGATTTCTCAATAAGTTAAAAATTGAACTGCCATGTGATCCAGCAATCCCACTTCTGGGTATACATCCAAAGGAAATTAAATCATTATCTCAAAGAGAGATTTGTATTGCCGTGTTCATTGCAGCATTATTCACAATAGCTAATGTATTGAAACAACTGAGGTGTCTGTTTACTAATGCATGTATAAACAAAATATAGTACAGGAAGTCCTCGGGGTACACTGGACGTTTTCAACGTACATCGTTTCGAGGTTACGTCGCCATCTCCCATTTATTTATTAAAAAAAAAAGTTCCGTCATTTCGATGTATGTACATATGTGCTTTATGTTTTTTATTATTTATTTACCACAAGTAAAGGTCAGGAATTGTTATCTTTCTTTTAAAATTTTTTTACTGTTTCACTTCATTACTGCTGTGTATGTGCTTTATGTGAGTGACGTAGGTGCTTATGTAGGTGGGTTCTGACTTATGGCAAAAATCGCAGTACGTCATGCCGTAGGAACGGATCTCTGACGTAACCCAAGGACCTACTGTATATGTATTCAATGGAGTATTATCCTATACAATAAAGAGGTAATATGCAAATTGACCATCACTCCAACACACAACATGGCCACCCCCATGTGGACACAAGATGGCCGGCAAGGGAGGGCAGTTGAGGGTGATCAGGCCCACAGGGGAGGGCAGTTGGGGGGGACCAGGCCTGCAGGGGAGGACAGTTGGGGGGGACCAGGCCTGCAGGGGAGGGCAGTTGGGAGAGACCAGGCCTGCAGGGGAGGGCAGTTGGGGGGACCAGGCCTTCAGGGGAGGGCAGTTGGGGGTGACCAGGCTGGCAGGGGAGGACAGTTAGGGGCAACCAGGCTGGCAAGGGAGGGCAGTTAGGGGCGACCAGGCCAGCAGGGGAGGGCAGTTGTGGGGGGAACCAGACCTGCAAGGGAGGGCAGTTGGGGGCGACCAGGCTGGCAGGGGAGGACAGTTAGGGGCAACCAGGCTGGCAAGGGAGGGCAGTTAGGGGCGACCAGGCCAGCAGGGGAGGGCAGTTAGGGGCAATCAGGCCAGCAGGGGAGCAATTAGGCATCGATCAGGCTGGCAGGGGAGTGGTTAGGGGGTGATCAGGCTGGCAGGCAGAAGCGGTTAGGGGCAATTAGGCAGGTAGGCAGGCAAGCAGTTGGGAGCCAGCAGTCCTGGATTGTGAGAGGGATGTCCGACTGCCCTCAAGGGGTCCCAGATTGGAGAGGGTGCAGGCTGGGGTGAGGGACACCCCTGAAATTTGTGCACCGGGCCTCTAGTTCAGCTATAAAAAAAAAGAGAGAGAAATCCTGCCATTTGCGATAACATGAATGAACCTGGAGGATATAAGGCTGAGTGAAATAAGCCAGAGAAAGACAAACAGTGTATGGTATCACTTATGTGTGGAATCGAACTTATAGAAATAAAGAATAGACTAGAGGTTACAAGGATTGGGAGATGGAGAAAATGGGGAGAGGTTGGTAAAAGGGTATAAACTTGCAGTTCTAAACTGAAAAAGGTTCTGAAGATCTAATGTATAACATGGTGACTATAGTTCATAATACTGAATTGTATGATTGAATTTTACTAAGAGAGTAGATCTGAAGTGATCTCACAAAAAAAGTAAATATGTGTTCATTAAATCAATTGTTAGAACTCTTTTATGATGTATATGTATATCAAATAAAATTAACACATTGTACTTTTTAACTCTAACTTTGTCAAGAAATTTAAAAAAAATTCACACAGGGGCTGAAGAGCCTGAGATGGTGGTGAACCATGCTAGAAAACTCTAAATAAAATTTAAAAGTTGTTAAAACAACGATAAAATTTTTTTCAAGAGAACAACCATAATTCATTATGCTAATACAGCTATTTTCTTTTTCTACATTCCATTTTAACTTTATCCTTTTGTATTCTTATATAGTTGTAATCATAGTATATGTTATAATTTCATGTTATATTCTTTCCATTTAAATGTGTTTTGTAAATAATCTATATTGCTATTTAGTCTTCACAGTTATCAATTTAAGGAATATAAAACATTCAATTAAATTTAATGTTTGCTATTTAATTTCTAGGTTATTCACTATTATAATTAAATGCTGCTATATTTTTGTACATTTTTTTTTTACTTTTGAGGCACTTTAAATTTTTCAATGATAACAAGCTAATGGGAAAAAACTAACAGAAATAACCTGGATGACTTTTTTAAGCTAAGAAAATTCAGGTTGCTCATGCACACCAAAGAGTCCCTTGTACTCTATCAAGAAGCTTCACATTTTTTCAAGGAATAACAGGAGTCACTAGGACCTAAAAGGAATAAGACACACTCTTAAACTAGAAATAACTGTGCTGAGTAGGCACAACACTACCTTTGACTATTTACAATTAAGATTATATTCTTCTCCAGTTGATGGAAGTGGGAGTTTAAAAAATTTTTCTGTAAGACTGGAAAATGAGGGAAAAGAAAAAGACTCAATAGGAGAAGGAATTTTGAAGTACTTTTTCTTCAACTCAGTAAAGAAATACAGGCCTTCTAAAAAGCCAATAATACCATTCTATTTGCAGTAGCTAAACTTAAGGTATAAAGCAAGACATTTTGATATACACATACATTATGAAATGTTCACCACAATCAAGCTAATTAACATATACATAATCTCACCTAGTTACCCTTTTTTTTTGTGGTGAGAACACTTAAGATTTACTCTCTTAACATATTTCAATTATATAATACATTATTATAATTACAGACACCATACATTGTATTATGTCTCTATAACTTTTTAATTGAATAACTTAAAGTTTGTATTCCTGGACCAACATATCCTCAATTTCCCCAACCACCAAATCCTGGTAACCACCATTCTACTTTGTGTCTATGAGTTCGACTTTTTAAAATTCCACATATACCCCTGGGCAGTGTGCTTGATTCTCATTCAAGGACACATACCTAGGTTGCTGGTTCAATCACCGGCCCAGTTGTTGGGGGCATTCAAGAAACAACCAATCTCTCTCTCTCTCTCTCTCTCTCTCTCTCTCTCTCTCTCTCTCTCTCTCTCTCTCTCTCTCTCTCTCTCTGTCTCTCTCTCCCCTCCCCCTTCCACTCTCTCTAAAAGTCAATGGAAACAATATCCTCAGGTGAGGATTAACAAAAAAAAAAATAAATAATAAATTTAATTCCACATATACCATATCATGTAATATTTGTCTTTCTATGTCTGGCTTATTTCACTTAGCATAATGTCTTCCAGGTTCAGCCATGTTGTCACAAATGGCAGGTTTTCCTGTAGATCATTTTGGGTAGAATGGCCATTTTAACAATATTAATTTTTCCAATCCACTAACATGGGATCTTTCCACTTTTTGTGCCTTCTTCAACTTCTCTCATCAATTTATTATAGTTCTAATGTACAGATATTTCATCTTCTTGGTTAAATATATTTTGAAATATTTTGTTGTTTTAGATACTATTATAAATGGGTTTACTTAGTTTCTTTTTTGGATAGTTTACTGTTAGAGTATAGAAACAAAATTGATTTTTGTATGTTGATTTTGTATCATGTAACTTTACTAATTTGTATATCTGTTGTAACAGGTTTGTGTTTTTCTGTGTGCAATCTTAAGGTTTTCTATATATATATAATTAAGTCATTTGCAAATAGAGACAATTCTACTTCTTCCTTTCCAATTTGGATGCCTAATTGCTCTAGTTAGAATGTTCAGTACTTTGTTGAATAGAATGGTGAGGATAAGCATACTTGTCTGGTTCCATGGTGTTAGCTATGGGCTTGTCATATATGGCCTTTATTTTGTTGAGGTACATTCATTTTACACCTAATTTGTTGAAAGTTTTCATTATGAAAAAATGTTGTATTTTGTTAAATATTTTTTTCTGCACCTATTGAGATGACTATATTTTTAATCCTTCATTCTGTTAGATGTGATGTATCTTATTTATTGATTTACATAAGTTGTACCATCCTTGCTTTCCAGGGATAAATCTTACTTGATTGTTGTGTATGAACTTTTTAATGTGCTGTTGAATTCAGTTTGCTAGTATTTTGGTGAGGATGTTTGCATCTATGTTTATTAGGGATATTGGTCTATAGTTATCTTTTCTTTTAGTGTCCTGTCTGGCTTTGCTATCAGTGCGATTAATGCTGGCCTTGTAAAATGAGTCTGGAAGTGTCTGAGATGAGCTTGAGTTTCTGAGAAGGATTGGCATTAATTCTTCCTCAAATATTTGGTAGAATTCACCTGTGAAAGCATCTGGTCGTGGGCTTTTTGTGTGTGGGAGGTTTTTAAATTAATGATTCAATCTCCTTAGTCATTATTAGTCTATTCAAATTTTCTGTTTCTTCATGATTCAATCTAGGTAAGTTGTACGTTTCTAGGAATTTCTTCATTTCTTCTAGGTTATTGAATATGTTGGCATATAATTGTTCATAGTAGTCTCTTATAATCTTTCATAGTCTGTGGTATCAGTTGTAATGTCTCCTTTTTCATTTCTAATTTTATTTATTTGAGTCCCTTCTCTTTTTTTTCTTAGTCTAGTAAAATATTTGTCAATGTTGTTTTTCTTTTTTTAAAGAAAACAAACAACTCTTATTTTCATGGATATTTTCTATAGTTTTTCTTGTCTCTATTTCATTTATTTCTGCTCTGACTTTTGTTATTTCATTCCTTCTGCCATGTTTGGGATTAGTGGTATTTCCTTGAAGTATACAGTTGTAATATTGATATTTCTTTTTTTCTTACCACTATAAACTTCACTTTTACAACTACATTTGCTGTATCCCATAAGTTTTGGTATCTTGTGGTTTCATTTTCATTTGTCTCAAGGTTTTTATAATTTCCTTTTGATTTCTTCTTTCGTCTATTGGTTGTTCAAGAGTTTAATTTCTATGTATTTGTGAATTTTCTAGTTTTTTTCATTATTAATTCCATTTTGAATTAATTTTTGCATAAAGTGTGAGGTTTGTGTCAAGATTAACTTGTTTACCTGTTGATGTCCATTGCTCCAGCACCATTAGTTGAAAAGACCGTTCTTCTTCCATTGAATACTTTTATGCACTTTGTTGAAAATCAGTGCATATTTGTATGGGATTATTTTGGGGTTCTTTATTATGTTCAATTGATCTGACAATACCACACAGTCTAGATATATACTGTAGCTATATAATAAGGTAGTGTGGTTCCTTCTACTTTATACTTCTTTCTCAGAATTGTTTTAGCTACACATTTTCATTCCTCTGCTTTTATGTGTATAGAATAATCTCATCTCTATATTTTCCTCATTCTTTTGCTTGTATTCTATTTGTATCTTCATCTTTAAAGTATGTTTTTTAAGCCATACATAAAATTGGGCCTTGCTTTTTCATCTAATTTGACAATGTCTGCCTTTTCACTGGGATATTGAAATTATTTTCACTCAATGTGATTTTGCATATGCTGAGATTTCAAAATATCTTATTTGTTTTCTATTTGTCCCATCTAAATTTATTCCTTCTTTTCTCTTTTTTATGCCTTCTTTTAGTTTATTAAATATTTCTATAACTTTATTTTGTTATAGACCTTAGATTATAGATCCTGCTTTCAATACTTTTGGATATATATCCAGAACTTGAATTACTAGATTATATGGTAATTCTATTTTGTAATTTTTTGAGGAATCACCATACTGCTTTCTATAGTAGCATTCTATTTTACATTCCTACAAACTACTTTAATTTTTAAACAATATTTTTGCTGAAGATAGAATTCTAGTTTGATAATTTTTTCTTTAGTTATTTTTAAATTGTTGCTCTACTGTGTTCTTGTTTACACTGCTTCTACTGAGGACTCTGATGTTCTGCTTAATTTGTTCCTCTGTATGTAGGGTGCCCTTTTGCTTTGGCTGCTTTTAAAATATTCTCTTTATCACTGGTTTTGAGCAATTTGATTATGTGCCTTGGTATAGTTTTGTGTTCCTTGTGTTTAGGGTTTGCTACACTTTCTGATTCTGTGTGTTTAGAGTATTTTTTAAGTTTTAAAAGTTTTCAACCATTAATTTTTTAGTATATTTATTCTTTCTCCTCATTTGAGGATTCCAAGTACCTCTATATTAAGCTACCTGAAGAATTTCTGTAGCTCATTGATGTTCTTTCAATTGTTTTAGTCTTTTTTTCCCCCTGTATGGTTCATTTTGGATGGCTTTCATTTGCTATGCCTTCAAGATCACTACTCTTGTCTTCTCTAATGTCTAATCTAATGTTAGAACAATCCAATATGTTGTTTTCATCCTAGACATAGATTTCATCTTTAGAATTTGGATTTTTTTTTATATCTTCCATGCCTCTACTTAACTTTTTGAATATATGGAATATAATTATAAGAGCTGTTTTAATGTCCTCTGCTAATGTTAATTTCTGTGTCAGTTGATTGTGTATTCGTTTTAATATTGGTTGTGTTTTCCTACCTCTTGAATGCTTGGTAATTTATTACTGGATGATGAACATTGTGAACTTTAACTTCTTGCGTGCAGGACAGATTTGTATTCCAATAAATATTTTTACTTCTACTCTGGGAAGCAATGAAGTTCCTTGGGATCAATTTGATCCTTTCAGGTCATACTTTTCTGATTTTTAGGTAGTTCTCAAGCAGTGCTCAGTGTAGGATTCCCTATTACTGACACAACACTCTTCTGAGTTCTCTACCCAGTGCTCCATGAATTAGAGCAAGCATGTCAAACATGCTTGAATTAGAGGTTTTCTAGCCTGGCTGGTATGAACAGGTTCTATTTCCAGAACTATGTGAGTCCTAGGCATTGTTACCTCTAATTATTTTATTTTATTAAAGAACAGTTTATTACTTTTTATAGAGAAGAAAGGAAAGAGAAACATTGATGTGTAGTGTAACATCAGTTGCCTCTTGCATGCCTCCAATAGGGGTTCAAGCCCGCAACCCGGATATATACCCTGACCAGAAATCAAATCAGCAATCTTTTGGTGCATGGGACAATGCCCAACCAAGTGAGCCAAACCAGCCAGAGAACCTCTAATAATTTTATTGTATTATATTTTATTTTTTCATTTTAATTTCTTTATTGGTTAAGGTATTACATATTTGTCCTCATCCCCCCATTACCTTCCCAACCCCCCCCCCCACACACACACACACTCATGCCCTCATCCCCCTGTTGTCTGTGTCCACAGGTTAGGCTTATATGCATGCATACAGTCCTTTGATCGCTCCCCTTTAACCCCACCCTCCCCTACCTTCCCTCTAAGGTTTGACAGTCTGATCAATGCTTCCTGTCTCTGGATCTGCTTTTGATCATTAGTTTAGGTTGTTCATTATTTCCCATAGATGAGTGAGACCATGTGATATTTATCTTTCTCTGACTGGCTTATTTCACTTAGCATAATGCTCTCTAGTTCCATCCAGGTTGCTGCAAATGGTAGGAATTCCTTCTTTTTTACTGCAGCATAGTATTCCATTGTGTAGATGTGCCACAGTTTTTAATCCACTCATCTGCTGACGGACACTTAGGCTGTTTCCAAATCTTAGCTTTGGTAAATTGTGCTGCTATAAACATAGGGGTGCATATATCCTTTCTGATTTATGTTTCTAGCTTCTTGGGATATATTCCTAGAAGTGGTATTACTGGGTCAAATGGGAGTTCAATTTTTAGTTTTTTGAGGAAACTCCATACTGTTCTCCACAGTGGCTGCACCAATCTGCATTCCCACCAGCAGTGCACGAGCGTTCCTTTTTCTCCGCATCCTCTCCAACATTTGTCGTTTATTGATTTGTTGATGATAGCCATTTTGACAGGTGTGAGATGGTACCGCATTGTTGTTTTGATTTGCATCTCTCGGATAATTAGTGACTTTGAGCATGTTTTCATATGTCTTTTGGCCTTCCTTCTGTCTTCTTTCGAAAAGTTTCTATTTAGGTCCGTTGTCCATTTCTTGATTGGATTGTTTATCTTCCTTTTATTAAGTTGTATGAATTCCCTGTAGATATTGGAGATTAAACCCTTATCAGTGATAACATTGGCAAATATGTTCTCCCATGTAGTGGTCTTTCTTGTTGTTTTGTTAATGGTTTCTTTTGTTGTGCAAAAGCTTTTTATTTTGATGTAGTCCCATTTGTTTATTTTCTCTTTAGTTTCCATTGCTCTAGGAGCAGTATCAGTGAAGAAGTTCCTTCGGCATATGTCTGAGATTTTACTGCTTGTGGATTCCTCTAGTATTTTTATGGTTTCCCGTCTTATGTTTAAGTCCTTTATTCATTTTGAGTTTATTTTTGTGTATGGTGTAAGTTGGTGGTCTAGTTTCATTTTTTTGCATGTATCTGTCCAATTTTCCCAACACCACTTATTGAAGAGACTGTCTTGATTCCATTGTATGTTCATACCTCCTTTGTCGAATATTAATTGGGCATAGTGGTTTGGGTCGATTTCTGGGTTCTCTATTCTATTCCATTGATCTATATGTCTGTTCTTGTACCAGTACCAGGCTGTTTTGAGAACAGTGGCTTTGTAATACAGCTTGATATCTGGTAATGAGATCCCACCTACTTTGTTCTTCTTTCTCAGGATTGCTGTAGCTATTAGGGGTCTTTTTTTCTTCCAGATGAATTTTTGGAGTTCATTCTAGGTCTGTGAAATATGCCTTTGGGGATTGCATTGAATCTATAGATTGCTTTGGGTAGTATGGACATTTTGATGATGTTGATTCTACCAATCCATGAACATGGTATGTTCTTCCATCTGTTTATATCTTCCTCTATCTCTTTTTTCAGTGTCCTGTAGTTTTTTCATATAGGTCTTTTACCTCTTTAATTAAGTTTATTCTTAGATATCTTAATTTTTTTGGTGCGATGGTAAATGCGATTGTTTTTTTAGTCTCTCTTTCTGTAAGTTCACTATTGGTGTATAGAAATGCCATAGATTTCTTGGTGTTAATTTTGTATCCTGCTACCTTGCCGAATTCATTTATTAAGTCTAATAATTTTTTGATGGAGTCTTTAGGGTTTTCTATGTACAGTATCATGTCATCTGTGAATAAGGACAGTTTGACTTCTTTTCCAATTTGGATGCCTTTTATTTCTTCTTCTTGTCCGATAGCAATGACTAGTACTTCCAGTACTATGTCGAACAGGAGTGGTGAGAGAGGGCATCCCTGTCTTGTTCCTCTTTTTAGGGGAAATGGCTTTAGTTTTTGTCCATTGAGTGTGATGCTGGCTGTGGGTTTGTCATATATGGCTTTTATGATGTTGAGGTATGCTCCTTATATTCCTACCTTGCTGAGTGTTTTTATCAAGAAAGTGTGTTGGAATTTGTCAAATGCTTTCTCTGCGTCAATTGATATGACTATGTGATTTTTCTCCCTCAATTTGTTTATGTGATGTATCACGTTTATTGATTTGCATCCCTAGGATAAATCCTGCTTGGTCATGGTGTATGATGTTTCTGATGTATTGCTGGATCTGATTTGCTAGAATTTTGTTGAGGATTTTGGCATCTATGTTCATGAGGTATATTGGCCTGCAATTCTCTTTCATTGTGTTGTCTTTATCTGGTTTTGGTATTAGGGTGATGCTGGCTTCATAGAATGAGTTTGGAAGTGTTCCTTCCTCTTGAATTTTTTGGAATAGTCTGAGGAGGATAGGTTTTAGTTCTTCATTGAATGTTTGGTAAAACTCTCCTGTGAAGTCGTCTGGCCCTGGGCTTTTGTTTGCTGGAAGTTTTGGATGACTGCTTCAATTTCTTCCATAGTTATTGGCCTATTGAGATTTTTAGAATCTTCCTGATTGAGTTTTGGAAGGTTGTATTTTTCTAGGAATATGTCCATTTCCTCCAGGTTGTCTAGTTTGTTGGAATAGAGTTGTTCATAATATTTTTTAACAATCCTTTGTATTTCTGTGGGGTCTGTTGTTATTTCGCCTCTATCATTTCTCATGTTGTAGGGTCTGTTGTTATTTCGCCTCTATCATTTCTCATTTTGTTTATTTGAGTCCTCTCTCTTTGCTTCTTGGTGAGCCTGGCTAGAGGTTCATCAATCTTGTTTATCCTTTCAAAGAACCAGCTCTTGGTTTCATTGATCTTTTGTATTGTTTTTTTGGTCTCTATGTCATTTATTTCTGCTCTAATCTTTATTATCTCCTTCCTTCTGCTCACTGTGGGCTTTTGTTGTTGCTCTCTTTATGATTCTTTGAGTCATAGCGTTAGATGATTTACCACCATTTTTTCTTGTTTTTTGAGGCAGGCCTGTAGAGCTATAAACTTCCCTCTCAGGACTGCTTTCAATGTGTCCCATAGATTTTTGGATTGTTGTGTTTTTAATGTCATTAGTTTCCAGGATGCTTTAATTTCTTCTTTGATCTCATAGGTAACCCAATCAATATTTAATAACATGCTATTCAGCTTCCAAGTGTTTTGGATTGTTTTTATTGTAGTTTATTTCTAATATTATGCCATTGTGGTCTGAAAAGATGCTTGGTATGATTTGAATCTTCTTGAATTTGGGGAGACTTTGCTTGTGACCCAATATGTGGTCTATTTTTGAAAATGTCCCATGTGCACTTGAGAAGAACGTATATTCCACAGCTTTGGGGTGAAATTTTCTGAAAATGTCAATTAAGTCTGATCTAGTGAGTCATTTAGGATTGTTGTTTCTTTGCTGATTTTTTGTCTAGAGGATTTATCCAGTGATGTCATTGGTGTATTAAAGTCCCCTACTATGATTGTATTGTTGTCGATCTCTCTCTTGATATCTTCCAGGAGATTTTTTATGTATTTGGGTGCTCCTGCATTGGGTGCATATATGTTTATCAGGGTTATATCCTCTTGTTGTATTGATCCCTTTATTATTATAAAGTGGCCTTCCTTATCTCTTATTATGGCCTTCACTTTGAGGTCTATTTTGTCAGATATAAGTATTGCTACTCCAGCTTTTGTTTCATTTCCATTTGCCTGAAAGGTATTTTTCCTCCCTTCACTTTCAGTCTGTGTAAGTCCCTTGTTCTGAGGTGGGTCTCTTGTAGACAGCATATATATGGGTCATGTTTTTTTATCCATTCAGCCACTCGATGTCTTTTGATTGGAGCATTTAGTCTGTTTACGTTTAAAGTTATTATTGAAAGGTACTTGTTTATAGCCATTTTTATTTTTTGAGGCTGTGTTCCTTCTTAACTTTTTGTTTCTTCTTTATACAGCAGTCCCTTTAGCATTTCTTGCATTGCTGGCTTGGTAGTGATAAACTCTATTAGCGTTTTTTGGTCTGCAAAGCTCCTGACTTCCCCTTCAATTTTGATTGATAGTCTTGCTGGATAGAGTATTCTTGGATCTAGTCCCTTGCTTTGCATCATTTTGTATATCTCCTTCCATTCCCTTCTAGCTTGATGTGTTTCTGTTGAGAAACCATTTGATAATCTTATGAGGGATCCTTTGTAGGTAACTTTCTGTCTCTCTCTTGCAGACTTTAAGATTCTCTCTTTGTCAATAACATTTGCCATTGTAATTATGGCGTGTCTTGGTGTGGGTCTTTTGGGATTCATCTTGCTTGGGACTCTCTGTACTTGAGTAACTTTTCTTCCTCATATCAGGAAAGTTGTCTGTCACTATTTCTTCAAAAAAATTTTCTAATCCTTGCTGCTCATTTTGTCCTTCTGGCAGCCCTATTATACGTATGTTATTTCGTTTTGTATTGTCCCAAAGCTCCCTTAAGCTCTCCTCCTGCTTTTTAATTTTTTTCTCTAGTTGCTGTTCAGATTGGGCTTGTTTCTGTACCTGATCTGCTAACTCACTAATTTGGTCCTCTGCTTCTTCTAGTCTACTGTTGAAGCCTTCCATGGTGTTTTTGATTGTAGCTATATCATTTTTCATTTATTCCTGATTTTTGCATAGGTTGTTGATTTTTTTGTCCATCCGGTGTATGAACTGTATGACCATTACTCTGAATTCTTTTTCTGTCATGTTGCATGCTTCCATTTCACTTATTTCCTTTCTTAGCGATTCCTCCTTTTCTTTCCTCTGGAGATTGCTTCGTTGTTTCCCCATTCTGACTATCACCAGAAGGTTCAAATGTCGAGTTGCAGAGGCCTGGGCCATGTGCAGTGGGAGTTTTGCATCCCGCAAGTGTCACTGAAGAGCTCTGACACCAAGACGTGTGGTTGGTGTGGGTTAGTGGGAGCCATGCTCGCCCTGGGTCAGAGTCACAGGCGCTTAGTGTGGCCTTGTTTGTGCACCTAGAATCAGGGACTTAGTGTGGCCTGCGCCACGTTGAAATAGGGAACCCACTGGCGTGTGCCAAAAATCAAAGTCCCCTATTGCGTGTCAGGAGTCAGATGCTCACTGTGTCCATGCTGAGAATCGAGTATCAGAGTCTCTGTTGCTTGGTGCTACCTTGCACTGAGAATCAGGGTCCCTGTGTGCACATGTGCCAAGAATTGGAGTCACTGGCTCTTACTGTGAATGTAATGGTAATCAGGGATACCAGGCACATGCAATGAGGAACAGAGTCTCGTCACTGGTGCTCATTGCTGCCTCTTGCATGGAGATTCAGGGTCCCCTATCTGCTTGGGAGACTGGGTTGCTCAGTCGCACTGTGTTGGCAGGAGGTCCACTTCTGTCCTGCAGTAAACAGCCTTTTGTGTGCGCTTGCCCTGAATCAAAGTCAGGTGGCACTGCCACTTAGTGTGGGGGTGGGGTCTGGTCATGTGGGTGTGAACTGTGGAAAACAAACTCCCCGTGTCCATGCACCCAGGCTCAAATTCAGCGCTGCCTCCCTGTGTGGGAACAGGGACTGGTCGTGGGGAACAAACTCCCCGAGTCCACACATCCAGGTTCAAATTCACCGCAGCCTGTCTGCTAAGGTGTAGGGTCTGGTCATGGGAAACAAACTCCCCGGGTTTGCACCCCAAGGCTCAAATTCAGCGCTGTCTCCCTACGTGGGTGCAGGATCTGGCCACAGAAAACAATCTGCCCAAGGTCGTGCACCTATGCTCAAATTCAGGACTGCCTCCCTGCCTGGGCATGGAGAAGAGTCGCGGGAAACAAATTTCCTGAGTTTGCAAGTCCAGGCTCAAGTTCAGCACTGTCTCCCTGCCCTGCGTGGGCACGGGATCTGGTCGCAGAAAACTACCTCCCTAGGGATGAGCAGCTAGGCTCAAATTCAGCTCAGTCTCCCCGCCTGGGCACGGAGACTAGTTACGGGAAACAAAATCCCCGAGTTCTCAAGTCCAGACTCAAATTCAGGGCTGTCTCCCTGCCTTGTGTGGGGTGGGATCTGGTCGCAGAAAACAACCTCCCTAAGGATGAGCAGCTAAGTTCAAATTCAGCTCAGTCTCCCTGCCTGGGCGTGGAGAAGAGTCGCGGGAAACAAATTCCCAAGTTCGCAAGTCCGGGCTCAAGTTCAGCGCTGTCTCCCTGCTGTCTCCCTGCCCTGCATGGGCGCGGGATCTGGTCACAGAAAACTACCTCCCTAAGGATGAGCAGCTAGGCTCAAATTCAGCCCAGTCTCCCTGCCTTGGCATGGAGATGAGTCGCGGGAAACAAACTTACGCGTCCGACACCAAGGCTCAAAGTTAGGCAGAGTCACTACTGCTTTGTGTGTGCAGAAAGCCTTATTGTGTGGCTGGGGTCTGATAGTTTCTATGTTGCTGCTGCGGGGGGCAGTGGGGGAGGGGGATTGGCTTTGTGACTCACAGAAATCTGCGGCTGTGGTGCCTGGAGTCTTGGTGTCCCTGGGTCTGCAGTAGTGATCACAGGTCTTTTACCAGAGTGGCTGTAGGGTCCTGGTTTGCTTCTGAGACCAGACTGGGTGTTGGCGAGGCTAGGATTCTAGTCTCAAGCAGTTCTGTTCTTCAAGATGGTGTGATCTCTGTGCTGCTGGTATTCTCCCCAGAGTGTTTGCGGCGGCAGCGGGATTTTACCATCTAAGACTGCCCAGATTGGCAGACCACTGGAAGAACTGCAGGGTCTAACTGTCCCTATTTCACTCACACACACATCCACACATGTCCACACACACCTCTATCGCTCCCTCACTCTCTCACACACTCTCCCTCCCTACCTTCCTGCCGGTCGCCATCTTTCCATCCGACCACCTCTAATAATTTTAGATGTTATTCCCCTGACTTAGATATTTTCATTCCATACTTTCCTGATCAGTACTCTGCTAAACATTGGAGGAGGACTCTCTGATTGCTGGGGTTCTCTTTATGTGCTATATTCTGATCTCTAGTATTCTGCTCTATAAACTTTAGCTGCTTTGCTCTCCCAGATTCTCAGCTCCATCTCCTCAAATAAGAAAGCCTGCAAGGATCCACTTCAGTTCCTCTTCCTATACTACAGTCTGGAAACTCAAGGCAGTAAGCTGTACCACTACAGTGCTCACCTTGTTCATTTCCTGTCTCCCAGAGAGCACTCCCTTGTCTGATAGTCAGTGTCTAAAAATTTTTTTTCATGTATTTTATCTTGTTTTATTTAGGGGGGGGGGTGGTGTGTTCAGGCAAAGACAGAAATCTGGTCTCTGTTACACCTTGGTTGGAAGTGGAAATCCACCATAACTTTTAAAAAACATTATATCCTTTTTTATTCACACACACAAATGCATACATACCAAAATTTTTACAAGTGCTTAGATTATGAATAACTATACTTTAACCTTTTGCACTCGGATGTCGAGTGTGATTCGACACGGTTAGCATTAGAATAAAGGAATCGAGAAAAAAGCAAGCGAGTGCAAAGGGTTAAAAAGCCTTATCTGGCCTTGGCCAGTGGTGTTCAGCGGTCAGAGCATCAGCTCAGGTACAGAAAGGTTGTGGGCTTGATTCCCAGTCATGGACACACACCCGAGGTGCAGGATAGATCTCTGGCCCCAGTTGGAGCACCTGTGGGAGGCAACCAATTGATGTGTTTCTCTCACATTGATGCTTCTCTTGCTCTCTGCCTTCCCCTCCCTCCCTCCTTTCCACTCCCTCTAAAAATCAATGGAAAAAATATCCTTGGGTGAGGATTAACAAAAATGAGTAACCATAAAATATCTGTAGTTTCAGTAAACCTGGATTGGTTTGCAAAGAGAAAATATATTACTACTCTTTTGTATTTTTTATTGTACCACAACTTTATAAAGTTTTTTTTAGAGCAGTTTTAGATTCATAGCAAAATTGAGAGGAATGTACAGAGATTTGCTATGAAACCCCTGCTCCTACACATGCATAGCCTCTCCATTAAACATCCTCCACCTGGGGCCCAAGTCCTTCTGATCGAGGACCCCCCCAAAAAAAAAATCCTCCAGCAGTCTGGCTAGTGTTGCTCAGCAGCTGAGCATTGACCCAGGAACCAAGAGGTCACCTAGTTCAATCCTAGTCAGGCTACATGCCTGGGTTGTGGGCTCTATCTCCAGTAGGGGGGATGTAGGAGGCAGACAATTGATAATGTTTCTTTCTCAGCGATGTTTCTATCCCTCTATCCCTCTCCCTTCCTCTCTCTCTAAAAAAAAATCAATAAAAAAATATATATATTTTAAATCCTCCACCAAAGCCTTACATTTGTTACGACTAATGAAAGTACACTGACACATCATAATTACCCAAAATCCATAGTTTACATTACGGTTCACACCTGGTGTTGTACATTCTATGGGTTTAGACAAATGTATAATGATATCTATCCATCTTTATAGCAGTATTCAACGTATTTTCACTGGCCTAAAAATCTTCTGTGCTTCATACCACAATTTTTTAAAAATATATTTTTAATTTTTTACAGAGAGGAAGTGAGAGGTATAGAGAGTTAGAAACATCGATGAGAGAGAAACATCGATCAGCTGCCTCCTGCACACTCCCTACTGGGGATGTGCCTGCATCCAAGGTACATGCCTTTGACCGGAATCGAACCTGGGACCCTTCAGTCCACAGGCCGATGCTCTATCCACTGAGCCAAACCAGTTAGGGCCATACCACAATTTTTAACAATATTTTTATTGATTTCAGAGAGGAAGGAAGAGGGAGAGACAGAAACATCAATGATGAGAGAGAATCATTGATCAGCTGCCTCCTGCCCGCCCACTACTGGGGACCGAGCCTGCAACTCGGGCCTGTGTCCTGAGCATGAATCGAACCATGACCTCCTGGTTCATAGGTTGATGCTCAACCACTGAGCCACACCAGCCAGGCCACACCACAATTTTTAAAAGGAATAAAATCCCTTGGAGTTTCTCATTCTTCATGTTAAATTACTTTTCTATAGCTTAATGTCCCTACATTGTAAGTACCCAATGGGAATGAATCACATCTTAGTATTTTAAAATAAATTCTTGTCCAATGCCAATTAATACTCTACATTATGAATAATAAATAGAGATATTATTAAAGTATTTGATGCTCTATGATTTTTATAGTCAACATACTGTTTCATTTATTGGGGTTGAGAAAGAATATTAAAAAAATGAAAACAAATTATTCTCAAACCTGAAAACTTCTGTAAGCTTTTTTCCACAGAATGTTGTGTAAATAGCCTACTAATCCTGTTGGCAGTGGTCTTCCTGTTTGCTGACCTAAAAAACAAACAAACAACCTCAATATCTAGAAACAAGAATCAAGATCTATTACATTAAATAAAAGAGCTAACTATATTCAGACCCTATAATCTTTAAGTAATGGCTACAAACAGAATCACATTTAGACAGGTTTTTATAATCAATTTTAGATTTACTAGCAAAATTGATTGATTATACAATACAATCAGAGTTTGGTAGATTCACAGTAATTCGCCCATCAATCTGTGATAGTTTTCCAACCTAGTCTCTCTTTAATGTATTTCCCATGTTACAAATTTGATCATCATCTGGTATCTTAATGTTATTGTGAATGAACAGACAGCAATGCTAGAAATCATTAATAAGAAATGTTTATTATGTATTAACCAGATCACATCAAGTTCACAAGAAAGGCCCATTATACCTTAAAGCCTTTGTAAAATACTTTAAGACAATGTTTACACATAAACTTTATTACTTTAAATTGTAACTTGTGTCTGATTGTTTGTTGTTTCGACATTTACAGGGTTCAAATATATTAACACATATTAACATAAAGTTTAAAACAATAATATAATTCTATACCCACTTCTCTTTCACCCCTTTGGCACTATCAATTTCTGCAAAGTCTTGATTAGAGACTGAGAGTCTCTGACACCCCAGCCTAGTCAGCAGATATAGTTTGTGCCATGACTTAGTTAAAAATACCCACAAGAGAGTAAAATGTTATAATACTTAGGGAGTGTAAGTATATAATCCGATATCACAATAAAACTAAGATTCCCTGAATGTAATCTTAGGAAAATTAATTATTCTGGATAACCAAGTTTTCTAGTTGACTGATAGTTTACTTTTATTAAACATAAAACATTTTTTATTTTAAAAAGTCTAAGTAATTTCATTATTTTTTCTAAAATTGTTTCATGAGTTATGTTTTCTAAACATAATTTCTAGTTTTCTGAAGCACATTTTAATCATTGCTTGACCATTCAAAGTCAACAATAATAACAAGTACTGTATTTTGTTATACTATTAATATATCACAGTGATGCCTTTGGATATTACTATAGAATATAGTCCAGGTTATTATATATTTTTTAATGTTTGAAACTGTTTTATAAATTTGTAGAGGTTTTTTTTTCCTATCTTATGGTCAGGTTAGCCATATATTTCTCTGTAGACCCTTAACTCTTTTTAAAAATGTCTTTTTAACGTCTTATTGATTTTTAGAGAGGAAAGGAGAGGGATAGAGAGAGAGAAACATCAATGAGAGAGAAACATCATCGATCAGCTGCCTTCTGTACACCTCCTAGTAGGGATCGAGCCCACAACCTCAGCATGTGCCCTGACCGGGAATTGAACTAGTGACCTATTGGTTTCTGGGTCAGTGCTCAACCAATGAGCCACATTGGCCAGGCCCTTTCACTCTTTTTTTAAAATATATTTTTATTGATTTCAAAGAGGAAGGGAGAGGGAGAGAGAGATAGAAACATCAATGATGAGAAAGAATCTTTGATTGGCTGCCTCCTGAATGCCCCACACTGAGGATCGAGCCCACAACCCGGGCATGTGCTCTTGACCAGGAATCGAACCCGGGACTGTTCAATCCACAGGCTAATGCTCTACCCATTGAACCAAACCAGCTAGCGCCCTTTCACTCTTTTTAATATGTTACCATTAAAATGCTAAGGCTTGGCCCTGGCTGGTGTGGCTCAGCTCATTGGACATCATCCCTTGCACTGAAAGGTTGGTCATTTGTTTCCCGGTCAGGGCACATGCCTGGTTTGTGGGCTTGATCCCCAGTGGAGGGCATGCAGGAGGCAACCAATCAAAGTTGATGTTTCTCTCTCATCGATGTTTCTATCTCTCTCTCTAAAATATCAATTAAAAATTAAAATTGAGTCTAAAAATAATTAGATTCTTAGTGAGGGTCTGGAGGGAGGGTGTCATCAGTAAAATATGTTTCATAGAATCTAGAGTTCAAAAGGCTCTTAGAGATTATCTAGTCCAGCGGTCACCAACAGGTGGTCCGCAGACCACTGGTGGTCCGTGAGGTCCAAAAGGTTGGCTACTGCTGGTTTAAGGAAACCTTTGGAGCAGTGGTTGCCAACCGGTGGTCCACAGACCACTGGTGGTCCATGAGGTCCAAAAGGTTGGTGACTGCTGCTCGAAAGATTTCCTTTTAAAAAATTATCAATAACTAGCCCTGGCCAATGTAGCTCAGTTGGTTGGGCATCATCCATATACCAAAAGGTTGCTGGTTTGATTCATGGTCAAGGTACATGCCTGGGTTGCAGGCTCGGTACCCAGCAGGCATGTAAGAGGCAGCTGATTGATGTTATATTCTCACATTGATGTATCTCTCTTCTCCCTTCCTCTTGCACTAAAAATCAATAAACTATATTTTTAAAATATCAATATATCAATAACTGTTTTTATAAAAACATGATACATGCTTATAAAACTCAAGCAATCTAGTAAAATATAAAGAAATTACCTAAAATGCCATTACTCAGAATAAATTCCAATGTTAACATTTAGTAACTATATCTCTATATATATGTAGAGTTGGAAGAAGAGATTGGGGTGAGAATTTTCTAAGAAAGGGATCATACTATTTGTGTTCTTCAGGATATAGGAGTCTACAGACAGGTGGGGGTTAAGAGAATGTTAAGATTTGGCTCTACATCTCTGCTTTAACTAAAGTAACTCTAGGGACAGGGTTCATATAAGATAGCATCACAAAAAGATTCTACTGCCTAAATAGAAGTTAACAACCAGGAATTATAGTCCACAATTTTCATTTCATAGTTGGGAAAAAACAAGATCCAGAGATACTATTGATTTTCTCAAAGGCATACAGCTAATTTGAGATCAAACTGGAAACAAGAAATTAGGCTTCTAACATCACAATTTTCTACTGCACATGAGTCATGAGTTTTAACCTCAGAGGTTTATCTCTTTTTGTTGATGTTTTGTTATTTTTGCTTAGTTCCTCATTCTAACTTGCCAAACAAGTGAAATCTGGATAAGTGAGGTATTATAGTTATAGGTTATTAGAGGGTAAAAAAGGAATGAGAAAAAGGAAAAATACTGTTATGTTGACCTGAGTATTTCACTACTGTTCTGACACCTACCTTCGAAATACAGGCATGTTAACACCTTTCTAAAACATCTGTAGAAATCCTACTGACCTACAATGATTTCTTCAATCTTTCCTTGGCAAGCAGTTCTTCCTTCCTTTGTAAAAGTATGTCAATGTGGAGCAATAAAGCTTTTCCAATATTTTCTGATGACTTAAAATGTTCACAGATAATCTTCAGGAAACGAAATCCAACAAATTCTCTGTTCAATGAAACAAAGTCATAAGTGGTGTGAATAGAATAACTGTTTTTTTAATCAATGGGACCAAAGTTTATTTGGATATGAGCAAAAGTCAAGATAAAACTATATCTGAGCTTAAGTAATATCACTAAATAATTAAATAAGCCTATTTGTAAAAAAAAACACACACATTTAATTCAATTTCTGTTTAATTTATTAAACCACAAATATTTTATTTTCATGAACACCTATAGTTAGGTAGTCATCTCTCTCCTAATATTTTATTTATGCTTTTTTTTTCCAGAAATGATACTAATTTATAAAAACTGGGTCATATGATCCAGTGAAGATACATGAACTGACATTAGAAATTTACCAGTCACTTGTGATGAGAATGTTTAGAATTTACTCTCTTAGCAACTTTCAAATACACCATAATTATAGTCACCATGTTGAACAGTACTTCTCTAGTATTTATTTATCTTGTAAATGCAAGTTTGTACTTTTGGACCACCTTCTCAAGTCATTATGCTATACACCTTTAAACTTATACAGTGCCGAATGTCATTTATCTCTGTCTCTCTGTCTCTCTGTCTCTCTGTCTCTCTCTCTCTCTCTCTCTCTCTCTCTATATATATATATAGCTAATATGCTAATAATCCCTCTGACTGTTCGACCAGTTGCTATGATGCACACTGACCACCAGGGGGCAGACGCTCTGACTGGTAGGTCAGCTTGCTGCTGGGGTCTGGCTGATCAGGACTAGGCAAGACGGGCTGGACACACCCTAGAGCCCTCCCACGGTCCCTCCCCGGCCCTGATCATGCACCGGTGGGGTCCCTCGGCCTGGCCTGTGCTCTCTCACAATCCAGGACCCCTCAGAGGTTGTTGGAGAGCCTGTTTTGGCCCGATCTCTGCTAACCAGGCCTAGGGCTTCAAGTATCTCAATAAAACTAAACAGAAAAACGAAATTTACCAGTTTCCTCTGCCAAAAACTCCTTATATTTACCTATGCTTGATTACACAAATAATACATACATATATTTTTAATTGTTTATTTTCTTTTTTAAAATTTTATTTTATTTCATTTCCATCACCATTTATCCCTTCTATGCCCTCCTTCAACCTCCACCCATTTCCCTGCACCCTCGCAATCACCACACTGTTGCTCTTGTCCATGAGTTCTCTCTCTCTCTTTTTTGCTCAATCCCTCCATTGCCCTAACACACCCCCAAGGCTGCCTGCCTTGCTCTCCATCTATGAATCTGCCTCTATTTTGCTTGAATACCAGTATATTTTGATTACTTAAAAATTCAAGCAGTTCGTGGATTGGAAGACTTATTATTGTTAAGATGTCAATACTCCTAAAGCAACCTATAGATTTAATGCAATCCCTATAAAAATCCCAATGACATCTTTTACAAAAATAAAAAACTCCATCTTAAAATTCATATGGAATCTCACAGGACTCTGAAGAGCCAAATCAATCCTTAAACAGGAAAACAAGGCTAGAGGACTCATACTTCCTGATTTCAAAGTTTACTGCAAAGATATAGTAATCAAAACAGTGTGGTGCTGGCATAAAGACATATGCACCAATGAAGTAGGATATAGAGTCCAGAAATAAATTCCTGTCAAATAGATTTCCACAAGAGTACCAAGATCATTCAAGGGGGAAAAAGAGCAGTCTTTTCAACAAATGATGCTGTTATCCACATGCAAAGGAATGGAATTGGATCTTTACCTTATACCATACAAAAAAAATGAACTAAAAATGGATCAAAGACCTAAACAGAAGAGCTAAAATATAAAAACTCTTAGAAGAAATCACAGGGGGAAATCTTCACAACATTGGAGTTGGCAATGATTTTTTTTGGATATGATACCAAAAGCACAGGTAACAAAAGTAAAAATGGGAAAATTGACCTATATCAAAATTTAACATTTCTGTGTATAAAAGAATACAATCAACAGAGCAAAAAGGCAACTATGGATTGGAAGAAAATATTTGCAAATCATATATTTGATAGGGGGGTTATACCCAGAATTTTTAAGGAACTCCTAAAACTCAATAACAAAAAATCAATAACAAAAAAATCAAATGAACAATTTAAGTAACAATTGCAAAGTACTTAATTAAACATTTCTCCAAAAAAAGATACACAAATAGCAGCAATCTCATGAAAAGATACTCAACATCACTAATCATTAGGGAAATGGAAATTAAAACCATAATGAGATACCACCTCACACCCATTACAATAGCTAATGTAAACACACACACACACACATACACACAAAAAAAACAAGTGTTGTAAAGGATGTGGAAAAATTGGAAAACTTGTGCACTATTGATGAGAATGTGTAATGATGCAGCCACTACAGAAAACATCATGGTAATTCTTTAAAACATTTAAAATAGAATTCCCATATGATCCGAGTATCCCAAAATAATTGAAACCAGAGTTTCAAAGAAATATCTGTACACTCATGTTCATAGCAGATTACCTACAATAGCAAAAAGGTGGAAGTAACCCAAGTCTCAATTGATGGATGAATGGATAAGCAAAATATAATATATACACACAATGGGATATTATTCAGGGAGGAAATTCTGAGTGCCCCAGTGAGGTGAGATGAGGAAGATTCAACTGGCCTTGTAGGCTTTGAGGACGATGGAGGAAGTGGACTGTAAGTCAAGAAATGCAGGTAGCCTCTAAATGCTGGAAAAGCCAAGGAAACAGATTCTCCTCCAGAGACTCCAGAAAGAAACCAGCCCTGCCAACACCTAGATTTTAGCCTGGTTAGATGTAATGCTTCTGGACTAAAGAACTGAATAATAAATTTGTGTTGTTATAAGACAAAACCTTTTTAATTAAAAAAAGTAAGGAAATTCTGACATGTTACAACACAAATGAATCTTGAGGACATTATGCTAAGTGAAAGATGCCAGTCAAAAAAAAAAAAAGACAAATCCTGTATGAGTCCACTAAGTTGAGTTATCTAGATTAGTCAAACTCATAGAAAAAGAATGTAGAATACTGTATGGCAGGAGCTGGGGGTAGGGGTGAATATGGAGTTATTGTTTAATGGGTACAGAGTTTCACTTTTACAAGATAAAAGGAGTTCTGTAGAGAATATTAAAAATAGCAGTGGAGTAAGTGGAGGCTGTATGGACGCACTCCCAGGATAAAACTGGAATAACAACTAAAATACAAAAACACTTCCTGAATAATCAATGGAAGACTTGCTGGAAAGAACCCTGATAACAGAGGACTGAAAGGGGAGACTGCATAGAGACTAGTAGGAGGAGCAGAGGCATGAAAAGGCTGGCCAGGCCCCACAGACAACAATTGAAGTTCCAGAGAGATATCTCAGCTGGGGGCGTTGCCACTGAGAACTCTGGGGTCTAATCCTCAAGCAGGGCCACTCAGCAGAGAGCACCTGAACTGAGAAGGGTACCCACACAACATCTGGCTGTGAAAAGCAGCAAGGTTGCTGCCTGCCAGGGAGAGATGGCAAGAAATTCAGGCACCCTATTAAAGGGCCAAAACACAAAATTCCGTGTGGAGCCACTTACCTTGTGCTCTGGTAAAGGGAGGGCAGAGTGGACTGGAGCTGTTTAAACAGAAGCCAGGATCAGGGGTTCTGAGATGAGAGCTCAGAAGGCACATACCCCAGTTTCCAGTGCTAAGTCATTCCCTCATGCTGCAGAGGTCATCTTTCTCATGCAGACATTTGGTATACAGGTGGCCTTGCCTGGAGAGAAAGCAGTTGACCCACCATATTGGAAAACATCTTGCTGAACGGTGTGGAGTTACTGAGGCCCATTAAGAGACTGAGAATAACAATTAGCCTCCAGGCAGAAGGAATTGCCTCACCCTGTTGTAAAAAAATATAGTCATATCTGTGGACAACTGCCTGAGGGCAATTCAAGACAGAATCCTATCAGTCTGTAGACAGAGGCAGTCTCTATAGGCTTTGAGTCTTTGCCTGATATAATTAGTCAGAAACAGCATTTGACAATGTCCTGCACTAGAGACTGAGAGGCATAGCAGATCTACCTAAGACAGATATCTCTCTGGAACTTCCAGTCACAAACCCAAACAGGCAGCCAAAATGAGGAGACAAAGATACAACCCCCCAAATGAAAGAACAAGAGAATTCTCCAGAAGAAGACATAAATGAAATGGAGATAAGAAATTCATCTGATATACAGTTCAGAATAATGATGGTACAGATGCTCAACAACATGAGAAAAAATATAGTAACTATGAAAACAGAAATAATGACATAGCACAAATAAAGAACACATTTGAAGGAATACACAGATTAGGCAAAGTTGAGGATCAAATCAGTGAATTAGAAGTCTGGGTTGAAAAAAATCACTCAAACAGAACCAAAAAGAAAAAACAATTAAAAAACAGGAGGACAGCTTAAGGGAGCTGTGGGACATCATGAAATGTAACAATATTCGAATAGTAGGTTTGCCAGAAGAGGCAGAAAGGAGGAAAGGAATAGATAACGTGTTTGAAGAAATAATGGCAGAAAACTTCCCTAACCTGGCAAAGGAAAAAGTCACACAAGCTCAGGAGGCACACAGAACCCCAAGCAAGAAGAACCCAAACAGGCCCACAACCAGACATCAAAATTCAAATGCAAAAATTAAAGACAAGGAGAGAATCTTAAAGGCAGCAAGAGAAAAGGAAACTGTTACCTACAAAGGAGCTCCAATATGGCTGACACCTGATTTCTCATCAGAAATTCTGCATACCAGAAGGGAATGGCATGAAGTACTCAAGGTAAAGGAAAGCAAGGATCTGTGTCTAGAAACCAAGATTACTATACCCAGCAAGGCTATCATTCAAAATAGATGGTCAAATAACGAGCTTTCCAGAAAAAAAAAAAAAAAAAAGGCTAAAGTACACCACCACCAAGCCAGTATTTCAAGAAATGCTAAAGGGACTGCTGTAATGAGAAGAAGAAACACAGAGAGAAACTTAGGCATACAGAATTAAAATGGCAATAAATAAGTACCTATCAATAATAACCTTAAAAGTAAATGGATTAAATGCTCCAATCAGAAGACATAGGGTAGCTGAAATGATACAAAAACATAACCCAATTTTATGCTGTATACAAGAGAGTCACCTCAGAACAAAAGACTCACATAAGATGAGAGTAAATAGATGGAAAATAACTTTCCATGCAAAAGGAAAATAAAAGAAACATGAGTAGCAATACTCATATCCAACAAAATAGACCAAAATGAAGGCCATCACAAGAAAACAAAGGGGGTGCAGTGGTGCGGGGATTGGCTAACGCAGCCCAGCTCAGCGCATTTGAGTGCCTGCAGCAGTGAGGACGTGTCCTCGGCCGGCTGTTCCACCTTCTGCCACAGTCGCCTTCACCGGGATGCGCTCCTCGCTGCCTCCACTCCCCAGGGCCACTGCTCTCCTCGCCCTCAGCACACACACCATGAGGAAGAAAGACAAGAAGTCCTTCATCCAGAGCTTGGCCCAGTGGAAGCTCTTCATCTACAACCCGACCACTGAGAGTTCCTGGGGTGCACCGCCAAGAGCTGGGGTTTGATCTTGCTCTTCTACCTAGTCTTTTATGGGTTCCTGGCTGCACTCTTCACATTCACAATGTGGGTTATGCTTCAGACTCTGAACGATGAAGTTCCAACATATCGAGACCAGATTTCTAGTCCAGGACTTACGGTTTTTCCAAAACCAGTGACAGCGTTGGAATATTCATTTAGTGTGTCTGAACCAGAGTCCTATAAAGGGTATATTGAAGACATTAAGACGTTTCTAAAGCCATATGCTTTGGAAGCACAGAAGAATCTCAAAAACTTCTCTGGTGGGGTACTCTTTGAACAGAAGGGCCCAGTTTATGAAGCATGTCAGTTTCCTCTGAACTTACTTCAAGCATGCAGTGGGGAGAATGATCCTGACTTTAGCTACTCCCGCGGACACCCTTGTATTCTTGTGAAAATGAACAGAATCATTGAATTAAAGCCTCAAGGATAGAATGCACTGGTAATTCTAAGGGTGAAAACACAACAACTCTACCAGCTTATCCTCCAGAGGGAAACAAACATAAAGTATTTTCCATATTATGGGGAAAAAACTGCATGCGAGTTATCTACAGCCATTAGTTACTGTCCAGCTCAACTATGCTCCTAGCAGTACCAGCTGAGTGCAAGATTGCTGGATCACCCAACCTGAAAAACTATGACGATCGTGACAAGTTTTTAGGATGAGTTGCATTCAAAATCACAATGTGTGCATAGTAGGAGTTAGAATATGTCCACAGAGTAAATGTTGTATTGTCTGTATTTATTTTATATCAGCCATACCTGACATTCTAGAATTACCAGAGGCCCAGTGCATGAAATTTGTGCATGGGGGGGGGGTGTCCCCTCAGCCTGGCCTGTACCCTCCCCAACCCGGGATCCCTTTTGTAATCCAGAACCACTGGCTCCCAACTGCTCACCTGCCTGCCAGCCTGATCATCCCTAACCACCTCTGCCTGCCTGCCTGATGCCCTCAACTGCTCCCCTGCTGGCCTGATAACCCCTAACTGCCTAACTGGTCTCCCCTCCAGGCCTGATCCCTCTAAACTGCTCTCACCTCCTGGCCTGATCCCCCTAACTGCTCTCCCCTCCTGGCCTGACCCCCCTAACTGCTGTCCCCTCCTGGACTGATCACCCTAACTGCCTAACTTCCACCTTCTCCCTTCTACCTTCTCCCGCGGTGCCAGCCTTCTCCCTTCCGCCTTCTCCTGCACTGCTGCCTTCTCCCTTCTGCCTTCTCCCATGGCCTCTGCAAAAGGGACCGTGGTGCTGGACCGGCCCTCAGCCCTCACAGCCGCTGCGGCTGCTGGCCCTTGGCCTTTGCAGCTGCTGTGGCTTTGTCTGGAAGGACATCCAGAAGATGTACACCCTAATTAGCATATTACCCTTTTATTAGTATAGATGAGACCACCTGAGAGGTGGGGTGGTAAATGACACTGAGGTAACACTGTAATGTGCTTCCCAATCGTAGTGTTTGATGTCCTCTGAAGTAACTGCCTGTTGCCTCTGCTGCCTTTGGAACCACTGTACAGTCATCAGACAGGGAGTGTGAACACCTGATTCTGAACATATGGGTCTTGTCCTATTTCTTTATGTGGTTTAATTGCAAGTGTCTAAAGCTTAATGTGCTGTGCAATGTAAATATTTTATAGATTTAACACTGGTTAACTGTCATATATTGATGCCAACCAAGTTTTAGGGGTAAAATGGTACTTGACCAACATGAAGTGACTTTATAGCTGCAGGAAATGTGTGGGGAGAAGTCCTGTGTGTGAGAAGGAAAAAAAGAAAATAAAAGTGGATTTGAAAGGTAAAAAAAGGAGAGACAACAAAGGACACTACATAATACTAAAGGGATCGATCCAATAAGAGGATATAACCCTGGTAAACATATATGCACCCAATATAGGAGCACTTAAATATATAAAAAAAACTATAGGACTTTAAGGGAGAGATAGACAATACAGTCATAGTAGGGGACTTTAACACCCCGCTGACTTCACTGGATAGATCTTCAAATAGACAATACAGTCATAGTAGGGAACTTTAACACCCCGCTCACATCACTGGATAGATCTTCCAGAAAAAAACTTAACAAGGAAACAGAGACTCTAAAGGACACACTGGATCAGATGTATTGAATTGACATTTATAGAACATTTCACCCCAAAGTTGTGGAATATACATTCTTCTCAAGTGCACATGGATCATTCCCAAAGATAGATCACATGTTAGGACACAAAACAAGTCTTTAAAATTTCAAGAAGATTCAAATCATATCAAGCATCTTATCAGATCACAGTGGAATGAAATTAGAAATCAACTACAGTAAAAACACCCCAAAACATTCAAACACATGGAGGCTAAATAGCATGTTATTAAACAACTAGAGGCCCGGTGCACGAAATTCGTGCACAGGGGGAGGGGGGCGTGTCCCTCAGCCCAGCTGCACTCTCTCCAATCTGGAACCCCCACAAGGGATGTCCGACTGCCTGTTTAGGCGCGATCCCAGTAGGATCAGGCTTAAACGGGCAGTCGGACATCCCTCTCACAATCCAGGACTGCTGGCTTCCAACTTCTTGCCTGCGTGCCTTCCTGATTGCCCCTAACTGCTTCTGCCTGCCAGCCTGATCACCCCCTAACCACTCTCCTGCCAGCCTGATTGCCCCTAACTGCCCTCCCCTTCAGGACTGGTCACCCCTAACTGCCCTCCCTTGCAGGCCTGGTAACCCCTAACTGCCCTCCCCTGCAGGCCTGGTCCACCCCCAACTGCTCTCCCCTGCAGGCCTGGATCCCCTCCCCAAATGCCCTTCCCTGCAGGCCCGGTCACCCCCAACTTCCCTCCTTGACCGGCCTGGTCACCTCTAACTGCCCTCCCCTGCAGGCTTGATTGCCCCCAACTGCCCTCCCTTGCAGGCCTGGTCCCTCCCAACTGCCCTCCTCTGCTGGCCTTGATCACCAACAACTGCCCTCCCCTGCTGGCCTGATCCCTCCCAACTGCCCTCCCCTGCTGGCCATCTTGTGGCGGACATCTTGTGTCCACATGGGGGCAGCCATCTTTGACCACATGGGGGCAGCCATCTTGTATTGGAGTGATGGTCAATTTGCATATTACTCTTTTATTAGATAGGATAGAGGACTGCTGCATGGGTGGGGGCCAGCTGGTTTTCCCTGAAGGGTGTCCTGGATCAGGGTGGGGGTTCCCTTGGGGCGTGGGGCGGCCTGGGCAAGGGGCCTACGCTGGTTTGCAGGCCAACCACTTGGTTTGCAGGCGACCCAAGTGAAGGCCCTGGTATCTGGGATTTATTTATCTTCTATAAGTGAAACTTTGTAGCCTTGAGTGGAGGCCTGGGCTGGCTGGGGAAACCCAAGCCTCCTGCTCACTCCGTGGCCACAGCCATTTTTGGGATTTATTTGTTGGGTTAATTTGCATACACGCTCCTGATTGGCTGGTGGGCGTAGCTTATAGGTGTAGTGGAGGTATGGTCAATTTGCATATTACTCTTTTATTAGATAGGATGACTAGGTTACCAATGAGATCAAAAAACAAATCAAATACTTCCTGGAAACAAATGAAAATGAACACCCAACAATCCAAATCTCTGGGACACAGAGAAAACATTCATGAGAGAGTCACTACAAGTCTACCTCAAAAAATAAGAAATTAATAATAAATTATTTAACCCTACAACTTAAAGAACTACAAAGCGAACAACAAGAAAAGCCTAGAGTAAGTAGAAGGAAGGAACTAATAAAGATTAGAGCAGAAATAAATGGCAGAGTCTAAAAAAATAATACAAAAAATCAATGAAACCAAGAGCTGGTTTTTTGAAAGGACAAACAACACTGATGTATCAGACTCATCAAAAGAGAGAGAGAGAGAGAGAGAGACCTAGCTGGTTTTGCTCAGTGGATAGAGCATCAGCCTGTGGACTGAAGGGTCCCAGGTTCAATTCTGGTGAAAGGCACATGCCAGCATTGTGGGCTCGATCCCCAGCAGAGGTGTGCAAGAGGAAGCCTATGATTTATTCCTTCTCATAATTAAAGTTTCTATATTCTCTCTCCGTCTCCCATCCTCTGAAATCAATAAAAAAAAATATATATATATTTTTAAAAAGATACAAAGAGAGAGGACCCAAATAAATAAAATCAGAAACGAAAGTGAAGTAACCACCGACACAACAGAAATACTAAGGATTATAAGAAAAATACTATGAACAACTACATGCCAACAACCTGGACAATATGGATGAAATGGACAAATTCCTAGAAAAATACTATCTCCCAAAACTGAATCAGGAAGAATCAGAAAACCTGAATAGGCCAACAACAACTGAGGAAATAGAAGCAGTAATGAAAAACTCCCAGCAAACAAAACCCAGGTTCCAATGGTTTCACAGGGGAGTTTCACCATAGATTCAAAGAAGAACTAGCCCCTATATTCCTCAAATTATTCCAAAAAATCCAAGAGGGAGGAATAGGTCCAAGCTCTTTTTATGAGGCCAGCATAACCCTAATTCCAAAACCAGATAAAGACACTACAAAGAAAGAGAATTACAGTCCAATATCTCCGATGAACATAGAGGCTAAAATCCTCAAGAAAATATTAGCAAAGCAGATCCAGCAATATATTAAAAAGATCACACACCATACCAAGTGGGATTTATTCCAGTTAGTCAAGGCTGGCACATTATTCACAAATCAATAAATGTGATACATCACATAAAGAAACTGAAAGACAAATATCACATGATCATATCAATAGATGCAGAAAAAACACTCGACCAAATCCAACACCCAGTTTGATAAAAACTTTCAGCAAAGTGGGAATATAGAGAGCATATCTCAACATGATAAAGGCCATATATGACAAACCTACAGGGAACATCATACGAAATGAGCAAAAACTAAAACCATTTCCCCTAAGACAGAAACAAAATAGGGATGTCTGCTTCTGCTTTCACCACTGTTATTCAATACAGTACTGGAAGTCCTAGCCACAGCAATCACACAAGAAGAAGAAATAAAAGGCATCCAAATTGGAAAGGAGGAAGTAAAACTCGCATTATTTGCATATGACATGATATTGTACATAGAAAAACCTAAAGACTCCACCAAAAATCTACTAGATTTAACAAATGAATTTGGCAATGTAGTAGGATACAAAATCAACACCCCAAAATTGATGGCTTTTTTATACACCAATAATGAATTATCAGAAAGAGAAACTAAAAAAGCAATCCCATTTACCACTGCAACACAAAAATTAAGATATTTAGGAATAAACTTAACCAAGGAGGTAAAAGAGCTGAACTTGGAAAACTACAGGACATTGAAAACAATGATAGAAGAAGATATAAACAAGTTGAAGAATATACCATGCTCATGGATTGGTAGAATCAAGATCATTAAAATGTCCATACTAAAACTAACCAAGGCAATCTACAGATTCAATGTAATCCCTATTAAAATACCAACAGCATATTTCACAGATCTAGAAAAAAATACTCCAAAATTTATATGGAATTAAAGAAGACCCCGAATAGCCACAGCAATCTTGTGAAAAAGGAACAAAGTTGGAGGAATCACAATGCCAGATATCAAGTTACACTACAAATGTACCGTAATCAAAACAGCCCGGTACTGATACAAGAACAGGCATATAGATCAATGGAATAGAACAGAGACCCCAGAAATCAACCCAAGCCATTATCCTCAATTAATATTTGACAAAGGAGGCAAGAACATACAATGGAGTCAAGACAGTCTCTTCAATAAACGGTGTTGGGAAAATTGGACAGATATATGCAAAAAAAAATGAAACTAGACCACCAACTTACACCATACACAAAAATAAACTTAAAATGGATAAAGGACTTAAATGTAAGATGGGAAACCATAAAAATCTTAGAAGAATCCATAGGCAGCAAAATATCAGACATATGTCATAGCAGTATCTTTACTAATACAGGTCCTAGGACAATGAACAAAGAGAAAATGAACAAATGGGACTACATCAAGATAAAAAGTTTTGCATAGCAAAAGGAACCATCAACAAAACAAAAAGAGAGCCCAATGTATGGAAGAAAATATTTGGCAATGATACATCTAATGAAGGGTTAATATCCAAAATATATCATAAACTCATACAACTTACCGTACTTTCCGGCGTATAAGATGACTGGGCTAATAAGATTTTCCTGGGTTAAAAAGTCGTCTTATACACTGGAAAATATGGTATATTGGACTATATTGATGGGATTAGATATAATGGATTAGATATATTGGACTACCATATTTTCCGGCGTATAAGACGACTTTTTAACCCAGGAAAATCTTATATGCTGGAAAATACGGTAATAAAAGGAAGACAATCAATCAAATTAAAAAATGGGCAAAGGACTAACAGACACTTCTCCAAAGCGGACATACAGATGGCCAAGATACATATGAAAAAATGCTCAAAATCACTGATCATCAGAGATGCAAATTAAATGACACTGAGGTATCACCTCACAACTGTCAGAATTGCTACCATCAACAAATGAACAAACGACAAGTGCTGGCAACAATGTGGAGAAAAGGGCACCCTAGTACACTGCTGGTGGGCATGCAGTCTGGTACAGCCATTATGAAAATCATTATCGTTTCCTCAAAATATTAAATATGGAACTGCCACCTCACCAGTGATCCCATTTCTGAAAATATGTCCTAAGAAACCTGAAGCACCAATCAGAAAGAATGTATGCACCCCTATGTTCATATGCCAATTTAAAATAGCTAAGATCTGGAAACAGCCCAAATGCCCATCAGTAGATGAGTGATAAAAAAGCTGTGGTAGATCTTCCTGGAGGAATCCAAGATGGCGATGGACAGGATGGCAGTGAGTGAGAGAGTGTGAGTGTGTGATGGAGCCAAAGGGGAGTGCGTGGATGTGTGGGGCGTATGTGTGTGAGTGAGGGACAGTTATATTCTGCAGGACTGATGGGGGGCTGACGGACCTGGCTCCCTGAGCCGGGCAGTCTCTGCTACCACTACAATCTCTCCTGGGGAAGCCAACTCTGCCACAGAGGCTGTGCCATCTTGAATGGGAGAGTGGCTGTGACTAGGAGCCCAGCCTCACCTCCACCCAGGAGCCCTCGGACACCACCCACAACCCTACAGCCACCCTGGCCAGGAACCTGTTGCCTTGGCTGTGAACCCATGAACACTGAGACTCCAGCCTCCCTGGCCACAGGCTCCTAAAAAGTTTGTCTAGGGGGACACAAAATGAGGGCTGAACAGGTAGACGTGTCCTGTGCCTTCTCACAGAACAGATAGAAGAAACAACTAAATCAAAAAACATCCACCTGGAATTGCCAAATTAAATACAGGTGAGACAATCTGTGGCTGGAAAGGACAGAGGATGCCTAGAAAATTGTAGAGTCAGGGATCTGGGCTGGAGAGAGAGACATGCAACCACTGGGACTAGAGGGTCAGAAGGAAACTGTGCTGCACGAAGATGCCGTCCCTTGGGGACACGCATAACACTTGACTGTGGAAGGGGGTCCATAAGGGCTGCTGGCGGCTGGGGACTCTAGATCTAAGTCCATAGCTGTGGGATGCTGCACCCAGAAAGGCAGCCTGAAGTTCTGCATGGCAGCTCAGTGCCAGGGAGAGATAAACGTACAGCAGCGCAGTTGTTCTGTCTTTATATTTTTCTTGCTTTTACTCGCTAAACCCAGGACATAGGATACTTCAATTACAAACATTCACCGAGGCTGTGGTGTAGGTGTAGGTGATTTTGTGGAGGCTGGGGAGCAAAATAGAGAGAAGTGACCAGGAATTCAGCCCTGGGACAGTCTGGTCCCTCCAACCCTAAACAGCCATTTTTCTCCTACAGAGCCAGCCCTTCCTAGCAGTGCAGCCGGGCCCAGCCGGGAGTTCTGCAGGGAAAAAAGGATTCTGAATACCCCCAGGGAGCCCTCGGGGACTGGGTTGAGGGGCCATTTGGTCCTGGAACCTAAAACAGCAACACCCCCACCTAGTGCCCGTGTAAGAGATGCTTGTGTAAATAACACTGAAAGCAGGAAGACAAACAAAGCTGGGAGATTGTTCCTGCCTGCCTGAAACCAAGGTTGAGGAGACAGACACAGAAGAGTGGTGGATCGCTGGGAACCTCAACACTGTAGTTCTACCTAAAAGAAAGCTGAGACTTGGCAGACAGAACAATAGAGAGGGGGTCTTAAATCAGCCCCCATGGGACATTAGAACTCAGCTGAAGCAAACAACACTTCAGTACTTCACTTTTTTATTTAAGAAAAGAAAAATATTTTTTCTTTATTTTATTTTTAAATTTTTTATTTATTATTATTTTTTAACCTTTTATTTTTTTTGGATTAGTGATCGACATTCTATTTTTATTTTTCATCATTATTTTATTTTATCTTATTTTTTTCTTCCCTTTTCTTCTTCACTTCTTCTTTTTTCATCCTGTTTCTCTTCTCCTGTTCCTGATTTAGTTTTTCTGCCTCCTTTCTTTTTACTGCTTGTTAAAACTTGATCAATTTTATCTGCTTTATTGATGCGTTATTATTATAGTAGTCTCTGTTGGTTTTCTCATATATCTAATTTCCTCTCACCTGCTCCAAGTCCATGCATGCTTCTCTTTTCTCTTTCTTTGCTAGCCAATTTTATATAATTTGTTTTTCTGTCTCCTTGCTTGCTCTCTTTTCCTAATTACTTAGTTTCACTCACCAAACTCAAGCCTATTTGCTGTCTACTCAATTATCCTTTTCCAAAAATAGATTAATAGATAGATAAAGAATAGATTAAAGGGGAACTTTTTATTGATTATTTTATTTTTTTACTTTTCTTCTTACCTACTCATTCTCTTTCTACCTCCTCTATACTGAACTGTGACCATTCCCGCATTCATTCAATTGAAACTTACTTTCTGAAAATAAGCACTGCCCCTTCAGATTCAGTTCCCACCCTATTTTCTGGGTGTTTCTTATTTGCAATTTTGGCTTATTTATTTTGTGGAGTTTTCCTCCCCACAGATGTATATTTCTTCCCTTCTTTTTTATTCTTTTTCTTTTCTCTCCTATTTTTCCTTCTCTCAATATCATTTTTGCACTCTTTTCTCTCCCGTAATTGTTTTTTCTCTGGTGGTCACCTTTATTGGGGTTATTGGTATCTTAAATACATTTGTGTTTTCTTCCCTCTGTGTCATGTCTTGTCAAGTTGTATTTTGTGCCTTTTGGTCAACGTGTTAGAGAGTGAGCCACATAACCAGACACCCTGAGAGAAGCAAAAATAGGGAGACAAAGAAACAGCCCGCATAAGAAAGAAAAGGAAGAATCACCAGAAAAGGAAGTAAACGAAATGGAGACAAGCAATTTGTAAGAGAAAGAATTCAGAGCAATGCACATAGGACGGTGAAAAGGATGGAATACAAATTCAACAACATGTGTAAGAATCAAGATGAAATGAAGAATTACCAAGAGGAAATGAAGAATGACATAGCAGCAATAAAGAACACAATAGAAAGCATCAAGAGTAGAATAGAGGAAGCTGAGGACTGCATCCGTGAGCTAGAAGACAAGGTAAGAAAAACACCCGAGGAGATCAGCAAGTGGAATAAAATCTTAAAAAGCAGAAGGAGAGGCTAATGGAGCTTTGGGACAACACAAAACGAAACAACATCCCCAAAATAGAGGTAACAGAAGGAGAAGAAAATGAGCAAGGAATAGAAAAACTTTTCAAAATATTTCTTTATTGATAAAGATATTACATATGTGTCCTCATCCATTAACCCCTAACTCTCCACTCATGCCCTCACACCCCTGTTGTCTATGTCCATTGGTTAGGCTTATATGCATGCATACAAGTCCTTTGGTTAATCTCTCCCCCTTACCCCACTCTCCCCTACCTTCCCGCTGAGGTTTGACAGTCTGATTGATGCTTCTCTGTCTCTGGATCTGTTTTTGTTCATCAGTTTATGTTGTTCATTATATTCCATAAATGAGTGAGATCATGTGATATTTCTCTTTCTCTGACTGGCTTATTTCACTTAGTGTAATGCTCTCCAGTTCCACCAGGCTATTCCAAATGGTAAGAATTCCTTCTTTTTTACTGCAGCATAGTATTCCATTGTGTAGATGTACCACAGTTTTTTAATCCACTCATCTGCTGATGAGCACTTAGGCTGTTTCCAAATCTTAGATATGGTGAATTGTGCTGCTATGAGCATAGGGGTGCATATATCCTTTCTGATTGGTGTTTCTAGCTTCTTGGGATATATTCCTAGAAGTGGGATAGCAGGGTTAAATTGAAGTTCCATTTTTAGTTGTTTGATGAAACTCCATACTGTTCTCCACAGTGGCTGCACCAATCTGCATTCCCACCAGCAGTGCAAAAGGGTTCCTTTTTCTCCGCATCCTCACCAACACTTGTCGTTTGTTGATTTGTTGATGATAGCCATTCTGACAGGTGTGAGATGATACCGCATTGTCGTTTCAATTTGCATCTCTTGGATGATTAATGACTTTGAGCATGTTTTCATATGTCTCTTAGCCTTCCTTATGTCTTCTTTCGAAAAGATTCTATTTAGGTCCGTTGCCCATTTTTTTATTGTTTATCTTCTTTTTGTTTATCTTCTTTTTGTTAAGTTGTATGAGTTCCCTGTAAATGTTGGAGATTAAACCCTTATCAGAGATAACATTGGCAAATATGTTCTCCCATGCAGTGGTCTTTCTTGTTGTTTGGTTGATGGTTTCCTATGCTGTGCAAAAGCTTTTTATTTTTATGTAGTCCCACTTGTTTATTTTCTCTTTAGTTTCCATTGTGCTAGGAGCAGTTTCAGTGGAGAAATTGCTTCGGCATATGTCTGAGATTTCACTGCCTGTGGATTCCTCTAGTATTTTTATGGTTTCCTGTCTTATAACTCCTTTATCCGTTTTGAGTTTATTTTTGTGTATGGTGTAAGTTGGTGGTCTAGTTTCATTTTTTTGCATGTATCTATCCAATTTTCCCAACACCATTTATTGAAAAGACTGTATTGACTCCATTGTATGCTCTTGTCTCCTTTGTCAAATATTAATTGGGCATAGTGGTTTGGGTCAATTTCTGGGTTCTCTATTCTATTCCATTGATCTATATGTCTGTTCTTATGCCAGTACCAGGCTGTTTGAAGAACAGTGGCTTTGTAATACAGCTTGATATCTGGTATTGAGATCCCACCTAATTGGTTCTTCTTTCTCAGGATTGCTGTAGCTATTTGTGGTCTTTTTTTTATTCCAGATGAATGTTTAGAACATTCATTCTAGGTCTGTGAAATATGCCATTGGTATTTTAATAGGGATTTCACTGAATCTATAGATTGCTTTGGGTATTATGGATATTCTGATGATGTTGATTCTACCAATCCATGAACGCAGCATGTTCTTCCATCTGTTTATGTCGTCCTCTATCTCTTTTTTCAGTGTCTTGTAGTTTTTCGCATATAGGCCTTTTACCACCTTAGATAAGTATATTCCTAGGTATCTTAATTTTTTTGGTGGATGGTAAATGGGATTGCTTTTTTAGTCTCCCTTTCTGTAGGTTCACTATTGGTGTAAAGAAATGCCACAGATTCCTTGGCATTAAGTTTGTATCCTGCTATATTGCTGAATTCACTTATTAAGTCTAATAATTTTTTTGATGGAGTCTTTAGCGTTTTCTATGTACACTATCATATCATCTGCCAATAAGGACAGTTTTACTTCTTCTTTTCCAATTTGGATGCTTTTTATTTCTTCTTGTCTTATAGCAATGGCTAATACTTCCAGTACTATGTTGAACAGGAGTGGGGAGAGTGAACATCCCTGTCTTGTTCCTGTTCTTAGGGGAAATGGTTTTAGTTTTTGTCCATTGAGTATGATGTTGGCTGTGGGTTTGTCATATATGGCTTTTATTATGTTGAGGTATTATCTTTGTATTCCTACCTTGCTGAGAGTTTTTTTTATCAAGAAATGGTGTTGGATTTTCTCAAATGTTTTTCTGTGTTGATATGACTATGTGATTTTTATCTCTCAATTTGTTTATTTGATGTATCACGTTTATTGATTTGCGGATATTATACAATCCTTGCATCCCAGGAATAAATCCTACTTGGTCATGGTGTATGATCTTTCTGATGTATAGCTGGATCTGATTTGCTAGAATTTTGTTGAGGATTTTGGCATCTATGTTCATGAGGGATATTGGCCTGCAATTCTCTTTTATTGTGTTGTCTTTATCTGGTTTTGGTATTAGGGTGATGCTGGCTTCATAGAATGAGTTTGGAAGTGTTCCTTCCTCTTGAATATTTTGGAATAGTCTGAGGATAGGTTTTAGTTCTTTATTGAATGTTTGGTAAAACTCTCCTGTGAAGCCCTCTGGCCCCGGGCTTTTGTTTGCTGGGAGCTTTTTGATGACTGCTTCAATTTCTTCCATAGTTATTGGCCTATTGAGATTTTTAGAATCTTACCGATTGAGTTTTGGAAGGCTGTATTTTTCTAGGAATATGTCCATTTCCTCCAGGTTGTCTAGTTTGTTGGAATAGAGTTGTTCATAGTATTTTTTAACAATCCTTTGTATTTCTGTGAGTTCTGTTATTTCGCCTCTTTCATTTCTGATTTTGTTTATTTGGGTCCTCTCTCTTTGCTTCTTGGTGAACCTGGCTAGAGGTTCATCAATCTTGTTTATCCTTTCAAAGAACCAGCTCTTGGTTTCATTGATATTTTGTATTGTTTTTTTGGTCTCTATGACATTATTTCTGCTCTGATCTTTATTATCTCCTTCCTTCTGCTCACTCTGGGCTTTTCTTGTTGCTCTCTTTCTAATTATTTGAGTTGTAGAGTTCGATGACTTACCACCATTTTTTCTTGTTTTTGTTGTTTGTTTGTTTTTGTTGTGTTTTTTTTTGAGGTAGGCCTCTAGAGCTATAAACTTCCCTCTCAGGACTGCTTTCATTGTGTCCCATAGATTTTTGGATTGTTTTGTTTTCATTGTCATTCATTTCCAGGATGTTTTTAATTTCTTCTTTGATATCTTTGGTAACCCAATCATTGTTTAATAGCATGGTATTCAGCTTCCAAGTGGTTGAATTTTTTATTGTTTTTATTGTAGTTTATTTCTAATATTATGCCATTGGGTCAGAGAATATGCTTGGTATGATTTGAATCTTCTTGAATTTGGGGAGACTTTGCTTGTAGTCTATCTTTGAATATGTCCCATGTGCACTTGAGAAGAACGTATATTTTGTGGCTTTGGGGTGAAATGTTCTAAAGATGTCAATTAAGTCCATCTAATCTAGTGAGTCATTTAGGATTGCTGTTTATTTGCTGATTTTTTTGTCTAGAGGATTTATCCAGTGATGTCAGTGGTATATTAAAGTCACCTACTATGATTGTATTGTTGTCAATCTCTCTCTTGATATTTTCTGGGAGTTTTTAAATGTATTTGGGTGCTCCTGCATTGGGTGCATATATGTTTATCAGTGTTATATTCTCTTGTTGTATCAATCCCTTTATTATTATGAAGTGGCCTTCCATATCTCTTGTTATGACCTTCACTTGGAGGTCTATTTTGTCAGATGTACGTATTGCTACCCAAGCTTTTGTTTCATTTCCATTTGCCTGAAAGATATTTTTCCATCCCTTCACTTTCAGTCTGTGTGAGTCCCTTGTTCTGAGGTGGGTCTCTTGTAGACAGCATATATATGCGTCATGTTTTTTTATCCATTCATCCCCTCGATGTCTTTTGATTGGAGCATTTAGTCCATTTATGTTTAAAGTTATTATTGAAAGAACTTGCTTGTAGTCATTTCTATTTTTGTGCCAGTGTTCCTTCTCACCTTTATATTTATTCTTTTTACAGCATTCCCTTTAGCATTTCTTACATTGCTGGCTTGGTAGTGATAAACTCCCTTAGGCTTTTTTTTTTTGGTCTGCAAAGCTCCTGATTTCCCATTCAATTTTGATTGACAGTCTTGCTGGATAGTGCATTCTTGGATTCAGTCCTTTGCTTTGCAACACTTTGTATACCTCCTTCCATTCCCTTCTAGCTTGATGTGTTTCTGTTGAGAAATTATTTGATAATCTGATTGGGGATCCTTTGTAGGTAACTCTCTGGCTCTCTCTTTTAGCCTTTAAGATTCTCTCTTTGTCGTTAACATTTGACATTGTAATTATGATGTGTCTTGGTGTGGGTCTTTTGGGATTCATCTTGCTTGGGATTCTCTGTACTTGTGTAATTTTTTCTTCCCCATATTAGGGAAGTTTTCTGTCACTGTTTCTTCAAATAGATTTTCTAATCCTTGCTTCTCTTCTTGTCCTTCTGGAAGCCTTATTATATGTATGTTACTTTGTTTCATGTTGTCCTAAAGCTCCCTTAGGCTCTCCTCCTGCTTTTAATGTTTTTCTCCAGTTGCTGTTCAGATTGAGCTTGTTTCTGTACCTTATCTTCTAACTCACTAATTCAGTTGTCTGCTTCTTCTGGTCCACTGTTGAAACCTTCAATGGTGTTTTTGATTGTAGCTATATCACTTTTCATTTCTTCCTGATTCTTGCATAGGTTGTTGATTTTCTCATTCATCCGGTGTATGAATTGTACAACCATTACTCTGAATTCTTTTTCTGTCATGTTGCATGCTTCAATTTAACTAATGTCCTTTCTTGGTGACTCTTCATTTTCTTTCCTCTGGGGATTGTGTCATCTCCCCATTTTGACTATCACCAGAAGGTTCAAACGTCGAGTTGCGTGAGCCTGGGCCATGTGCAGTGGGAGCTTCGCTCCACCCGAGTGTCACTGAAGAGGTCCGACACTAAGATGTGTGGCTGCTGTGGGTCGGTGGGAACCAGGCTCCCCCAGAGTCAGTGTTACCAGCGCTCAGTGTGGCCTCATGTGTGCACCTAGAATCAGGGACCCCGCATGCACCGCACTGAAACAGACCCCGCTGGCGTGTGCCAAAAATCAGAGCCCCCTCGCACGTGCCAGGGGTCAGAGTTCCCCTGTGCCTGCACCAAGAATCGAGTATCAGAGTCTCTGTTGCTTCATGCAGCCTCGCGCTGAGAATTAGGGTCCTTGTGTGTGCATGCACCAAGAATTGGAGTCACTGGCTCTTAGTGTGAATGCATTGGGAGTCAGGGATCCCAGATAAGAAACGGAGTCAAGTCACTGGTACTCAGTGCTGCCTCCCGCCCAGAGAATTGGGGTCCTGGTCAGCTTGGGGGACTGGGTTGCATAGTAGCACTGTGTCAGCAGGAGGTCCACTCCTGCACTGCGGAGAACAGACTTCCATGTGCACTTGCTCAGAATTGAAGTCAGGTGGCACTGCTGCCCTGCATGGGTTTTGGGTTTGGTCGCCCGATTGCGTTGCGGGGAACAGATTCCCATTGACCACGTGCTCCCAGGCTCAAATTCCTGTAGGGCAGCTGCGGCCAGTGCGAGGGGCAGGTCTATCAGTTACCATGGCGCTGCCTGTGAGCCTGTGGGTAGGGGGATAGGCTCTGTGACTCACAGAAATCTGCAGCTGGGATGTCTGGATTCTTGGTGTATGTGGGTCTGCAGCTTTGGTCACAGGTCTCAGTCCTCAGTGGATGCAGGGTCCTGGTTTGTGTCTGAGACCAGACTGGGTGGTGCTGAGGCCAAGGTCCTAGTCTCAAGCAGCTCTTTTCCTCAAGATGGTGTGGTCTCTGTGCCCACGCTGGCCGCCCCGGAGTGTCCGCTTTGGGAGCGGGGCTCTGCTGTCTCAGACTGCCCAGTTTGGCAGCCCCTTGGAAGACCTGCAGAATCTAACTGTCCCTAGCTCATACACACACACACCACACATGTCCACACACTCCTCTATCGCTCCCTCACTCTCTCACACTCTCTCCCTCCCTACCTTCCTGCCGGTCGCCATCTTCGAATCCCCAAAAGTCTTTAGAAAAACTGTTTGAAGAAATGACAGAAAACTTCCCTGATATCAGGAAGAAAAAACTCACAGAAGTTCAAGAAGCTCACAGAGTCCCAAATAAGATGAACCCAATAAGAGCGACACCAAGACACATGATAATTAAATTGGCAAACATCAATGGAAAAGTAATAATCATAAAGGCTGCCAGAGAGAGACAGAAAGTAACCTATAAGGCATGTCCCATTAGACTATCAACTGATTTCCCAACAGAAACACATCAGGCTGGAAGGGAATGGAATGAAATGTACAAAATGATGCAAAGCAAGGGACTGAATCAACGAATACTATGCCCAGCAAGGCTATCATTCAAAATTAAAGGTGAAATAAGGAGCTTCAAAGAATAAAAATGGCGACTAACAAGTACCTATCAATAATAACTTTAAACGTAATGGATTAAATGCTCCAATCAAAAGACATAGGGTACCTGAATGGATAAGAAAACATAACCCATATATCTGCTGTTTATAAGAGACCCACCTAATAACAAAAAACTCACACAGCCTGATAGTGAAGAGATGGAAAAAAAATTTTTCTGGCGAATGGAAAAAAAAAAAAAAAAAGCTGGGGTAGCAATACTTATATGTGACAAAATAGACCTCAAGTGAAGGCCATTGAAAGAGATAAGGAAGGTCACTTTATAATACTAAAGAGAGAAATACAAGAGGATTATAACTGTGGTAAACATATATGCAGCTAATACAGAAGCACCCAAATACATTAAATAACTTCTGAAAGATATCAAGGGAGAGATTGAGACCAATACAGTAATAGTAGGGGACTTTAATACTACATTGACACCACTGGATAAATCTTCTAAAAAAAAAGAACAGCAAAGAAACATCAATTCTAAATGACTCACTAGATCAGATGGAATTAAATGACATCCTCATAACATTTCACCCCAAAGCTACAGAATATACATTCTTCTCAAGTGCACACCAGACATTTTCAAAGATAGAGCACATATTGGGACACATGCAAAGTCTATAAAAATTAAAGAAGATAGAGATCATATCAAGCACCTTCTCAGATCACAATGTCATAAAATGAGAAATCAACTGCAATAAAAACAATGAAAAAAAATCAAACACTTGGAGGCTAAATAGCATGCTATTAAGCAATGATTGGATTACCAGACAGATCAAAGAAGAAATAAAAAGCATCCTGCTAACAAACAACAATGAAAATAGAACCATCCAAAATCTATGGGACACAGTGAAAGCAGTACTGAGAGGGAACGTCATAGCTCCACAGGCCTACCTCAAAAAGCAAGAAAAAATGGTAATAAGTTATCTAAACCTACAACTTAAATAATTAGAAAGAGACCAACAAGAAAAGGCCAGAGTAAGCAGAAGGAAGGAAATAATAAAGATCAGAGTGGAAATAAATGACATAGAGACCAATAAAACAATACAAAAGATCAATAAAACCTGGTTCTTTGAAAGGATAAACAAGATTGATGAACCTCTAGACAAGATCAACAAGAAACAAAGAGAGAGGACCCAAATAAACAAAATCAGAAATGAAAGCAAATAGTTACAAACAGAAATACATAGGAATGTAAAACAATACTATGAATAACTCTACACAAACAAACTGGACAACCTAGACGAAATGGACATATTCTTTAAAAAAAATACAAGCTTCCAAAACTCAATCAGGAAGAATAAAAAAATCTGAATAGACCAATAACTACTGATGAATTTGAATCAGTAATCAAAAATTGTCCAGCAACCAAAAGCCCTGGTTAGGATAGCTTTACATGGGAATTCTACCAAACATTCAAAGAAGAATTAAAACCTATCCTCCTCAGACTATTCCAAAAAATTAAAGAGGAAGGCACACTTCCAAGCTCTTTTTATGAAGCCAGCATTTCCCTAATTCCAAAAACAGATAAAGGCACCACAAAAAAAGAGAACTACAGGTCAATATCCCTGATGAACATATATGCTAAAATTCTCAACATAATACTAGCAAACTGGATCCAGCATTACATTAGAAAGATCATACACCATGAACAAGTAGGATTTATTCCAGGGATGCAAGGATGGTACAATATCCACAAATCAATAAATGTGATACATCACATAAACAAATTAAAAGACTAAAATCACATAATCATATCAATCAGTGCAGAAAAAGCATTATATAAAATCCAACACCCTTTCTTGATAAAAACTCTCAGCATAGTGGAGATAGAGGAATCATACCTCAACATAATAAAAGCCATATATGACAAACCTACAGCCAACAACATACTCAATGGGCAAAAAGTAAAAGCATTTCCCCTAAGAACAGGATTAAGACAGGGATGCCCACTTTCACCACTCCTGTTGGACATAGTACTGGAAGTGCTAGCCATAGCAATCAGACAAGAAGAAATAAAAGGCATCCAAATTTGAAAAAAAGAAAGCTGTAATTATTTGCAGATGACATGATATTGTACATAGAAAACCCTAAAGACTCTATCAAAAAACTATAGATTTAATAAATTAATTTGGCAATGTAGCAGTATACAAAATTAATACCCAGAAATCTATGGCTTTTTTATACACCAATAATGAACTCACAGAAAGAGAAACTAAAAAAAAAATTCCTATTGAACCACTGCAACAAAAAATTAAGATACCTAGGAATAAACTTAACTAAGGATGTAAAAGACCTGTATTTGGAAAACTACAGGCATTGAAAAAAGAGATAGAGGAAGACATAAACAAATGGAAGAACATACTGTGTTCATGGATTGGTAGAATCAACCTCATTAAAATGTCCATACTACCCAAAGCAATTTATACATTCAATGCAATCCCCATTGAAATTCCAAGAGCATATTTCACAGACCTAGAAGAAACTCTCTAAAAATTAATCTGAATAAAGAAAGTCCCAGAATAGCCAGAGCAATCCTGAGAAAGAAGAACTTGGATGGATCACAATACCAGATATCGAGTTATATTACAAAGCCACTGTTCTCAAAACTGTGTGGTACTGACACAAGAATAGACATATAGACCAATGAAACAGAAGAGAGAACCAGAAATTGACCCAAACCATTATGCTCAATTAATATTTGACAAAGAAGGCATGAACATACAATGGAGTCAAGACAGTCTCTTCAATAAATGGTGCTGGGAAAATTGGTCAGATACATGCAAAAAAATGAAACTAGATCACCAGCTTACACCATACGCAAAAATAAACCTAAAATCATTAAAAGACTTAAAAGGAATATGGGAAACCATAAAAATTGTAGAAGACTCCATAGGCAGCAAAATAGCAGACATATGTCGTAGCAATATCTTTATCGATACAGCTCTTAGGGAAATGGAAATTAAGGAGTAAATAAACAAATGGGACTACATCAAAATAAAAATCTTCTGAATAGCAAAAGCAAACATCAACAAAACAATAAGAAAGCCCACTGCATGGGAGAACATATTTGCCAATGTTATCTCTGATAAGGTTTTAATCTCCAAATTTTACAGGAAACTCATACAACTTAACAAAAGGAATATAAACAATAAAATAAAAATATGGGCAAAGGACCTAAATAGACACTTTTCTAAAGAGGACATACAGAAGGCCAAGAGACATATGAAAACACCCTCAAAGTCACTAATCATCTGAGAGATGCAAATGAAAACAACAATGAAGTACCATCTCACACCTGTCAGAATGGCTATCATCAACAAATCAACAAACTACAAGTGCTGGAGAGGATGCGGAGAAAAAGGAACCTTCCTTGACTGCTGTGGGAATGCACACTGTTGCAGCCACTGTGAAAAACAGTATGGAGATTCCTCAAAAAATTAAAAATGGAACTCCCATTTGACCCAGTAATCCCACTTCTGGGAACATATCCCAAGAAACCAGAAACACCCATCAGAAAGGACATATGCACTCCTATGTTCATAGCAGCACAATTTATAGTAGCTAAGATTTGGGAACAGCCTAAGTGCCCATCAGCCGATGTGTGGATTAAAAGACTGTGGTACATCTACACTGAGTGGCCAGATTATTATGACCACCTGACATTTGTAGGCAAATTAGCCGTACACTGCATTGTATGGGATATGGAAGCCGAAGGTTTGTTCGAATACCTTTGCTGTCTGCAGTTACCGAGAAAAAACGTCTCCAATTCGCACAGGAACACAAGGATTGGACAGTTGAGCATTGGAAAAAAAGTCATGTGGTCCGATGAATCATATTTCCAGTTGCATCATGCAGATGGCAGAGTGAGAACTTCACAGAAACAGCATGAAAGCATGCACCCCACATGCACGAGTACAACCCTTTAAGCTGGTGGGGGCAGTGTTATGATTTGGGGCATGTTTTCCTGGCATGATTTGGGCCCTTTAATTCGTGTGGAACAATGTCTGAATAGCACAACATACCTAAGTATCATTGCTGATCAAGTTCATCCTATCATGTTGATGGCGTATCACAATGGAGATGGCTTCTTCCAACAAGACAATGCGCCATGCCACGGTGCTCGTATTGTGCAGGAGTGGTTTCAAGAACACGAGGGAGACTTTACCTTGCTTAGGTGGCCCCCACAATCACCAGATCTCAATCCAATTGAGCATTTGTGGGACGAAGGTAAAAGAGCCATCAGGCAGCTGGTTCCACAACCATCAAATCTCACAGAACTGGACAGTGCTATTTCATCAGGCATGGTGTCAGATTCCTCGCATCACCTTTCAACATCTCGTGGAGTCAATGCCAAGAAGAATCGTCGCAGTATTGAAGGCAAAAGGTGACCCAACGAAGTACTGATGGGGTGGTCATAATAATCTGGCCACTCAGTGTATACTATGGAGTACTATGCTGGTATAAAAAAGAAGGAACTTTTACCTCTTGCAACGGCATGCATGGACCTGGAGAGCATTATGCTAAGCGAAATAAGCCAGTCAGAGAAAGACAAATATCACATGATCTCACTCATATGTTGCATTTAATGAACAAGATAAACTGATTAACAAAAATCGATCCAGAGACAAAGAAACACTGAACAGATCGTCCAATCTCAGAGAGAAGGTGGGTGAGAGGGGGTGGGAGATCAACCAAAGGACTTGTATGCATGAATATTAGCATGATCAATGGACACGGACACTGGGGAAGTGGGGGCTTTTCCTGGGGGGCGGGGTTGGCGAGAGGGGCGTCAATTGGGGAAAAAAGAGACATGCAATATTTTAAACAATAAATTTTTTTTTAAAAAGCTGTGGTACATTTATATCATGGGATACGATGTAGCAGTAAAAAAGAAGAATCTCTTAACCTTTCAGACAGTATGGAGGAGCCTAGAAAGTATGGTAAGTTAAATAAGTCCATCAGAAAAAGACAAGTATCACATGACCTCACTCATATGTGGAATCTAAGTAATAAAATAAACTGATGAAGTGGATCCACAGACATGGAAGCATGGAACAGAGTGTGGAATCTCAGAGGGAAGGTGGCGGAGCATGGGTGGGTAGGAGGTAATCAACCAAGGACCTTGTATGCATATATGCATGGCCCATGGACACAGACAATGGGGTGGTGAAGGCCTGGGAAGAGGGCGGGGGTGGGACTGCAAGTGGCCTGGAGGTGGTAAATGGGGGGAAGGGGAAACATATGTAATATTTTCATCAATAAATATTATTTTTTTAAAAAGGAGTTGTGGATATTGGTTGAAAAATATGAATGTACTTAACACTATTGAACTATACACTTAAAATGATTGATGGTAACATTAACATTATGTGTATTGTATAATTTAAAACTTAAAAACATTTAAAATAAAAAATGCAAATAGTAAAGATAAAGCTGACATTGCCCTGTCCCAGTCCCTTTCTCAGAGGTAACCAATTCTATGTTTGGTTAAGTCCTTTTTTAATACTTTCTTGGTGCATTTACATGCATACTGTACTGATAGAAACAGTTTTTTAAAATATATAAATGATATATTATGCATACTTTCTTACTTTTCTCTAAATATGTCTTAGAGATCATTATGTATAGATTCACCTCATTCTTTTTAATGGCCACATAGTATTGTATAGTATAGAGATACCTTCCTTTTCTTATCTTTTCCTTTATTAATGATATTCAGAATGTTTCATGATTACAAGCATAGTTCAAGCAAATATCCTTGTAAACTTTTGTGAAGTACCACATAATATCAAGCAGTAAAACTGGTAAGTATGAGCAATTTAAATTTTGATCCTGTCAGCCTGTCCTCCAAAAGAGTGGGTGCTGGAGAAGATGGCAACCTGGAAACGCCAATGGATGTATATAAAAATTTAACTTCCCAACAACAACACTTGATACAATGAAACTTCAGTTTGTGGCAATTTGATGCTCAGTTGACCATCTAGAATCAGAAGCCTTTGCCTAAAGTTCCACTTATTTTTTTAGATATTTACCACCCCTTTTATCTTCCTAGTACTCTCTTTCATCCCTAAAAAAGAGGGGGGGGGGGGTGGAGAAAAAATCCCTACCACATATCAGAAGTCAACTACAGAGCCTATATAATAAAAAAGTAATATGCAAATTGACCATCACTCCAACACACAAGATGGCTGTCCCCATGTGCTCAAAGATTGCTGGACCCATGTGGACACAAGATGGCCACCACAAGATGACCGGCAGGGGAAGGCAGTTGTGGGCGATCAGGCCAGCAGGGGAGGGCAGTTGGGAAGGACCAGGCCTGCAAGGGAGGGCAGATGGGGGCAATCAGGCCTGCAGGGGAGGGCAGTTATGGGTGACCAGGCCTGCAGGGGAGGGCAGTTGGGGGGGCCCAGGCCTGCAGGGGAGGGGAGTTGGGAGCGACCAGGCCAGCAGGGGAAGGAAGTTAGGGGCAACCAGGCTGGCAAGGGAGGGCAGTTAGGGGTTACCGGGACAGCAGGGGAGGACAGTTGGGGGCAACCAGGCCTGCATGGGAGGTCAGTTAGGGGCGATCAGGCTGGCAGGGGAGGGCAGTTAGGGGTGACCAGGTTGGCAGGGGAGGGCAGGTGGGAGCAATAGGGCTGGCAGGGGAGCAGTTAGGTGTTGATCAGGCTAGTAGGGGTTAGGGGGTGATCAGGCTGGCAGGCAGAAGTGGTTAGGGGCAAACAGGCAGGCAGGCAGGTGAGCATTTTGGAGCCAGCAGTCCTGGATTGTGAGAGGGATATCCGACTGTCCATTTAGGCCCGATCCTACACGGGCAGTCGGACATCCCTCTAGGGGTCCCGGATTGGAGAGGGTGCAGGCTGGGCTGAGGGATACACCCCCAGTGCATGAATTTCGTGCACCGGGCCTCTAGTATAAATATAAAATAATTTAACATAGATTTCTTTATTATACATAAATCTATGTGAAAGAAAAACACAACTTTCACGTTTGAAATGGCCTTTCTTGTCATTAATTCTGGAGAAATTTTAAAAAACCCACAAAACTAATAAGCCCTAGCCTGTTTGGCTCAGTGGATAGAGCATTAACCTGAAGACTGAAGGGTCCCAAGTTTGATTTCGGTCAAGGGCCTATACCTAGGCTGCAGGCTGGATTCTTGGCCCTGGTCAGGGGGCTTGTGGGAGGCAACCAATTGATGTGTCTCTATCACATTGATGTTTCTCCCTCTGTCTCGCCCCCTCCCTTCCACTCTCTGGAAAAATCAATGGAAAAATATCCTCAGGTAAGAATTAACAACAACAACAACAAAAAAAATCCCCAAAAACTAATAAAACCATTCTGTCCATGAAAAGTGCAAATTTTTTTCTAACATTAGAGATGTGGAATATTTAGTGGCATAATAGAAGACACTGCTCTTACAAAGAAGGCAATGTTTTTTCTACTTTTAGGAAGCCTTCTCATACCAACATAAGGAGAATTAGTAATAAAAAGTTACAAATATTGAATACATCTTCTGTGTCAGGTGCTAAAATGTGTGTTACATCATACTCATTTTGCAGTTGAGGCTCAGAAAGGACTTAAAACACATAAAACAGCCCTAACCGGTTTGGCTCAGTGGATAGAGCGTTGGCCTACGGACTCAAGGGTCCCAGGTTTGATTCCGGTCAGGGGCATGTACCTTGGTTGCGGGCACATCCCCAGTAGGGGGCATGCAGGAGGCAGCTGATCAATGTTTCTCTCTCATCAATGTTTCTAACTCTCTATCCCTCTCCCTTCCTCTCTGTAAAAAATCAATAAAATATATATAAAACAACAACAAGAAAAACAAACAAACACATAAAACAGATTCAAGAGCATAGAACCAAAAACAGGATTCAGAATTTGAATCCAGGTCTGTTTGGCCTCAGGGTTTTTTTTTTTCCCATTGTATTCCACTGACTTCCTGTGAAAATAATATTCAGGGTCACAACAGTGACAACAGTGACTGATATGATTCAAAGGAAAATTATTTAACTCCCCCATTAAATATCTTCATAGATTCAAGTTAACTATAACTCTTTTGTGATAACATATAATTCATTTTAATTGATTCTTCTTCCTCATATGAGAGATCTGTACAAACATTACAGAAATATACAAAATAAATGCTGACAATTAGGATCTAATATAGTTATATGAGCTCCTGCCAGGAATATGACCCTATTTTCCTTTGTCCCTACTTGTAAGTTTCATATTTGGACATACATTGTTGGTCACATGCACATTCAAAGTAGCATCATCTCTCCTAATTTGAGTCTTATCCATTTCTCAAATTTAAATTTCAGGGTGACAAGATAGTATACATTTGTTTTAATTTCCAAAAGAATTTTAGGGTATGGTTGGCAAATTTTACATGCTAAAAAAAAAATTCTTCTATACCTTTTTTAAAAAAATAAAAAATTGTCACAAATACTAGGAAGTTTTAAATCAAGAGACTTAGGAAATTATTAAGTTATCAATTCTCCTAGTATATTAACTAACCATAAAAATGCACATGAAGGACTTCTACTTATAGAAAAATGGAGTTGACGATATTTTCCCAATTCCTCCTTCTAAGTACAACTAAAAACTTTTGATATTATATATAAAACAAACAAAAAGTGAAGAGAAGTAACAACAATTAGGGACTTTAGGACCCAATGAATGGTATAATGGTTAGTCCATACATTTCTTTTTTGCTTCATATATCCTGGACTGGGTGCTGGAGTAGCTGGCAACCTAGAAATGCCAATGCATGCAGATTATTAAAGGCCCCAAGAAAAGCATGCCTTCTCTAGTCAAAGTACACAGCCCAGCAAGGCATATATCTTATCTATATACTCTCTATATATAAAAGGCTAAGTGACCGACTGTACTTATGTCTGACCATCCAACTGACTGGCTGGTACATATGATGCACACTGGCAATTTAAAAATAAATGTTGACTCGTGCATGTGCAATACATATAAAGCTCTTGCTGGCACCAATCACACACGTGTTTTGATCTGTCATTGTCAATCATGAATTTGGTTGACACTTCTATTATAGAGAAAGGGCGAATAGCAATATTAAAATATTTCTTATAATTAATTTCCTTTCAATGTGCATGAATCCGTGCACCGGGCCACTAGTAGACAATAACCACATGGCTCCAGCAAAACACCAGAGAAAACACCTATCCCTTCCAGAAAAGGCTGAGTAGAGCCTAGACGTCCATTCTAGCTGGTTTATAAATAAGGTGCCAGACACCTCACCCAGGTGGTGTTATAGAAGGCCAATCAGGGAGGCAGGACTTTCATCTCTGCTGGGTAGTAAAAAAGTTTCATACTTCCAAGGTTCCAGTGAAGACCCATGGGGAGCCTGGATTTCCGTCTCATCTGGTGGTAATGAGGCATCACTTTCTCTACCTGCTAATGTAGTGTCAGAGGAGACCTAATGGACACAGAACTTTCGTCACCAAATAGAGGCAATGAAGCAAACACCTCGGCAGTGTCAGTAGAGACCCTATGCAGCAGTAATGAGGCACATATATTCATCCCAGTCAAGTGGTATGTATTAGTGGAGGCTTAGTAGAGTCAACACTCCCACCATCCAGAAGCAATGAGTACACCTCTCCTACCCTCCCCACCCTCCCCAATCCATCTCAATGAAAGCTGAGTGGAGAACGTGGACCTCCATCACACCTGGCAGTAATGAAGTAGTGTCACCATCCCCCTTGCCCAGTGTCAGAGGAGGACAACTGAAAATATTTGAGTAAGACCAGTCTATAATATTCAAAATATCTAGCTTTCTTTTATTTATTTTTTATATTTTTATTGTTAAAAGTATTACAGATATCCTCTCCTTTAATTCCCACCCCCATTGCCCTCCTCCACCCAGATCCCACACTGCCCCAGGCCTTCACTACACTATTGTCTGTGTCCATGGGTAATGCATATCTATAATAATAAAAGCATAACAGCAGACGTTCCATGTTTCTATTGTTTTCTATTTTATTCAAAATCCAGTTTATTTTGTTCATTATATTCCTTGTTCATTTGTTTTTATTTTTAGATTCAATTGTTGACAGATATGTATTTACTGCCATTTTATTATTCATATTTTTTATTTTCTTCTTCCTTCCTCTACTTCCTTCTTCCTTCTCTTCCTCCTCCTCCTCCTCCTCCTCTTCCTTCTCCTCCTCCTCTTCCTCCTTGTTTTTCTTCAATAAGATTCTTTAACATTTCTTATAATACTGGTTTGGTGGTGATGAACTCCTTTAGCTTTTTGTTGTCAGGGAAGCTCTTTATCTGACCTTCATTTCTAAATGATAGCTTTGGCAGATAGAGTAATCTTGGTTGTAGATTCTTGATTTTCATCACTTTGAATATTTTTTGCCACTCCTTTCTGGTCTGCAAAGTTTCTGTTCAGAAATCAGCTGAGAGTCTTATAGGTGCTCGCTCCCTTATAGGTAACTAACTGCTTTTCTCTTGCTGCTTTTAAGATTCTTTCCTTTAGCATTTTAAGATTCTTTAGCATTTAAGATTTAGCATTTAAGATTCTTTCCTTTAGCATTTTAAGTATGGTGTGTCTTGGTGGGGGCCTTTTAGGTTTCTTTTGTTTGGAACTCTCTGTGCTTTCTGGTCCTGTAAGTCTATTCCTTTCACCAGGTAGGATTTTTCTGTCATTTTGTCAAGTAAGTTTTCAATTTCTTACTCCCACTCTTCTCCGTCCAGCACCCCTAAGATGTGAATGTTGGTACACTTGAAGTTTTCCCAGAGGCTCCTTAAACTATCTTCATATTTTTGTATTCTTTTTCCTTTTCTAATTGGGTGTTTTTTGCTTCCTTATATTCCAAATCGCTTATTTGATTCCCAGAGTCCTCTATACTACTCTTGATTCCCTGTGAATTATTCTTCATTCCAGTTGGTGTATCCATTTCTGACTGGTCCTTTTTCATGTCTTTGATATTCTTATTAATTACCATGAAATTCTCACTAAGATCCTTAAAATTCTCATTAAGTTCCTTGAAGCTCCCATTAAGATCATTGAGCTTCCTTATAATCATTGTTTTGAACTCTGTATCTAGTAGTTTGCTTGCTTCCATTTTATTTAATTCTTTTTCTGGAGATTTCTTCTGTTCTTTCATTTGTGACCAGTTTCTTTTTTCAAAAAAACCTTTATTATAGAAAGTATTACATATGTCCCTCTTTTCCACCAATTATCCTCTTCTCTTCTGGCTCGCCTGTGCCCCTCAACCCAGGTCTTCACCACCCCACTGTCTGTGACAGTGAGTTATGCATATATGAATACAAGTTATTTGGTTGATCTCTTCCCACACACCCACCCACCGACCCACCATCCCTGCCTTCCCTCAGTGGTTCAACAGTCTGTTTCATGCATCTGTCTCTAAATCTATTTTGTTCAGCAGTTTATTTTGTTCATTAGAGTCTACATATGCATGAGATCATGTGATACTTATCTTTCTCTCACTGGCTTATTTGGCTAAGCATAATACTCTCCAGGTCCAAACATGCTGTTGCAAATGGTAAGAGTTCTTCCTTTTTTACAGCAGTGTAGTATTCCACTGTGTAAATGAACCACAGCATTTTGATCCACTCATCTGCTGACGGGCACCTAGGCTGTTTCCAAATCTTAGCTATTGCAAATTGTGCTGCTATGAACATAGGAGTGCATATATTCTTTCTGATTGGTGTCTCTGATTTCTTATGATGTATTCCTAGAAGTGGGATCACTGGGTCAAATGGGAATTCCATTTTAAATTTTTTAGGAAACTCCATACTATTTTCCACAGTGCCTTCACCAGTCTGCATTCCTACCAGCAGTGTACTAGGGTTCCCTTTTCCCCGCATCCTCCACAACACTTTTTGTTGATTTATTGATGATAGGCATTCTGACAGGTGTGAGGTGATATCTCATGGTCATTTTGATTTGCATCTCTTGGATGATTAGTGACTGAGCATTTTTTTCATATACCTTTTGGCCTGCTGTATGTCCACTTTGGAGAAGTGTCTATTTAGAGATTTTGCCTAATTTTTTTTATTGGATTGTTTTTCTTCCTTCTGTTAAGGTGTATGATTTCCCTGTATATTTGGGAAATTAACCCCTTATCGGATATAACATTGGCAAATATGCTCTCCCATTTATTGGGCTCTCTTTTAATTTAGTTGATGGTTTCTACTGCTGTGAAGAGCTTTTTCTTTTGATGTGGTTCCATTTGTTTATTTTTCCTTTAGTTTCCATTGCCTTAGATGTATTCGTATACATGTTGCTACGAGAGATGTCTGAGATTTTGCTGCCTATGTTTTCTTCCAAGATTTTTATGGTTTCATGACTTACAATTACCATATTTTCCGGCGTATAAGATGACTTTTTAACCCAGGAAAATCTTCTATACGCCCAGTCGTCTTATACGCCAGAAAATACGGTAAGTCTTTTATCTATTTTGAGTTTATTCTTGTGTATGGTGTAAGTTAGTGGTCTAGCTTCATATTTTTGCATGTATCTGTCAAGTTTCACTCAAACCATTTATTGAACAGACTGTCTTGACTCCATGGTATGCTCTTGCCTCCTTTGTCAAATTTTAATGGAACATAATGGCTTAGGACAATTTCTATAGTCTCTGTTCTGTTCCATTGATCTATATGCCCATTCTTCTGCCAATATCAGGCTGTATTGAGTACAGTGGCTTAGTAGTATACCAGGTGTACTGGTTAATAATGCAGATTTTGTAATCAAAGAAAACACGATAATTTCAAGAGAAACATCATAAGTGCTTTATTCAAAGTAAGGTCCATTGCTACCTACACATTTCCCCCATCTTTCAGGTAATTTGTGTATACCATCCCAATAGAACTTTTCTTGTTTTCAGGCAAACCATTCAGAGACCCAATTTTCCACTTCTTCGTACGTTTTGAAGTGCTGCTGAGAAAGTGTGTGTGCCATCGATCGGAACAAGTGGTAATCTGAAGGAGCAAGGTCTGGTGAATACGGCGGGTAGGTTAATATTTCCCAGGCAAGATCTTTTGACGTGTCTTCGACTGGTTTTGAAGTGTGTGCTGGTGCGTTATCTTTAAGCAAAATTAATTTGCCGTGTCTTCTGGCCCATTCTAGTCATTTTACAATTAAAGCATGGTTCAAATTAATTATTTGTTGTCGGTAGCGATCAGTACTAATGGTTTCACCTGGTTTTAGAAGCTCATAATACACCACACCTTCCTGATCACACCAAACACAGAGCATTGTCTTCTTTCCAAAGAAATGTGGCCTTGCAGTCGATGTTGATGGTTGATCTGGATCAACCCATGATTTTGTACATTTGGGATTCTCAAAATAAATCCA